>JAQMRL010000001.1:192717467-193364195 GCA_035578175.1 Catonia carolina | reverse complement strand
GAAAACAATTTGTAAAAATTTTATGTTATTCGTAATATTTTTAAAACATTGTATGGTCTAAAGATTAAATTGAAAAAAATGTCAGTAGCTCGAGAAGAAACCCGACACCTATGGTATGTAACGTTTAATTTCCCTATATTTTACTAATCCTATGAAAAATTTACCTAAAAATAGCAAATTTAATATTAGCGGAATACAAAGTACAGTCTCCTTTTAACACAATCGCGAATTACAGTTGATATCACGAATTGTGTTTATAATCTGTATACAATGGAGTGGTAGTATCTGCAGACATTGTATAAGAGAAAACTCCACAGAATTCATGGTAGTCCTGGATGGTAAAACATTAAAAAAATCTCAAACCCAAAAATTTGGTTTGAAAGAAATAACAATAACTCTTATCTGCGTGTACTTACAATTGAGTAGTAGATTCTGTAGACGAAGACGTTGAACCTGTAGAGGCGGTAGTACTCCTGAAATATAACAATGGTATAAATTTCTTAACCGGTTGATATTTTAGATTATTTAAGTTTAAAGACGACATTACTCATGTACTTTTTGTCGATTGATACAAATGCAATCAATGTCTAATAGTATTATCAAAATATGAGAGGACTTTGATCAAAACCAAATGGTTTTATCTAATTTATTGACAAGAAATTCAGATTTATGTACAATAACTGAAACTTGGTTTATGACGGTATTATTGTTTCAGGAGTATTGACGATAGATTTAATATATTTAGAAGGCGTAAAGGTAGACTTGTAACAGAAAAGTGGTGTGGGGGTGGATTACTGTTGGCAGTAAATATAAAATATCATTCTGATAGGGTAGCAGACTTGGAAACAGTAAATAATATTTGGGTTAATTACTTAAAAGTGTTTTTATGGATATTTGAGTTGTTACTTTTTACCTGGATCGACGTTAAACATGTGTAACTAATTGTTCTCTCCTTTAGATAAGAGGTCTACACAGTGTAGAAGCATTTTTGTAATTATTGGTAACGTAAATTTACAAATATGTAGAAATAATCATAATTATGATAATACTGATATTAACTGGAACTTTCCAATATCTTAGCCTTAGCTTTAAAGCTGTTTTAGTTTGACGTTAAGTTTTTGCGATCATAATGATTGCAGAAAAATTACAAATTATATGAGATTATATTTCGTAACTCTAAGCTACATGGCTTTTTACTTACAACCAATTTGTTAAATTTTATGAATGATGTTTTGTGTTGTCTACGGATAATAATGTTCAAATCGATGCATTATGTTCTGATTTTGAGAAGGCCTTAGACAAAGTAATTCATGATATTATCTTAGTTAAAATGTTGTATTATAATGGATTTTCTGAACCGTTAATAAAATTTTTCTTATCCCTTTAACAACTGAGTTTTTATAGGAAGTAAAGCTTGCACAGACTAGGTATTTTCATGACATTTCACACCGTGATGAGCTACATGGTTTGTCTTGAATTTTTCATGTTTTTTGTAACTTTTAATTTTATGTGTTCGTTACAAAATAAGTTGTACTTTAAAATCTACAATAATGTAATAAAAAATATTTTAGTACATCTTTCGGCCAAAGGCTGTTGACAGTGACAGAATTGTGTTCTATAGTTAACGTCAATTCCTGCAAAGTTCTTTGTTATTATCCTCATTAACAGTCTTCTTCATCAGATTCTACAGTCATCAAATATTCACTTATTTCTTTCGTCTATGTACATTTTAGAAAAAATTCAGAACAAAGAGAAAACAACACCTTCTATTTCTTTAATTATATAGTTTGGTAAAGAAATGTTCTCCAATTCGTTTTTTCCAATTTCAATTGGTCAAGATTTAATATAATTATAAAGTACTAACTCATTTTAAAGCCAATAGAATGCGGAACATAGTATTTCTTCAGGAAAGTTTGAACATGAGTTTACATGCCAGTTGACTCTAGCCTTGGCATGTAAGTGCCGTCGCATATACAAGACAACAGTCCTCAAAGGGTTATACTATTTATTAGGTTGCTTTAAGTACATTCAGTTTAAAAGTTTTCAGTTCTTCCAGTGTCTTGTTACAAATCTGGAATTCTTCAAGGTGCAAATCTAGAGCCTGTTTTGTTTTTGATTTTTATTAATGATGTAATAAGAGATATAATGTAAATCACTCAAAAGTTTTGCTTTTTGCTGATGTTTTGAAAATAATAAAAATATATATTTACTATTAATGACTGCGTTATCGCAAGATACTACTAATAAATTACACGTGTGGTGGCTCTTAATAAATTAAACGTAAATTTTTCAAAATTTGTAGTGTGATAACTTTTAAGAAAAAATGTTGGCTAATAATTTACATACGGCTATAAAATGAAAAAGAAAAAATTTCAATTTCAAAGATTAAGAAATTTCAAGGATTTGGGTGTTACACTTAATTCAGAACTAAATTTTTCAAATCATATAAAAAAAAAGTATGCTCGTTTTGGACTTATATGTCAGACTGTTTTCAATACAGTACTAATGCTCTAATCACATTATTATTCATTAGTTCCATTAAGTTTTAATCCTGTTGCATTATCTGAAGTCAACAGAATAATATTATTTAATTGAACAAAATTAGAAGCGGTTAAGGTTCTTATACTTCAAAATATTTAATATTTATTCATTTGATTTACTGTATAATTATTTTCTCTCTTTTTTATGTTAGGTCGTTATATTTCTGTCGTTCTATATTTTAATTGCGATTTCTAAGAGGTCTGGCTAATAGTGACTCTGTCAATGATTCTAAAAGTCTTACGTTCTTTTTCTTCCCATATTCCGTCTGTTTACAGTAGGTCACAAAGCTGTTTTAGGTTGCCACGGTCAGAACTGTTGCTCATTACTTCTACCGCTTGTTAACGGCAATGCAGTATTATAATATTAAAAAAGAATTATGATTTTAATATAGCTTATTTAATATAAGTTCCAGAGAGTTCTGTCGGCAATGTCAACTGCTTTCTAATTCATTATTTGTGGGTAGGGTAATGATGGATATCGTCTTGACATTTTGGTATGTCTATACCTATTTATAATATTCCCTATTGCACAAATATGAGTCAAATAAATATGCCAAATTAGCAGTTGATGCATTAGCTGTAATTGCAGAACAGTCGGACGTTGAACAAAAAAAAATTTAATTTTATACTTTCTCTTGCCCTGTATGAATATACAAGAAAGGAAAGTATTGTTTCCATGTCGATTTTTCGAAATCGAGTTTTCACCTGGATATGCACATTTTCAGAGCCCCTGAACCCAAAAACCATGTTTTTAGAGGTTGCTGTGTGTGTGTGTGTGTGTGTGTGTACAAAATATTTCAAGAATGGAATACTCTACGAAGTTGAAATTTGAAACTTAAGTTAGATACTACTAGATGATCCGACACGAACATTTTCATCAAAATTGGTCAACCGGAAGTAGTAGTTATTCGTGTAATTTTTCAATTTTAAGGGATTTTCTTAAAAACGGCTCCTACCATTTTTTTAAAAATCGCCTCGTTTACTACATTTTGCATGCGCTACAAAATAGGGTAGGCGCCATGTTTACTGAAATTCTTTGGGAGGCTGTGCTTTCGTAGAAAAAATGGTTTTCTTACGATTGCGGCCGTAATATGTATTTTAGGGCAAAAGTGTAATATAAAAGTTGTAGACAATTTAACAATCTAAAAGTTCATTTCAAACATTTCTTTTTATAACGCTTAGTTTGGCGGTAATTGTGATTTTCTGTTTTTTCTTTCATGAAAATCTGTAAAAAAATAAATTTTAAGATTTTTTTCTATGTAATTTTTTAAGTGTATGTAATCAAATTTATAGGAAATTAAAAGATCTACAACGTTTATTTCAAGAATTTTTCTCTACAGAGCCTAGTTTAGCGTCGAAGAGTGATTTTTCTTATTAATAAGCGAAACTAAGGTTGATTTTCATTTTGCATCATTCCCTCATGATTAAAATTAGTTATGTTTTTTGAGATTAGTTTTTTTGTTTATTTCTAATGTTTTATTACTAATGTTAGGTTATAGTGACCATTATTTGCATTGGAAAGAGAAAGTCGTGTGAGTATTTCACACCATATTTTTATAATTGTATTACTATCGTAATTTCTTATAACAGCACCATAGTTTATTAGGCGTATGCCTGTTATGGTGTGTAATAATATAATATGAAGAAATAAGACAATTATGGCACTTACGACTCAGTTGTAGTAGCTGCGGACGTTGTTGAATCTTGAGTAGTTGATGCAGTTGAACCTGTAGAGGCGGTAGTACCTCTGAAATAAAAAATGACATTTTTTAACACAGTAAACGGAATAAGGCTATCACGAATAATGTTTTAATGAATTATGACACTTATAACGGGGTGGTTGTAGATTCACACGCTGTCGAAGCTTGAGTAGATGACGCTGTTGAACCTGTAGGCCTACTTCTAAAATAAAACCAATACCATTACTCAATACAATCCAAGATAAAAGGTTGGTATCACGAATTATATTTAAGTAAATTATGGTACTTACGACGGGGTGGTTGTTGCTCCAGACGTTGTTGAACCTTCTGTACTAGTAGTACCTGTAGATTCCTCCGTTGAACCTGTAGTGGTAGTAGTGCTCCTGAAATAAAACAATACCATTATTTAACACAATCTAAGAAAAAAGCTAGTAGTATCAAGAATTAGCAGTTACAATAAAAAGTAACAATTTTGTTTCAAAAAAATAAATAATTATTTTACATTTAAATTACCCTATATTACATATTGTTGTTTAGGTCATCAGCCAAAAGGCTGGTTTGAACCTGTAGAGGTTTTACTAAGTAAATCGAGAAGTGAGTTGGTTTACCTTTGCTTTCCTCACTGAGTGGAAAAGTACACTTATCAGCATGCCAGGCCCTCTGAAAAGTATATATTTTCCACTCTGCAAATGACACTTTCACTTCATTCACCACAGGGTCTGGCTGTATAATGAAATCCATTACTTTCAGACGAGATAACTCTGATTAGTTCTTTTACACCTCTACTCCTTCTGTTCTTAAATGATTCAGTCATTTAATTGGCTGACCATGTGATAAGAAACAGAACTATTTATTTTAGCCCTGCAACTAACAAATTGAGTGTAAATAATTTGACACTCCACCTGTCTGTTATGGGCAAATATTACATATACTCGTACGTTAATCTCTACTATTATTCACAAATAAATTTTGTTTTTGAAATACATACTGCCAACCATTAATATAAATTACAGTAAAATGAAATTTATCACCTTACCTTTGTTGTCTTTTAAGTTTTTTTAAACTTAAAAGATGAGATTTTTAAACTTAAAAGACAACCAAAGGTAAGGTGATAAATTGCATTTATACTGTAATCATTACTGTTATATTTAAGCAAGAGGTCGAATTTTAACCTATTCAACTATGGTTTCCCTTGCCCTAGGATTGGTCAATTTAGGGTTTCTTTTTCCAACAGTTGGTTGTCCAGAACAGATTTGAAAGTGTTATAATTTCCTTTGTGTAGCTACTGCCTACCAATGTCTAAAAGAAATTTCTGTAAAAAAGCTCTAAAATTTATGATTTCCTATACCTAAACTTTTATACTTTTGGGGGAGCAGGTTATACAGTTTTAGTTTCGGGGGAGCCAGGTAACAAAAACGTGTTTGGAAAAGCGTTTTCGTTGCTCTATGTAAAGTAATCAACTGCTTTTTTTCTTTCACTAAAGTTGGGGATTCGTTTTGGGAAGTTCGCTGTGTTTTTGTGCGTCAGTAAAATTAGTTATCGGTTATGAAGTTGACGAACGTCTAGTACTTTAAAAATCCTTGAACAATTGCTCAGAAAGATGGGGTGGGGGTGGGGTGATTTTTGTCTATTATTCGCAAAATGAGCTTTTGCACTTTTTCCAGAGGGTCTAAGTAAGATTTACACCCACCACCTTATCTCAGTATTTCATAATTGATTACTGATTGAACGGTAGAGAAATAATACAGCTTTAACGTTCTTTTTTTCTGTACTGTTCTCAACTTCTTGAAAATAAATATTAGTTTTCTGATTCTTCGGCAAAGATCTTATACGTCCTCATTCCAGTGAAGGAAACATTCAGTTTTTTCCAGAATATTTAATGGAGTCTCCTTCTGAATAATTTTACAGGCGCAGATTGTGAAATCAAGACACGCAGGCTTTCCCTGAATAGTTGGCGAAAACAAAGAAATCAGGTCTTCTTGCGTTTTATTGTCTTCCAACCTCGATATGGCAATTTTTAAACAACATTAAAAATATAAGATTTTAATCGGTCAACGTAGAATAAAATGAGCTAACTTTGGTGTAAAATATGTTGAAATCCGACTCATAGTTTTGAAAATGCAAGGGTTCAAACTCGGGTGTTTATGATTACGAAAACTATAGTATACAAATTGCTGTGTTCTCAGTAACTCAAATAGGCTGTTGCATACAATTAAACTAACCCAGTTTGCTAGCCAGATCTCATATTCTTCTAACTGGTGGGGTTTGCTTTGTACGTTTCTATGTGTATTAGTACCACCTAAAATTATCCGGTTACGCATTTGTGCAGTACTCAGAGTGTTCTTGAAGTCTTTAAGGAAAGATAATTATCGAGTAGTAGATTATCTTTAAGTTAATTATGATACTTACGACGGGGTGGTAGTGTCGGTGGACGTTGTTGAAGCTTCTGTGGATGACCCTGTTGTACTTGTAGTGCCGGTAGTACCCCTGAATTAAAAAAAACCATTACTTAACACAATGCAAGAAACAAGGTTGGTGTGACGCCAGTGGCTGATTTAGCATCAAGTTTGGAGAGGGGTCACTACCGGGGGGTGGATCTGAAGGGTATGGAATATGATATATATATATATTTAAATTCACATCTTAAAAACACGTTTTTGCGCATTTCTGAGCCTTAAATGAACAGACGAAATGGAACAATTTTAGACATTTAAGAAATTCAACAATGGGGAATATATTACTATCGCCAATTTGAAATTTAAAATAATTTTATAGGCTATCATAATGCCTCACACAACGCAGAAAATATGAAAATAATTTATTGGTGAAAGTATATTTATTAAGGCGTTCAGGACCAGAAGGGCGAACTCAACATAGGATAATTTTTTTGTTTTGTTTTATTTGGCATCTTTGGGTTACAAACTTCAATGTTATAGGTATATTTTGTTGAGTTCGCCTTATAAATCATATGAAAAGAGAAGTAGAAAAAAATCAGGGAGTTTACTTTGAAAGATAGTTGCGCGGACCAGAAGGGCGAACTCAACAGGAAGACGTGAGTCTTGTCACCTCTACGCTACTGATCCCACCCCACTTCTACCCTTTCCCCTTCCTATCGGTATGCATCATACACTCTGCAATTTTTGTTGAGTTCGCCCTTGGAACAAAAAGTTTAATTTGCGTTTTTCTCAAAACTACCCTTTGTTGAGTTCGCCCTTCTGGTCCGCAACGCCTCATTTACTTTTTGGTGTAACCCACCTTTTTACGTAACCAATCATACCCTTCACGAATATTTGAAAATATCAACAGTTCGACCACATAAATCCAAATGTCTAATCTCTTTCAACTAATGATATCCCTGTTAACAGACGACTCAAACGAAGGTGAAATAGGGATCTCCGACCACCATACAACACATTTCAAATTAACTCGTTATAACTGTTTAAAATCGTTTCATAAAAAAAATCATCCATTATCATAATTAATAAATCATTATCATTATAAGTGACACCACATTCTTTGTATAATTTCACGCCAAAATCGGTCAATGGATCGATTCACATTCACGCTATTTCTGAACATTTATAATCTCATTTACTAGCTATGCTTTACAAAAATTTTACATTTGTAAATAAAAATGAAGTTGAAGACAAAAAAAAATGGTGAAAGTTTACAGTAGTATAAACATTTATTTACGTAAAACTACTATTTGTTATGTTAGGGGCTGACTAAATAAATTACTAAAATATTGTGACAATATCTAAAGGGATGTGGGTCGAGAATTTTCGAGGAAGACCGAAAGATTAAGAAAGTTAACGTAAATAATATAGTAATAAATAGTATTTTCTGAGAAATAGTTAGAAATATTATGTATAATATAAATGGTATTTTATAGTAAATGTAGGCCTGGCTTTTTTTGTAAGGTATTGTGGTGAATGCCGGGTACCTATTTAGATGATCGGCCTTTTTGTAACATCTGCTGTTCATTCCTAATTTCTTTACAGTTGTTAAGATTTATCCAGAAGCAGTCAGAAGTACTTTGTATTTTATTATTATTATTTCGAAAATCTTTGTCTTTTCTTGAACTCTCCATTAGCCCACCTATATAAGCGACGCGAGTTATTCAGTGAGTCAGTCAGTATTTGATCTATCTTCCACGAGTGTATATTGCGTAGTGCTTACCGGTTACGTTTGGAGTAGGCCCGCGCACTGTGAATTACTCTCTATTGTTTAACGTTTATTTACTCTGTATCATTTCTGTAAGTAAGTAGTATTAAGTAAATTGTTAAGTTATTTATTGTATTAGTAAATTATAGCCTAATTAGTTTGTTATTTATTAAGTAATTTCATTGTAATATACTTGTAGATTGTAGTCACTTATTTAATTGTAATTCTTAGTCGTAATAAATACTTGTAATTTTAAACTTTAGTGAGTTAATTATTTAATTTACCCAGATCCCGAAACGGATCTTAGAGATAAGTGTCACGATATGTTATGTTGGGTGCTTATTTTGCTGTTTCAATATACTATACGTATCATGTTATACGTATTATGTTATACCTATTACTTTATTACTTTTTAAAGGTACAAAAAACTATAAAAGTAAATATAAAAAGCATTTGAAGAAGTTCATGACCCTTGTGACCCCCTTAAATTCGCCACTGTATGACGCATTATCTGAAAGTAAATTATGATACTTACGACGTGGTGGTAGTACCTCCGGACGTTGTTGAAGCTTCAGTAGATGATCCCGTTGAATCTGTAGTAGAGGCAGTAGTACCCCTGAAAAAAAAAATTATTACGTAATGGGAGAGTCTGACCAAAATATAAAATTGCTTTTAAGAAGAAGAACTTGCTTTTTATCTATTCATCAGGGACATAAAGAAGAAGGTTTTTCCATATTTTCATAAATTTCCAATCATCAGAAACTTTTAACCCTTTTCCATCCATATTCGTATAGAGGCTCACAGATCATATTTTTTTAGAGAACACTCAGGTTTTGCTACAGCTATCACTTTTTTACTAATGTAGTTGTTAAATTTCACTGGATTATTATAAAATTAAATACACGCACACACACAATTGAAGATAAAATAGTAAACTAAAAAACTGAAATGTAAAATTACTAAACTAATATATGTCTTCAGTTTCACACTCTACATCACTTAAATTAAAATCATTAATGTCAGTCATTATTGTAATCGATTCTGAAAGTTTTACATTCACTATTGTAATCATCACAATCACTATTGAATATTTCCAGTACTATTTCGCTGCCACTTAGACGACTTACAGACTCCACATTTCACGAACATAAACCTCGAAAAGAAAGCATGCTGAGAAAACATTTATTTCCGGGAATTTACCGTGGTTTGAAACGCATTATAAAGATTTATTTTAAAGTAAACAGTTCCAGGTATAGTATAGAATTAAAAAATAAATAAATAAACGAGATGGTAGGTTATATGCAGTTTAATACGAAGTGCGACTTCATGCGCTATGACCGGAAGAGGCTATACGGTTCCTTACAATCTTGTGCGTTATGTACGGAATATTGTGAAAACACAGATCTCAGGAAAACAAACGTTTCTCAAATAGTATTTTTTTAATCAACTTTTTTCAAAAACAAAAAGATCAAAAGATATCTAGTATCAATTGTATGGACAGACAATAAGATATAATACTCTCTAAGACCATTTTTGTAAATTTTAATATTTTTTGGTTTATTTTGTCATGTCAACACAGCTTGGTTATTAGCCACTACGTTGGATTTTGAAACTGAACGGTGGGTTTTTACTTGTAATAATTTCCAGACCATAGACAGGAAATTTAAATTTTTTTACAAATTTCATTTTTTACATTTTAATTTGATTTTTGTCATTTTCCATGAAAATTACACAAACCACAACATTTAGGTTAAACCTTATAACGAAACATAGAAGTATCAGTTTCAAAATTTCTTGGCTTAGACCTGAGCTTATAAATAGTCTACATCATGTTAGGATGCGCAGTAGCCGATGGCGTCACCAGTGCTTTATAACGCGGCCAGTAGTTTGTAATATTTCGGTATTTGTAAATGTTGTCAGTCCGTCTAATTAGCGACTAACGTTATTATGTGAATTATTTGTGCATTTAATTTAATCAAATTTATTATTGTACATAACAAGATTTAGTAAATATTTAGGTCTACAAATAACGGGTGATTCAAAAAGAGCGCCGGTTTTTAAACGGCTGGTAAATTTTTGTTTATCGGTTGGCAACATTGTTAGACCTCATTTCTATTTCGGAGAACATTCCGATTGACGATTCAGTTGTAGTTTCTCTTGTTCGCAGTGTAGTACTCTCGCAGTCTGTGTCTAACCATGGAGAAGTTTACTATTGCACAACGAGTGTTAATCGTCAAAACATTTTACCAGAGTGGAGAGAGTTATGCGGCTACTGTCAGGCGACTTCGCGGTACTCTAGGACGTAATGAAGCACCGAATGAATCAGCAGTTCGCAGGCTCATGAAAAAGTTTTTTGAGACGGGTTCAACAGTCGACCTTAAAAGTTCTGGACGTCGTCGTTCTGGCCGAACTGAGCAGAACGTTGCGTTGGTTCGTGACAGTGTGGCTGTTAGCCCAGCAAAATCAATACGTCGCCGTTCTCAACAATTGGGTTTACGATGTTCTTCTGTACGATCTCCAATATCACCCGTATAAAATTCAGTTGACGCAACATTTGAAAGTGGCAGACCAACAGAAGAGACGACAGTTTGTTGACTGGGTATTGAGAAAACGGCAGGATGATGACACCTTCGCAAACAAAATTGACGCCTTGTGACTTTCATCTTTGGGGTCATCTGAAGTCATTGGTGTATGCCAATAAACCCCGAAACATCAATGACTTGAAGGAGGAAATTCGACGGGTTATCGGGCAAATGGAAGTCGAAACTTGTCGTGCAGTAATATCCAATTTCATGGACAGAGTTGATGCGTGCCAGCACAGTAGAGGAGGACACATGCATGACATCATTTTTCATACATGAAATCGGAAGGTAAGATGAACTTGTTGATGTATTTATTTTCAGTTTTTCAATAAAATAAATCTCTTAATTTGATATATCAAAACCGGCGCTCTTTTTGAATCACCCTATAGTTATTATGTATTTAATTTTTCTGTTATTTCTAATATTTAGTACGTGTTTATATTTAGTGAGTTCTGATATAATAACATTGAAAATTGTTGCGGTTGGCCTAACAATTAAAAAATATACATGAAAGCTTTTCATTTCACCGTTTTCCGAAAGATGAAACCTTAAACAAAGCGTGATTACATGCTTGCTGACGTGCAGACAATTTTTCGTTTGATTCTACGCGTTTGTGGTGCTCACGTTGAAGATTGTGACTTCGAACGCGATTTAAAATTTAAACTCTGTAACTTTAAAGCTACAAGTAGATTAAAGTCGTCTGCAAGTACTAAGTATTTAAAGGAAGACTGTATGATGGTTTTGACTGAAAATTTCTATTTTCAATTTTTTATGTTTTTTAATAGTTTAAACCATCTACCAGAAACACATTTTTAATTACGTCAAAACAATTATTTTTATGAAAAAATCAAGTTTTTATCAGGTTTTCCCAAAAAAATTAACATCATGTCACCTAAAACGAATGTTTTTCATGGGTAATTTTATACTGCTCGTTTTAATTTCTCCATCACTGTTTTTAATATTCTGAACTTTTGGTTAACCTTTCTAACCAACTTTTGATGGGAAATTAACTTGTTTGTGCAGATTTTGTTTTTGATTCGTGTCTTTTTGTTTTAAGCCTTTTCCCGTAAATTTAGATTTTTAACTCATTGTTAAATTTTTTTCAGAAACCTTTAAACGTACCAGGCTGAAATTTGTTCCAGTTTTTTTTATCTTGAACATCCATATATACTGAAATTTTTATGACTTCTTCAGGAGCTCCATAAACTAATAATATGCAAAAACCATAAAATAAATTGTAAAAATTTATGTAATTCGTTATATTTAAAAAAAATTGTATGGCCCAACAGTTTTAAATCGAAAAATATCAATATTTAGAGAAATCCAACAACTATAAGTGTGTAAAGTTTCATTTCTCTACCTTTAACCAATTCTATGAAAAACGTACCTAAAAAATTGCAAATTTAACATTGGCAGGATACAAAGTACAGTCTCCTCTTAAACTGGATGTAACATGTTTGCAAGCTGTGTAAAA
Source organism: Catonia carolina (assembly GCA_035578175.1). Taxonomy (NCBI): domain Eukaryota; kingdom Metazoa; phylum Arthropoda; class Insecta; order Hemiptera; family Achilidae; genus Catonia; species Catonia carolina. Next base: position 193,351,735 of record JAQMRL010000001.1, on the reverse strand, counting down.
AATTATCATGCGTTTGTTTTATTCTACGGAAAAGAAAAGAGTTGTTAGAAATAACAATACATTACTCTGAGTTTACTAAAGATGTTTTATTTTAACTCCATATTAAGTTACGGGATAGTACATTGGGGTAACGCTGTAGATTAAACCCGGGCTTTCAAAATTAAGTCAGAATATTGGCAAACATTAAAATCGAAGAATCTTGAAGAGATAATTTCGAACGGTTTAGAATATCGCTTCTAAAATTCGTGTACCATTTCATTTTCGTTCAATCATGAATTACCAGACACAAAACAAAACACTCTTTCGTATAGATAAACACAACAAACATAAGTACAAAACCGGAATAAATTACATAGCTGTAAAGAAATATAATTATCTTCATCTCAGTTTATGTAATGAAACCGTTTACAACAAATTTGTCAAAGCATGAAAAGAAGGATTTAACAACAATTCCTTTAACTCCTAAATTGAATTTCTAAGTTATGCAAGGGGAAGCACTCAACATATTTATTTTAGAATTTTAGTACATAAAGAATATATTAATATATTATTATGTTATGTTAATTAAAAAATGTGGTGTGAAAGATTCACACGTCTTTCTCTTGCCAATGCAAAAAATGAACTATATAACCTACTATTAGTAATAAAACATTAGAAATAAACAACAAACTAACCTCAAAAACATAACCTTATTTTAATCATGAGTGAAAGACGCAAAATGAAAACCGTTTGGCTTAAAAATACGGAAAATCACTCTTTCACGTTAAACTAGGCTTTTTAGACAAAATGATCTAAATAAAAGTTATAGCTCTTAATTTTCTATAATTTTATTATATACGCTTTTGTCGTAAAATGCACAATAAGGCTGAAATCTTAAAAAAATCGATTTTTTTAGATTTTCATGAAAAAAACAGAAAATCACTAATTATCGCTAAACTAAGCGTTATACAAAACAATGTTTAAAATAAAAGTGTTGATTTTTAAATTGTCTACAACTTGTATTTGTACGTTTTTGCACTAAAATGCATATTAAGGCCGCAATCTTGAAAAAAAAACTTTTTCTACGGGAGCACAGCCTCCCGAAGAATTTCAGAAGACATGGCACCTACCCTATCTTATAGAGCATAAAAATTTAGTAAATGAGGCGATTTTTTAAAAAAACCCTTGTTTTTGAGAAAATGATTTTTTGAGAAAATCGCAAAAACGTGAAAAATGACACGAATAAACTACTACTTCCGGTTGACCAATTTTGATAAAAATGTTTGTGTCGGGTCCTCTAGTAATATCTAACTTAAGTTCAAGTTTCAACTTCGTAGGATGTTCTGTTCTTGAGATATTTTGTTCATACACACAGACCAATCGCTAAAAACGTGTTTTTGAGGGGTTCAGGAGGTCTGAAAACGTGTAGATCCTGTAAAAACTCGATTTCGAAAAATCGACATGAAAATAATACTTCCCTTCCTATATTATTATAAAGGCAAGAGAAAGTAAAAAAAAACAAACCCTTTCCCAGTCAGAGAGTCAACGGCTGAATAAATAAATAAAAGTTTGAATGCAGCAGATTTTTCAGAAAAAAATCATGAAAGTTACCACGGTAACATTGTAATTGTTATTATTTTTTAAATTTCCAGACGGCAAAGAAACAAAGTAATTATACAATTTCATTGAAAACAAACGACTAAAAGCTAAAAAAACAAATTTTGATAAAATATATTTTTATTGTGTTTTTAACGCAGACTCTTGCCGTAAAACATTTATAGAAATACCGTTGATATAATAAATTATCCTTAAGTAAATTTTGTTAATTATGATGGAGTGGTAGTATCTGGAAGACGTTCTCGGAGCTTCTGTAGATAACGTTGTTGATTCTGCAGAGACAGTAGTAACTCTGAAATAAAAAAAAATATCGATACTTAACAAAATCCAAGATAAAAGTTTAGTATCAGAAATTATTTTTAAGTAAATTATGACACTTACGACGAGGTACAGTAGCTGCGGAAGTTAATAAAGATTGTGTAGATAATGTCGTTGAACCTGTAGAGGCGGCAGTACTCCTAAATTAAAAACAAATCCCTTAACACAGCGCAAGAAATAAGTTCGATATCATTATGTTTAAGTAAATTACGACACTTACGACTAAACGGTAGTAGCTGCAGACGTTATTGAAGAATACAGTCAAGCACTGGCATTTTCAAAAGCAACAACTGTACCAAACATTGGCAATTCAAGTACTGGATTAATACAATGCTAGATAAACGGTTGGTTTCACGAAATATTTGTGAATGTTATAAATGATAGACTACTTACGACGGGGTAGTTCTGTCTGAGGATGTTGTTGAAGCCTGTACGGATGTCGTAGTTTAACCTGTAGAAGCATTAGTACTTCTGAAATAAAATAATACGGTATTTTAACATAGTACCAAGTAAAAATTTTGTATCACAAAATGTTATTATAAACAGTATTTTCTTTTAAATTTATTTATTTAACGTCGCATCAACTGCAACGGTCATTAGCGACGACGTTGGGGTGGAACTTAATGCAATGTAGGATAAAATTATTTTTTGTATCGTATGAAAATATGCCATGCCTGAATGGGATTCGAACCCAGGACTGCATAAATAGTATTAAAATGATTGTTTTGGATGAGTTTACAAAATGATAAATAAAGCCGTTTTAATAGCAGCGGACGTTGTAGGAGCTTCTGTAGATGATACCGTTGAACCTGTATACTATAATACTGCTGAAATAAACGACTGAGTTGTTAATGTATGCATAGTTGATGCCCCTGAACCTATAGAGGGGTAACACTCCTGAAATAAAAAGGTACTATTACTTAACCCAATGCCAGATCAAAGGTTAGTATTTCTTTAGGTTAAAATTTTCTTAAAGTGAATTATGATACTTACGACGGATTGGAAGGATGAAGGTGAAGCCTGCGTAAATGACGCTGTTGAATCTGTAGAGGCGGTCGTACTCCTGAATTACTTAAGATAATGCCAGGTAAAAGGTTGATTCTTGTATCACGAATTATCCGTTAATAAATTATGATACTTACGAAGAGGTGGAATTATCTACGGACGTTGTTGAAGCCTGTGTGGATGATGCTGTTGAATCGTAGAGCCGGTACTACTCCTGAAATATAAAAATAGAATTACTTAAGATAATTCCCGATAAAACTAGGTATCTGGTATTATCTGTAAAAAATATGAAACTTACGACAATGTGATAACTGCGGACGTTGTTGAAGCCTGCGTGGATGATGTTGTTAAACCTAATAGTGGTTGTAGTATTCCTGTACGAAACAAAAACCATTACAATACACGAAATTAATAAGCTTGATATCAAGAATTATTTTAAAGTAATATTTTTTCTACTTACATTGGAGTCGTAGTAACAGTGGACGTTGTTGAAAACTCAGTAGATGACGTCCCTGGACATCATTCTAATTATTCGTTAACATATTCTTTTAACTTAATTTATACTGATTCTTTAACATTTTCTAACTTAATTTCTTCTGTTTTTCTGCTCTAGTTATTTTTTAAATTTATCATCATGTTTTACCTGTCACCGTCGCTCCATATTATTAGGTACTGTGCGGCCGGACGACTATGATTCCGACAATACCGACAGACAGAGGCCGACAGTGTTTCGGAAAGTATCGAAAGACAAATGCGGACAATGCAGAAAACAATTAACTGCCTTACTCCTACTCTGTAATTGGTATGCATACAAGGGAGCCACCAACCAGCTCGAAGTCAGATCCGTTCTTTCCTCCTATACGGGTCACCGGTGTGGTGGCCACTCCTAGCCGAAATTCACAAAAAATCCTTCACCTACTTTCACAATCGAATCCTATGCCTTATACTAAATGTCCATTACAGAGTTCCCAACACCCTCATACAAGAACACCTTTTCTTTTTCTCCCTACAGGACTACATTCACAACACCTCAAGGAAACTCCACGACGAAGGAAAGAACTCAAACATCAAAGCCATCCGGTCCATTTACACCAGACCGCACCTTCTGGAGTCAATCCGCACGCTGCCATTCCACGACTATTTGTAACAACACAACATTCAGCCTAAGTTGAACATATAGTTGTATATATCAACGCTAGTTCTAACCGCCCAGCCACATTTTTCATAATATTAATTTATATTAATATTGTGAAAAATATGGAACACCTTCGTAATATATATGTTGATTTTTTTATTGATGTAAATATTTGGCTTTATTCCCACGCTATTTTTTTCTGATCGTGAAACTATATATATTCTCTAACTACCACTCCGAACTGTTTTCATTGAAGAAACCCAGCTCTGTTATATTTCGTCGAACGATCAGGTGGTATCTCCCACGATATCGTCTATTCACCTTCAATTAGTTTCAGTTTCTCGGAATCATTTCACTGCACTCCACTCTACAGCTCCGGTGAGACACCAACCATCGGTACTCGGCTACCGTACTCCAGCAAAGACCCATCGACGACCTCGCAAGAGAGAAGATGATACTTCCACTCCCGACCCGACACCGTAACCGTTGGCGACCAGGACCGTTATCGCCCACTGCCATAAGCGATGCCCACAGGGGTCTATCAACCGAGCGTTGCTCCCACCGGCTCCTGACAAAACAACCATCGACACACTACTACAAGGGAAGAAGATAAAGATTCCGCTGGATGACGAGACGCCGTGTCGTTCACCCACCAAACGAGTCTTCCCACCTAGACGCACAAGCTTAAACATCTCTTTTCAGGGTCCCCAAATGTTTGGTTTCCCCACGCTAGTCATGCTCATTATCCAGTGATATTACTTTTCATCTTCTACGTCAACTCGTCTTTCTAATATGTCAATATTTTGTCAATTTTTTCAAAATTTACTTTTATATTGGTTTTATTTCCTCATTAAAATGATTTGATCTCTACATTACGTGCTTTATGCCAATAACATGCAAGTAGAGTGTTACATTATTTGCAATCGATCTGCTGGTTCCAAACTACAAAACATAGTTTTGTTTCTTATCACAGCCAATTATACGACTGAAACATTTAAGAACAGAAGAGGTAGAGGTGTAAAATACACTAATCTGAGTAATCTCCTCTGAGAGTAATGAATGTCATTATACAGCTAGACCCTTGGGTGAATGAAGTGAAGGCGTCATTGGCAGGGTAGAAAGTAGATGCTTTTCAGAGGGCCCGGCATGCTTATAAGCATACTTTTCCCTCAGTGAGAAAGGCAATTGTAAACCAACTCACTCCTCGTTTTTCTTAGTTAAGTCCGAAGTGGTTCAAACCAGCCTTTCGGCTGATGACCTAAAGAAGAACATACATGTATTACTTGTATTTTATTTTTATTTGTATTTGACCATCATCATATGTTTTTGTGTTGTATTACTAATTTCTTACTTGCTTGCTTTTAATTCGTCATTACATAAATATGTACTTGTATTTTTCATAAAATGTTTTATTACATGCTTTAAATTCATCACTAAATTCTTGTATTTTATTTATTATTTCATTAATTATAAGTTTTTATTAACAAAGCTAACTCTTCAGACCCCGAATTAAAAATTTAAAAGTTTAAAATTATTCACAAAATAGGGGATTCCAATTACCAACATAATTAGTGTTTTGTGAAACAATTTCACAAGGTTTGATGACAAGGAAATTAACAAATTAAAACAAAGCTGATTTATAAAACAAAAAAAATATAACGCTAACAATGTTGGCCGTTAATTTCCATTAACGTGAAAAAGATAATCATTTAAATACCAGATCAATGTGACTTTCATTTTCGGTTACTCCAGAGTTGGTTATTTTTAAATAACAAAACTTTCTTTTAAATTTATGACAACTATTTATTTACATTTAAATTACTGATATTAATTATTACAGTTATTACAAGTAGAAAATTTACAATAAACTACTTAACTTACTAACAAATTAAATTTTAAACAAAATGTCTTAAAACCTTAAGACTTGAATGAAATTTAACTAAAAAGAAACATAGACATTTATAATCTAATAAATAATTTATTCGTACTCACTAACCTGTTAACAAATTGTACATTATTTTCCCGTCACAAGTAAACTAGTTCAATATGCGACGCACAAACTGGTTTCTAACCACTTGATTTGAAAACTGTTAGCACACAACTCTAATCAAATAACCACTCAAAACACTAAGAAAAGGAAAACTATTTAAATAAAAAATAAATAAATAGACCTTCCTCAAAGGATAAGGAATGTAGCAGGAAAAGGATGGCGCTCGGCAAGCAAAAAATCATACTCGTAAAAAAAGCTTTGTAGACAAAAACCATTGACTAGCCGACGTATGTTCCATTATATTTATGTAAATGTGTAAATTATGCTACTTACGATGTAGTGGTAGTATCTTCAGACGTTGAACCTGTAGTAGATGCCTCTGTTGAACCTGTAGTAGTCGTAGTATCACTGAAATTCAAAAAGAAAACTATTACATAACATAACGCAAGAAGAAAGGTTGACATAGTGAATTATCTGTCACAGGATGGCGACATTAAGTAGTGTGGGAAAACCTGTCATTTCTGGTGGCGCTGGGAAAAGCTGTTAATATTTGTTTCTGCCAGGGTGGACACAGTTGGTTGATGGCCCTGAAAAGGGCCGGTGGAAACCTTAAGGAGTTGGTCCTAACAAGGACCGTTGGGTTGGTCTCCGAGAAAACCGATGAAGGCAGCGCGTGCCGCTCGGCGGCAGCTGTCGGCGACGGCTGCTCAGATACTTGCTGCTGCGTCAAGTCCCAAAACATCTGCCTTCTTTCTCTCGTGGATCTAGTCAGTCGATCTTGGTCGGAGTTGTAGAGCACAATGACGATCCCACTCAATGCACTGCTCTCTTATATAGTAACCGAGAGGGCTGTGGTAGAAGCGATTAATAGCCCTTTATACTCACGACAAAGGTCTGTCGGTTCACCACCACAAGTCTGTCGGTACGCCGACAAAGATCGGTTCAAGTATTTTTGGTCGGCAACACAGTAACTAATCAGAGGGGGTGGCGGTGACATTTATTGAAGTAATTATACTACTGACGACGTTTGGTATTATCTGCGGACTTCGAAACAGAATGTTCCAGAACGTTTCAAACAGTTAACACAATACAAACAGCACAAACATTAATAATGTGTGTGATTCCATTAATTAATAAATAACATAATAAACGTCAATTTTCTCATGTACTTGTAGGCTATAAACGTTTGTGTTACGAAGTTGTTCGTTGTAATCTCACAAGATTTCCAAAAAGGAAAGAAAGTTAATGCTGAATTTCATAAACTATTAAAATATATGTTTAAAAATTATAGATTTCAAGTAAGTTACTGAACTGAAATATATATTCGTTCTTAGAATACATAATGAAATACAAACATCCAAAAATTGTTGAATGCAAATAAAAAATAAACTTACATAAATAAAGCCAAAACAAAGAAAATCCCTTACATGAGACGACTCATCTCATGGCCACACAAACATGACAATTGGAAAATGGCAACACATGATAAGGTGGGGATTTTAAAAAAGGCTTAATTTTGGCTTATCACAAAAACCAATAAGGGATTTCTGTATCTACTCTTTAAGAGGAATCGAATGACACTATTTTTCTTCCAAATTTCGACTTTGATTTCTTGACTTCTGGTTTCAGACTCGTCATAACGGGAAATTCAAACCTAATTGAGGCCAACTAATTTTTTGTGTATTTCACGAATCTGAAAACCGTTCGTTGCTATCTCTTGTCGTTTCTGACTTAAATTTTTTGACATCCAGTTTTGGGACACTTCCAGTCAAAACTGAAACTTAAAACCCAATTTAGGCCTACTACTTTTTAAGTCGATTACGAATACAAAAACCGTTTGTTGCTATCTCTTGTAGTTTCTGACATCTGGTTGTGACGGACGGACAAAAAAATAATAGATGACAATTTTAAAATAATAAAATTTAAAAACCGGTTCATTTAAAAAAAATAAGTTAGCCTAACGAATACGGTAAAAATTGTGAAAACTAAAGGAAATAATATTTATTGATATTTGACCTCTGTGATGTTTACGAAAAAAATACAATAAAAAAGAAGAAAACTGATTTTTATAAATTCCTAACGTGTGTACGTTGCAATCTGTTTAATTTAAGATTAAGAAGCAACCCCATGACCTAATGAAATGAGCACGTACAAATTCTTGTATAACGTGCAAAATGAGGTGTAGTCTTGTACATAATCAGGCTGACCATTCGTGAAAGAATATAATATGGTTAATTGAACTTCAACCATCGAAGTACACCGGTAACCACTGCGTAATATTTTCCAATCCATATAAAAGTAACTACTTTGACTAAAATTTGAACCACGGGCTCCGAATATCAGTTGTTAAATAGCTGATTCGTGGCTACGACTTTACCAAAAGACCTACCTGGTGGGTTGAAAAGAGAAAGTTACGCTAAACTTTTGTTACGTTACTATAGAGCAAGTCCAAAAATTATTAGTTTTAACCTTGAATTTTAAGTTAACCTATGTCTAGTAAATTTTCATGTATGTAAATTTATCCTTTTTTGGTTTTACGTCCGACTGTTGTCCACATTAATGCTAATACAGACGATGAAGCGTGATAGATGAAAATTTTGTGTTAAAATGCCAGATCCGACCGGGAATCGAATCCGGGACCCCTGGCGTAAAAGCTAATTGCGCTGACCACTAATCAACTAAATATTTAATATTGTTTTAAATATAATTTAAAATTATTAGTAATTTGTAATAATGTAATATAATTTAATATTTTCCAAATATTTAACATTGGATTCTGAAATTTCTTGTTTTAAGAAATTCCATTTCTTTATTGTGATTTTAAATTAACATAAATACCAATATTTATTAGAAAAAAATCGTTTCATATAATTATTTCTTCTGAAGTATTTACAATCAATGTAACTATTTACGAATTAAGCTAACTTCATTTGCTAAAAAAGCGGACCTAACGTTGTAAATTACAATAATCTTTTAGAATCGAACGATCTAACATTGTGAAAAGATAATTAGTTATAAATACGTAAAGGTAATTTGTTAAAAAATTTACCCTGTGCTAACAGATGGCATCTCTGAGAAGCATAATCCGAGAATAAATAACACGATGAAAGCATTCATTTTGCAGTTGTAAACATTTTACGAACACTCAACATGAAATTGATATGTCGTGAAGCCTTATTCATTATATAAGAAAAAAACTATAAAAAGTTTATGTTTGACCATGTTCTATTTTCCGTTGTTTTATAGTACAATTATTTTGCTATAAATAAATCGATTAATTCCTGGTGATTAAAATTTGTACTAATTATGGAGGTAGGCTTAAATAGATAGCAGACTTATATGTCAAAGCCTTTATAAGGAATTTAAAAAAATACTGTTTTAAACCATATTAAAAATTTTAAGAAATGAACATATACACCAGAAAAAAATCATTAAGTTATTCTTTGTCAAATGTGGCCGGTTTACATTTGAAAACAAGTTAGTGCAAGGAATGAAAATTAAAGCATACTTTTATCCTACATCTGACGTTTTTGTGTCGTATGAAGATCCAAAAATGAAGAAGTGAAGTGTTCTGTAAAATTTGTCAGACTGAAAGTTTGAATAATTTCCCTGACTATATTCACCGCTACATGTTTAAAATTATGTTCATTGATTTTCAGGTACGTGCTAATATGATCCTCGTGACATTTCTTGAACACTATGTTAATTCACGATCAAGAGTTCGTGGTTTTTCCTTTCAAAAACAAATATAGCTACGTTTGGTCAAGGATTTTTACAAGGTTTTGAATTCTACGGCTTCTTGTGTGAAAAAAACAACCTTACTGTTTTAATCATAAAAGAAGCTAAGAAAATTCAGTATACATTAATTCAATATCGCAATTTATTTTCAAAAGTTATAGGGATAAAAAATTCTAAATTTTTTTTTTATGTAAAATTAGTAAAGTTTAAATTTATTAGCGTTAAATCGAATTATCCAAATGTTTTGAAATCCGGTGAATTATCGGTTCATTATAATTATTATTTCTTCAGATACATTGCATAAAACCAAAAAAAAAAAAAAAAAATTCAATATTACTGGGACACAAAAAAGGATTTGTCTCAATTTTATTTGACTGTTCGTTTATATTTTAAACTTCAGAAGAATAAGTAGTAGCCTATCAGCTATAAATTAGCTACACATATAAATGCAAAATATTTTAGCAATGAAGTTATTCATATTTGAACATAAATTTTAAAATAAATGTTGGGAAGGACGAATCTACACTCACCTTTAATTACTTGGTTTTATTTTTCTTAAATTTGAATATTAATTTTTCCTTAGCTTATCACGATGCACCTTCAGGGGTTTCCATTTCTATTTTCTGGGAGGGAAAATAACAATGCGGTTGAAAAAAGTTAAAGCAATTAGTGAAGTTGGAAGGTTTGAACACTATAACGATGAAACTTGCAAATTGAAATATGAAAAATCTTCTTTTCTTAGGTAAGCTACAAGACACGGCAGTAGAATGGAAAACCACCGTGAGCAGAAGGTATGGCCGCTTTTCTTTCCCCTTCAAAACGGAATCTTTTTTGTTAAGTTCGTTTCCAACCCACCGCCTCACTCTGTTATCTATTTGTGCGTACTCCAATTTACTTTTTTCTTTTTTTCGCCTCATCACTGCTTTCTTTCTTCTAAACATCTCTGTTAGTGTACGTTTCATCCAAAGTTTACTTTGATTCAGTGTTATTTTTTATTTCTTTTCAGGAAAAACGCTTTTTGTCCTAAAATAAAAATAGGATTTTTTGAACCTTTTATGTTTATTAAATTAACACTTGTATTATATATTAGAAATTGGCAGCTATTCTTTACCAGCAACCTCGCATCGCTTCTCATTCATAAGTAGGACTATCTCTAATTTGTATTTAGAATATTAGATCTCCTTTACCGTGTCACCACAATTAAAATTGTTAGTCATCACTTCAAAATTGATGAAACGAAATAATATTTCAAATCAATCAATTTTAATTCAATGTAGCCACTGTAACGTAATGGTTTGCGCGTTAGCTTGCCACTTGGAGGTCCCGGGTTCGATTCCCGGCCGTTTTTACAAGTCAAAACCCAAATTTACAGCACATAATCCACCGTAGTCGCTAATAACCAAGCATTTGATGCGACTTCAAATAATAAATAAAAATAAATTGTTAAAATAACCATAGATTTAAAAGATTAGCAGCTATTTTGCAATGAAATTAAGCTAACAAATATTTTATTACTAATCTACAATAAATTTTCAATTATGAGTTAAAACACGTGAAACTTCTTCATTTAACCTAATTATCAAGAAACCAAAAATTTGCATTATTTTCTTTTATCTCATTGAAAAATTGTAATCCATTTGGATCTAAGAAGAAACTTCTTATCGTTTGCAACAACCAGAATGTCATACATAAGCTGAGTGCTTTCTTCAAGATAGATTATAAACTCTTAACGTTAATACTAAAAGTTTTCGTAAAACATTTTGTAAATATTTTTTAACGGTTAAAAACAAATACTGATCGTACAGCATTATGTATTGTAATAGAATTGATTATAACCTTCCTTATTTAGTTACATAAGTTAAACTTTTTCTGTTGTATGTCTAACTTTACTGTAAATTATGCACATTAATGCTATTATAGCTGACGAAGGGTGATAGAAGAAATTAATGATAAAAAATGAAATGATAAACCTGTCCGGAAATCCAATACGGGATCTTTGACGTTAAAGGTGGAATTTTGAATAAAACTATGTTAATTAAAATTTATTGTTAAGTCACGGTTTAACTAAGAGTCACGCGAAAATATTATACATAAAAGTTGGAGCATGTGTAATTTTTATTAACTTCTCTTATTTAAATTTTGGCATAAAAAATATCAAAGTTGCTTTTTGAATAAACCGACTTTTCCTTAAGAAAAGTCGTTTCCTTTAGAAAGACAATCTCCCAAAATATTTTCTTAGCAAGCACCTACGACCGAAATTGAACTGAAATATGAAATTTCAAGTTTCTATATCTTGTGGTTTTGAAGATTTCATGACGAGTGAGTGGATCTTGGTTTTGTATGACGTCTGTACTAAAGGTTTCGGTCATCGGTGAGGATGACACAGACTTTGAGAACATCATTGTAATTAATAAGTTCATTTATGAAAACAAAGATGACGATAATGATATAATTAATAAGAGCAGGAGTAAGATTACGTTAAAAGAAGGAAAGGACAGTAAAGTATTTTACAAACTAAAAGAAATACGAGTAGCATACTATAGTTATTTTACCAGTATCACTTGTAGCGGTTCTGCATTATTTTAAAATAATCCCGCTCACATATATTTCTTAGTAACATTATATATTCTATCACGTGAAATAAAACAAAAAACTCATCTGTATTGTTTGATGGCTGGTTCAAGACAAACTTTATTTTTTACATTGTTGTAAATTACAACTTTGGAGTCAAATAATGTCTATGTAAATAAATTAAAATAAAATATTAGATACATTTTGAAAAATAATTTTGTTTTTACTACTTTTGGTAATATTAATAGTAAATAAAAAAATTAAATCTTGTGGTCTTTTTACTAGTTAAATTGAAATTAGGAGAAAAAGGAATGTTATATAAATTAAATTTGCCCATAACAGAAGATGGAGTGTCAAATTATTTACACTCAATCTGTTCGTTGCAGGGCTAAAATAAATAGTTCTGTTTTTTATCACATGGTCAGCCAATTAAATGACTGAATCATTTAAGAACAGAAGAGGTAGAGGTGTTAGAGACACTAATCAGAGTTATCTCCTCTGAAAGTAATGAATTTCATTATACAGCCAGACCTTGTGATGAATTAAGTGAAGGTGCCATTTGCAGAGTGGAAAATATGTGCTTTTCAGAGGGCCCGGCATGCTGATAAGCGTACTTTTCCATTCAGTGAGGAAGGCATTGTAAACCACCTCACTCCTCGTTTTACTTAGTAAAACCTCTACAGGTTCAACCCAGCCCTTCGGCTGATGACCTAAACAACTTTTTTTTTCTCTTTAATTCTTTATTTACAACTGTAAAACGTTACAACAAGCAAATGCGATGATTATGATAATAATGTAAATGATATGATAGGCATGAGAGGGGTAGGGCCCCCATTGGTGCCTCCCCAAGAATGAAATTTGTATATCAAACTAGCAGGTCTCTACTCCAGCGTCTTTTAAGGCGTCTAGGGGGATTATCAGGTAAATGGACGGAGGAAAGTGAACGCACCAGGGGGTTCTCGTGTTCGTGTGTCTTGTCGTGAAAGCGTTTGTATAGGTATTCAATGGAATTTTGTACAAGTGGTGTTTTCAAATCTGTATGTAAGGTTTTGTTGCTAACGTAAAGAGGTGCATTTGCTATAAGGCGTAATGTTTTTGACTGGAATGCTTGAATTCGTTGCAAGTTAGAGGGTTTGGTTGAACCGTAAATTTGGGATCCGTAGGTCCAAATAGGTTTCAAAAGAGAACAATATATGCGTAATTTTTGTGCCATTGGTAATTTTGATCGTTTGTGAAGTAGGGAATATAGAAGTTTAAGTCGGGAATTCAGTAATAAACGTTTCCGTTTGATATGTGTGCTCCAAGTTAGTCGTTTATCGAAAGTCAGACCGAGATACTTGACCGTATCTGTCTTTGTGAGAGGTTCATTGTCTATGTATACTGGTGTGCAACCACCATGGCGGAGTGTGAAAGTTACGTGAAGGGATTTTGTCGTATTAAGTTTTATTTTCCATGTTTTACACCATTCGTGTATAAGATTGAGATGATGTTGGAGTGTTCGTGAAGCGTGTATAGAGTTTTGGCTGATTGGTACACACTGCAGTTGAGGCGATACTCATTTTGTAAAAAAAGATTTGTATTTTAATTGGTTTCTCTAAGTATTTTAAAGCAAGTAGTTTTCGGGACCTTATTTCTACTTGAATAATATAATTGCTGAAGGACAAAAGCTGGTAACTGGGACTGGAAGGAGTACTAATACCGAATACGTTTCATTATTATATGTCAGTTAATACCTGCTGGTACCGTCAATTAGACAGAGCCTTCTGCTAGCTGTTAGTAGTTGGTCAGCTCTGACTAGCAAGCCCTACTTTCATGATGATCTAACTTGAAGATTATTTGAGTAAAGTATGGTAATCCTGACGGAAGGTTCTCTGGTTCTTCAGGTTGGAGGTTGGGTGTGGGGTCAACAAATTTTACTGTAAAATTGAGCTGATACGAAACCGAAACAACAGCCTCGGATGATGGACTGGCACTACGGATAAAGAAACTTTATTTCTTTATTTCTTTGAGCGTTTCCAAAGAAGTATTTTTTGGATATGGCAGTTGTGACGTGGAAAGTGAGGACCATGCTGTTACCTAGTAAAATGAGGGAAACATCTGATGAGATTTTAAAATTAAAGATTCATATTATATAGACCCTTCAGAAAATTCAGTGGGGGTGAGTGGTAGGATTATAAAGAGGTAAAAAACTACAAAAAGGAAAGGGAAGAGCCATCTTAAGAAGAGGTGGATGGATGGTGTCACAGATCATTTTTGATTTTGGTATTAGAGGATGGAGGGCACATCAACTAGGAGAGAAAATCGAAGGAGGACTGTGGAGGAAATAAGGGCTGAAGATGATGATAATGATGAATATAATATTTTATGATTTTCTTTTGTACAAAATAAACGAAATTTCGTTTTGTTCAAGTTAACTTGCAGTCCGTCTTTACATAGTCTGTTTTAAACAAAATAAAGTTATTGCTCACAAAATGAATCGGTTATCAACTATTAACAACATGCATTTAACTAAAACAATTTAAATAAAATAAAAGTCTTGTCCGTTCCTAATCGCATTATACGAGATAGATATAAAAACTATAAAACTGAATGACATAAAACAATTTAATGTTATCAATTAAAATGGTCAAGATTTTTTACGGCAAATTAATTGCCTTGTATTAGAACATCTTAAAAGTCGTAGTACTTGTATCGATCGATAGACAAATTTCTTGAGAGTTCTAAACCGCATCGTCTGTGATCGGTGTTACCTTGGCACTTCTAAAAATGAAAGTTTTTGACAGACTTTTTTATAAACTGAAATTTTAAATATTTTTTAATTTTTTGTTACTTCTGTAAATACTTTTGGCAATTAATAAAATTATTTGAATTTAACAAGTAAATTTTATAACATAAGGAAATCAATCTTGATGGAGGTTAGCCTACGCCCACTAGCGTAACACCAATTATTATTTTTTTTTTTTAGCTGTTATTATCGGGAACTACATGATTGACAACTACCCAATTTGACCGCTGCTTTGTTGTAGCCTATTATTTGACGTGAATTAGGCATGAATTTGAACAGGGACCCCCAGTGAGTTTGTTCACTGTTGGCTGTCAGCTGGTCACCATACAAAGTCGCTTGCCCAACCAGTGTTACGTAACAAATAATAGCGACTTCCTACCAGCTGACTGACTGGGCTGGCCCAAAGGCAGTAACACCAATTTGAAAATTAACTGTAGTTGTTGGTCAGGTTAATTTTCAGCTTTTTAGAAACAAAAATAACAACTTTAAATGTTGCATTACCCACCGGGTTGGTCTAGAGGTAAAGTCGTCGCCAAAATCAGCTGTTTAACAGCTAATTTTCGGAGACGAAGGTTCCTGGTTCAAATCCTAGTAAAGGTAGTTACTTTTTTTTTAATTCATAATATGTGTACGTTGCAATCTGTTCAATTGAGAACATAAGCAACCCCGTGACCCAATGAAATAAGGATGATGTGTATGACGTGTAAATGAGGTGTAGTCTTGTACAGACCCAGGTCGACCACTCCTGAGAGAGTATGGTTAATTGAACCCCAACCATCAAAGTACACCGGCAACCACTGTCTAGAATTCAAATCCGTATAAAAGTAACTACCTTTACTAGGATTTGAACCAGGAACCTTCGTCTCCGAATCAAAGTACACCGGCAACCACTGTCTAGAATTCAAATCCGTATAAAAGTAACTACCTTTACCAGGATTTGAACCAGGAACCTTCGTCTCCGAAAATCAGCTGTTAAACAGCTGATTTTGGCGATGACTTTACCTCTAGACCAACCTGGTGGGTTAGTTACTTTTATACGGATTTGAGTGCTAGACAGTGGTTACCGGTGTACTTTGATGGTTGAGGTTCAATTAACCATACTCTCTCAGGAATGGTCGACCTGAGTCTGTACAAGACTACACCTCATTTACACGTCATACACATCATCCTCATCTCATTGGGTCATGGGGTTGCTTATTGTTCTGAATTGAACAGATTGCAACGTACACAAATTAGCGATTACCAAAAAAAAATGTTCCATTAGTTATACTGCACTTAAATTAACTTTCACAACTATTGGCTATTAAACACACTACAGTCGTCACTTTTATACGTACGCTACATATTACGTAGATTTGTTTTCCTTGCTAAATTTAAACTAGAGCGAGTGATGTATCCAATTCAATATACTAATTTCAGTGTAACATTGTAAAGTTAAAATAATGATTTTTTATTGAATTTAACGGAGCTGTATCATTGTATTCATAGGATTAATTACAGACGTGTAACGCAAATGAATGTAGATGTTAGTCCAGTGTTTGGAATTGAAGGCGTGTGTATGGAGTGGTTTTGACTAACGAGAGGCACCGCACGTGGTAGGTAGGGTGTCCCACATAGTACGTGACTGTTTAAAACACTCGAAAGCCTTTTATTATTGTTATTGTGGTACCAAATAATAACAATAGTAATAACGACAATAGAACTGAAAAATGATTATAACGAGTCACATTGTTATCTGTAATTATAGCCATACTTCTGATGTAGGTACCCATTTTGTACTTTTATCCCCTTTTCCCCTTTCGAAACCGTGTGCGATCATCTGATGTTCAACCAACATT
This sequence comes from Catonia carolina, assembly GCA_035578175.1. Lineage (NCBI taxonomy): Eukaryota > Metazoa > Arthropoda > Insecta > Hemiptera > Achilidae > Catonia > Catonia carolina. The sequence continues at coordinate 193,334,759 of JAQMRL010000001.1, read as the reverse complement.
ATATTTATTTAACTGAACCTATTTTTATTTTCTGAAGATTGTTTAACTTAGATCACGTAACAGTATAAGCTTGTAGACTTAAGTTTGCACTTCAGTATTACATACGACCATAAAACATTCAAACATTGAACGTAGCGTAAAAGATTAAAAAAAGTTAGAAGAACATCAAAATCCTTTATCAAGCAAACCCTCGACAACAGCTAAAATATTCGCAGACTAATACGTGTTAAAATCTTGGACGTACCCTCACCAGTTAGTTATAAATTATACTAATCTTCATTAGTATAATTTACTACTGCTAGGACATGGTCATCTCATAATCAGTAACTTTGTACAGTTAAGTTTAGTGTATAGTTAAGTTTTCTATAAACACACTTCAGAATCGTTTTTTCAAGTCAAGCAAACCCTCGACAACAGCTAAAATATTCGCAGACTAATACGTGTTAAAATCTTGGACGTACCTTCACCAGTTAATTATAAATTATACTAATCTTCATTAGTATAATTTACTACTACTAGGACATGGTCATCTCATAATCAGTAACTTTGTACAGTTAAGTTTAGTGTATAGTTAAGTTTTCTATAAATACACTTCAGAATGGTTTTTTTATTTAGTAACTGTTATAATGAGAAGTTTAATCGATTTTATTTAAAGCTTTTATTTACATTTAAAACCTCGTTACAAAATAATTACATCTTGTTTAAAAGAAATTACATAAAACATTTGAATTTCAAACAAACAATTATGAGCTTACTAATATTATTTTAAATTTAATAATAAATAATAATATTTTTGATCAAGATTGGTAAACTTTTTTTCGCGGGTATTTGTTTTTCTTAATAATTGTTATTATAGTAAATTATTTTATTGAAACATTATTTTATTTTTACGAGAAAAGAGACAAAAAGTGTATTAGCATTTATATTAAGCTATGTAAATAAACTAGGAGCTATTAAGGGCTTTTATCGTCAACTAGAAGGAGACCCCTTATTCCCTTTACAAAAGGCTTAAGGGAACCGGCCGGTATAGAAGGCTCGTGCCCTATCTATACATTCACGTTATGTGGCCTGTTAGTAACCATGAGACCGCTCATCAGCCCGATGAACGTCTCATGGTGAAAGGAACTGGAAGGGCTGCCCATTCTACCCTGGCAGACGGTGGCTTGGGGCATTCAGTCTGCCAACCAAAAAGCTGAAAGCAACAGTAAACTACAGCTTTTTCTGTCGGACTAAAATTATCGTGAGGAAACTCCTTCATGTATGATTCTGGTTAGGCTTACTTAGTATATGCAGGTCTTCAAGAGCTTCGTGAACATTAAGAACTTCGAGAACTTCAAGGGGGAGGCAAAGGTTAGAATATATAAAGGAAATTACAAAAGATGTAGGGTGTTACAGGTATGTAGATATGAAATGACTTGCGCAAGATAGTACAGCTTGGGGACTGCATCAGTCGAGAGACTGATGACGAAAAAAATAGTTAGGCCTATAAGCGAAGATTGTTTTTTAAACATGTAAATTTGTTATGTCAATAAGGCTTACATGGATAAGTTCTGTTATCCTTTATATTGCTGAAAATAAATAAATAAATATGAAAAATATCAAAGAAGAAATAAAACAAAAATAAACTCAACTCCAACTTGACGTGAGGTTGAAAACGATCTTTTACCTTATGACTAGTTTAAAAACTGTATGATTCCATTCAGAGTATTATTCATAAAATAATTGAAAAAAACAGAACAATTTATCTCAACTCAGTATTGGTGAATTTAGATCATAATTCTTTGCCAGAAAATCTCAAATTTGGAAAGTTTTCAGATAAAAGTCAAACATATACCTAATTAATCTAAAATATTTGTACAATCAGAAACCATCATGAAAACTCCTGCCCGATTGTATTTTTAAGGGGAAGAACAGGCAGAAGTTTTCTTTGTCCGTAAACTTTAAGTGTGTAAAGTATTGTCTTAAATGCACTTTTTATAAAATGATTAAAACACATTATTCAATACCTTTTATTTTGCTACACCTTTCACCAAATTATAATATGTTTTATTTACTGTAACTTGTGCTTTACTTATGGATGACTAAATTCCTATAAAGTTGTGTAGTTCATTTTTAAACTGCATTCTTTTAAATCTTCTAAGGTTACCTTTTGCGGGCCTACCTGTGTTTATCTTGTACACAAGGTGTTGTGTTTTGCTTGGCATTTTAATTCTTTTCATTTTACCTTAAGTAACAATTATACTGAGGAAAGGAAGGACAGCTAGGTAGGTTATGAAGATCATAAAGAAGTAATGGCCGGTTATATTGTAGTTAGTTCCAGGGTCCGCCGCTTCGGGCGCTGTGTGGGCGTACTCTACCTTAGTAATTGCAGGCTGGTTGCTCGCGGGTCGGTCAGTACCGTACCGTGCTTTACCGGTTTGGTTCATCAGATTTTGTTTATTCTCTTTCTTCAAAATTAAAAGTTATACCAAGGTCGTTTACTCTTAAACATTTAAAAAAAGGTGATGTTAAGATCAAGGGCAGAAAACTGATATCCAGGAGTTGGTACTCCTGCGTTCCATAAAAAAAAGAATCAATATGTAGTTGTCCTTATGATACTTGTACAGATGTCTTCGAGTAAATTTCCCACTATTTTGAGACAAATAAAATTAATATATTTTCAAAGTAAAAAAGTCTTTCAGTCGTTATATAATTTCTTGTAATTCATGATATTCTTGCACTTAAGCCTATATTTAAAAATAATGAATAATTCCTACACATGCATATTAATATACAATATTCATAGTTATTAACAGAATAATACAAAAATCGATTGCCTTTTCAGACAGTTAGTCTGTAACTATAAAATAAATACAAGGAAATTTAGAAACGTGTTAACCTCGCTGCTCGCTGATTGTAGTAGCCCTACGTAAGAACGCGAAAACTCTCACTAACTGACTCAGTCAGTCGTCACTAATTATTACTGCTAATACTAACCTAGGTGGTAGATGAAAATGAGTGACGAAAAATGCCAGAATTGACCGGGAATCGAACCCAGGACTTCTACAGTAGAAGCCAGTTGTGCTGACCACTACACCACGAGCCAGGGATACCCCAGAGGAATATAAATCATTTGCATAATTTCCCGAAGAGTTACAGTTTTAAAAATCGGTTATAAGTGATAACCATAAAAAAAATAATACACCAATCTCAGTATCTTTGCAAAAAGCTACAATTCTGCAAATCGGAATTAGCACTCTGAAAGTGATAAAACGAGAAGTGAGGTGGTTTACCCTGCCTTCCTTACTGAGTGGAAAAGTATGCTTATCAGCATGCCAGGCCTTCTGAAAAGCATCTACTTTCCACTCTGTAGATGACACTTTCACTTCATTCACTACAGGGTCTGGCTGTATATGAGTCATTACTTTCAGAGGAGATAACTCTGACTAGTGTCTTTACACCTCTACCTCTTCCATTCTTAAATGTTTCAGTCATACGAGTAGGCCTATAATACCATGATTGACCATGTGATAAGAAACAGAACTATTGTTTGTAGTCCTGGAACTAATCGAATGAAATCATAGAATGAAATCATCGAATGAATTGGAACTGATCGAATGCAAATAATTTAACACTCCACCTGCCTGTTATGGGAAAAATTACGTCTATACTAAATATTAGCCTAAATTCTATTTGCACCCTTCTGAGGTTGAGAAATTTATTTAATTCTGAAACTAGTTTTATTGTATTTTTAAGTACTTATCTTAGTAATCATATTAGTTAAAATTTAAAGCTATAGTTCACTTAATTTCTGTTCTCAACTCAATATAAGAATTTATTTTTGATTCGTTAGACTGTCTTCTATGGTTGTAGTGGCTTAAAATGAATTATTTCATAATGGATTTCCGTTATACTAAAATAATGATTCTTGTAGCAAGTTGCTGGAAGACGATTAAATAGTGAGTACCAGATTACCGAGCTTCGCTCGGTTGCAGATTATAATAATATTGTGATCGATTTCCGAAAAGAATGGTACCAATACAATGGGTTGATAATACGTAGATAAGCCATTAAAGGAGTTCTGACGTAGTATTTACATTTAAAATATCGTGTATTTGTTTACTACATTATTTGTAATTATACAGGTAAATACTCACTTTTGTCAAACGATTCAAAAATTATTTTATATAAAACCATTTTAAAACCCATGTTGACATATGGGGTTCAATTGTGGTGTACATTCAGTACATATTTGAAAGTTTTCAGTCAAAATTCTTGCGGCGGCCCCACAAATCCAATATTAAATCAAAAACACCTATATCTAGGCCGATCTTAATAAAGACACTGTTAAACAAACTACAATATAAAAATTCAGCACGTAAGTGTGAAGAAACACTCAACTATCCTCCAAACTTCCTTGCTCTGCGTAAAACTAACTTAACTGCATAAACTACATAGATACCGGGTTTTCAAGATTGAAAAGATATAGTGTTTCCATTTAAATTATAGGTTTAAATGAACATTGTTACAGTTATTATCATTATTTTCTAACGGATATACTTCTTTCTTAAAAGTGATCATTGTATTTTTCAAGTATTATTACTAATTTAAATTTCATTAACAGATGAAATTGTAATCATGTTAATTAACATTTAATAAAATTACTGATTGTTCTATTTCACGTGAACAGATTGTAATGTATAGCAGACTGGTAAAAGAATTGTTATTGTTTATTACATGTAGCTAGCCTATTGATCTAATTTTATTTCTTAATTAAGCGAGTAAATAAATTTAGCAAATATGAGTCATAGCGCAATTGATCTGTAGACTCTTAAAACCCCTATACACGAATTTTTAGGAAAATTGTTAAAACCGTTTTCGAGAACAGTTGGACATGCAAACTTACGTACATACGCCAAGTTGTATAATATTATAAGATATGGTTTTGTAATTAAATTAACCCCACAAGGGTTAACTAATTAATTATTTCATATTTACCCACAATTTATTAGCGCCTAATAGTGTAACCTAGCCTAGTTTTGTTTTTACCGATGATCCGCTTTCTCCCTTTAATTTGCTTGGTCTAGGTTAAGTTTCAAGCCAAAAGTTCTAGCCCAAAGGCAAACGGTCAACCACTTTTCTATCAAGATAAACTCATTAGGTAAGTCAAAATATGGTTACCGATATTTATGTATAGGATAAGTGGTTTAAAAGCAAAATATTTTGGATTTGAAATAAATTGTTGAACTTTATTAAACACAAACAAACAGTCTATTAATTTCCTTAGAAATTTACAAACCAACTTAAAAGTAATAGTGACATTTAGCGTGTTTTACCATTTAATTTAAAAGGAAACAAAATATAAAATTTCCTCTTCCAACTTTAACCAACTACATTTTTATAGTAGAATATAATGGGTATAGTAGGGCGATAAATATTTTATAAAATGAATAGATTCAATGGTGAGAATAAAATTGCAGCCCTTTGTATCCAATTAAGGTTTACTAATACGAAACTTTTGTTTTACAAACGTTGTCTACGGTTATAAAAGGGTATCGATAAATATGAGTTATGGAGTTTTTGTTTCGGTCCTTCATAAATTGTTAAGAATCACTAACGATCAAACAATCCATATCGAATGGGAACGTTACCTGTCAGTAATAAATCATTAAGAGTTTACCCTCATTTACCCATTTAAGCTACTCTAAATTCCGGTCTTATTATGCATATGTTAGTTAATATGTGTAGAATATTAATATATTTGATGAAGCTAAAGTACTCCATAAAATATTTAAGGTGTTTTAGATATTTTTTTTTAAATAAAAGAAAAAATAAACAATAATTGAATTGTAATTAGGTAATAATAAGAAATGACTGATGTAGCCACTGGCAAAATTTTGTTGTTCTCATATTTTATTAAAATCGGTTGATATTTTTAAACAATTTTTTTTATTGACTGACTTATCAGAGATAATAAAAATTAAATAAATTCCACGCTTCTGATAGATTACTGGTAGATTTACTGTTTTCTTTTTGAGATTAAAATAAAAAATATCGTTAAGCCTGCCCTTTGGAACAAGATTTTTAGAAATTGGTAATCAGTTTCTCTCATTACGAATTTTACACTATCTTGCCTGCAGTATTTATGGGCAAATCGCTTCATAATTTACAAGATTAAAAAATTTAATATTTAATGTAAATTATCAATTAATATTGTATTAATGATATCCATAATTATCTTAATTTTTTCCACTAATTGGCAAACCATTCTTCACCACATAGCAAATTACCAATGACACAAGCCGGTTAGCCAGCTCAACTGATTCTACCGCCGGGGTACCAAGTTTGACCCCCGGTTAGGTCTGTCATTTTTCATTACTTATTTTCATTGTTTGCTGTTATTTATATCATCATTCGAAAGGCTGGTTTGAACCTCTAGAGACTTTACAAAGTAAAACGAGGAGTGAGGTGGTTTAGAATTTGCCTTCCTCACTGATTGGAAAAGTATACTTATCAGCATGGCAGGCCCTCCAAAAAAATCTACTCTCCACACTGAAAATAGCTCCTGAATTTCATTCACCGCAGGGTCTGGCTGTATAAACAGTGAAATTCATTACTGTCAGAGCAGATAATTCTGACTAGTGTCTTTTACACCTTTACCTTTTCTGTTCTTAAATAATTCAGTCATATACTTGTCTGACCATGTGATCAAAACTAGAACTATATTTTGTAGCCCAGGAACTAGCAGATCGTGTGCAAATAATTATTTAACACTCTATCTACCTGTCATGGGCATTTCATTGTTTATTAAAAAAATATATCTACAAATTGATTTACGCATCTATTGATTATATACACGAAAATAACTTTTCAATTGACACAAAAATATATGTGCTGTAAATAGCACACTGCCGCTTTGTATTTTCAAGGAAAAATCTTTAAAAAGTGATAAAGTAATAAATACAATATTTTTGCCCTTAATTGCACGTACAAATATTTACTTAAGAGATATTTAATATATACCTTAAAGTTTCTCGACGGGCTTGTTGATTGAAAACTAAAAACAAATACCAGACTGCAAAATAATAACTAATTAACAGAATAAAAAAGTGAGTCACCTATTAGAACGAATTAAAATATAGACTATAGGCCTATTGTAACAATTATTTAGACTCAGACAAATTAATTGAGCACGGTTAATTTTTCTTTAAATTCCAGTAGTCAATCTTAAATCACGGATAAATTGAAAAAAATGACAAATATCACGGTAGAATATTCAATAATATTTTTGTTTAAGAAGTCGTTCTCATTTTTAAAATTTTACTCTTACGGTCTCTGAGACGAAAACTTGTTTTTTTTAAAGTTTTTATCATCCAAATCTGAAAAATCAGTTATTTTAAAATCTAAAAACAGACCATTTTTTGATCGATGTTGATAAAAATCAATCGAACGGCAGGATTCCAAATATCAATTAATTTACGGTATGATAGAGGTATTTATGATATTTTACAAAAAATTGGAAAGTTCTTTTCATTCGATGCTTGCAAGTATAACCCTAATAATTTTTAAAGAAACATGTCTTGTTTGTTTAAACCATAGACCAGGATCAGACGATAACATTGTTCGTTGAAAACCTTGTTAGATATCTTGCAGCGGCTAACAACCTTTTCTATTCTATTTTCAAAGTCCTTTCATCTCTTCATCATAAAAATCTGCAGAATAAACAATCTACAAAGTATTATCTTGCTAAACAATGAACCAACTTTCATTTTTATCTTTTTGGTACAAAATGCACTTTCTGTTTGTAGAGGATCATCTTAATCCTCAACCCTTCATCGTTTATTTGTCTATCCATTTTTCTTGTAACCAATCCGTAAAGAAATGTTTCTTTTTTTATCACTAAATCCTCTAAGTGTTGAACCTGTTATTTTGTAGAAATGTATCAGTACCGATATAATACTATGACTGTTTTTTTAGATATACAAAAAAGTTTCTTTTTTATTAAAACATACAGACTTTTGTATCACGGGCAGCGTGAGAAAATTCATTTTGCTTTGATAAAACATATTTTTTGCGTAAAAGAAATCTTCAAATTTTAAAAATATTTTAAGAAAAAAAAATAGCTTGTACATAAAATCAAAAAAGGTTCTCTTTACAGTAATATTTTAGTAATTTATGTATCTTTACCTGACAATTCTTGTGAACTGGGTTTACTAATTATTGGGGTACGAGAAAATGGAGAATATGAGGTGTGGCTACTAAATAACGAGACTGACGTTGTAAAAAAAATGTATTTTTATTTTATACAAAACCACTTATTGTCACCTTTAATATACACTCCTTCTCTATCCCTACAACACTCCATGCGAATTTTCCATTGTTGGAAACAGTGCTGGAAGTCATCTTCTGTCAGCTCCTTCAGGACACGTGCCGCTTTCTCTTTTACAGCTTACACAGACTCAAATCTTGTCCCTTTTAATACAGATTTCAACTTTGGGAACAAGTAGAAGATAATAACATGTTTGTAATGAAAGGTGGTTTTTTACTTATGATCTGGAAACGAAGCGCCAATCCATGCACTGGAAGAGCCGAACTTCACCGAAAGCCAAAAAAGCTCGAATGAGCAAGTCAAAATTTAAAGCAATGATGATTGTTTTTTTATATCTATGGGATTGTGTACCTTCACTGGGTTCCTGAAGGTCAAACAATTAAGCAATATTACTACCTTGAGGTACTTTCTAAACTAATTCAAAGAGGAAGGAAAAAAAGCCCCGAAATGTGGAAGGACAAATTATGGGTTCTCTACCAAGACAATGCGCAAGCTCATTCCACGTTACCTGTCACGAGGTTCCTAGCCAAGTACAGCATATTAGTGTTAGAACATCCACCTTATTCACCAGACCTTGCAAATGTTGTATTATTATTATTATTTACGTTATGGCCTACAAAGGACCGCGATTTCTCAGTTTTTCTTCCGTGCTTTCCTCTTCGCCCAGTATTCCTTCATTTTCTTGGAAAAGTCACGTTTTCGTTCTTCCGACCATTTAGGTCTTGATCTTTTACTGTCCTCTTCCTGGAGCACTAGTTTGAGTTTATGTCTGAGAGGTGTTCTTTGTATGATGTCCGTCTCCGTTATCTGGAGTTTGTTGCAGTCTGTTTTTATCTCTTTGAGCCATCCATCGGGATTTTTCAATTTTTCTTTGTAGTTCAGGATTTGTTTTGAGAGCCTATGCTCGTTCATTCTCACTGTGTGTGCGTAGAAAGCAATTCTTCGTTTCTTCATGATGGATGTGATTTTTTCTGTGTGTTGGTAGACTTCTTCATTGCTGCGGAGTCTATATTCTCCTTCTTTGTATTTGGGCCCTAAAATCTTGCGGATGATCCTTCTTTCTTTACGGATTAGTTTTTCTAATGGAGCCTTCTGTCTAAGTGCGAGGCATTCTGATGCGTAGAGAACTTCCGGTCGAATCACTGTATGATAATGTCTTATTTTTGCATTTTTGGAGATGGATTTTTTATTGTATATCTGAGACGTCAGTCTGCACGCTACTTCAAACTTGTTGGCTCGGTTTTCTATTGCATATTTTTCATTGTTGTTTGGTTCAATACATTCGCCAAGGTATTTGAACCTGGTCACCCTCTGGATTTTTCCATGTTTGGTCTTGAAATGTGTCCGATCCGTTTTCTGGTTGGAGATGTACTGCGTTTTCTCGTACGATATTTGGAGCCCGATCTTGACCGCTAGTTCATGTAGAGTTTCGACTTGTGTGATCGCCTCCTCTTCTGAGTTCGCCAGGAGTGCCAGGTCATCCGCAAAGGCTAAGCAGTTGATCTCAAGTTCTCTTCCGAGTTTGACTCCTCTTGGTGCCGTTTTCCTCCATTCTCTTAGCTTTAAGCATGTTGTATTATATTATATTATATATTATATTTTTAATGCTCTACCTAACAGGGTAAGCACAACGTCTGTTGAAATTCTTGGAGGGCTGTACTCTCGTGGTAAAATTATAATATACATTTTTTAAGATTGGGGCCTTAATATGTATTTTAGGGGAAAAGTATAGGCTATATAATTACATTTTTAGGAATTTAAAAATCTACAACTTTTACTTCTATTATTTGTTTCTACAACGCTTAGTTTAGCTTTAAGTTCATATTAAGTTCATATTTAAGTTCATCATATTCGGTAAAATATTGGATTGTGGTAAAAATTGGAAGATTGTTGCCTTAATACGCATTTTACCACAGAAGTGTACATGATTGAAGTTATATAGGATATTAAAAAATCTATTACGTTCATTTCAAGCTTCTTTCTACTGAGCCTAGTTTAGCGTTAATTAATGATTTGCGTAGATATGTTAAAGTCGTACAGAGGTTGATTTTAATTTTGTGTCATTCACTCATTATTAAAATTAGGATATATTTTTCTTTTTCATTGTTTACTAATGATTAAGCACAGGTTATACGTATTTTACATTGACAAGAGAACATCGTGTGAGTGTTTCACACCAGATTTTTAATATTATTCGGTCTACGCTTATTACGTAGTGTACGTAAAAGAATGTATAGCTTATGTAAACTGTTTTAACTAAAAATTCTCTTGCTAAATTCGACATTTTAGGAAGTTGAAGAGCAAGACTATTGTGACTAATACTAGGCTTGCTACTGTGGGAACCAGCGGGTAAAATTTTGTCATTATAATTACTGTTATTCAGGTAGGTACGTAGGATTTTGGTTTGGGAGAACTGAGTCTGAAGCTTTTTTGGGGGGCTGAGTCTGCAGAATTGAAGCAGGTACCGGCAGCATATCAGTCTGGTATGAAATTTGAATTTTCGATCAGAAGAGGTGGCCTGAAGGCACCAAGATCCGCTCTGGCTACGTGCCTACTGTCACTGTACTGTAGTTTGGTTAAGTTCCTGTAATTTACCAATGTTGTGTTCTGTAAAAGTTCCCGTCCTAAAGCTTTGGTAGATTTTAATCATCTATACACTTTGTAAATCGTACTACTGCCTTTCGTAGACATCGCTAAATGACAAAAATATTTTTTTGCGTTTTCCTAAACTTTGTGTAGGCCTACAGTTTGTAAACGTCGTAAGATTAGTTAACCTGGCAAACTATTTTTGACTATTACAATAAAATTGACTTTTTTGGATATATTTAATTTTAGTTCATTTAAAGTCACATCAACATCTTGGTCATTAATGACTACTGCGGATTATAGCCTAAATAGGTGGGTTTTGACGTAATGAATTCCAGACCTTAGCTGGTAATCACACCAGGTATGTTTCGCTTTGTAGGCTTGAGCGCTAACCACTAGATCACCTCCGTGGTCAAAAATTAATTTTTAACCCAGAAAAATGACATTTTGTATTAAACTAGTTTTTTGTGTTCCTAATATAAAATGCTTACGTACAGAGCAAGTTGGCTTTAGGTTAGAAAGAGGGTGTATAGAAATATGTTTTCATGTTTCATATCTTCCAGTTATGATGACGTCATCAATAAACTTAGTTATTATTCTCTCTTACAAAACTAATAGGAGCTTTGTGTCAAGGGAAAAGGGCTGGTGGCTTATCATTTCGTCACGGTGATAAAAAACCATTTAATCGAGTTAGTTTTGTTCGGTTAACGTTATGATATGCTCAGAGGGGAACACCTAACCGCCAGTCCAACCCTCACTTCTTGGCAAATTTGAGACTATGATGTTTGATCGAGGGCGACATGTCTGCATACCAGCCGATACTTATCCACCAACGTGTGGTAAATGTATGGTTCATTTGTTGTGCGCCATCTGTTACCATCTTATTAACATATCCCCATCATAACTAAAAAAAGAGAATGTGAATTACTTTTTGTTATAGAATCGATCTAATTTTAAAGGTTTTCAGGGCTAGTTTCCATTTTTATAATAATTTACCATGCTGATTTCTAATTGCCTTTTTAACTGGTAGTATATGATTGATTTAAAAACTATGATATTGTACCTACACATCAACTAAGCCTAACTTTATTTCTGATTTGCTTAATACGGTCGTGGACAAATTTTTTTATCCCTAATACGTACGTTGCAATCTGTTCAATTCAGAATAATAAGCAACTCCATGACCTAATGAAATAAGGATGATGTGTATCACGTGTAAATGAGGTGTGGTCTTGTACAGACCCAGGCCGACCATTCCTGAGAAAGTATGTTTAATTGAACCCCAACCATCAAAGTACACCGGTGACTCTTTCTAGTTCAAATCCGTATAAAAGTAGTTACTTTTATACGGATTTGAACTAGAAAGAGTCACCTTTACTAGGATTTGAACCAGGAACCTTCGTCTCCGAAAATCAGCTGTTAGACATCTGAATCGCGGCAACGACTTTACCTTTAGACCAACCCGGTGGGTCAATGGACAAAATTAACGGATCACTTTAAAGGATTTTAAATGGTTTCACAGTATCTTGATGAAGTAGGTATTAGCTGTATGATCTGGCCAGCCAACATATCAGACTTAAATTCTATTGAGCACGTTTTGGTTATACTTAAAAAAAGAGTTTGTCAACGTAATGCAGTGAATCTTCAACAGCTGTGTCACGTGGCGAAAGAAGAATGGGAGAAAATCTACCAGGAAGTAATCCAAAACTTTATTCAAGGAATGCCGAGACGGATGCTAGCTGTAAATAAGGCGAGGGCCTATACTTGTTGCTGAATTACTAATTCATTATAAATTACATAATAATCAGTTACTTTTAATTTTCTCCATTATGTATGAACTAAATAAGGAAACCATTCAATACTGTAACTCCTCCGTTTTTGTTAAATAAAACTTTGTGTTTTTAAAGCTAATTTATCTTATTTTTCATTAAATTACCATAAATCAAATTTCAAACTCTAATTTTTTGTTGAAAAATATTAAATATTGCTTAAAATTATGATATAAAGAATAACAGTTACAGAAATTAACCTGGAACATTAAAGAAAATTATTTTTTTTGCTTAGCTCAAAATGTACATGATGCGTTTATTTTGTCCAGGACTTTTGTTTCCTTATAAATTTTGATCAATTATTTCCATCAATTTTAGAATTAGATTTATTATTTTTAATCGATTAATTGGCACTCAAAATTTTCAGAAACTTTTAATAAATAATTGTTCGTAAACATTAAATCTGGGTCTATATTGTAAAACTTTTAGAAATTATTATTAAGTACAGATCTTTTGCTCGTGTTGATGTCACTTTAAAGAAGACACCATCTCAGAACAATTTTAATTGAACTAAATAACGGAAGTTACCTGACTGGGAGGAAGTGAATCTTCATTTTCTGACTTTTGAAGCGGCTTTGAAATAGACAGGAAAGTTCTCTTCTGTCCAGTCTGCTGGTAAATAAGCTATTACTTTCTTAAATAATTTTTTTATTTTATTTTGAATTTTTCTTTAAATATTTTCAGTTTTTAAAATTCTGAACAAAGTTTTCTATTTTTATAATAGCCTACTATATTTTTCTGATCAATTTTTAAACAGGTATTTGATTGATTTTTGAGGGAAAAATAGTACAATATTTTCCCGCACTGTGTCAGATAATTTTGACTGATTTTGAAATAATTTTAAACATTTCAGATGTTCCTTCTGAGAGAGTGACATTTTTTTATATTTGAACCACTCGTTTAGACATTTTACTAAGGTAAAAGAATATTTTTTTTCGTAAAAACAAGTAGGCTATATTATAAAAAGAACTTTTGACGGTCTGTAAACCCTACAAATACGAGCAAGTCAGTCTACCTTTCCTCGAGAAGTAGAGGATGTCGGAAAGTTTCTGTTCTGTATTACTGGTAGGCCTATTACTAATAGAGTTGTGGCTCGCGGGTCTTTTGTTTCCATGGTAACCAGCGGCCTTTAACCTCTCTCTACCTTTAATCTCTATCAACTCAAATCAGAAACCTAAAGGAAATTTCTTTCTGTTAAACAATTCAGATACAGAAATTTTTATTCTATAAAAATATGATCATGGTTGTAAATAGATTAACAGAAAGTAGATAAAATTGTTCCATATTTATCAATTGTAGTAAAATATTAAATTCAATTTTAGCTACCCCAATAGCTTAGTAGATAATCAAAAAACATTTTAATTAAATGACTCAAATCTTAAAAAATGGAATTTTTAAGATTTTGGCCTTTGTATGCATTTTACGACAAAAGTGTAGGCTATACAATAAAAAAATATTTATGGGAAATTAAAAGAACTAGTATTATAACTTTTATTTAAAATTTTTTTCTCTACAGAGTCTAGTTTAGGGTAAAAGAGTGCTTTTCCGTATTTTTAAGTCAAACCAAGGTTGATTTTCATTTTGCATCATTCATTCATGATTAAAATCAGGTTATTTTTTGAGTTTAGTCTTTTTGTTTATTTCTAATGTCTTATATTAATGTTATGTAATATTGGTCATTTATACATTGGCAAAAGAAAATTGTGTGTGTGTTTCACACCAGATTTTTATTTTTATTTCTGAGCAGTGTGTTTGTCATCTTGATATGCTGCGTAGTTGGCACATTGGTAAATCTGGAGCTGCTTAAAAGAATAGGAAAATTTATTATTCCATATGTTCGAGTTATCACACTTGTAAGGAAAATTATGTGTCAATAACCACTGGTTTAGAATTAATTATAAACAATATTATTCAATAATTTTAGACAGTTCGGTTGCTACGATTAACTATGAACCTTATTGCCAATAATGCAGTTGGATTTGATATTTCATCGTCTTTGAAGTCCAAATGTATTGTGATTATTCGTAGTTTTGAGCGAAAGATCTGAAGGTTGGTATCATATGTTGGGGTTGTAGTATACGATGAAGGGGTGCAGATTGTTTGCAAGAAGGATTTGGATAACGCGAGAAGGGTCTGCTGCTTTTGTATTGAGATGCGAGGAGCTACTACGCTCTTACTTCTCTCTCTCCAACATCCCTTTCGCTTGTTCTGTTCCTCTATATAGAGGATGATCCTCGCCTTTGTTCTGTCACTCTTCACCACTACCAAATAGTTATGAGAATAACTTCATCTCGACTAAACAATTCTCAGTTGTATTATTTTAACTCATCAAATCCATAATTCCGGTGTTAACTTAATACTGAACTTTTGATAGCATTTCTGACTAAATGTGAATCATTAGATGCTCTTAATATTTTATCTATACGTAATAACAATTGTAATAAGCCATTTTAAAATGTATACTCTCATAAATATTTTTTTGAATTGCTAGTTAAATAACGCAACCTCGGTCAGATATTTGTACCACAAATAATGTGCTGCAGAAACAGTAGATCTAATAACAAAAGTCCTGGATTCGATTTCAGGTTCTACGCAAAAAAAACGTTTGAGCGTCTATTAGCAATTTGGGCTGCTTTGATATCAGCGTCATACGCTGATATCAAACGCAAAATTAAAACATCTGGTGTGAAACACTCACACAACTTGCTCCTGCCAATGCAAAAAATAAACAATATAACCTAACATTAGTAATAAAACATTAGAAATAAACAAAAAGAAACTAACCTCAAAAAACAACTTAATTTTAATCATAAGTGAATGATGAAAAATAACAACTAACCCGGCTTAATAATACGAAAAATCACTGACTTTTCTCTAAAGAGAAAAAGGCTTAAAAAAAAGTTGTAGATATTTTAATTTCCTATAAATTTGATTTATACACTTTTGTTGTAAAATGAATATTACGGCCGAAATCTTTAAAAAATCCATTTTTACATTAACAAAAAGAAAGTCATTAATTACCTCTAAAATAAGCGTTATACAAAAAAATGTTTGGAATAAAAGTTGTAGGTTACTACATTTTCTACAACTTTAATTATATACATTTTTTCTGTGAAATGCATATTAAGGCCACAATTAAAAAAAAACATTTTTTTCTACGAGAGCACAGCCTTCCCAAGAATTTCAGCAGGCATGGCACCGACCTTTTCTTGTAAAGAATAAAAAATGTAATAAATAAGGTAATTTTTAAAAGAACAGGTAGAAGATAATAACATGTGATGAAACATGGCTTTTTTACTTATGATTCGGAAACGAAGCGCCAATCCATGCACTGGAAGAGCCGAACTTCACCGAGAGCCAAAAAAGCTGGAATGAGCAAGTTAAAATTTAAAGCAATGATGATAGTTTTTTTTGATATCCATGGGATTGTGTACCTTCACTGTGTTCCTGAAGGTCAAAAAATTAATCAACATTACTACCTTGAGGTTCTTTCTAAACTACGTCAAAGAGTAAAGAAAAAACGCCCCGAAATGTGGAAGGACAAATCATGGGTTCTCCACCAAGACAATGCGCCAGCTCATTCCGCGTTATCTGTCAAGAGGTTTCTATCCAAGTACAGCGTCTCAGAACATCAACCTTATCAGCCTTATCAGCGTGTTAGAACATCAACCTTATTCACCAGAACTTGCACCATGTGACCTTCTACCTTTTCCCTAAGGTAAAATCTGCATTAAAAGGGACAAGATTTGAGTCTTTGGAAGCTGTAAAAGAGAAAGTGGCACGTGTTCTGAAGGAGCTGACAGAAGATGACTTCTAGCTCTGTTTCCAACAATGGAAAATTTGCATGGAGCGTTGTAGGGATAGAGACTGAGATGAGACTGATAGGGATGAGACTGTATATTGAAGGTGAAAATAAGTGATGATGTATAAAATAAAAATAAAATTTTTTACAACGTCAGTCTCGTTATTTAATAGCCATACCTCGAATTTATAATTT
This sequence comes from Catonia carolina, assembly GCA_035578175.1. Taxonomy (NCBI): domain Eukaryota; kingdom Metazoa; phylum Arthropoda; class Insecta; order Hemiptera; family Achilidae; genus Catonia; species Catonia carolina. The sequence continues at coordinate 193,318,039 of JAQMRL010000001.1, read as the reverse complement.
TCATTTTATTATGAAATGGTTCTGTAATTAGATACTACATTCAAATACTAGGCTATACATCTCTAAATAAATAAATTATAACTAAAGTAGGCCCCTATTTAATAAAAAGAAATAAATCGAGCAAACAAAACTACAATCTGTTGACAAGCCGTAATTTTTTGTTATTAGAAAAATTAAAATGATATTTTACAATGGAATCTTGAATGATATAGTATGTTCATCAAAATGTGCTATTATAAGATTTAATGAATTTAATTTCTAAAACAATGTGAGGTATGTGTCGTCAATTTAATTGCATGAAACTCGTAACAAAACGTAGTATTTTAAGAATAAGGAAACCCTTTTAAAGGAAACCTTTTAATGATCATTGATAATTCGATAACATAACTTCATAACTCTAATAGGAAAATTTAATGGTATTTACCTGAATTAGTGAACACAATTTTCACAGTATTGTGGAGAAGAGTATGCATATTGTAAGAGGCTGATCCTTCAGGGCTTATAAGGGTTTAGTGACGATGACTTGATAAGGGAGGGTGGTCTATCGGTGGGAAACCATGGCACTTCCCAATTAGTAGTCCCTCGGGAACGGCGGGCGGTCGTCTGGATGAAGACACGCTCCCTAACGGGATCTACTTCGACCAGTTAGTTATCTCCCCAACAAGATTTCATTTCCCTTCTTCCGCACAATACACTGACTGCTGCAAACCGATTTGAAAATCAGACGGAAAACCCCTTCCTTAAATTTGACGTTCAGTAAAACAATCATACAGTTTTGACGTGAAAACAAATTTTATTAGCTGTTGAAAACCTTGTACGATTAAGAACCTACCCGTACTTGTCACCGTCTTGTAATATTATTGATTGTTGCTTCTACAAACTGAACAAAAATATAACCTACGTTCTCCCTTTATTGGCTATCGGAAATTAAAATTTATATTCGGCGAGTAACATACGCTTAAACAGATCATTTTTCTTTTTTTAATTTGAATTTCATCAAATATATATAGTTTTTGACAAATTACAGAAGTCCGCTTTTCTTATTCCGTAGTGATTGCTTACCGGTGATTGCTTATCGGTGGTTTGGTGAGTTTCCTTTCCTATCACGGGATCCCACATATTTTATTTTTTCTTTTACTTGTCTGTGTGTGTGTGTGTGTGTGAGCAAAATCTCAAGAATGTAACAACGTACGAAGTTGAAACTTGAAACTTAAGTTAGGTACCACTAGAGGACCCGACATGAACATTTTCATCAAAATCAGTTAACCGAAAGTAGTAGTTTATTCGTATCATTTTTTACTTTCTTGCGATTTTCTCAAAAACGGCTCCAGACAATGCTCTACACAATAGGGTAGGTGCCATGTCTGTTGAAATTCTTGGAGAGACTGTTCTCTTGTAGAAAAAAATTGTTTTTTTAAGATTGGGGCTTTAAAATACATTTTAGCATTTAGCAAAAATGTATATAATTAAAGTTGTAGAGAATTTTAAATCCTACAACTTTTATTTCAAATATTTTTTGTATAACGCTTAGTTTAGCGGTAACTAGCAATTTTCTGTTTTTTTTTCACGAAAATTTGTAAAAAATTAAAATCGGGTTTTTTAAAGATTTTAGCATTAGTATGCATTTTACGACAAAGGTGTATATAATTAAATTTATATGAAATTAAAAGATCTACACTTTTTATTCCGAGAATTTTTCTCTACAGAGCCTAGTGTAGCGTGAAAGAGTGATATTCCGTATTTTTAAGCCAAACTGAAGTTAATTTTCATTTTGCGTCTTTCACTCATAATTAAAATTAGGTTATGCTTTAGAGGTTAGTTTTTATGTTTATTTTTAATGTTAGGTTACATTGTTATTAATTATTTGCATTGGCAAATGACAGTTGTTTGAGTGTTTCACTCCAAATTTTTATTATTAAAACCAATTATATTGATCCCTTTCTGGAAAAAAAATCCCTTTCTGCCGCATTACTTGGCATTTAAACACAGGATGCGACTCTCAGTTACCACTGAAGGTAACATTGAACATTATGGTAATCGCTAGTGGAGCGATTAACATAATGTTCAACGTTTTCTTGCCCAGCCATTAATTTAACGAAAAATATGTTAGAAAAAATAAACAAAAACTTAAAAATTGTTTTAGTTGATTTTTATAGTCGCGTCAAAAGCTTGGTTATTAGCGACTACCGTGGGTTTTACAAATTAAACTATGAGTTTTGACTTATTTTTCTAACCCAAGTTGGGAAAAGAACCCGGGACCTCAGATTTGTAGACTAGCGCGCTAACCACTACGCTACGAAGGTGGCTAAAACTAAATTAATTTATGTTAAAAAAAATTTAAAGTTATTAAAAGAAGATTAGTGTATCTGAGTCAATAAGTCAGTTTTCGTTAATCGAACTTGTTAAAAAAAATAAATTGTCAACGATAAAATACTGTATAAAGGAACGCCAGAGAAATTAAATGATACCACTAAAAGCAGTACAATTGTCTTAAGACATTAAGAACTAGGTTTAATACAATACTTCTTATTATTACGTGAACATGAGAAAAATTGTGCTTCAGATTTTGTTCTGTTCTACTCCATAAACGCGTTCTTCACAACACCAGAATTTTTACACTCTGCTTCCCTGTTAATGAAACTAAGCAGATGTAGAAAATTATGAAGCTATTATAATTTTATGGATAAATAATAACGTTGACTGCACACATGTGTGTGTAAATGAAAGGAGTGAATTCTATCACGCTTACTTGTAAACTATTCTAATGCCTACTCATTAATTAGAAACAACTATTTCTGTCATTAGAGTGTTTTATAGAAATGAGAAATATATAAGTTTAATGAGTTTCTATTAACTTGTCAAGTACTTTACCATTCTAGTACAGTATTGTTAGTAAAGTCGACCAGTTAGTAAAATTAAATTACCTATTTGAACTCGTATTAACTTACTATATACACGAGGACCTAAAATTTTGTATTCCTTATTCAGTATTTTACTTTTTGAGCATCCTGAAGGTGTAACAGCAGGATTTTATTTTATGGGGAAACAAATTCTATATTCCAGGATAGTTTGCTGTCTAACATTACTTTTTACTGAATAATAAAGATTGATTGGAATAATTGTTAATTTGGTATATATTTTCCTATCAACTGTGAAGCACATGATCAGTTTTATTCGAATCGAAAACTATATTATTTTTTGCCGTCAATCTGCAAGCGTACTTAAATTTTTAGTCTAAATTAAACCTTTGTCATAGTGTTGTTCATTGTCAACAAATAATGTAACGCTGAATGAGGAAAAGGAAGGTCAAAGCCAGGTCATCAAAGCCGGCGGAACTGATTTGTTGGACCATTAATGCCACGTAATATCTTCTGGTACTGTCAACTTGATAGAGTCTTCTTCATAGCAGTTGGTCAGCTCTTGCCCCCAAATACTGCTTCCATGATTTCTTGTCTCAACTTATGAACAATGTATAGCGGCATGTGCGCTTGTCGTTTGTAGCAGGATGGAAGAGGGTGAAAGGGGAGTGATTGATATTAGAAATTACGGATTAAAGAAATGGAACACCCAAAGAAATAAATATGGAAATTTTGAACTATAGAAATGGAAATTGCAACACGGAACGTAAGGACTATGCTGCAACCTGGTATAATGAGGGGGGTATCTGATGAGATGTTAAGTTAAAAATTGAGTAAGTTGGCCTTCAGGAATGTTTTTTAACTGTTTTTTGAATTGTTTCAGAATTTTGATAGTCGGCGCTAGTAACTCGCAGAGAGGATTGAAGTGATGACAGTCGATGGAATTTTCTCTATCACTGTTTGAATAAGATATGATTTATTTAAGAGAGCTGTTCATCTAAAATCACATGCCTCAAATTTGAGTTATGTTTTAGTTAATTTTAAGGAGAATAAACATTAATGGCAAATACAGCAGGCGTATATTTTAAGGAACAGTACCTGCGGTTTGTAACAGATTAAAAGTTTCTAGGTCCTAGCCCAAATTCAAACCAAGGAGCTTCTGCTTTGTAGTTTAGTGCTCTGTAAATGCGCTACAAATGTGATATTTCTATGATACGTTACGTAGAGTTAAGGTGTTATTTGATAACGTTAGATATTACTTAATACAATAAAACAATGTTTTAAACTGTAAAAATGAACGCTCTATTAAAAATACTGTAGGCCTACATATAAATTTTGTTAATTAGATCTTTAAATAATTTAATACACTAGTAGGATATTTGTGGAATATGTTATGTTTATAACATTAAAATTAAACCTTTTATTTATCTAATTTTATTTATCAAGTAGAAATAAACCATCGAATAATAATGAATACTACGCATTGTTGTTGAGTGTGGTGTGGTTTTATCTGTTCGGGGTTGAGCAGTGAATCATAATGTCTTGATTATACCGTCAACATTCATCCACTCTCTCATATCTCAGGCTTGTCTCTCCGCAACTCATAGATTCTGTGTGCGACCAACCCTTAGTAACCGCACAAATTACTCACCACCAAAGAACAAGTTGCAGCACTCTCAACAATTCTGATTCTCCTTTAATTATTATCATCTCGACAAGTAAAAAATTTATATTAAAAATCTTTAGAAATCATTTTCATTTCACCCAGTTATTAATTAACAACTTATAAATTCATTAGTATTTTAATTTTGAGCAAAGTTTTTTCAGTGTTTTCGTTGTAATCGAAAAATGGGGTACCTGGAAAGTTCGCCTCTCTGCCGCAGTGGCAGAGCGTTGGACTGTTGCGTGCTGCAAAGCGGAAGATTCCCGCTTCGATTCCCAGTTAAACCTGGAATTTTAACACCAATTAAAATCAATTTTTTTTATTTTTTATTTTATTGAGTGATGATGCTTACATAAGCCTTGGGCTTGTGCGTAGGTAATGATATGTGGTAATTTACAGATGAAAAAATTACAGACCTGACCGGGAATCGAACCCGGAACCCCGGCATCGTAGCCAGTTGCGCTGACCACTACACCACGGGCCGGCCAAAATTCATACGGTTTCCTAAATTTTATCCCTAATGTGAGTACGTTACTATCTGTTCAATTGAACAACAGTAAGTAACGCCATAACTCAGTGAGATGAAGATGGTATGACATGTTAATGAGATGTATTCTTGTTCAGACTCAGGTCGACCATTACGGAGAGAATATCATTAATTGAACTCCGACCATCAAAGTTCACCGGTAACCACTGTCTAGTATTCAATTCAATTTCTTACATAGCAACATTCTTTTATAACTAAACACTGTAGATGGTGGTTTTTATTCATTTTTTGTTGTTTAATTCTAAGTCACATAAACAGCTTTAGCAATTACATGCTGTGTTGGTTCTAATGTGCTGCAATTTTCGGACCTTAATTGAAAATCGTACCCGGGACCTCTCGCTTTCTTGCTTAGATAGTTAGTCACTACGCTAAGTGTACGACCTGTAAAATCTGTCGTTTTTGATAAATAGACTAAACTAAATGAAGTATATGCCCATAACGGGTAGGTGGAGTGTTAAATGAATTGCACTCGATCTGTTGGTTCCAGGGCTACAAAAAAAATTCTGTTTCTTATCACATTGTCAGCTAATTATATGACTGAACTATTTAAGAACAGAAGAGGTAGAGGTGTAAAAGACATAGTCAGAGTTATCTTCTTGAGAGTAATGAATTTCACTATACAGCCAGACCCTGTTGTGAATGAAGTAAAGGTGTCATTTGCAGGGTGGAAAGTGGGTACTTTCGGAGGGCCTGGCATGCTGATTAGCGTACCTTTTGACTCAGTAAGGAAGGCAATAATAAAACACCTCACTCCTCGTTTTTAATTAGTGAAACCTCTAGAGGTTCAAACCAGCCTTTCAGCTGTTGGCCTTAACAATAAATGAATTATTGTAATATTTCGTTGTAGTATTTAAAGTTGTATCATCAGCTTGGGTTTTAGCGACTACTGTGTGTTACGGTTTTGTGGGTTACAACGAGATTAATTTCTGAGATCTTAGTAGGGAATCAAAACCAGGCCCTCCGCTTTTCAACACGGAGCAATACAACTCTTTGGTATTGAGCCACTAAGGTGGCTATTAGTCTATAAATCTTTATTTCGATTACATTAAAACAAGAGCACCGAAAAATTTTGGCTACAAATTAAAATAGTACTATTAATGAATGCATGTTAGTAATAAATTCACTGGATGAAATAACAGTTTTTTTTGCGCACCATAAACTTGTTGAGATGTCTAGAATTAGCAAAGCACGCTTAGACCTGCTACCACGCAACGGCTTCTGACATTGTACATTTTTTTAGTTTATATAAAGTTGCATCAACAACTTGGTCATCAGTGATTATTTTGGATTAAGGAATAATGAATATGAACTTGTAACAATCTTTCAAATCCTAGCCATGATTCGAACCCGGAAACTCCGCTTTGCAGCGTAGCACGCTTACTGCTACGTCATGAAGGTGGCCATAAATATTTGATTGAGCAGTTTATTTAAGATCAATGATTAAAATATTTTAAATATAATTAATTTACTCCATTTAGTAGACCTAGTTCGTGAATTGGATAAAATATTATCGTAAGATAGTTTTAGTGAATAAATTAATTCTACTGACCTACGGTAAATGTTTTGAGCTCGATTAAAGGCCAGGATTTGTAATAAATCTGATGTTAAAAAAATTTCAAAAAAATTCTTAAATCATGTAGTCGCTAATATATTCGAATTAATACCTTAGGAGTGGTGGAAAAGTAAACAAAAACCCAAAGAGAATAAAGAGAAAGTCTCTAATTTAATAAAAAGTTGCCTATTTCAAATAATTTATTCACTTGAATTTTATGTACAGTGAATGAATACGAATACAGAATGGTTACTCTCTTGGGAATATGATCTTGATAATGCAGTAATGGTAATCCCACCCGACACTAACTGGATAAATACAGCGTGCGTTTTGTTGTACGCCGCATTTGCACTTGCAAGGAGGGGGTTCCGAAAAGTACAGTCTTATTACCAATACGCTTAGTCTCTTTAGTGTTTGGTTTTGTCAATACTTGAGCGTAAACACAACCTAAAGAATTTTTGATTTTTAAAAATTTACCAAAATTAGTTTCATAGATTACTATATAAAATCTTTTAAATTAGATAAATTTTCCAACTACAGATTGGTCATTCGCATTAGCAAATACAATGGATTATGGAACGGTGAATTTTAACCTGTTAATATTTCCAGGCCCTAGCCGAGAATAAAATTGGTGACCTTCCTCTTTACAGTTTTATGCGGTAACTACCATGGAAACTAACTCCCCAGTCAGCTACCAGGTAGATAGTTGCTTTAAAAAATGATGTAACACAATTGGATAGTCTCCTTGGTAAGATAATCAGCGCACGCCATAGCGATGAAGCCAAGCCATTAGTTGTTCCATTAAAATTCAAGCCGAAACACTTAAAACATATCAGCGAATTGAAACGAACTAATTATAAGTGGTTGTTAAAATTGCATTTTTAGGAAATAAATTTAAAAAAATCTTCTACTATGTAATGGTAGTTATGTTGATTTTAGAATCAAAGTCCCAAATAATTTATTCTTCCATTGTAGGCTTACTAAATTTGTTACCAATTAGGTCGGAGTTATCATTCCCTGAATAAAATAAATAAACCTCATGGTCACGTAAAATAGTTTGCTATTTATCTATTGCCCCTTTATTTAACAAGAATTATTACAATACTTAATTTACTTCCTTAATTTATAACTTACTAGGGTCATCTTGTGACGATTCAAAATCATTGACAGCTGGCTTTGTTTATTTTTTAGTTTAAAATAAATGTAAATAGATCCAGCTGGTGGAAAATAAAAATTATTTAATTTAAAAAAAAGAAAAGGGATAAACAAAATCTGGTTGCTAGACAACTACAGGAGGATGAAGAAATTGTAAAAAGATTTTAGTGGGACCTGGACGTTGAAGGAAGGTGGAGGTCCCATCCATAATCGTTCTTTAAAGAAAATTGAGATGAAATTTATACATATAAAAATAAATAATTAATTGGAATGAGTAAATAATAAGAGGAAAAGATAGTAATAAAAATGATAAATTCGATTTAAAAAATTGTAAAAGAAAAATAAAGAATATGATATTTAATCTATAATTCAAATTTTGTGAATAATTTTATTGTAGAAGGGACATCTACAAATATGGCATGCCCTAATGTGGGGAAATGTTCACAACCTATGGAGAAGAATCACATAATCAATTAATGATTAGAAATTAGGGAAATAAATATGGATAATAATAGTAATAATAATAGCAATAGTCAAGACAATATAACTACGAATATGTTTCAGCAGTTGATAAATTTAATAACTCAGCAGGGTAATAGCTTGAGTGGTGAGTTAAATAATTTAAATAAAAGATTTGATGAACAGAATAGCAGGTTAGATAGAATAGAGCAAGTTTTTAAAGATGAAATGTTAAATGAAGATATTGAACCAGATGAAAATAATGATATAGGAGAACCAAGGGAAAATATATTAAAAACTGAATCAGTAAGTGGTAAAAACAATGAAATGTTAAATGAAGATATTGAACCAGATGAAAATAATGATATAGGAGAACCAAGGGAAAATATATTAAAAATTGAATCAGTAAGTGGTAAAAATAATGAAGTGTTAAATGAAAATATTAAACCAGATGAGGATGATGTTGAACTAGAAACAAATACTTATGCTAATGCCAGTCAAAACGGTTTAAAATTGCCAGAAGGAAAGAGAAATAGTGTAAATCAAAGAATATCAATCTTAAATGAAACTGAGGATGATGAAGGAATACCAGGACGAGTTAGCACTAACAGCACTTCAACTTATAATTCTGATGTGACGAGGAAAGATAGTGGTCATTCAACCAAAAGTGATGTACAAAACAAGGAAAAAAGAAGTACCGTAAAAGTTAAACAAATACCTGGATTAACAGAAGAAATCGAATCTGAAATTCTATTTAAAAATGTACTTTATAGTATAGAAAGTGATGGTCGGGATGAAGGTGGAGGTTTGTTGTATATGTAAGTGTATGTTTGTTGTGTATGTATGTGTATGATGTTTATTTGAATGTTTATTTATTTGGTAGTTCACGGTTCCTATTTATCAATTTATTAAGTTTGTTCTATTAATTTTTTGTTTGGGATGTAAGGAAAATTTTTACCTTTGATACAATTTTGTGAATCAGTTGTTTTACTAGTTGCACCACTGGTATTATTGGTTAATTGAGTATTATTTGAATTAAATATATTATATGTGGGGTTGCTGCTTTGTGATTCGGTATTATTTGTGTACAATAAGATGTTTTCAACTGTTCGGTTGGCCTCAGAAAAAAAATTACTGATGTATTATTTTTTAGTGAAGAGTCTGGGAAAGTATTATTTGCTGTGTTATTTTAATAATAGATTGTTGATTAGAAATAGAGGGTATTTTAGTCACTGGATTATTTGTACTCATTTCATTAGAAAATGTACAAGTTTTGATTTTGTATTCAGGATTCTGTTTGCTAGAATTATCGTTACGCAATTTATTAGTTATTGGTTATTTTATTATGTTTTTTGTTTGTGTAGGATTAGATGTAAAATGAAAATTAGTAAATATTGTAAGGCTGATTCTAAAACACTTGTAAATAAAGTTAAAAAATACATTAAGGAGGTAGGAAGACCAGAGTATGTCATATCTGATCATGGGAAACAATTTATGAGCAAAGTTTGGCAGAAAGGTTTGGAAGAATTGGGAATTAAACCACGGACAGTTTCAATATTTCATCCCCAAAGTAATGTTAGTGAACGATATTTAAAACAGGTTGGGGAGTTACTTAAGATATTCCTTACTAATAAAAAATATCTACAATGGTACAAATTTGTTAGGGATATTGAAAACTTATTGAATTTCAATGTAAATGTTACTGTTGATAGTAGGCCTGTGGAAATAATGTTTGGTCATAGGATTGTTGATGTAGCTTGTAAAAAAATAAAATTCCCGGATAATGATGTGAAAAAGGAGGTAAATTGGATGAGGTTTTAATTAATAGCAAAGTATTGGAAAGACTGGAGGAGATAGCAAAAAAGCGTATGACTTTGAGTAACTTAAAAACTAGTAGAATAAAATTTAAGATTGGGGAATATGTTTTGATTAAGAAGTTTCAGTTATCTAAGAAAAGTATAAAATTTTGTAAGAAGTTTTGTCATAGATATAAAGGGCCTTATCGAATTATAGATATTCATAAAAATAGAAATGTCTTAAAACTGAAAAATCTGGAGAATCAAGTTGAATTTTTTGTAAATAGGATGTTATGTAAAAAGTTTTATACATAAAAGTTAGTTTTACTGAAATGTTCGAATTTGTGTTGTGGTTAATGGATTTTATTGAAGTTAATATGCTTGCAATAAGCGTTAATAATAGTTATCCTAATCGTTTTAAGTATATAAAAAAAAAATATTGTGTATGTTTATGTTTGGTTATGTTCAGTTGTGTTATTATTTAATAATTCGTTACCTTGTGTTCTGTTAATGTTTTCTGTATGATGATAAGCATTGTGAGGCTGTTTAGCAACTTATATTTCAAACATTTCGGCCATTTATATATTTAAATTTATCAAACAGATTCAAAATTCAAACTATAATTTTGGTTAAATTTTTCATTGTTTTCAAAATTTAAATCGGGGGTAATTTGTGACGATTCAAAATCATTGACAGCTGGCTTTGTTTATTTTTTAGTTTAAAATAAATGTAAATAGATCCAGCTGGTGGAAAATAAAAATTATTTAATTTAAAAAAAAGAAAAGGGATAAACAAAATCTGGTTGCTAGACAACTACAGGAGGATGAAGAAATTGTAAAAAGATTTTAGTGGGACCTGGACGTTGAAGGAAGGTGGAGGTCCCATCCATAATCGTTCTTTAAAGAAAATTGAGATGAAATTTATACATATAAAAATAAATAATTAATTGGATTGAGTAAATAATAAGAGGAAAAGATAGTAATAAAAATGATAAATTCGATTTAAAAAATTGTAAAAGAAAAATAAAGAATATGATATTTAATCTATAATTCAAATTTTGTGAATAATTTTATTGTAGAAGGGACATCTACAATCTCTAAAGTTAAGACCGTTGGGAAATTTCTCTCCTTGAGGTTGGCTAACTTGTGAGGTGGAAGGCCAGTCTCGTAATATACACACTGCATTTTTGTTTTTCAGTTGTCGCGTTGTTGTATCTTTATTTACGTTTGATGTTATTGCGGTTTAAAATGAATCAGATAATTGATGTTGCCGCCGATTGTGAAATACGTGGAGTGATACTTTTTTAAACCATCAAAACGTTAAAGCGGTCAAAATTCATAGGCAGTTGGTTGCTGTGTACGGTGATAATGTAACGAATGAAAGAAACGTTCGAAAATGGTGAGAAAGATTTAAAAATACGAGAGGTTATGTGAATGATGAAGAATGTTTGGAGGGGCCCTCAATAATCAACGAGGACTTGTTGAAAAAGGTAGATGAAGAAATCAAAAACAGTCGTCGCGTGACAATATCTGAATTGGCTCTTAGTTTCCTGATGTTTCAAGAGCTGTTATTGGTGGCATTGTACGTGACCATTTAGGCTTCAGAAAGGATTGCGCGCGTTGGCTGCCGTACGTTTTATCGGAACGTCATAAACAAATCTGAATGGGATCTGCGTTGGAATTCCTGATGCGCTACAGAAATGCGCTACAGAAAATGGTGTTGAATTCCTTAATTCAATAGTTACCGGCAATGAAACGTGGACTTGTTATTACACGCCAGAAAGAAAACGGCAGTCAAGTGATTGGCGTCAACCTCAGTCACCAACGAAACCGACAAAGATCAAGCTACTGCCGTTTGGAAGAAAATTCCACCACGGTCTTTTGGGATCGATTGAGCATACTGTTGATTGACTTTACGCCACGCGGAACGACTGTAAATGCAGAATATTACTGCGAAACTCTATGCAAGTTACGACCGGCCATTCAAAATCGGTGCTGTGGACTGCTTACCGACGCATCGTACTCTTGCACGGTAATGCACGTCCACATGTGGCAGGTCTCGATTTACTGAGAAGATTTGGATGGTAAATTTTCAGCCACCCACCGTACAGTCCAAATTTAGCGCCTTCAGATTACCATTTATTTGACAAATTAAAAGAATTTTTGAGTGGTAAGCAATTCACAGGTGACGATGAAATTAAAGATGCTGTGAATCAGTGGCTAAATGAACTGGCGGCAGAAGAATATGACGAGGGTATATTGAAGCTGGTGAATCTCTTTGACAAATTCTATGACTATACAGAGCATTAACGTAAGTTACGTATTTTATTCTGTATCAATTTGTTTTTACATATTTTTCTCAATAAATTTTTTACGACAAACGGTCTTTACTTATAGATGTCCCTCGTAAAATCTAGATTTACTTAGGCTATATTAATTTTGCTGGCAGGAAAATAAAATTGGTTTGCCATATCAAAGGGTAGATCAATTTAGTGCTTCTGTATTTATTTTTATACTACTTCAACAATTACCTAGGCTACTTTATTAGTGATTGTAGTTAAAATTATGTTGCTAAACTAAATAAATACTAATGAAATGACTAACAGGAGTATTTAAACAATAATTACAACATACACATAAAGAGGGGATTTGGGGCTTCAACTCCCATGAACAACAAATTTGAATTTTATACTACACTAATATGTCGAGGGTCTCTGGTTTGATTCCTGGTCAGGTCTGGCAATTTTTGTCGTGGCTCGTTTGAATCTATCACCCTCTACTAACCCTAGTGTGCATAACAGTCAAACGTACAGCTAAAAAATGCTCCCTGTATCGAACCAATATCCTATGTGCCTGCTCTATAATGCAAATGAAGGCCATTTTAGAAGCAAATTCAAAAACAATGAACATAAAATACGCAAATCCAAAAACGCCTATATAATATAATAGCCTATATAATATATCAAACAAGTCATGGGATAGTTAAATGGGCTAATAAGATTACTGAATTTAACCATTTCTATAGTTTCTCTTCCTTTTCCCATTAAGGACACGGTTACTGATTTTTGATACCTTATAATATAATACTTTGTCCATAACAGGCAGGTGGAGTGTTAAATTATTTGCACTCGATCTGCTATTTTCAGGGCTACAAATAGTTCTGTTTCTTTTCACAAAGTCAGGTAACTATACGACTGAAGCATTTAAGAACAGAAGAGTTATCTCCTCTTAGAGTAATGAATTTCATCATTATACAGCCAGACGATTTTACAGTTGAGTGAAGTAAAGGTGTCATTCGCAGGGTGGAAAGTAGATACTTTTCAGAGGGTCCGGCATGCTGATAAGCATAGTTTTCCTCTCAGTGAGAAAACAATGGTAAACCACCTAACTCCTAGTTATACTTAGTAAAGCCTCTAGAAGTACAAACCAGCTTTTCGGCTGATGACCTAATTAACAACAACGCAATATCATATTATAGTATAGGTAATAAATTATGTAACTTACCTATGATAAAATTTTGGAGTAGAAAACGGGAACGTTATACTACTGCTCAGAACGTAAGTAGGAGACTGACCATGCAATCGCTTGGAGCAGCCAAAGAAAACTGTGCGAAAACCTTAACCAGAAACAGCCAAATAAGTGGTACACTACATATAACTAATTAAAAATTATTCCTAAGAGTCGTCAGTGTTATGTTCACACGTCAACTTATTAGCCTACAGTTTTTAACAGTTTGTCCTTCCATTAACAAAAAAAGATAATACATTATTAAATGACAGAACAATACAAAACATTTATATGTAAACAATCGATTAAACATTTTGAACATAGTTTGATGCATATCTTTTAACATTAATTTGAATCAATTTGAACACAAATTGATAGGCTTTTGATATCAAGTTTAATTTAAAAAATAACATTAAGAAAACAAAAAAAACTTAAAATATTTTAAAAAATCTGGCGTGAAACAAGCATACGGCTTTCTCTTCTCGATATAATTAATGAAAAAACCCAAATTTAATCATGAGTAAAAATAATGTGAAACGAGAAATATAACCCAATTTTAATAATAAAGAGTGGATGGTGCTAAATAAATATCAACTTCTGTTTCACTTATATTTGGATGAGAATATTATGGAAAAAAGTGATTTTCCATAAACTAAACTAAGCTAGACCTAAGCTAAACTAAACTAAACTAAGCTAAACTTTGCTAAACTAAACTTGGTCCACCGGGTTGGTCTAGAGGTAAAGTCGTCGCCAAAATCAGCTGTTTAACAGTGAGACGAAGGTTCTTAGTTCAAATCCTAGTAAAGATAGTTACTTTTATACTGATTTGAATGCTAGACAGTGGTTACCGGTGTACTTTGATGGTTGGGGCTCAATTAACCATACTCTCTCAGAAATGGTCGGCCTGAGTGTGTACAAGACGTTATTTACACGTCATACATATCATTCTCATCTCACGGGGTTGCTTATTGTTCTGAATTGAGCAGATTGCAACGTACACACATTAGGGATTTAAAAAAGAACTAATCTAAACTAAGCCTTGTAGAAAAAAGTCTTAAATAAAAGTTGTAGGGTTTTTAATTTGCTATAACTTTAATTATATACGAGTAAGCTTTTGCCATAAAATACATTATATTAAATAGATATATTAAGGCCACAATATTAAAAAAAATATTCACCACGAGAGTAGTCTACGGCTTTCAAGAAATTCAGCAGATGTGGCGCTTACTCTGTCTCGTAGAGGGTAAAAATTTAGTAAATTAGGCGATTTTTAACAAAATCGCCATTTTTGAAAAAAATACACCAACTGCTATTTCTGGTATCGATTTTGATGAAAACGTTCGTATCGGGTCTCCTTACGTAAGTTACAGGTTTCAACTACGTACAATTTTCCGTTTTTAAGTTATTTTGTCCATACACACATGCACATGCGCGTGTGTACACACAAATTGGTAAAAACTGTGTTTTTTTGTTTAGGGGAGCTGAAAACATGTATTTTCGGTGGAATCTTGATTTTGAAAAACTGACATGAAAATATAGCTAGCCTAACTAAATTTACCTAGTATATTTCATGTAGGAAAAGAAGAAGTAAAATTGTACACGGTAAGTTGCTATTTTATACCATTAGAAGAAACATTTTCATTAATCACTGAAATTATTTCAGGAAATTATTGGATCTAAAATTATTGAAGAAATAATGAATCACTGACTCATTCTCAACCCATCTTGTCGTAGGCCTACCACTACTTGGGTTGAGAAATTCAATATAATTTTAGATATAATTATGTCCTTGGAATAACTGATACAATTATTTTATATTTTAAACGGCAAAGTAATTATAAACAAAAGTAATAGTAGAAGCTACGTGTGGTAGTTAATTGTACCAGTTTCTTTTTAAATTCAGTATAAATTGTTGTTACTGAACTGGATGTGAAGTAGGAACATGATTTTAATTAATTACACGGATTAATGAAATAATTAATGAACGTTATGTTATGTGTATGCATATTTCTAAGTAATTTCTATTTCTGGAAATGAGAGATAGAAACATGAATAGAATTGCACAAATAATTATTATTACAGGTAACCCGAGAATACTTTCCAACAGAAGTAGTCTATTAAACTGGTAATTGTAGTTAATAATTGAACCATTAAATCCACAGAATATTTATGTGAATAGCATTGATTGACAAAAATATATAAAATGTCCTCTAAATAAATAAATAAACAAACAAACATTTGAAGTAAAAGAAAGTCTGAACGACCTCCCAAGTATTATTGACGGTAAAAAATAATGAAAATAAACAAAAATGAAATAAAAAAGACCATGTTGAAGTTTTTAAGTTTAACGAAGAAGAATGGATGAGAGAACCTAAGCTGAGTGACAATCGAAGAAATTGATTTCTTTCGTGTCTAAAGTACCGTCAAGCGTGCAATGTCAACAACAAGGGCGTGTGTGAGTGTCCCTGCAGAGTGAATTTCTTTTTGATTCTATTCGGGTGAGATGAGATTTGTGTCACTTGTGTATCTTTCTGAGTATTACTGTGAAGAGCAATACGAATTAGGTTTGGAAATAGATCTACCCTACAAAAGTTTTACTAAATTTTTTATAACTAAAACACTCTTAGCCTACAGTTTTTAAAATAATTTTTCAAGGTGGGATTAAATGTAAATCTGTATAAAAATAAATTTATTATAGAATTTACTAGAGAAACGTATTAAGGGGAGACTGTACTTTTTATACCGCCCATGTTAAATTTGCTATTTTTAGGTACATTTTTCATATGATTGGTAAAATATAGGGAAATTAAACTTTACATATCATAGGTCTCGGGTTTCTTCTTGAGCTACTGACATTTTTTCAATTTAATCTTCGGACCATACCATTTTTTTTAAAATTACGAATAGCATAAAACTTTTACAAATTGTTTTCTACGTTTTTTGCAAATTACTAATTTTTTTTAGCACCTGAGGAAGTCATAAAATTGTCGGTATATGTGGATATACAAGGTAATTAACTGGTAAAAATTTCAGCCTGGTACGTATATTGGTTTCTGAGAAAAATGTACCTAGTGTTAAAAATCTAAATTTACGGGAAAACGGAAGAAACAAGAAGGTAAAAATCAAAAACAAAATGTACACAAGTAAATTTCCCATCAACAGTTGTTTGGAAAGCTGAACCAACAGCTGAGAATACAAAAAACAGTAATGCAGATATTTTAAAAACTAAAATTCTCTTTGCACTAAAAAGCAGTATAAAATTGTGAAAAATATTCGTTCTCGGTAACATGATAATTTTTCTGTGTAAACTTGATAAAAACTTAATTTTTTCATAAAAAATTATTTTTTTGACGTAATTTAATGTTTTTTTCTGGTAGATAGACTATAGGCCTAAAGTATTGGAAAACATAAAAAACCAAAAATCGAGATTTTGAGTTAAAACCATCGTGCCATCTCCCCTTAAAACATATTTTCATGAGTTAATACTCATTGTTGTATTTTGTTCTTGGTTTTCTGGAGTATCAGGACTTAAATATATACAGGCTAACCTATATCCTTCAAGTGCATGCGAACGAATACGGTAACTTATTAAAATCTCATCAACAGGTCAGCTGTTATCGAGTACAATGGGTTAGTAAAAGAAACGGTATCAGTGGGTTTCAACATCTTTTAAAAATCTAGACCGTAGCGAAGAATTTATATCAGGACCTTCCGTTTAGCAGTGGAGCATAATCTAGTTTATGGCCACGGAGGCGGAATTTTAGATTTGCAAGAAATGTATTAGCCTACTATTGAACCTTTAGGGTGAGGAGTAGGTAGGTCTGGTTGGTATTTGGTAAATTGTTACACAGTGTGATGTACGAGGAAATAGAAGTACATTGAATTTATATAATTACAAAAATGTTATGTTGTGTTTAAATTTTTTCGCCATCTTAGATCTATCATATTAAATCAGAAGTTGTTTTAATAGGAAGATGGCCATTTATGATGCATTTAAAAATGCAAAGACATTATAGCAGATCCAGGATGGCGGCCAAAATTAAAAACACATCATTAAGTCCTGTAGTATTTTTGTAACTATATTAAATTCACAATCATTTCTAAAAAATCTTTAGATTTAAATCTGTTGGGTATTTATTACAATATAACTTAGAATAAAAATTCAAGGAGAAAAAATTGAAATTCTGAGATTCGCCGATGATATAGCTGTATTAGCCAAGACTAAGAAAGAACTAGAGGATATCTTAAATGGAATGGATGAGATCATGAGAAAGGACTTCTTCATAAAAATTAATAAGAACAAAACGAAAGTGTTGTGTAGCAGCAAGAGTGGTTCATTAGAGATGGGAAATTTAAAAGTAGGCAACGAAAACATACAGGAAGTTGGGGAATTCCGCTATCTAGGGAGTAAAATAACAAAGGATAGTAGAAGCACAAGTGATATCAAAAGCAGAATTGCTCAAGCTAGAAAAGCCTTTGTAATAAAAAACAGCTTACTGACTACAAATATTGATTTACAGATTAGGAAAAATTTCTTAAAACATTATATTTGGAGTGTAGCATTATACGAAGGAAACGTGGGTGATAGGGGCTGTAGAAAGGAAGAGGATAGAAGCTTTTGAAATGTGGTGTAATAGAAAAATGTTTAAGATTACGTGGGTGGACAAAATAAGTAATTTAGAGGTTCTTAAGCGAGTGGATGAAAAAAGAAGAATACAGAAGCATCTTACCAGAAGAAGGGCTAGTGGGGCATATATTAAGACATCCAGGTATTGGTCTATTAATAATGAAAGGTAATATTGAGGGAGTGAATTGTAGGGGGAGGCAAAGGTTAGAATATATAAAGCAAACTACAAAAAAAGGTTGTTACAGGTATGTGTAGATATGAAACGACTTGCGCAAGATAGAACAGTTTGGAGAACTGCATCAAACCAGTCGAGAGACTGATGAAAAAAACTTAGATATTTAGATTTTAGCCAAAATAAGATATGTAGGCCAACTGGCTCCTAATTAGCCTAACTGTTATCTAATTTAAATTCCAAGTTTCAACTTTGTACACTAATCCATTCTTGAGATATTTTGTTCACACACAGACCAATCGCTAAAAGTATATGTTTTCGAAAACTCGACATGAAAACAATACTTTCCTTTCCTGTATACTCATATAGGGGAAGAGAAAGTAATACTTATAAACTATAAGTAGGCCTATCTTAATAACAATTCTTTGTAAAAATGATAATATTTTTTAATAGAGTGAAAGAGAAGTAATGCATAAGTTTCCATGCTGTTTTTGTTTAGGGTGGTTTGGTTAGAAAGGGGATGAAATTAAATAAACCATTGCAATGATCTTTGAAAGACTAGAGTTCATTGCATACCCATTTAGCATGCGGAAGGGAGAATGGAACCCCTGATGCAAGATATTTCATTTTGTACTGTGTTCTTTGAAAGCCATGTTTAGAACTTCATCGATCCTGAAAATCTGCTGTTGTAAGTAGCTTACAGTTACGCAAGATTTTACATTTTGATACTCTACCAGAAGAAACAACGAATATATCAATATTTACTTTTTGAGATTGTAAAAAGTAGCTGTTGTATGTAAAAAATTCATTACAAACGTGGAATAATAAAATTTTATTTACTCATCGTTAATTTGCGGTAGCCTAATTTACGACGTTTTTGAGAGATGTAACAAGGCATAGGCCTACTATAAAATATTTAAATTTTAACTTTTGTACTACAAAATTTTCTAGAATGTCTTGTTAAATGGGATACCAGATAGGAATTAATTTCTCTTCGTACCAGGATGGTTGAAATACATATTACATACGTGTTAGTCAGTCATATCGATAACGTTTTAATGGATTTTTTTACTCCTAATGTGTGTACCTTACAATCTGTTTAATTTAGAACAATAAGCAACCCTATTGACCCAATGAGATAAAGATGATATGTATGACGTGTAAATGAGGTTTAATATTGTACAGACTCAGGCCGACCATTCCTGAGAGAGTATGATTAATTGAAACCCAACCATCAAAGTACACGGTAACCACTGTCTAGTATTCAAATCCGTATAAAAGTAACTACCTTTACTAGGATTTGAACCAGGAACCTTCGTCTCCGAAAATCAGCTGATGAACAGGTGACTAGCGGTGACAACGTTACCCCTAGACCACACCGGAGGATTTAATAGATTTTAACAGAATATTTAACATCTTACTGAGTTGTTTATTAAATTACAGTAATGCCATAACAAAACATTTCTTGGGTCCTTTTTATATGTGTAAAAAGAATTAATGAATTACAGACGAAGATAACTACGATATATCCTGCTGCAAGTAAAGAAAAAAAGGCATTCCTAAGGTCAAGAATCAAAGATGTATTAAGAAAAGTAATAAACGTTTACTTAGTAAAATTAGGATTTTTGTGGTTAATAAAAATTTTTTTCCCTAGGCTAGGTTATTGCTTATCAGTACACATACCTTAGGCCTACTGTAAAGCATTTACTTTCACACCCTGTAAATGTCAGACCTGAAGTAGGTCTAATATCTAAAAAAAAAAAAAAAAAAAAAAAAAAAAATAGGTAGGCTAAACTTCCCGAAATAATAAAATTTTTTTCGAATAATTTGATCTATAGCTATTTAGCCCAATGCTTATAAGATAATTTTGAGGTGCTATTTGTGTACGCCAATTTAGAGAAATCCAACTCTTTCTGAACATTTTTTGTTTCTTCAAAAAATATAAAATAGTTTTAATAATTCATTCTCACCCCTATTCTTTATATTACATTCTCATTAACCTGAACTTTCTTTGAACAAAGTAATATCTGAACAAAACTGAAGACTAAGGATATGAAAGATTAAATTTTTAATAACATAACAAAGAGAAATGCAGTGGCAATCTTTATTTAAATTTATGGTAGGGTGAATATTTTTAGGTTGTCTTTTATGGTGTCTAACATGAAAAGAAAAATGAAACTGTTTTTCAAAAAGAATATAAAATTACGTCTAGTTTTCAAGTACAACCGGGATTCTTAACGTTAGACTATTTAAAAAAACATTTACTTTTTTACCGACACCATAGTGTAATGAACAAAAGTTAAAATAACCTTTCATCGTTGCACTTAAGAATCGAATGTCACAACCTGTTCAAGAATTTGTGTTGCATCAATTTAATATCCGATCTTTATAATTTTATATTTTGTGTTAGCTTAATTATTAATAAACAAATGATGTAGTGAAATCGGTGCAAAAATCAAAGGTTATAGGATTCAAGGAGAGATGGCCGGTTCGCTCAAAAATTATACTTGGCATTTGAACTATAAAACAAGTTCGAGATTTTAAATATTTAGGATGTAAGATTTCCTATGACAAAGATGATGACGTGAGTGAAAAACTGGCAGAATTCAGCGCTGTTTGCGGTTCTATTCGCAGGACAATAGGAAAGAAAAAATAAAGGACACCCAAATGAAATTTTATAGAGCAATGGATGTACCACTCATAACATATGGGAGGGAAACATGGGTGACATCTTTTCATCCCTGTCAGAATCAAATCAATCATAACATTATCTATACACTTCTTCTTTGAACAGTCATTCTTTCTTCTTTTAGGCCTATACAGTCTTTCCTTCCATATGAATTTAATCATCCTCGTTGACTCCATTCTCTTAATGTGGGCCAACCATCTCAAATAACACGGCCGCTGCCTTCTATGAAAGTAGGTCTATTCAGTTCCTCATTTTTACATAGGTCATTCTCTAGTTATCACTTTCCCTTATCGGTTCAAAAATTCTACTTAAAATCTTTCTTTCGAAAGCACGTAGAACCTAATATATTCATTTTTGTGTTTCTACTTACTTATTATTACGTAGTCGACAGAAACTGGAACTCTAGTTTCTACAATTTTTTAAGAAATTAGATCTGAGAAAATAATTATACTTCTTCTAACAAGGTAACTTAAAATTTGGTATGATGTGTGAATTAGGAATAATGATATACAGTAGTTAAACAAATTTGTGTTTCGGTATGAAATGCCATTGGGATTTACTTTTCGTATGAAAAATTTTGTTACAATATCAGATGATGGTTTTTTTTATCTACCTTTCACACGAAAATTTATCAGTGTGAATTGTGGTAACGTATTTTGCTAACAAAGTGAAAAAACAAAAGTGTATACATTAGATAGCTTTATTTAATATGTAAATATTGTATTAACGATGATTATAGGTGAGCGGGCGGGCGTTCTTTGCCTCCTCGTTTCGCTTTATGCTGTCAGGCAGCGACCGGCTGGAGCACTGCTGCTGCGGGGGCACAACGCTTTGCTTTGCCCGGGAGGACGGATCAATATCAACCCCCATTGCGCCCGGGGCACGAACTATTCTCATTGGTCGAAAACAACCCCAGGGTCCGCCCTCAGCCTGCCAGCTTACCCCCACCATACTGCCTCCGGGAGGGAGACTGCACTGTGCATAGCAGTCACCCCTCGTTCGTACCGAACCGCCGAGATTGCAATAGCTACCACCCTTCTGTATTACACAGGATACTGTTCTCTTACTGAATAGTACTTGTATTCTAATAATACTCTCTTTGACTGCCGGCCTACCGCCATCTTGATGACGCAGTCATGTATCCACTCCTTTCACTTACGGTTTTTTCTGTATTTGGAAAAATAAAATGTCATTCAGTAGGCCTACTGGAACAATAGGAATTCCCATTTAGGATTCATATTTTTAGACCTAACTTATAAAATATTCCAGCTTAACATTTTTTAATTACAAACTTTTGATCGAAGATATTACTCTAACCCACTATACTGAAAAAAAAACAGAAATATCAATAGGCGTATGGTAAAACAATTTCCCGTTTTCGTAAATAGTCATTTCAAGTAAATTACGTATTGTAATTTATGCTTAAAGACTAAAGGCGAATTGAATGTAGGCCTGCTAATGAAATACTTACCCTATTTCGTTTAAATTATTTGCAGAATGACCAGCAAAAAACTAAAACTATTGTGTAAAATAAAAATAAAAATATTTAATTTTTGGAAAGGCCTAATCTTAAGACATGATGTGGTAGTTCGACCTTACTTCATAAATACCAAAAAAGTAAAATATTTTCTGTTTTTTTTCTATTTGGTGGCCTAACGGAAACAACCAATAAATTTCGGTCAGAATAAACGTCAAACTTCTGTCTGGAAGTACGGCCTTCAACTATGGGGGACTGCTAGTAACAGCAATATAAATATTATTCAAAGGTTTTAGAATAAAGTAATAGGTAATTTGATAAATACTCCTTGGTATGCAAGAAACACTGAAGTGCATGAGTACTTAAACATTCAATTTCTTAAAGAAGAAATAAGAAGGCTCAGCGAAATATATTACGCTAAATTGTCAACACATATAAATAACTTGGCTCTAAATTTACTAGATAATAGTCAAACCACCAATGTTTGGAACGGCATCATGGTTTGAATCTCCATGATAGATTATAAAGAGACAAAATTAAAAAATTAAATTTACACACTAAAATAATTAAACAAAAAATAAAAAAGTAATTAATATAAATAACTAACAGGCTAAATATTTTATTAATACAAAATTACTTTTAACAACAATTTAGAATGACGAAAAAGTAGTTTAATTGTATTTTTAGTTGCATTTTTTTACGAAAGGGCTTTAATGGAAGCCTTCTCCTTCATCTTATTTTGTATTATGTCATTCACTTAGTCTATAGTAACTTCTTACTGATTGTGTATAGTTATTATTTATTAACAATATATAAATAAATAAATGCCAAGTTCTACCGAAAAAGTGTTTAACAGTTTAACTTCTTTTTGTAAACAAGTTCATAAAAAATAGTTTCTTCTGAACATCATCAATGATATGAAGACAAAAATATTTTTATTGCCATAAAATAAAATATAATTTACTCAACTTTGTTAATTTAATTAGACTACTACAGTGGCGTTGTGGTTTGCGCCACTTAGTACAAAGCGGAAGAATCCAGGTTAGGTTCCTGGCTGGGGCCTGAAAATTATCAAAAGTCAAAACCCACCATTCCATAATTCACATCAGTTGTTAATAACAACGATGTTAATGCGACTTTGAAATAAAATGAAATTAAAGAATAGAATAATAAAAACAATAATACAATTATATGCTAAGGCCGCCTCCGTAGACTAGCGGTTAGCGCGCTAGCCTACGAAACGGGTGTCAGGTTTGATTCCCGGTTAGGTTCTGGAGATCATAAAAATTCAAAACCTACCGTTCCAGTACCATTACCCCCCGTAACCGCTAATGACCGTACTGTTAGTGTGTCTGTATGTACAAACTAAAAAATAAAAAATATTTTAGTTAATAAATAAATGTTCAATAGCCTATAACTTATAATTTAATCGGTGAGTGGAAAAAGGGTAATATTCCAAAATCCTTATTTTCGAGAAATTAAAAAAAAACTGTTTTGTGACTTTGTTTTTGGTTTAATGGTAAAATGTTCAATTGGTCATTTGTAGTACTATATTAAAGCTTTTTAATGGTGACTTTAGAATTTGTTTTACAATAATCATGGGATTGCTTTTTGATTATTAATATGTTGACTATTCACCTTTTTCTAGATTTGGTACAAGTGAATGAGAAAAATTAAGTTGAAAAAAACAATATAATGTGCCCATATGCTACAAAACTTTATTTTTATTTCAAAATAATTTACAGTTACATTTTGATAATAATAAGACAGAAACCAGTGGTCCAACTGCTATTCGCTATTGAATGGAAGAAGGGTAGGCCTAATATTCCTGGAATATTATCCTTTTTCCACTCAACTAAATTTTTAATGTAGCTTAGCTGCTTTTAGATACTACGAGTATTTCCCTTTTATCAACCAATAGATGTGCCGAAGTAAACTTAACAAAACTGCTATCTTCGTTAAATTTTGCATTTTTTGGAATATTACCCTTTTTCCACTCACCGATTCAATTATTGCTTAACAGGCAATACTTGTTGTTCTTTGTTGTTTAGGTCATCCATCGAAAAGCAGATGTGAACCTCTAGAGGCTTTACTAAGTAAAACGAGGAGTGAGGTGGTTTACTATTGCCTTCCTTATTGAGTAGAAAAGTATGTTTACCAGCAAGCCAGGTCCTATGAAAAGCATTTACGTTCCACCCTGCAAATGACACCTTCACTTCATTCACCACAGGTTCTATCTGTATAATGATGAAATTCATTACTCTCAGGGAAGATAACTCTGACTAATGTCTTTTTCACCTCTACATCTTCTGTTCTTAAATGCTTCAGTCATATAGTTGACTGACCATGTGATAAGAAACAGAACTATTCTTGGTAGCCCTGGAAATAGCAGATCGAGTGCAAATAATTCAACCCTCCACCTGCCTGTTCGGGACATAGGCAATACTTAGAAACTTTTAATGTCGTTTTTAGGAAGTTATGTTGCAATCATGATAATTTACAGGCATACTCCTGAATAAGTTAATATAGGCCCTACATTGTAGGTTAATGGTGGTACATGTACCATGCATAACTTACGTTCAATTACAACATAGTGTAAGATTTTTTTTGTCTTTGATTTTATTTTTATTACGGTAGCTACTGTGAAGATTTAAAAATTTTTTTTTTTAAATTTATATAACGTCGCATCAACTTCAAGGTCATTACCAACGACGTTGGGGTGCAACTGTGCGTAATGAGGATGAAATGATTTTTTGTAACGTATGAAAATATGCCGTGCCTGAGTGGGATTCGAACCAAGGACCGCATGATGAGAGGCGAACACGTTACCAACTACGCCAATGTGGCCGGGAAATCTTATTGTGTAAGATTTAAAAAAATATTTTAGCGTATTAAGACTACACATACTTATTTTGTACCCTGTAAAATAATTAGATGCTTTTAATCCATGAAAACTTTTTTATAAGTAGGCCTTACATTTACATTAAAGAAACCAACATGTCCAGTGGTCAGCTTGAACGGTACTGTAATCCCACAGAAGGATGAAGTTAAATATCTGGGTTTACATCTAGATCGAAGACTCACGTGGAGAAGTCATATATGGGCGAAACGAAAGCAACTTGGGCTGAAGTTACGTCAATTATTCTGGCTCTTAGGCAGTAGGTCTCAACTCTCCCTTGAAAATAAAGTACTCGTATACAAAGTAATACTCAAACCAATTTGGACGTATGGGTTAGAGCTATGGGGTACAGCTAGTTCATCAAATATAGAAATACTGCAGCGCTTTCAATCAAAATGCCTGAGACTGATCACTGCAGCCCCATGGTACGTAACAAATGAAATACTACACAATGACCTAAACCTGCCCTTCATAAAAGAAGAAATTAAACAACGTAGCGAAAAACATTTACAAAAACTAGAAGACCATCAGAATCCATTAGCGATTAGCCTCCTTGACAACAGCGAAGATACTTACAGACTGAAACGCTTTAAACCATTGGACTTACCTCTACGATTTTGTTAGTCATTTAATTGTTTTTTCATCTTTTCTACTTCAATTCCTAATCATCAGCATCTCATAATTGGCGTCGTTTTCATCTCTACCATTGTTAGAGCCTTGATGGCAGGAGTTTTGAAATAAACCCAAAATATATTGGATAAAACGAGTTAAGCGGTAAGCCGACTTGTAACTGTAGGACATCAACCCACTATGCACGACACATGGCAGATTAATGTAAACTGAAGCATAAACGACTTATTCCGGAGGACCTAGTTTCATTTAATGGCGCCAGAAACCAACGGCGGAACGACTGAATAAGCAAGATACAACGATGGAAAATACACTGAGGGAGACAAAGGTAAAACGATAAGTAGCTGCTGGAACAGCAGGACATCACTGGTCAACTCAAACACAAAATTAGAAAGCGTACAACAAAATAGACTAATTCGCTTACCTGTTGAATGGCCTGAAGTGTAGAAAAGGCGTCCACGCGACACGTGTCCGGGGTTCGATTCACACTGTAACTTTAATGTTTGATACGAAAACAAGAACAATTGTAAATGATTATAAATTACACACATGAGTAAAATCACACTTGAAATGATGTATGGTACATCAGAAACGAACGAAGCATAACGACAATTGCAGAAGCGACACCATAGGATGGCCGGCGCAGCGGAGGCACGAACAGTCTACATGCCGCAGAATCCAACCAGTGAGTGTGTTGACCGGGAAGATAGGAATGTGAGTAGAGGGAGAATGATTACGTCATGAACTGAGATCACCATCGGAAATCAAGACAAGTATACAGGAAGAGGCGGGAACAAGGTTATTAATACAAAATCAGTGTATTTAACGACGATAATAAAAGCGGGGAAATACGAATCACTTAACGGGGGTGCGATTGGCCTTAACATACCGCCCGCCTAAATCGATGAAAGCGATTTACAGAAACAAAACTAGCAGAGAAGATCGAAGAACGAAGCCGCCCGCCCTGAAACAACCAGGGAGCGGTAAACGCAGGAAGAAGACGAAGAATGAAGCCGCCCGCCCTGAAGCAACAGGGAGCGGAAAACGTAGCAAACGAAGAGTACGAAGCAAAGAAGACGACGAAGAAGAATCGAATGAAGAGAAGAACGGAGCATCTTGAGGTGGCGTGACAAACGCACGGGTTTGCCCGGCCAACGACGAACGGAACATCTTCCACGGCTTGCGCGGAAGCCAACGAGTAACGGAACGATCTTGAGGTGATTGCCAACAAGGGTTGACAACCAGAAGCGACGCAGAAGAAGAAACGAAGAAAAAAGACGACGAACGAAACGAATGGAGATGAGGTGAGCGTGAAACGAGGTGAGAACGGCGGAGAAGTTAGTTGCCCAAAGGCAGAGCTAACTGATAAGCGGGTTGCGAAACGAATTGACGAGCAGGCGAACAATGTTGGCGAGAATCGAGAGTTGCGGTACGGCGAACTTCACTAACCAGTTGTGAGTGAATCCGTGATTGAGGTTGAGACGACGAGCGAGAGTTGCGAAGATCACACCAAGCATTGAACGAGCGAAGAGAGTTGAGATTACAATTATTCACCGGTTGTGAATAATGTGTACGACGATTGGGGCCCCGCCCGCCAAGAGGGGCTAAAGGCGTGCGAAGAGAGCTAGCAGAACATGAAACAACTGAGGAGGGCCGGTTGCCCTTTGGCGAAGCGATTTGCAGCGGTTGATCGAGAGTGTTTGCGAGAGACGACGAGAAGCGATGATTTGAGATGAGTTGGTTAGCCGTAGAATCGACTGAGGCGAACGTAGTAGGTTTTATTGGCGAATTAGCGATGATGCAGCGAGATGCGAAGCGGTTTGGCGAAGAATTGACTGAAGACGACTCGGTGGAGGCCTTCAGTACAGACTTGAATCGAGGCGTTGACTTGAAGCGAGGCGCAGAGTTGAAGCGACGAATTGGCGTAGTACCAGCAGCAAGCTCGGTCGAGATACTGGCGGAGTCAATAGACGAAGCGAGACGAGGATCAACAGCGATGATCTCGGACGAAGCGGTGAAACGATTGGAAGGCGAAGAGACAGAAGTATGGTGAAGACGATTAGTTGAAGCAGAAGGGCGATTAGTTGAAACAGCGGCGTGATTCGAATTATTGTTGAATACAGGCGAAGCGAGTAGGCAGCTAGGCGGCTGGACGATAGAGGCGATAGATTCACTGATTACAGGGTTTGAGGTGACATCGAGGTTGATTGATGACTTAGCAGGAACGATAGTTTGTTGGTCAGCGACGATAATTTGAAGCGAAGATGAATTTTTATTTGACGAGTGATTTTGAACAGCAGGCGATGTGAGATTAACATCAGTAGTAGGCGACGAGACTTGAGCGTTGTTAGCGAAAACAGATGTTAAGAGCGAATCGTTACTTAAAGCAGAACTAAGTGGTTGTAGTTCGGGCAGTTTTCCGAATACTACATAACCAAATACGGTTGATAAAGCGGATGGAGTACCTTTAATTAAAGGCGTTTTACTAAAATCGAGAATTTCTGAAAAACAATCAGCGCCAAGCAGTAAATCTACTGAATTGGGGCTGCGGAAGCGAAAATCAGCTAGCAGATGTTGTGAAAACTGTTCACCGACTGACTTATGAATTCGAGAAGCAGGTAGGCGGTCTGATATTTTGTTAATAACAGTAGCCTGAAGCGGAAGGCGAAAGTTAGAATTTTGCGGCGACAGAATTGTAAAATTTGTA
The DNA here is from genome assembly GCA_035578175.1 of Catonia carolina. Classification (NCBI taxonomy): domain Eukaryota; kingdom Metazoa; phylum Arthropoda; class Insecta; order Hemiptera; family Achilidae; genus Catonia; species Catonia carolina. Next base: position 193,289,302 of record JAQMRL010000001.1, on the reverse strand, counting down.
ATACCTTTAACTGAGGTGACTTCGGCTGAAATGCCTTGCAGGCGTTTAGAAGTAGGAACGATGTCGAGTTGCAGTGAACGAGCGGCGTTGTATGTTAAGATGCTGGACTGAGATCCATTGTCGATCACAGCGCGAAGCGGAACGATTTTGCCGGATGAATCGACAGCATGAACGATAGCAGTACCTAGCAGCGCAGTTTGGCCGTTAAGTCGACATGAAAGTGAATAATCGGCAGGTTGGTTAACAATAATGGACGAGGACGACGAATTTGAAGTAACTACCGGCTTATCAGCACAGCAGGTAGTACAAGAATTAATTGGCGGAGTTGCGATAGTATTAGCTTGAATCGGCGGCGAAGAATTTACAAGTAGGCATCCAGTAGCCGGTGAATCGGTGTCCGGATGTACGGCAGGATGATACGGACTAGCAGTTGGCGAATTATGCGAATTAACAACAGAAGCGGTGGACGAATTAGATTTTTGAGGGCTGCGATCAATATGCAGCAACGTATTGTGCGATTTTGACTGGCAGATACGACAATGTTTATTTGAGCTACAATTGCGGCGATCGTGTCGCCCAAAGCAGGCAAAACAAAGTTTAAGACGAGAAATAATTTTGTAGCGATTATCTACATTTTGTGCAAGAAATTCACTACAGTTGTGAATTGAATGAAAGTGAGATTCGCACGACAGACATTTGAGTGAATTTGATTTGACGAAAAACGAAGGTACATTATCAGAATTAGGAGACGGCAAAATAGGACTACGATGACTGTGTACAGAATTGAAATTATCGGTTACCGGGTTAGCTGAGTCCGGTTGATCGAGGTTTGAATCGCTGGAGTGCGAAGAACTAGCGTTATCTGTAGGTTGAGAAGAATTCGAGAGCTCGAAAGCATGCATCTTAGCGGTAACGAATGACATTAAGGCCTCGTATGTAGGCACGGTAGAATTAGGATTTGAATCCTCGAACGCTTGCTTTGTTACAGGATCCAAATTAGAATAGGCTATCTCAAAAAGTAAATATTCAAGTAAATTTATATTTAACAGACGTAAGGCTCCGATTGATGATTCGTGGATATTAAGAAAACCTTTTAACGATTGATAGGACGGAGTGTCAGATTTAACGAAATTGAATATCTGATTTAAGTGAACATTTGCTATGCGCCTTGAGTTGGAGTAGCGCTCAACAATTAAATTGTACGCTAACGTATAATTTTCAAGCGAAAGAGGCAGGTGTTCTATTAGACGCAGTGGTTCACCGACTAATGAGCACCTCAAATAATGAAGTTTTTGAACAAATGATAACTCAGAATTATTGTGAATTAAATCATTGAACAAGCTGATGAAATTCTGGAATTTCGCAACATCTCCATCAAATGAAGGTAGGCGAATTCGAGGTAATTGTATTAATTGCGAATTAGAAGACTTGACTTGATTTGGTAAAACGATTGTATTGTCCAGAGAATCAATTAATTTTTGGGCACGATCAATTAACTGGAAATAATGAGTTTCGAAAGCAGTGCGTTCTGATTCGAAATCTGCTTCGGGTTGAAGTAATTCGATGTTCGTTTGTATCTGTTCAAAGTCACACCAGAGATCTAAGAATTTGTCAAGTCGTAATTTGACTTGGTTAACTTCAACGTCAGATTGAAGAAAATTATTAAAACGAGAAAGATGATTATTAACAACGTTGCGTTTTTTGATTAAAGATTGTAAATCGTCCATGTTGAAAATAATGAACGAAGACAGCGGTCGAAAAACAAATAATAGAATGTAAACAAAACACAGCTGTTTATTGAATCTAGGTTAGTTGCAACTGAGAAGTATACGTTGCAGACGACGCAAGTGAAGTGATTCTCTCAGCGCTAGCAGTAACGACGGGCAGCACGAGAGAGAGCGAATGAGAGAGAGGGCACGCATGCGCTGTAAGCTGCGTGAACCAGTTAACAAGAACGAAGGAAAAAATGGCGACTCTAGCCAAATTCTGGCCGTGTCGAAAGATATAGCACTGAACCGATCTACTGTGACGTCAGCACAGCGTTGGTTGCAACTTGTATTGAATGAAAGCGTCACAACACTGATAATGCGTTGCATTTGTTATGCAGCTTAACCCCGTATTTTTTAACTGAATAAATGAAATTGTTTTTAATATTAATATTTTTATTAATGTTTTTATTAATATATTGAACACATGTAAGACACGAAACACAATAAATGACACGATGAATGCAATGTAACACCATGTAACAACGAATTAAACAAAATACTGAAATTGTTGACGATTGAAAAAATTAAGACAATAGACTGTATTTCCAAATATGCACTGATAAATATCCTGCCCGGAACGGACCAAAATGTTAGAGCCTTGATGGCAGGAGTTTTGAAATAAACCCAAAATATATTGGATAAAACGAGTTAAGCGGTAAGCCGACTTGTAACTGTAGGACATCAACCCACTATGCACGACACATGGCAGATTAATGTAAACTGAAGCATAAACGACTTATTCCGGAGGACCTAGTTTCATTTAATGGCGCCAGAAACCAACGGCGGAACGACTGAATAAGCAAGATACAACGATGGAAAATACACTGAGGGAGACAAAGGTAAAACGATAAGTAGCTGCTGGAACAGCAGGACATCACTGGTCAACTCAAACACAAAATTAGAAAGCGTACAACAAAATAGACTAATTCGCTTACCTGTTGAATGGCCTGAAGTGTAGAAAAGGCGTCCACGCGACACGTGTCCGGGGTTCGATTCACACTGTAACTTTAATGTTTGATACGAAAACAAGAACAATTGTAAATGATTATAAATTACACACATGAGTAAAATCACACTTGAAATGATGTATGGTACATCAGAAACGAACGAAGCATAACGACAATTGCAGAAGCGACACCATAGGATGGCCGGCGCAGCGGAGGCACGAACAGTCTACATGCCGCAGAATCCAACCAGTGAGTGTGTTGACCGGGAAGATAGGAATGTGAGTAGAGGGAGAATGATTACGTCATGAACTGAGATCACCATCGGAAATCAAGACAAGTATACAGGAAGAGGCGGGAACAAGGTTATTAATACAAAATCAGTGTATTTAACGACGATAATAAAAGCGGGGAAATACGAATCACTTAACGGGGGTGCGATTGGCCTTAACAACCATCGTCATTGTCATCTCTAACTTTAACACTTTGTGTTTCGGGATGTTGATTCACGGTTCATCAAGTTTGATTTTGTATAGATATATTTTTTGTTTCTTCACAGTTCGGTCTTTTTCAAACACACTACTGAGTGTTGTTTGTGTTTTAATTCTAAGGACATTACTCAGATTTTCTCATATTTGCTTAAAGTTATTGTATTTATTAACTGATTGCAAAAGAAAAACTATACTGTTAAAAAAAAAAAAAATAAGTAGGCCTATTTTGTTAGTAAATACATAACGATATGAGCTTTCACTGCCTGAGCATTGTCAGGGGTTCATTTCATATATCACAAAGTAAGGCATTTAAGAATCAAATTAGGTTTAAAAAATTTGGCCTTAATATTTTATTCTGTGTACGGAATTAATTTTATTGTGTCGGCTTAACAATAACTGACAATGCTATAGTAATCTATTTTAGATTGGCTTATTATATTGTAAATTGTAAAAATCTAGTAATCCTAAAAATTTTAACAAAATATACTAAGTATATAAACAGAATTAACATAAATATTTAAATAATATTACGTGTACAGTATTTAGATTTTTCTTATATGCCACAATTTATGTGTCTTTATAGTTGAGGAGGTGAAGATAAATTTCTGACAAGTCTGCAGGTAGACATTTATGTAAAGGAGTAAAGACCTAATTTCTTTTCTAAAAACCGACAAACATGAAGATCTTTTCTTTATAGGCCTACCTACTGCTTGTGGCTAATAATGAAGTTGGAAAGGGACTTGCAACAAACATGTATAATGGAACTACATAATTTAAATGCTTATTAACACCTCTGTAACAGTGCCATGTACTTAATATTTTTATCTGGGTTTACTTACGTGTGAATTTAAAGAATTTAAATCATATTTTGCTTTGAATAGTTTCGCTAAATTTTATAGTAGTAGTTATAAAATATAGCATTTTAGCGGGGTCAAAGTTATCAAAGGCTTTTTATAACAGTTAATTTAATAGTTTTGGAGTTTTTTTGTCAGTTTGATGGGTTCAATATTCATATTCCGCTAATATGCAAACACCAAACTTACCTATTAACTGGCCTGAGAACTTTTGAATTTTTATATTTCAGGTTGAAGTGAGCGACTACTTTTTTAAAAATTGATACTATTATTGGAATTTTAAGAACTTAAAAATACCTAAGAGGTTGTCTAATAATTACCTATATTAATTTGGGGATACATTTTTGTCGTAAAGAATACCAAAAAGCTGTTTCAACAATTATTTCACATTTTAAGAATTAAAGTTTTAACTCTGATCAAGAGGTATGCTATATTGTACGCGGAACTTACAAGGTATACAATATTCATTGTGCTATTGTAATTTATCCTAAAGTAAACGATAATTATCTCGACATTTAAAGAAACTAAAACAGTTATTTATTTATGTAAATTTGAATTCTCACAAAAAAACCAATACAACCCAGACACGTAGCCAGATTTTTGTTTTGAGTCGGGTTGAATCTAACAATTATTTTTTATTTTATGTTTTACGTCTGACTGTTATTCACATTACGGTTAGTGAAGGCTGATAGATGAAAAAAATTAATATAATTAATTAAAATAAAAAAGAATATCATCTTGTTGGCTAACGCTAGTATAGGCTATTAGCTCGGTGTGAACGTTGCTTACTAGTACTAGTAGGGGAAAAAAGGTCACGTGATTGACTAGCGCTAATAAACTAGCTCGGTGTGAACGTTGCTTACTAGCACTAGTAGGAGAGAAAAGGTCACGTTGTTGACTAACACTAGTATAGGCTATTAGCTCGGTGTGAACGTTGCTTACTAGTACTAGTAGGGGAAAAAAGGTCACGTGATTGACTAGCGCTAATAAACTAGCTCGGTGTGAACGTTGCTTACTAGCACTAGTAGGAGAGAAAAGGTCACGTTGTTGACTAACACTAGTATAGGCTACTAGCTCGGTGTGAACGTTGCTTACTAGCACTAGTAGGAGAGAAAAGGTCACGTTGTTGACTAACGCTAGTATAGGCTACTAGCTCGGTGTGAACGTTGCTTACTAGCGCTAGTAAGAGAGAAAAGGTCACGTGATTGACTAGCGCTAGTAAACTAGCTCGGTGTGAACGTTTGGAAACGTTGCTAGATACTAATATGCTGCTAGTACTAGCAGCTAGAAAACTAGTGTCGTGGGAACCGTCACCGACGCGCTAGTAAGTCCTGCTAGTACTAAGGAGCTGGTAAACTAGCGTCGTGGGAATATGCTTATAGATGTAAGTTACTATAATTTTAATGAGTGAAACAATGTGGGATAAATGAGCGTGATGATTCTTTGTAATGAAATTATGGATGAGGCTACTTAATTCACATTTACAAACTTTGAAATCGCTGTTGTAGGCCTATAATAAAATAAAAATATTCTTTACTCACAAATTAATTTTTGGTTTACTTTTCTAAATAATCACGTCTGGTAATTTTAAAATTTTATTTAACGTAGTTTTAGATAGGTGTTTTATTTAATGTAGTTAATATTAGCCGACAGGTTTTTTTGGGATGTACGTTTTATAAAATTTTACAAATAGTGTATTAGAAACAGAATAATGGAACTAAGCTACGTTTAATGAAATGAGAAAAAATAATAAAGAAGATTGTTTCGTGAAAATAGAATAAAGTTGGGTAGTAATTAAAAAAGTTATTCAAGTAAAATGAGGAGGAAATAAGGAGGGAGAAATCGAGGAAAATAAATCCAGTAATGAAAATATTGTACAGAGCGAAAACAGGTGAGAAGAGGCTGGTTGGTTTGCAAAATATTTTATGAAATTTGTATTAATGGATTATATATACAGACAGTGGTAAAGAAGGGAAGAGTCGCGAGTGCGGGGGGTTTATGCCCTAGTGCAGTGTAACGGTATATCGAGTTAGGAAAGAGAAGATTCGAGAGAGAATTGCGAGCGGCAGCGCGGTGTGGATTGAAGCAGGAGGGGGTTGAGTTGCGATTGTTAGGGGTTGTTTGCACAGAGAGAGAAAGCGAGAGAGGTAGAAAGAGAGCGTTCGCCGAGGGCAGCTATTGTGGTAAGGGAGGGGGTTTGAAAAATGCTATTTTGGCCCCCAGGGTTGGGCCGACTCCGCCCCCCGGGCTTGCGCACCCCCAGGCTAAGCTCGGCTAGGCAGATACTGAACAGGGGGGACACCCTCTCAGATAGCATCGCCCTGTCACAGCCTCCGGGTGCGTCCACACTCTCATACACGGTATCACGGACAACAGCATCCGTCTACAACGGCAAGGCCAGTAGCTGCTTCAGTACCGGTTACAGTGTAAGTAAGTAAGCATCTCTTACTCTGTTCCCCTCCCTTAAGTAGTTTCTTCTAAGTAGCACCCTGAAGTCACCCTCAGTCCTCTTTACGACACAGCGTTTTTATCAAAATTATTAACGTGACATCTCAGAAAATTATTCCACGAAGTTTTCTTTAATTTAATAAATATTTTAACCCACCATTGTATTTCACTAACTGGTTATCACGTGGTTAATTATTTTGCTAGTTCTTTGACAATCATCCTTCGATGTCATTATTATGATATTTGTAAAATTTTTACTGACGTTAATTAATTTTATAAAAACTTGTGGCACAGTCTTCAGCTAATTTTTTAATGACACAAATCGTGAAAAGTTTTTAGATTCAAAGGTTAGATCTATAATGTAAACAATTGAAGAATATAATGGTTAATTAGGTAATATTTTTTATTTTAAGTAAATTACAACATTTAAAAAGTTTCAATGATGTGTGTTTTCTTAATTAAGGCAATTTAAATCGAAGTAGGTTATGTGTAAAAATAAAACCATAATAGTTCAACTTAGGTAATTGCATTACGTAGTTGTTTTTAAGCAATTAAAAACCTATAAGTATTCATTAATGGTAGGATAATTTGGTGTTAGTTTACTATTAGTACGGTAAACGAAAACTTAACATGTTTTCATTTGTGTCACTAAAATTTACTGAGGGTTTCCGTGACTACTGAAAAAGGGCTTTTACACTTAATTAATGTTAAGAATTTATATTAAATTATTGTTCTTGAATTTTGATGATTTAAATAAAGTCCCATTAAAGAATAATTATGTTTATCAATTCACACTTAATAATAGTAAACACATGTTTCTAGCTTAAAATGTCTTTAGGATTTGTTAAGGCTACGTTGTTACTTATTTTCATCGTACAATTTACATCAAGTTAGAGTATCAATATTTTTGATTAGAAAATATTTGTAGCAGAAAATATTTTTACCTAACTATTGTGTAAAATTTAAATAAAACATTAAATGTTATTAGAAAAGATTAACTAAAAATTGAGATTTAAATTACGGAATTTCTACTGTAGTTACGGAATCTCTACTGTACTGATATTTTTAAATAATTTAACTTTTCTTTCTTTCAAAATAGTTTTCTTTTGATCTATATAAATATGTTTTTGTACAAAAGTCGAAAATTAGGAGTTGTTTTGAAAATTTTAAATTTGTCTTCTGAATTAAGACATTAAGGAGATGATAGAAATGCTAAATAAAAATTCGATTGCTTCAAAGGATTGTTTTCAGTTACCGATGTACAAAATTTCTTAATATCAAGTGTAGTTCCTCTCAAACGTTTTTATATCTAATGATAGCTAAGTACGTAATAAATATTTTAGGATATTTAAATCCTAACATTACGTTTTACGTAATTTTAAATAACTGTAAAATGCTATTTATGCCTTTTTAATTTTATATTAAAAAAATTGCTAAAACTAATAATGTTTATAATAATAATAATAATAATGTTTATAATGTTAATTTTCTAAGGCAATTTTTAGAAATAACATACTATTATCAGTTTTTTTTATTAGCCCAACTTATCTATTCGAATATTTAGTTATTAGTAAAATATATATAGAAGTTTAAGCAACTAATCATAAACAATTTTCTTTTAAAAATCGCATCAGTTTATTGTTTATTAACAACTATGCGGATATTTGGGTAAAATACGATACAAATTTTATATTTTCAGGCCATTACCGGGAATCAAACCCGGGATTTTTTGATAGGTAGTTGAGTGTTTTATCGATTACCCAATCAGGCGACCAATAATGTATACCTAATTAAATTTTTTAAAAGATAAATTATTTTATTTTCTGTTTCATGAAACGTTATTAACCTATAAGGGTTGTGTTATGCACTAATATAAGCACAACGAACTCTATAGTTTGTTTTGCCAGTCTAGACACCACATTATCAGGCTTTATCAAAACCTAAAGTCGAAATTATTATGTATCAGTGGGTGTTTGTGATCTTCAAAATAATATTGCATCTTCCTAACAAATAATAACAGTAGAATATAATAATGAGGTAACACATAATATGTTTTAGTAATAATTTATAAATACAGCTAATTATTTCCAATTAAATTCATGGTACTATAATTGAATCGGTCATTTCAGAAAGCCCATAAGTAAAATAAGTAACTTTTGAAAAAATAAAATAATTAGTAATTTACTACGTTTCAGTAAAAAACAATATTAAAAAATATAATTTGTTTATAAAGCTGTTTCCTTTAATATAAAATGCATACTTTTGTCTTTTTGAATATAAGCCACTTGTTTAAAAAAAATTGTAAATTTAATTTAAAGGTGTTTCTGAAATAAATAGGAGTATAATGCTAACTTACGTTGTTTTCTGTAAAATATGTTCTTAAACCAGACAAACAATATTGTGTTGTACTGTAGTGTTCATTTATTTATTTCACTTGTTTAACTTGTGTCACTTGTTTACAATAGTGACTTATAATTTTTGCAATAATAAAAATTGAAATTCATAACTATAAGAAAGAAAAATGTTGGTTTTCAGGACTATGCTCGTTCATCATCGTCGTCACAAACAGTAGTTACCTCTCCTAAAAGATATTTGAATAGCCACTTCCACTAGAAAGTAGAGCATAAGCTTCAAAAGATCATCCACTTTCATTTATTAATTAAATGGAAGCACTTTATATCATTAAGGATATAGTTTTCTTAGTGTATTTTTCTTCAAGAAAGCCAGACTTTTATAATTTTTGTAGGGACGGTGTGTTTACATTCAGTTATTCCTAAAATACACTAAAGAAAAGAAATGTAAAATTTTGACTTTTTGAAACCACTGATTCAAATAATTGTAGTCAAGAGTTTAAAAATGCAACAGAAATTTTGAGTTTTTACTCCATTGATGTAATTTTATATATCTTATCAGTAAAATTAAAATATGTTCTTTCGTACTTAAACAAAACAATTATTAACTAAGTTAAAACGGATTACCAAAATACAGCATGAGTATCCAATAAAGTTACATATTGCTTACGAATTATTACTATTCTTTTTAGTCCTTTCGTTAAATTAAAATATAATTAGTTTTGAAATAATTTAAAATAAAATAAAATTTCTGTAGAAGTAAAGGATTGTGATAAAATCTGGTGGTTCTAATCTAGAACATCGTACCTATTAAGTCTTAAAAGTAAAAAAGTCGCTATTGTCCAGTAAGTTTATCACAAAATATCTCGGATATCCGTTCAGTCTTTGTTCATATATTCTGCTAATTGTTATAGTACGTCATTCACTTTTTGCCTGAACATAAATAATTAATACAAATAAATTAAAAAATTAAATGTGATTAACTAGTAATAATTTTAGACAAAAATTAATTATTAGACTAAATACTTGTAAACAGATAGCCTAATTATTGTTTTAGTAACTTTAACAGCAAAATATCAAACAATAACAATACAAAAATTAATGTCTACATAACTGTAACAAAATCGTGGTTCCTTTCCTAATAACAATAAAAGTATTTATGTTTAAAACATACAAATTTTTTTTTCTCAAAGCAATATATTGTTAACCAATAATAAATAAATCACAGGTGAAATTTAGACCAATTAAGAATAACGCGTGTAAAAAACAAAACTAAATTAGATGTCTAACTTAATTTTTAACTTGCGGCTGTTAGTTTATGATAGTTGTATAACAAACAATTCAACACTTTTTGATATTTTACTTTAATTTTAGTTATAGTAGGTTAAAGATAATAATCTATATTTTTCTTTTGAACTGGTAAATGAACTTAATTTTTGCACAGTTAAATTAACATTTTTGTGTTTTTCGTTGAAAAATTGTTGTTTTCGTAATTCATCTAGAAAAGGTTTTCGAAATAAGAGGTTGGTAGCACAAAAATGTGTTTTATGCCTAAGCTCTCGGGGTTGTTTAATTGCCAATCTCTAGACACATAACAAAATTGTAACAAATTTCTCGGAATAACGACCCCACTATAAGAGATACTGCTCATTTATGTTTTTCAATTACGTTTGTCAGTTTATAAATAAAATAATTTTATTTAGTACTTTTGCATTTCATAAAAATAACTTTTATTTATATAACTTATGTGTATAAGTTATACAGATATATGAACAATTTCATTTATTTACTATGGTAAATAAGTAAATAATCTAAATTAACCACAATGAACCGGTATGGATTTATTCGGGATATCATAAAACTGAAATTAACATTAGTCTTTTTCTGATTTAGAAGAAAAGTATCATTGCATATCAAATTCTGATAAAAAAACACACAAATTGTCTATCAATAAGTTATTTAAATAAACGTTCGCGTATAAAAAGTTCCGCGAGTAATTATAACTAATTTTAGTGCTGACAGCCTTCTAGTACACAGAATGGCTCCCGGCCATTCCGATTCTTCTACTACTTAAAGACCAGACTTCTTGAATAATTTAAATTGTATTTGCTTTTTTGCGTAACCTGTAATAAGCCTTATCGAAGTGACTTAATAGACTTACATTAATCATTTTGGGTCAGATTTAAAAAATATAATTCTAACTTTTAAAAATTGTCATACAACCAAAATCTGTTCTCTTTGATTATATTTTGCAGAACTTAGTGTAATCACCACAGCCACGAAAAAGCTTTGCTTGTACTATATTTTTTTTAAGACCGTCCTAATAGGCTACTTAATGTTTTGTTTTTCATAAAAGTCGACATTCTTTAACTTTTATTTATTTTCTATTGAATTTATTTAGATCACTTATTTCAAAATTAAATTCTTTACGAATTTTGTGAAAAACTTTTATTTATTTATTGGCAATTTAGCAAAGTAAATTTACGATTGTAAATTTACAAAGTAAATTTATAAGTAATTTAAACAAATGAGTATTTTGACGCCAATTTTTGTGTTTTATGCCAATTTTCTCGAATACTACTTACAATACAATTCTGGGACCAATTTTTTTTAATTGCTCAGTTCAAAAATCATATTAAATCATCAAATTTATCCGTTAATTTGGGTCCCTGGAATTTCAGTATTGCATAACTTTACCATTATAGAAGAAATCAGGGTGAATTCTTCCGCTAGCCGTAACTTAAAAATAAAACGTTTCCGGACCTATATTTATATAAAGATTTTTTCTTATGTTTAGCTCTAAAATAAGTTGTCAAAGTATTGCTCTTCCTCGTGAATCACCCTATATTTTGTAATAGTTAATAATCAATACATAATTTAAAAAATTCTGATATAGGCTACACAAGTAAAGACAATGTTTTGAGTAAACTTTTAAAATATGCTACTTAAATATAAATAAAAAGAATCATTCATTTCAATTACACAATTATTACCCTACAAGTCTGTTAGTGCGTTGACTTATTTTAACAGTAAGTTTATTTACAATGGAGAAATGTTTTAGTTTTCCCGAGAGACCTGAGTAAAACAAAATTCTATTGAACAATTTATTCACGGTTACATAACATAATAAAAAAAAAATGTAAAATTTATAGATGTAAAAGAGTCAAAAGTACAGAGATCAAAGTAAAGCTGATTTCATTAAATTTTGAGTGATAAATGTACTTATACTACGTACAAAGTTGATGTAAATATTTAATTAATGTAAAAATGCATCCTTTCAGATCATAAAATGTGATTTAGATTAGCTGTAAGAAGTAAGTAAATTTATTTATACCGTAATTTTGTTGGTAATTGGTAACCGTTTTTACTGGTCAGTTTGTACCTAAGACTACATCATGTGATAACTACGAGTAAATTTAATTATATACTCTCGCAGTAAATATATTATACTCACGAGTAAATATATACTACTCGTATATATTTGGTGAGAATAGGCATCTGATTGTTGAACAGGGACAGTCAGCGATGTCTGGCAGTGTTTGGTTGTCAGCTGGCTACTATATATGCACAACAACTCTTACTTGATAATAGAAGAAACTCAAAAAACAGGCAATCGAAAATCTTTCTTTAGTGCTAATGAAACACATACTTTAATGGCTTCTTAGGTTGATCTTATATTGGTTTTCCTTTGAAACCCATATGGAAATGAGCGAGTTAAACGTTTGACCAGCACGTCTGCTTGTGCAATTTTTATTACTAAATTTTACTTTAATTATTATTAGAGAGCTAATTAGGTGAAGGAGCTATGTAACAAAAATACAGTTTTGAAAAAAATCTAATCAAAGTTCTTCGGTTCCCTCGTTTTGTAAATTGTCTTTTGTTTTCTGTATCTTTTGAGAATAGATGAACCGTATATAAGCATATCAAGGCATTATTTTTCATGAGAGAGTATTTTTAATGAAATATTCGATAACAGCATTTACCGATGATGATAAATGGTTATTAGTCTATTGTTATTTTGCTAAATAACTAATTTCTACAAGATTGCAGTGCATTCTGGCGGAAGAAAGTGTTAAGTGATCTTAACACTTATTATCTTTACAAAACATAAAATTAAGCAGTACTAAGCCTCTTCATATACTAGTTTATGAAGAATAATATTTGTTATCAATATTTAATATTGAATTGTTCCTCAAATAAAACATGAAATGATATAGATCAACCTATTTTAATGTGATACGGACTACTGAAACTACCCCCAATTACCATATATTGTAGAGCAGTGGTTTTTAACAGAGAGCGCCCCCTTTGGGAGGCGTAGAAGAATTTCAGGAGAGGCGTGAGTGTATTTCAAAAATAAAGAAGTAAAACTATAAGTTACTCAGTTTTGTAGTCACATGTTTATTTTCAAAATGGTCGTACGTTTTTGTACAGCAGAGTCTAGCGCTCGATTATTGGAATAACTCGATAATTGTCCTGCTCTGGTAACAATGTGATGACACTTCTGTTTCTTATTCCGATTGAAGGCTTCTACTTGTTTTCACAACTTATAGTAGAGATGGGGAGGCGTGACCTCACATCAGTTTTCAAAGAGGGGCACAATGCCCGAAAGGTTGAGAACGACTGTTTTAGAGCATAAAAAAATCTAGTAAACGAGAAGATTTTTAAAAGAAATTTTAGGAGCCGTTTTTGATGAAAATGTTCGTGTCGGGTCCGGTAATGATACCTAACTTAAGTTCTAAGATTCAACTTCGTACATTATTCTGTTTTGAGGATATTCTCTTGAGGCATATTTTTATTAATGTAAATCTTTTCCGTTGATTTGGTCCACTTGATTAATTCGAGTACTGTAATATTTTCGAAGAACATAGTGAATGAAGGTGCTATGTAACAAAAATATAGTTTATTGGAAATTGCTATGAAAGTACTAAGGCCTATCCCTTCATGAACATTTTGTCTTATGCAATTAAAAGTTCTTAAAACTTTCTTTTCATTGTCACTTTTTTATTAGATTTATCAAGTACCGTCTACCATTGTCGTATAACACCTTACGACACTTATTCTTACGGATACAACACCTTAATCAACTAAAAGTCTTTATTGTACGCTCTATCATCTATAAATGGATTAACGGTAATTTAATAATACAAAATACTTGTAAAGTTCTTTATAAGAGACATTTTTAAAGGAACACACAATGCATATTTATGATGATGATAGGTGTTCATTACTACATTTAACTGTTATTACTCTAAAAAGATATCTATTAGGTTGTTGTGAATTCTAGTACAATATGTCAAATGATCTTAACATCTTCATCCTCTACAAACCTTTAAATTAAACTGTAAATATTCCGTTCATCCCCTAGTATTTCCGTAAACTGTAAATATTCAGCGCTCTATGTCATCTACTAACTAAGTATGCAATTAATAATTAATTAAGACCTTCACCAATCACAAAAAAAATTAGGAAACATTTTACATAGCACCTTTATCCACTCAGCTCTTCATTTAATAAACGGTAAAAATATGTTTAAAAATGATCTGTTATAAGATTTGTTTTTATTTAATTGATTGTTTTGATTTGACCGTTTCGTTTTTGTTCACTCTTATTAAAGCTGGTTCCAATTTACGGTTTACCTGTAGCACGAACGTGATCAGAGCGTATCTATAGAAAAAAACTTGCCTCACTTCCACTTCTTTAATCACTACTTTGTAGTGTGGACCATTTTTTAATAGCATTCTTAAAATTTCAAAATGTTCTTAATGAATACAATTAGTAGCTATTAGGACCATCACTACTTCACCACCACAGTTGTTTCTCTCTTCCGTCTTATTCGGCACTCTGTTCGACCAACTAATTGGCCTATTATTAGTCTAAAGTAACACGAGCCAAAATTAACAGAACGGACTCCTCCATTTCACTGTTTGTTGTCTTTTCAACAAGACCTGTTCATTTCATCTTGTAATAACTAAAACAAATGAAGACACCGGCACATGTAACGAGTCAGTGACATGCGATTATGTATATGACAACTAACTTATTTCATATTTAAATATTCATGTACGTGTTTATTTAAAAATTTACTTGTACTCTAGAGTATTCTTATTTGTCATTAGGACATACTTAGAGAGTTGAAAAATTGGTTTATTAATATTAATTCTTTCTTCCGAGAATAAATAAGTTAATTATTTCATGTAAGAATTAACGGTTACTGCAACGTTATTATTAGCCATAATTACAGCCTAAATGGAGTCATGATAAATTGTATTAAGACCAGAATAAGAAAGGCTTATGTTTTCCTCTTATTAGATGATGATATCTAAATCAGTCCCTCAGAATCAGAACTGATAATCTCCTCTGAACAAAATTGTTTTTGTAAATGACATAAAACTCTTTGAAGCAAAGTACTGAGTTTTTAATTCAAACAAAATATTTATAATGTAGTATGGTATGCAGAATCATTTTTGGAATTTTAAAATTATTACTTGAAATAGTTCTTTAATAATTTAAAGAACACAAAAATCAGGCATTACAGGACAGTAGTGTTACCAGAGATATTATATGGGTGTGAAACATTATGGGATCTGACAGTCAAGTATGGAGGAGGAAGAATGGAGACAACTGAGAGGAAGATTGTTAAGAACTGTATAGGGAAATGGAACATCCAAGAGGGAAAATACCAGAACATCTCCAATGCAGAAGTGTACCAGAGGATAGACCCACTGACGGACGTCATGAGAAGGAGGAGGATATCTTTCCTGGGGCACATCCTAAGAATGCCCGAGACAAGACTATTAAAAAAGCTAACAGAATTTTACTGGAAGAGGAAAACCCAACCCAAGTGGCTCAGAATGGTTGTGGACGACATGAGGGAGCTGAATATAGAGAGAAAGGATTTGGAGGAGAAGTCTGGAAATTACAACCTACTGAGAGACGGAAAGATAAAATTCAAGAGAACGGAAACCAACAGGAAAAAAATGGTGATATCCGAAGCGGAGAGGAAGAGTAGATCTGACCGAATGAAGAACTACCACGCGAGGTTAAGGGTGAAAAGGAACAATAAATGAACTTACAGTGGTCCCCTGTGGCCGTACAAGTATAAAAAAAAACATGGAGGTTTACACTTTTGATCCTCAAAAGTGGGAATTTTTATGTATCAAAATGCTATGAAGAAAACTAGTTTTGTTTCAAAAACAGTAGGTGGAGAAAACTAGTTTTCATTTCTTTTCCACAATTCCAGTCTCGATATATTTTCTAGTTTTAGACGGTGTAAATTTTTGTGGATTTTCGGACATTAATTTTTTTTATAAAATAAAATCAACAGCTTTAACTGATATTAATATTATTGTAATATGAATAATATAATTGTAGTCTAATATGAATAATAAGAATCACTCTACCACATCAATGAAAACAACAACACAGAACGCTCATAACCTCACTTAGCAATGAAAGCACAGTCTTGTGAGCTAAATTATCTTCTCGGGTTGGTTGATTTGAAAAATTCCACGTTTCAAACAGAAATAGTATTGGAGATTCCCAGTTTTAATTCAAAGCTAGATTTTTATTTTTGTTAAATAAAAGCAAAGGCAGAGTACTACTTTTGAAACAAACAGACCATATCACCTTGTAAAATATAACAAATTCTACAAAATGCTTTTAAACCCCAAAATTGGCCAAAAAGTGGAGATGGCCACTTGATCCACAGTTACTGAAATAAGCCTTGGCTTGTGAGTTGGTGGTGATGTGAGGTGATAAAAGATGAAACATAATAGATCTGGTGGGAATTGAACCCAGGACTGATGCAAGGAAGCCAGTACTGACCAGTACACTAAAAAGATAACCACACCCTAATGACTTTAATAAAATTATATCTTGACTAAAATAAATCTTATCATCAAGTTAAAAGAAACCTGCTAGTTTTGAGTCTTGTTAGTGGGAGTAATTCATAAAATATTATTGACCTAATGCACATGACATTGAGTTGGCAATTTATGACTATTGAAAAATTGGTTAACAGCAATTTTAAGAAAATCTGGTTTTACTAAGTTTTTGATCTGGGTCAACTTCCTACGGTTTGTTCTTCAACTGATATGTTAAATTAAAGAATAAAAAAGAGCCATAGTAAATTTGTTTTATGTAAGTGAGTGTTAAATATAGTATTTGAGTGTTTTATAAATTTGTACAAGTTTTTAATGTTTTTGTATTTTTTATTTACACATAGATTAAGCTAGACGAAATCGACAATAATTATTTTCTACTAACTTAAAAATGAAACTACTTATTCTCACAGATAATAAATACCTGTGAAATAAAATAGAGGAGGTTATGGCTTTAAAATCTAAATTACTACAGTTGCTAAAAAAAAAACTGAGCAATACTTTGAATATGTCAAAACTTATACGAAACATGATACTATATTATAGTAATGTTAGAAAATATCTTACATTTATTAAAAACAAATTTATTGGCCTAAATAGTGTGCTTTTATGTTTTAGAATTTAATCTACTTCCTTCAAATAATTTACTTTTTTACTTTCTCTTGCCTGTATAAATATATAGGAAGGAAAATATTGTTTTCATGTTGATTTTTCGAAATCGAGTTTTCACCGGATCTACACGTTTTCAAACCCCTGAACCTAAAAAACAAGTTTTTAGCGATTAGTCTGGGTGTGTGTGTGTGTGTGTGTGTGTGTGTGTGTGTGTGTGTGAACAGAATATCTCAAGAACTAAAAATCGTACGAATTTGAAACTTGAAAGTTAGGTACCACTAGAGAACCCGACACGAATATTTTTATCAAAATCGGTTAACCGGAAGTAGTAGTTTATTCGTGTCATTTTTCACTTTTTTGCGAGTTTCTCAAAAACGGCTCCTACGATTTTTTTAAAAACGCCCGATTTACTACATTTTTATGCTCTACAAGGTAGGGTAGACGCCACGTCTGTTGAAATTCTTGGTGAGCCTGTTTTCTCGTATAAAAATTGTTATTTTAAGATTGCGGCTTTAATATGCATTTAGCGCAAAATTGTATGTAATAAAAGTTGTAGAGAATTTAAAATTCTACAACTTTTATTTCAAACATTTTTTGTATACCTTTAGTAATTAGCGGTAATTAGCAATTTTCTGTTGTTTTCTCACGAAATCGTGTAAAAATCGGTTTTTTAAGATTCCAGCCTTATTATGCATTTTACGACAAAAAAGTATAATGAAATTTATAGGAAATTAAATGATCTACAACTTTTATTCAAGGAATTTTTCTATACAGAGAAGAGAGTTTAGCGTGAAAGAATGATTTTCCGTATTTTTAAGCTATACTGAGGTTGATTTTCACTTTGTCTTTCACTCATGATTAAAATAAGATTATGTTTTTTGAGGTTAGTTTTTTTTGGTTTTTTATAATGTTTTATTACTAATGTTGGGTTTATTGTTCAATAAAACCTAACCTATATGCATTGGTAAGAGAAAGTTGTGTGAGTGTTTCACACCAAAGTTTTAGTTCTGATTTTCAATTAGCGTATCACAAAAAATCGATTGCCTAGAATGTAGAATATTTTTTCAGTAGTACGGGATTCATTTATTATCTGTTTGATGCATAATTTCTAGTACAAGTCTAGTTTAATAACTTGTAAAATATCCATCAATGCTCCAACAGGAAATAAATTTTTCTTTAAGGGGAGCACTATACCTCCTATCTAACCCATATTCAATTGACCTGTTCTTAGGTGCACGTTTCTAAGAAACCGTTAAGAGTTCTCTTCTTAACGTGCCTGTCCGATTCGAACGTTGGCTACCATCATAGCTATCTTGGTCCTGTCCTCTGCAATGCGGAAAAGTTGGGCTGAGCTCTGTCCATACCAGTCTCTCAGGTTAGCAAGCCAGGATATTCTTCTTCGGCCTGGCCGTCTTCCACCATCCAATCTACCCTGCAGGATGCGCTGCAACAGTTCATATCTACCGTGGTTCCTCATAATATGACCAAGGTATTCCAACTTGCGACACTTTATGATGTTTATTACCTCTGGTTCCTTACTCATTCGGCGCAGTACCTCGGTGTTGGTCACCCTGTCCGTCCATGGTATCTTCAACATTCTTCTGTACAACCAAAGTTCGAAGGCTTCAAGTTTAGCAGTGGTTGCCTTCGTCAACGTCCAAGTCTCCACCCCATACAGAAGCACGGAAAACACGTAACACCGTAAGAGCCGCAACTTAGTGCCCATAGTGAGATCATGACTCCTAAACGCCGAACTCATTGCGTGAAACACACTCCTCGCCTTACCAATACGGCACTTGATCTCTTGCACGTTATCCCAGGCTTCATTAATAATAGTGCCCAAATATGGATACCTCTCCACGCGCTCAATTCTTTCGTGTTTTATATATAGGTTTACACCAGTCATCAGCCCCCTGCTAATTACCATTAATTTGGTTTTGACGATGTTGATGTCCAGGCCATATTTCTCGCTCACTTCTGTTATTCTGTTCATTAGTATTTGCAGTCCCTCTATTGTATTAGCGAACACAATTGTGTCATCTGCATATCGTAGATTATTTAGTTTGACACCATTTACTGAGATACCCTCTTCTATATCCCGCAGGGCGTCCTTGAAGATGTGCTCTGAATAGTGGTTGAAAAGTATTGGCGAGAGAATACAGCCCTTCCTAACCCCACGGCGTATTTCGACCTGCTCTGTATGATCTTCTTCCACTCTCAGCACTGCCGATTGATTCCAGTATAAGTTGGCGATCACCCTTATATCCTTCCCATCCAGTCCAGTTCGTTTGAGAATCTCCATCATTTGGTCATGTCTGACCCGGTCAAACGCCTTTTGATAATCGATAAGGCACGCAAAAACATTGCAGCTAACATCTCTGCATCTTTGAAAAAGCACTTGCACACTAAAGAGTGCCTCTCTAGTGGCCACTGCTCTTAAGAAACCAAACTGGTTCGGTTCTATTTGTTCTTCACATATCTTGTAAATTCTTTTGTGTATTATTCTCAGGAATAATTTTAGAAAATGGCTCATCAGACTGATGAGCCGATAATCCCCACACACTTTAGATCCAGGCTTTTTAGGTATGGTGATAAATTCAGACCTAAGCCAATCCACAGTGATTTTGGCCGATGAGTATATCTGGTTAAAAATACCCGTCAAGAGTGTCGTGTTCTCATAGTTGAGCAACTTGAAGAACTCTGCCTGTAAATCATCCGGGCCTGCCGCCTTCCCAGACCTCATACATTTTATGGCGTCCTCTACTTCGGACTGAAGGATATCTGGCCCTGTTGTCTCTGCCACGTCTGGCTCTTGGTCTGCTCTTTGGTCATCAAACAGCTCCCTGAGGTATCTCTCCCACACTAATTTCCTCTCCTCTTTGCTAATAATGAGCTGACCATCATTGTTAGTGAGCCTGTTGTTGTTTGTCTTGTGACAAACAACAGTCAAACAACAGTGTTAAGAGTTAGGGCTTTAATTTTTTTGCGCCTTTTCTATGACGTCTTTTTAAGCTCTGGTACCAGAATTATTAATATAGAGCTAGCGATACTATTTCGAGAATTTTGTTTTTGAAAAATGCAAAAACAATTTAACTTTTGTTGTAGAATTTTTTATTTTATTTCGAACTTAGTAATAATACTGCAATGATTCTAGTACAATATGTCACAATTATACTGGGACACATGCTCAAAAAATTTCAACCTTAAAAGTAAAATAGGTTTTGAGAAAACTGTACCTTTATGGAAAAAAGTGAATTTGCGGGAAATGGGCTGTAAAGTTTTACTTAACCTAAAATCGGCCTGCACCATTATATTGATCCTTACCAGACTTTTCTTTTTCCTCAAATCATTTCCTCTTTTTTTCTCTTGTGTTGCTTCTTTTGACACACTTTCCATTATCTTCTCAGCTTTCTGTGTTCTTTGAATATCGCAACTCTTAATTGTTTCTACAGATTAACTCAATTAAAAGAAATTCTGGTCAAAACATTACTTAACAAACATCTGCATAGCTTCCGTAATTTCTATGGTACAGTTATAATTTTTATATGTAATAACACAGAAAAAGATACAGAAGGCAATGGCGCCAAAATTAGAAAAATTGATTTTTTTAGATTTTCGAGGTATAGTGCTCCCCTTAATCAAATAAATGAAAAAGGACTACATCTAATGACAATTGATACAAAATTACCGATGATACGACAGAGCTTTTTAATTTGCATGTAAACTGATTCTACTATCAATAGAGATATCTTGTGCATCAATGGTTTCACTATACAGTTCAATTTAAAATTATGCCTTAATTAACGTTCCCTATAAATTTGCCACCTTAAAATTACGTGATAAGTGTTCTTAAAAAAAAACCGTTAAGAGTTGAATGTATTTTAACTGATGCTGGACTACTGATTGCCTACAGTATTATACAAACGCGATAACCATAATAAGTATATAGTATGCGTCATATCATTGTGAGCTTCAACATTTAGAATTACTAATAGCTCCACCTCACTGCTTGTGTTCCAGCGTTGCCGTATGTACAGTTGTTGTTTAGAGCAGCCGAAAGACTGATTTGAACCTTTAGAGGCTTTACTAAATAAACTAGGAGTGAGGTGGTTTACACTTGCCTTCCTCACTTAGTGGAAAAGTATGCTTACCAGCATGCCGGGCCTTCCAAAAAGGATTAACTTACCACCCTGCAAATGACACCTCTTCATTCACTACAAGGTCTGAGTGTATAATAAAATTCAGTACTCTTAGAGGAGATAACTCTGACTAGTGTCTTTAACACCTCTACCTCTTCTGTTCTTATAGTTCAGTCATATAATTGGCTGACTATGTGGTAAGAAACAGAACTATTTTTGTTGCCCTGGAACCAACAGATCGAATGCAATTAATTTAATACTCCACCTACCCGTTTTGGGCAAACGTTTTCCATATGGCGTCAAAATCGTGTAAAAATGTGTACAATCGTAAAGATTTTACTACTTTAATACAACGTAAAATGAATATTTTCCAGAAATTATTATATAATAATTTATTACATATATAATATAATATTATATAATTAATACCACCCTGCAAACGACACCTCTTTATTCACCACAGGGTCTGACTATAATGAAATTCAGTACTCTCAGAGGAGATAACTTCTACAAGTGTCTTTTACATCTCTTTCTCTTCTGTCCTTAAATGCTTCAGTTATATAATTAACTGATCATGTAATAAGAAACAGAACTATTTTTTGTAGCCCTGGAACTAGCAGATTAAGTGCAAATAATTTAACACTCCACCTGCCTGTTATGGGCATGCATAGTCTACAGTTAAAAAAACTAATAAAAGGTTATGTTATACGATAAACATGCTAAGTGAAGTACGTATAACGTACTGAAAACCAACTGAGAACTATTTAGTAACGTACTATATTTAAAGGTACGTACTGTCGTTCAATGTGCTCGTTTCTTTGTGTAAGTGAGATATTCTCACAAGTAGGCTTAGGACATAAAAAATGTGATCCCGCAAAAATGTAGCTAACTCATCTACCTTCAAATTTAGAGTGATAGAACGTATATTATAGTTTAGTACAGCAGGAAAATACTATAATGTAAGCTAATTCTACGGTATTTAAGATGATATCTTTGTATTTTTCTGTTTATTGCAGTAATGGTTTAAAAATGTTGACTTCATAATGATTAACTCTGCATTTTTTCCCGGTAGTACTTGGCGATCTATCGTTGAATTACAATCGTCAGCAATATTTGTTTATTTGAAAAGAATTCTTAAGTGCCTTAAGACAGACACTTTGGCATTAGTAAAAGCGGCGTCTCAATACACTCCTAGTGAAGTGTATCGTTTTAGAATTCTTTTTTAAATATATTTTTTGCTTGAGCAACTGAAAGAGATAAATCGTTCATTGAAAGTACTTCAGTATTTAAAATTATTCAGTTATTCATGTGGTTAGTGTTTTTTATTATCATCCTAGTTTTGTAATTTATGGATTTAATTTGACACAAAAAATTATTTAATTTCCTTTTATGGGTAAACGGTTCTCGGGTTATACCTACAATCGTATTTTAAATTTGTCTCCGGGCATGAAAATTACTACTTTCTAAGATTATTATATCAGGTCGCTTGCATGCATCCTCTTCTTTTCTCTTCTCAGTTGTACCGTAATTTTAAACTTTAATTTCTTGTTGTGATCGTGAAGAGTGGAGCAGTGTACTCCACTGATTGAAACGAATGGAATTTAATGTTGTTGCGTTTTGGAATTTTCTTCGGAAGGGTTGGCACCGACACACACGCTTTGTCACGCAAGCTATTGATTGGTGCCTCGTGTCTCACGCAACAGCCTACGTTTTCATGTAGCATACGAGATTTAGTAAAAACATACAATAGTAACCATAGTACAAACAAAGCTTGTCTCGTCTGATAAATTAAATTCGTGTCATTATGCTGAAATTTCAGCAACGCATAAAACTTACAATTATAGACATTTAGAACTGTAACATTTAAAAAAAATAAGTTTAAACTTCAATCATTAATAATAGGTTCAAATTTACACAAAATCGGTCGTTTACTTTTAGGACATTGTTTCTGTATTAAGTAGAGATCATTGCAATAATTTCCAAGAACAGAAATAAAACAAATTGTGGGTTCTTTCTACGCAGTCTTGTTTGTAAAGTGCTTACCTTTGATGTTATACCAGTTATCTGAATGATGATTCAGTTTGTAGAACGGAAGAGGTGTACCGCGAAGGATTTAATTTTTATTTTAGAAATAAAAGAAGTTTAGTAAACTAAGATGGCTCATTGGGTGATCTGTGATTTTTGTTGTGACTACTAAATTCAGTAGCGTGAAAGATTATCAAGTAAGATCAAATCAGTAGTTAAGTGCTTGTAATGATCAAATTATATTAGCTATTATTATCATTTGAATTTGGAATTATTACTCGTGTTCTTTTATGGTCGTAGTATTTTACGAAAGTACTGTCATCATATAATTGAGAACTGTCTTGAATCTCTTTTGCTTGAAAAGAACGTTAAAAAATAATTTAATATAAGCTAAATTTAATGAAAGGCTTTTTCAACGCTTAATTTGATGGCTCGTAAGCTTGTTTGACGAGATAGTAAAAGAGTTAGTACCTACCTAGAGGACTATTATTTGTTTTAAGGTGAAATGAATTTGTTGGAAAATTACTTGTGTATTAGCAACACTAATGGACAAATTCAGGATATTAATGGGCTTATTCTCACTAACTGGCGGACTTAGTGATAGCCTTGGTGAGTACCAAAGTATTGAAAACTACATGTTAGTTACGAAGCCGATACTTATACATAAATATTTTTCCCCCGTAAAATTAAAAATCTGGTGTGAAACACTCACATAACTTTCTCTTGCCAATGCATATAATTAAAAATATAACCTAAAATTAGAAATAAACATAAAACTAACCTCAAAATATTTTAATCATAAGTGAATGATGCAGAATGAAAATCAACGTCAGTTTGGCTTAAAGGAAAATCTCTCTTTCACGCTAAACTAGGCTCTGTAGAAAAAGTTCTCTCAATAAAAGTTGTAGATCTTTCAATTTCCTATAAATTTGATTATATAGGCCTACACATTTATTGTAAAATGCATACTAAGGCTAAAATCTTTAAAAAAATCGATTTTTTTACAGATGTTCATGAAAAAAAACAGAAAATCATAAATTACCGCTAAACTAAGCGTTAAAAAAAAAAGAAATAAAAGTTGTCGGATTTTAAATTCTCTACAACTGTTATTATATAGTTACATTTTGCGCTAAAATGCATATTAAAGCCGCAATCTTAAAAAACAACTATTTTACGAGAAAACAGCCTCTCCAAGAATTTCAGCAGAGATGGCACCTACCCTATTTTGTAGAACATAAAAAATTTAGTTTATGAGGGAATTTAAAAAAAAAATCGTAGGAACCGTTTTTGAGAAAATCGCAAAAAAGTGAAAAATGACACGAATAAACTACTACTTCCGGTTTATCGAGTTTGATGAAAATGTTCGTCTCAGGTCCGGTAGTAGTATCTAACTTAAGTTTCAAGTTTCAAGTTTGTACAATGTTCTGTACTTGAGATATTTTGTTCACACACACACACACGCGTGCGCGCGCGCGTACACACACACACACACATACACAGACCAATCGCAAAAAACATGTTTTTTGGTTCAGGGGGTCTGAAAATGTATATATTCGGTGAAAATTTTTGAAAAATCGACATAAAAACGACACTTTCCTTCCTATATATTCATATAGGCAAAAGAAAGTAAAAATAAATTCAGTTATGTTTCTTCTTTGGCATGAAATTGGACCTAGTATTGTTGTTGATAATCTATTACTGTATAATTATAATGTAATATTTTTAGTGCACTTTAAGAATTTTCAGTATTGACATAACTGAGTTAACATTCCCAAAACTTAATCCAATATTTCCTTTCTGTTTTAGTAATTCACTGTTTTTAAGCGTGCCATTTCTGATAATCAGAAACAATCTCGGATAACATAGTTTTACTATTTTCTTGGTATTGTTTCCTTTAATTTTTATCTCAGATCACCCAATCTTTTCTTGTTGTGAACATTTTTGCCGTTTTGTTTCCAATATTTTACAATTTTGTTTACAATATTTTCTGTTACATCAATAAGAGAGAATCAAAGTTGCGACTAGTTTCTGAACTCTGTGCTCTAGAGGTAAAGGGGTTAACTCCAATTTTGGTGAAATAAAGTTAACACTACCATGATCATCAGCAGAAAATGCTCTATCTAATTGTATACAATATTAATTGTATAATTACTTACTTACATTAATTTGTTAAAAGTTGCAGTAACCACATTAACTCCACTTTAGAAATTAAAATGCAAAAAGAAGTAAAGAGTATGAAACCTGTGTGGGTGTTCAGGGGTTGTAGAAGTTAAGAAAGCTGTTTAATCATTTAAATCTGTGTATCAAAAGCTATATTTGGTACAAATTTCAAGTTTCTAATACCTAAAAAATTTTTGTTACAACGAGAAGAACGAACTTTTGTAGAGTTTACTTCCTATCCTTAGATACACAATTATTTTAAAGATAACAATTGGGTGAACGTACGAATAGGTAAATTTTTGCTAATCTAAATAAAAAAAAAAAAAACACACACACACACACATATTAGTAGACCTACTATTATCTGCCAAAAATGATAAGATTTTTAAAACGTGGATAGTACAGACATAAATCCGTATGTTTGTACAACAATTTGGTAATAACATAATTTTTTAAATTGATAATTAGGTAATTCTAAACGAACAATAAAGAGAAATACTTTAGTAATATCCTTAAAATTTTCTACCGCTGTTTCCCAAAATTATTTTCGTATACAAAAATAAATGATCATAACCAATATAAATATATTTTGTAAATTTCATTTGTCAACATCCGTTATTTACTTTATCGATTTAAAATACTCAAGTTTTATTTATCTTATTTGATCGTTAAAAAAGTTCTTCAAGTAGTTTGATTTGTCCGATTAAAACGTGATTCTGAAAATTTCTTTGGTTAAGTACATCGATTAAATAAAGATGATTTTTTTGATAAGGGTTGAAAACCACTTCCAGCATCTTGAAGGGTGGTTAAAGACTCGCTGAACCATTTCCCTTTACGTACAAATCACGTACGCATGCGTTCATTCAAAATTAAAGGGTCACAAAGTTATAAAAAACTGTTTTCCTGATTTAGTCAAATTGTCCATAAAATAGGGGTCTCTTTAACGACATTATCAGAGTAATCTATTTTTGGGTTTGTAACTACCGATTTGTGGTAGGTACTAGTAGTTGATAAAATAAAAGTTTCTGCAGAATTTAATATTTTTAGATATATCAATATAGGTGAATAAAAAAAACAAGATTCTTTAAAAAATACCAAATCTATAAGTCTGTCACATTTATTTTAATACAGTCACACAAATTTAAGAGTTAATATTTAAAAACCTAATTTAATTGGTGAAAGAGATTGCACATCATTCTTAAGTTCCATTCCCATTCTTCCTTGTTTTGCCAATTGATACATTGACTTCACAATAGCCCAGGTTTCTTCAATTTTACGAAGAAAAGCGGCTTCCGTAATAGATGGTAATAATAATCCTACAAGTGCTACTACTACCATTAATGAAACCTGCAAAGAATATAAATAAAGCAATAATATTTTTATCAATATGAATCACAAATATTGCTAAGGTAAATTATCATTTAGTGTTATTCTATTATTCTAGTGAATAATTATTCACTTTCAAATGCTTCGTGTAATTAACGTCGTAACATCGGTTTATCATTTTATATTAAACGATACGATATATACTTGAACTTAAGACTACTTCTGTAAAGTCCTAAGTAGAAAAATTGTTATTAATTATTAATCAATAATAGTTATTAATTATTGTTAAAAATTAAATTTACTATTTATTACTAATTAAATTTTGGCCTCGGGTCAGCCCAGTTTAGCATGGTGACCAGGTGATATCTGTGAACAAGCTCTGGATTTCTAAGTTCAGTTTCATATCTACTTCCGGGTAAACCTAGTAAAAATGCAGTGATCAAATTAAGTAGTTATTATAAATTAAAGATAAGCAAAAGCTAATTCTTTTGTGAATAATTTTGTTACACAATTGCGGTTATTAGTGACTGCTATGTGTTTGGAACATTTCAAAAACGTGAAACTAATTAAAAACAAATTAGATCCAAAGACTCGAAATCGTACTCAAGGTTATGGCTCAACATTAAACTAAGCTGTCTAAAAATTTTGTCTTTGCTATGGCTATTAGAGTTATTTAAATTCACATCAATTTTGCTTTAACTTCTATAGTGTTTCATTAAACAGTTTAAAGTTCAACTGAAACAAGCTTTCAAATCACTGCACCACAGCATTCACCTCTACCCCAGAGCGTATAACTACAGTCCTTCAATGGGACATCACAGTTAGGTTTGAGGCCACCTTCGGGGAGTAGTGGTTAGAAGCAGATTATAGGGTCAGAAAATTGTATCAAGTTAAACGTATATCGCTCTAGAATCCACAGTACTCGCCAATAACCTCGTTTTTGATTCAACTTAAAATAAGCTAAAGAAATTACGTTTGTAAACGTACAAAAGTAATTTAATACATTGAGGAATACTTTATTCATTACTTTACTAGACTTGTTGAGATTTCACTTGAAGCTCCGACTAGTTCTTTAACGACTTAAAAAAAAAATATAGTCATAACAAAATAATTTCAGAATTGCTAAAAAAATTAGTCTTAATTGTCGAAAATAAAAAGTTTGGTACTGGAAGTGATAAGGTATGGCTTTACTATTGTATTAGCAATATTGTACCGCACCTTACTAAGTCATTATAACTAGCCGAGGCTTCAACTGAAATATCACAGTCTATCTAGCGACATATATTATAATTCTGTATTAAAACTTATACGTATATACTGTATTGTTATAAATAGGCATACACTATCAATATTTTAACTGATTATGAAAAAAGTAATAAATCAAAAGTCATCTGTCATTTCTTGTAGGCCTACATTTCGCATAATTATTTGAGCAGAAGTAATAGAGGTATCATTAGGCTACTTATTAAGGTTTATAGAAAAAATAATTCAGTACTCTGCAAAAGGGGTAAATTCATCTAATAACGTATATAGACTATTTTTTTATTTATATAGGCCTAGACCTACTAAAATAAATCCCCTGAAGAAAATATGCCAGAAAATAAATCCCCTTTAATCACTAAACATGACAAAATCGCACAAGTCCCCCATTTTAGATACCTTGGTGAAACCATACAGTCCTCAGGACTGAACAGAATTGCCAATGAACAGAGAATCAACAAACTCCAGAAGGCCTATAAGCTAACGTGGGCTCAATACAATAAGAAGTGCATTTCAACAGACGCAAAACTAAGGCACTATAAAACAGTGATTCTTCCTGAAGCAATCTACGCAGCCGAAACAATGGTAATTGAAGGACATTCCAAAATTAGGGAAATGGAATAGCAGAAAAGAAAAATACTCAGGAAAATTTATGGGGCCATCAATAAAAACGGCAAAAGAAATCAGGAAACGCTAATATATCGCATATCTACAGGATGGAAAACTCCAGAATCGTAAAGAAACTACTCGACATTATAACAAAAAGTGAAACCGGTACAGAATGGCTGAAAGAAGTCGAGATGGACCTACAACAGATCAGCATTAAAAATCTCGAAGACCGCACGGAATGCCGGAATAAAATCATAAATGGAAAGTTCCTGCAAAGAATACCACGACAACCGGAAAAAAATGGACAGATGAACGGAAGAAGAAGCATTCCGAGAGGATGAAGAGATTTTGGGAAGAGAAGAGGAAGAACAACCCAAAGTGAAACCATGATTCAAGTTCATTCGTCTCCTGTAGGGGAATAATCGAAAATAATAATAGACCTACTAAAAGGAACAGAAATCTCAGAATAAAGTACTCCAACTTAATTAGTTTGATTTGTCAAATTAGGTCAAATTTATGAATAGACTCCCTTAAAATACGAAGAGGTTTAGTTTAAAATAGGAAGAGGTTCGTAGTCAATTATAAGCTTGTCTAACGGCTTGAATAGGGCCGTTGGGGATAAGATAATATAAGATTTGTCCCTCTTTCATTCTTAATAGGCCTAGTCATTAAATCAAGTAGACTGGTTTATTTGTAAATTTCTCATGCACCATGCAACTGATATCTGGTGTATGGTAATTTTTTAATCTGTATATCTATGCGGTTGTTGGTAACTTCTTCACTATGACTTTTTGTGCATCGACTCATAGTGCAACAAACTAATAACCGTGAGTAATTTAAAATAACATCAGTAATGTTAATCTTTTGCGGTTCTTTGTCGTAAACTACTCGAAATTCAAGTGAGATCTAATGTCGTAAATCACTCAACATTACAAAATTCACGTTACGGTCCAATGCGGTAATCTGCTTGAGTTATAACCAAGTCGCTACGGAAGATGGCTGAAAGTTCGCGGTATAATCGAATTTGTGATTTTCATTCAGAAATATCAGGTATTACGATTGTTCTAGTGATAATTTTGAAATTCTGTTTTATAATGACAGTGATAGCGATCTAACAGTTTACTCTGCTGAATGTTTTAAAAATTATCATTTTGTTTAAAAATTGCTAAACTATTTATTTATTTTTTGTATCGTGGATACTTTATTAACAATAAAGACCACAATCCAGTACAACCATCTATAGTAGAATAAAATTTACTAAATTATAAAAAAATACTCCTACAAGTGCTGCAATACAATCACGCTTTATCGATTTACTTCTACAACTAATTACTTTTGTAAATAAAAAACCGTTTGTAGTTAATTTTTTTTGGTTTAAATAAACCTTAACCATAAAAACTCTGGTGTGTTGGTAAACAGACTATCACTACATTGACTAATCGAGCAGCCGACTCGTGCTGTCAGATAAGCTCTAGAGTATTGAATATTTAAATATTAAGCAAGATATTAATTCCAGAATTAACAGTTCCGAGGGAGGTGGAGGGTTTTTTTGCTGATGCCGGATTAAGTGGCCAGGCGGCGGGTTTTTGGTTGCAGCCTCCTTGGGGCTGGACGAGGACACCTCAATTTAGTCTAACACTACTTCCCCCCATCGTAAGGGAGTGAACATGAGTTTTCTCGCCGCCGCGGATACAAAAAAAAAAAAAATTGAATTCCTAAATATATCTTGCTACAAAAATTGTAACAAGTGATCGTAAATGACAATAAAATGGTTTATGCCACAACCATTATAATCTACTGAATTAGTACGTATTTAAATGTGACAATAAATGTTTGGAACTAGAAAATCGTTCTGAATATCACAATGTAATAGAATAAATTTTGGGAATTGAAGAATATTTAAATATTAAGCAATAAAGAAACACTAGATTTACCTTGCTACAAAAACTGGACTTGACAGAGAAATGGATGAAAACAAAGTGAATTCTACGCTAGACTGTTATTTAGAATATTATTCGTAGGTTTATTCCCCTTTAAGATAGACTGTACAGGTTTTCAGGCGATAGTAACCACTTTGGTTTTTCGCCTATTTTAATGGATTAAAACACCTTAACAACAAAACTCTGGTGGGTTTGTGAACAGACTATCCCCCACTATTCGTGTAGTCGTATCGTGGCGTCAGACAAACTCTAGAGTACTGACAAAAGATCATATTTGTTTTATTCTATTAAAATAAACGTTAGTATAAATGTAACAACCAACCAAATAACTACTGGGTTAAACTACTAAGTTATATGGTTCATAGAATTCAGTTTAAAATATTTTTCATGTTAAATCACTTATACATCTAAATAAGCATTAATTAAGTTACTTCAGTAGTACCATGTACTAAGTACTAATACTGACCAGTCTACCGTTGATCATGGTTATTGATGTTTATTCCTGTTGTATCAATTACAAATTG
Organism: Catonia carolina; assembly: GCA_035578175.1. Classification (NCBI taxonomy): domain Eukaryota; kingdom Metazoa; phylum Arthropoda; class Insecta; order Hemiptera; family Achilidae; genus Catonia; species Catonia carolina. Next base: position 193,257,967 of record JAQMRL010000001.1, on the reverse strand, counting down.
ATAAAGATATTGATAGAATCGAACAGTGTAATTTTACCTTACTTTATAAAATAAAGTTTTTTTTAAATATTTCAAAAAAAATTAATATTGTTTTACGGGAGAATACTGTATTTTTAAAATTTTATTACATATTTTATAATGTATTATTATTGAAAATCCATCTATTTTATCAACTGTATCCTATTTACAGAGTATATTGTTCATGAATAAATTTTTGTTTTGTTTCTCGTATATAAATATTAATAGAAATGTTCCCTGTATGTTTACTTTAAGTGTATATTTTTAATAATGAAGTCAGTGTTGTTTGTACAAGTGTACAAATATTTTCAATTGTATGAACGCAATAACTTTAATCGTAGATAGCAATTTTAAAAACTTATTATTAAAAAATTGATATTTCTAAAAGAATAAAACGTAACAATCTTTAGTGTTTATTCGATTGAGTTTGTTGTTTCATCTAATAAGTAATTATACAATTGATTACGAAAAATTTTAATTATTAAATTAAATGAGTACTAAAAGTACCTCTAACTATATTCGTGGCTCAGTAGGTAAAAGCTTGAATAATAAGCCGAATAGGTTAGAAAATATTTATCACATTTTAAATTTTATTTGTCTTCTTAAAGTGCTGACTCAATGAAGATTAGCCAGAACTACAGTAAATTGCTTGCTATACACCTTCAAATAAGTGTGTGTAGCCTACTCATGCTTATCCTGACTTAAACATTTTTCAACCATGAGTATTCCCTTTTCCAGATTTCCATCTACCTACAACTTAGTCTTTGAACTAGTCTGAGAAGCTTATACTTATCACTTTGACACTTTATAAATTTTCAATGTTGGCAGTCTTTCTTCTTTTGATTGGTTATTCTCATAAACTCACGTTGCACATTCATTCGTTTAAAAACCTCAATGTACGTAACATGACACTTTCACAAAATGCTGAGCATTCTTCTGAATACCAACACTTTGAAAGCTTCTGAATGGATTGGATTCTCAGAGTCCATGTTTTACACTATATAGCAGAACAGAGCATTACAAAAAAGTAAAGCATTTGTAATATGATGTAATCCAGTCACTGTTACTGCTGATGATCAAAGTGTCGATTCGATTTTGAGTGGATAAAACAAAACCAAAAGTTTTTGGACCACTTCCACGGTAGCTACTCTAGTTTTTAATTACGGTAGCCTACTTTAAGTTTCTAAATCTTTTGGTTTTAAGACAGTAAAATGGTCTGAAAAAACCGTTTAATTAGGTTATCGTATCTAACTGGAAGTTTTTTTGGCAAGTTTTATTGGTAAGGCATTAGATGTAAATAGCAATGGTTGAAAATCTACACGCGTTGACTCATAGAGCTATATTGGAATTTATCAATAGTTATTTGTTTAGAAAAATCCTTAGAAAAGTCACTGTTTAACCTTTTTAATTAGGCCTACGATTTCATGCATTCACTAAAGATGGGTTGAAACACGGGTAGAGTAGGCCTAGTACACTGTGACTGTATTTATACACACTGTGAGTATAAGATGTCGAATAAAATAATAATTAACATTTTTTAATAATATAGTATTTTTGTATGAATATTCAATTTAAATTTAAATTCTAAATGACAATGTAAATCGACAAATTTCGTTACTGGGATGACAACAATCTGTACTGGATAATGGAGGGCCACAAAAAACATCCTCAGAAATAAAACGCAATGGTTGGTATTAATGACTTCTCTTATATGTAGATACTTTCTTCTGTATGTCTTTACTTATAGAAAAAAATTTAAAAAACCTATGAGAAGATTTATGTGATAATAAGTAAAGCCTTAGTATTATTTTACTATAAGACTGAAAAGACCCACCGGGTTGGTATAGAGGTAAAGTTGTCGCCAAAATAGCTGTTTAACAGCTGTTTTTTTGGAGACGACGGTTCCTGGTTCAAATCCTAGTAAAGGTAGTTACTTTTATACGGATTTGAATACTAGACAGTGGTTACCGGTGTACATGATGGTTGGGGTTTAATTAACCATACTCTCTCAGGAATGGTCGGCCTGCGTCTGTACAAGACTACACCTCATTTACACGTCATACACATCATCCTCATCTACAGTCCAGCCTCTCTTAGTTTGCTCCTAATGTAAACAAATAATGACGTCACTGAGCATGCGCATTATATCAAAATGTGTACACGCTGATTAAAAAATAACAACTAAATACTTTCAAAAGTATTTTAAATACAACATACTTTTAAAAGTATTTTTCTAAATAAAATTGTTAGGTCTACATCATATCATGACTGATGTTTTTAGTACTTTAAGTGCTTATAATTTAAAAAAATAGATAACTTAATAGGAATACGACATCCGTAAAGTCGCGGACTCTAGCGTGCACCCTGTAGGAGGTGGCTTTTGTTTGTTGACAGTAGAAGCAAACTAAGAACGGCTGAACTATAATTGGGTCATGGGGTTGCTTATTGTTCTAAATTGAACAGATTGTACACAAATTAGGAATAAAAAAAAGAAACCCACCGGGTTGGTCTAGAGGTAAAGTCGTCGCCAGAATCAGCTGTTTAACAGCTGATTTTCGGAGACGAAGGTTCCTGGTTCAAATACCAGTAAAGGTAGTTACTTTTATACGGATTTGAATACTAGACTGTGGTTACCGGTGTACTTTGATGGTTGGGGTTCAATTAACCATACTCTCTCAGGAATGGTCGGCCTGGGTCTGTACAAGACTACACCTCATTTACACGTCATACACATCATCCTCATCTCATTGGGTCATGGGGTTGCTTATTGTTCTAAATTGAACAGATTGCAACGTACACAAATTAGGAATAAAAAAAAAGAAGACTGAAATAACAGCTGACCTTATAAAATATTAGGTAAATAAATTTTATGTGTATTATGAAGCCAGCTGTTTAAATCAGGTGTTTGACATCTTATGTTTGGAGACGAAGGTTCCTGGTTCAAATCCTATTAAAGGTAGTTAGTACTTTTATATAGATTTGAATACTATAGGCATACCGTAAGGAATATGCAGTGCGAGCGTTCCAAGCGTCAACCTTGGCGGGAAAGCATTACCCCAACCAATGTTGTATTTTGCAGTAGAGACTCAGCAACAGAAAGTTTGATATTAACGTAGTGGGGGTCCCTGTTCTAACTCATGTCTAATTCATATCAAAAAAATACAGCAAAGCAGCGATCGAATTGGGTAGTTGTCAATAATGTACAGTTCCCGATAACAAATAAAAAAAGCTAAAAAATGCCATAATATAGTTTTTGCATTCATTTTACCAAATGGGAGTTTTCATAAATTCCCATGCCACGTATTTTGCAAATGTTTCAAAGTATATCGTTATAATAAGAGCCATTTCTACAGAGACTTTTGCTACACATACCTACCACCCCACTCTCAACTAGCCGTGTCTGAATTATTTTCCTTCATTAGGACACACGTATACATTTTATAGACACTTTCACACCACAGACATGCTCACGCGCTCCTTGGTGGGATGGGCGAGACACGGAAGCGGTACAATAGGTAGTAGTCACTGTAAAAGTCTCTATTGAGTTGATGATTACTATTGTAATAACAAGTTTGTATTAAATAATATTATTTACACGTTTCATATTTTGTTACAGGATTCGGTCCGTGCATCTCTCTTTAAAACTTCTACAAATATACCGAATTGGTAAGTACAGTAATTTTTTTAAAATTATCTATTATTTTCTAAAGGATTTTGATTTTCTTGTACCTTTCAGCTTAATTATTTATATAAGTTAAAATCAAAATAAACATGCTTTATAAAGCTGGAGCTGTTCCACAACATTTTAGATGGATGACAACTTTCAATGACTGTATTTAGAAAGAAAACGATTTGTAGTTATTTTTAAATCCATTTGGATGCTTAGTGATAATATCAAGAAGTAATTCATATTTCTTATTTTTATATTCTAAGCCCTAAAATAAAAATGTTATGTTTCAGGATTTAGCGTATCAAATTTTATAAAATACTATTTTAAGTAAGTCTCAAATCCAAATATTTGTGTTTAGTCTCTAGAATCTGAGTGTATGAAAATATTGCATTAGTAAAAGACAGTGTTTAAACATTATTAGTTTTAATTTTCTGTTTGGCCGTATTTAGGGCTCATTGTTAGAGAGTGTTAGACTGCACTAGGCTGTTAAGCAGAAGGTCTCAGGTTCGATACCTGCCATAGTCTGGAAGTGTTGGAACAGGTTGGAACTCGCTAACAACGTTCCATAATCCACAGTAATCGCTAAGACAAAGCTGTTAGAAAACTTTTAATTAAAAAAGTCTTTTACATTTAAATCTTTACTTTCACATTTTTTTGCCAATTTAACTTACATTTACAATAATTCATAATGCAATGATTTTTGTTAGAAATTTCCACTTCAATACAACATAAGTACATTTCATAAGATAAATAAACAGCCTTCTTTTTATCCAGCTTTATTATTATTGTTATTATTTACTCGTTGTATCCTTTCTAAATACTCGTTGTCAACGAAGTCGTCATCTTCCTCTTCACTAGTCTTGTCATCACTGCCCTGTAGGAAAGCAAACTCATCATTTTGAGGAGTCGGTCTAGGAGTTCTGGTTCTAACAGGTCCATTTGAATTAGTGGATGGTTTTTGGGAATTTTGTTTGGAATTGGAGACTCTATTCATCATAGAACTAAGTTGATTTGATGAATTGCTATTTCTCTTATTATGTGTACTTCCTCTATTGCTACTACTTGCATTATTGTTGCTAGAATTTGGTCTGTTATTTTGTTGTTTCTGCTGCTCCTCCATGTAAGCTTCACAATCACATACGCACTGGTCATTTTCGTTAGAATTATTATCTCTACTGGAATTATTTCTCGAATCTGTAAACCAAAAATTCTCCTGTTAATACTAAAAATGACTTATTACATTCTGCGTTGTCTTTCAATACATAAATTACTTAAATTAAAAATCTATTTATCAAGTGTAATTGCACAAATCTCTAACTTTGTTTTGGAAATAATAACAATATATTTCGTTTTCTATTTAAATATAAATGTTCATGAAATAAAACAGTTACAACAAGACTACGAAATTTTAATTCTTAAATGACGCTTTCAATTAAATTGAATTACGGTTAACTTAAATGTTTTTTTTACTGCAACCAGGAGACTCCAAAAGGGAGTATAGAATATATCAAGATAAGACTTATAAGTAGGAAATACAAATTTTTACAATATGTTAAAATCATTACTTACCAATCAATTATTACTACTACTGACTTGCTTACTTCGATACGTGTTTATATCAAATAATATACAATTTACCTCAACGTTTAATTAGAAGTTTTTTATAATTTAGTATGATATTATCACAACTTTTTATAGCTTGTGGGAATACATTGATAATATATTTTCTACCCGGAAAAGTAGGTTTTTGTTCAAACAATTTAGTGTTGTGATTAGCTACGTAGTAATCAATTTTCTGTTTCTTGTGTAGTGTTGAACCCCTAACTAATATGGCATACCGGATTGGAGATAAAATTAAACCATGGTAAGCTGCTATTAAAAACTTTTAATCATTTAATCTGGCAATTTTTTTTTTAAATTCAAATTCCTCAGATGACATTTTACCACAGATTTGATCGGTATAATATTCCAATGATAAAGTTTTATCTAGCGACACTTCTAGTGACGCACTATGAACTATAGTTAGAGGAGAAGAATAAATCGGCATCACATTTCAGAAATTACTATTTACGGATTTCTATTGTTTTCTCATTTTACAAATACAAATGCCATGTTTATTATATAATAAATCTTGCGGTACTATCAATTTCAACTAAATCTTTGTTATCTAGAAAATTTAATAAGTTTTTCTAAAAGTGTTAGATAACAGTCATGGAAAATTTACCACAAAGTATGATGTAATATCGTGAAACTATAAAATGCTATAAAAATAATAAATCACTTATTTGGATAATAGAACTTTATTATTTCTTTAAAAAAAATGTAATTTCAGTTTTATTTAACCTAAGTTTTAATGTTACCACGCTAAAAAGTCATTTGTGGAGTTTGTGTAATTTTATCCATTTTTCCAAGCTCGGACTTGAACCTTTCTTTACATTTTGATAAATTTCAATTTATTTCAGTACTGTTATGTGAATGATAAACAATTTTGTTATTACCTAAGCGTTAAATTTTTGTAATTCAATCGTGAAAAGAACTATTGAAACAGAAAATATGAATTTCTTGAAACAAAATATATCTGAGGATTTTTAACATTTTCAGATTAGTGTGATTGGATTCGTTAGTTGGTCAGTTTATCAAGCAGTTCTATCTGTCTTCGGCCTAGACATTCTTTACTAATCTTGAATTTAAAGTTAACAGTTCCATGAGAATTTAAGAAGATCTTAATGAAAGTAGGCTAAATTAAAAATCAATTTTTATATGATCTTCTGATCTCTATTAAGGTTACTTTGAAAATTTTCCTAACATGTTTTTGAATATTACTTTTGTTCGAAGGAGTTTTAATTTATTTACATAAATATATGAATGTTCGTTTTACTAGACTACGTAATTAATAAGCTTAATTCAGAAGATTAGTAATTTTGCTGCCAGTTGTATTAATAGTTGGTTAAAATTCTTCATAATGTCTTATGAGAATTTTAAACTGATATCAAGAATTGGTCTGTTGTCAATGTTGAACTAACACCCAATGGTTATGTTTATGAATGGTTGTCACCTAATTACGAAGTAGTTCTTTTTACTGGTATAACCTAACGATCTACCTGCTGACTGATCGGGTTGCCCAGGAAACACCATTAGAAATTACAAGTAATACAGGAAAAATAATTTTACAAACCTCACATGTTCATTAAAAAAAAATTCTTTGACGGTGTAAAAGATTTTTGTTACAAGGTAATTCATAAAAAGCTTACAAGTCCCAGGCCTCATTTTGATCAGAATCTCACATGTTCAGCCTACCAATCACAGAGCTCCATTTCAGTCGCATGACCTAGGACTATCATTCCGTTTCACAAGTTATTTTTATGATGTAAAGTGTGGTGAATACTAGAATTGTTTATTAACTAGTTAAGCACATATTTCTCCTGTAATGGATGGTACTGACAGTATAGTTATAGTCCATGCAGGAAAAAAATATGTGTTTCTAAGTATGCTGCAAAGAAGCTGCAAAGAAAAGTAGGCTAAATAAGGGTCTCCATTTAATACCTGCAGGAATAATAATATTTCACAAAAATTTTAGAAAATACATCCCAGGTGGAAAAAATCACAGCAAGAAACTAGGTAGTTCAGTTGAAAAATAGCAGCAGGATTAATATTCAAGTAGGGTGATTTATCAAAATTGTCAAAATATGACGAAATTGGTGTATAAAGGTAATTTTATTTTGCACCAAGGTGTATAAGAGAATTGATGATGTGCTCTGAATACTATGTTGAGTAAAGAAATATTATGTATTTATATAAGCCTGATATTGTTATATATATACGTATTTATTATACAGTTATACCGAAAACTTTGATAACATGGACACGAGAGGTTTTAAAACTTACCTCCTTATTTGTAGGTAAACGGTTAATACAGATAAAAGACAACCATCTGAACAAAACAACTCATAGTGACTTCGAGAAACTTACAAAACTTTCTTATAAAACCTTATTTAACTTTTATAGGCAATCAGTTTTACATAAAAATACTAATTTTAAGGTGAGCTTTTTGTTTAGCTTGTTGTGCTGGTATAGAGTCATTTACTTAAGTTTATTAGCTATATTTCTCTTTTGTTGTCATTACATTGCATGTATGCACGTTTTAAAGAAAATGTGCTTTAATATTATAGCCATCAATGGGAAATAATTGGAAAATGTTCGGCATTGCTAGAACTCCATTATTGAATTTTGAATTCAAAATCATATCATAAACAACCTTGAAGAAAGAACTTGCGACATGTTTGTTTGTTACAATCCAGTTCCTTCAACGAACTTCCTAACAGGGAACGTACAAGATTATACAATTCTAGGACGTTCCAAAAAAATTAAAACTAATATTTACCAAGAAAGTTTCTCATTTCTTTTTAATGAATAATTACCTTTCCTCTGGCTTTGGTATTCTCTCAAATCATCTAAATTAAAACCTTGATTATTTAATTCCTTCAAAATCTCAGCACCATTATCCAACAGTTCTGGTATTGTCATATCTGATACATTTTTATTATTTTTTTGTCCGTGTACTGGGTAGCAGCATAGCACCATAATAATTATCTGCAAACATTTCGTTAAACATGATTCACTACTGGTGATATATTTATTATATACTTTAATTAATTAATCTTTCGTTAATTTAATAGTTAACTTATGCATTATAGTCATCTTTCACTTAAACAAGAAACGTTGAAAACATTTCATACTCACGAGTAACATTGCTCATTACTTCCGGCAGATTATTTTGAAGACCACACACTCAGTATTCTGGAAATTATAGATAATGTGGACAACATAATTTTTATTACCTACTCTACTCCTGTTAATCCAATTTTAAAAAAAAATCCCTAATGTGTGTACGTGGAATCTGTTCAATTACGAACAATAAGAAACCCTATGACCCAATGAGATGAAGATGATATTATGACGTATAAATAAAGTGTAGTCTGGTACAGGCTCAGGCTGACCATTCTTGAGAGAGTATGGTAAATTGAACCCTAACCATCAAAGTACACCGGTAACCACTGTCTAGTATTCAAATCTGTATAAAGTAACTATGTAGTACTCTCCCGACCATCGAGGAAGAGTTGTGTGACTTATACAATGCCTTGTTAACGACTGGTGTCTTCCTAACGTGCTGGAGGTTCGAGAAATTAAAAATATTGTTTAAGGGGCAAGAGAAAGATCCTATGCTTCCTTAGTCATATAGACCGCTAACGCTGTTGTCTGTGTTGGATAAGGCGTTGGAAATGATCATCAGGGCCAGAGTACATCGCTATTTCAACGATATTTTTATTCCGAATTGTAAATGAATTCGCCTTTACTAGGATTGAACCATGGAATCTAGGTTCCCGAATATCAGCTGTTAAACAACTGACTTTGGTAACGATTCTACTGCTAAACTAACACGGTAGGTTTAATGATCCTATTTTAATTTTTTTTTATTAAGAGATTTTTCTAAAATTTACTTAAATGCAAATAGAAAGGAAATCAGCTCTAAAGGAACATAACAAACCGATTTGTCAAAAAGAAACTTTTTCATAAAAGTAACTCCCATTGGAGATACCTTTACAAAAAAAAAAAACAATTAATGCTCACAAATGTTACGAGGCCCAGTTTTGAAAAAAGTGTGGGAATTTAATTTACTAAAGAAATAGTTTTTTGGATACCTCTGTTCTAGCCTTCGCATCGTACTACAGTTATCTGTGTGTAACCTGTATGTTAATCCGTATCACCGAAACCTGTATATTAATGGTCAAATAAATATTGTGCGAATCAAGCAATTTTTAATACACTAAAATAAATATTGAAATTTCTTCTTTAATATGATTGAAATGAATAGATCGTTTTGAATATGGTGATTTTTCATGTACTAGGACGCAGAATACTGGATGTATATGTAGTCTTCCATACGTCCCATAACTGGAGACAGTAATTAGGTCCTGATCGGTTCATATAAATGGTTATATAAATTGAACATTTGTATTGAAGCAACAATATTTTGATTTCGGTCCGAGTAGGCAATAAAATTATTTAAATTTTACGTCTAGTTCTTTCCGTTTTCCTGATTGTTTGTTCTCCAATTTAGGCGTTAATCAAAGTGTAATCTTATATATTTAGGTGTGTCCGTTTGTGAAATTATGTATTTTTATAGTACATTGTATGGTGCATTTTGATTCCGTATTGTAAATGACTCAGTGTATTAGTAGTATAGTAGTGTAAAGCGTATTAGTTGTAATATTTTTTAATCAAATGTATTTTTAAATACTTATGTTTATGTACTTAAAACATTCAATACTAATAGGTCCATAGTATTTACAGTTACTAAACTCAGTGAAAATACTAAGGAAATCTGTTATTTCCAGTAAAGATTTTTACTTTATGTATAATCTCAGTTATGATATAAAATAATAAGTAAAGTTATTATAATAAAACAATAATGTCCTTACCAAAAATGATATTCCCATTTTGTTGTGAAGTGTATTGTAGCATTTATGGTCAGTGATCAGATTTTGTAATTTTTTCTTAGCTTTTCTTTAAAGAAACTTAATTCTGTAAGATCCAGTATTTTACTATAATGATTTTTTTCATCAAAATAATATTTTTTCAGATTATTTTCATGTTGTTCTTACAACCTTTGTTTGTAAATCAAGTTATTATTGTCATTAAAGCTTAATTACGGTTGACATTAATTAGCTAATTCTGTAGAGTAGATCTGTAAGACAGTTTATTGTAGCGACAGTTGACAGTTGATGGAAGTTTTTTCTTTGTATAAAGACAACGCGTTAAAAAAATTAATTATTTTAATGCACCTATCTAATCTGTGATCCTTTCATAATAATATTTTACAGTACTTATGTTTTTTCCTACTGCGATAAGCACATCTGAATAAATTAACATTAAATTAAATATTTTAACTCTTGAACTGTGTATCAAGTAGTGAGTATGATATAAACAAGACACGACCTTACTTTACTTAGAGAACACCACTCATTAGTATTTCGACGGGATTTTTAACCAAAATAGAATTTAGTAATTAATTTAATTTACTACAGTCTCTGTAGATTTGTTTATTTTCTTTTACTTATGTAGCTAGGTGGTGACTCTGAAATCATTATGCAATCTGTCAGCATTTAGTCAGACCGTGTTTCTGCTCCATCCTCAACGAAGCCTTCTTTGTGGGTCGCTTCGAAAATTCGGTCCATCTAGATCCCTTATTAGTGATATCTCATTGCATAAAGCTAATTCTTAAAACGTTGATACAGCTTTATGAATATATCATTCACACAATATTTAGGTAAATCTATATGTAAAGTTCTATTTTGTACGTAAAAGGGTGTCTCAGTAACAGTTCTGAGTAGGTACTTTGGTCTGAAATATTTGTATTTTTGATACGATAGACTATACGATTTGGCGGAACCACAAATTTGGTAACCATACATAAATCCAAATCGGTTTCAAAAATATTCGATGTACTGTTAATTTTAATTGAAGTGGTACTTTAGAACGTTTAGAAATTACGGAGAAGAGTAGTACTATACGTCGTTGGTTTAAAGTTTTACATTTTTGTACTTACGTGTGAGGCTCAAGTCAGTTATCTAAAAATGTGTAACCCTAGGTATCTAATTTTATTTTTTATTTCTTTTAAATTTATTTATCTAAAGTCGCATCAACGCTTAGTCATTAGCAACTAGGGTGAATTATGTAACATGAACTGTGGAATTTGACATATGAAAATTTCCAGACCTTGGCCGGGAATCGAACGCGGGACCTCCGCGTGGCAAGCCAAGGCACCAACCATTACGCTACGAAGGCGGCCTCTAATTTTATCAGTTTCGGCATATAAGGCGTAATAAACTAGTAATTAAAATAGAAGAGTTGTACAATTTATTAAAAAAGTTCGGGAACATTAGATGATGAATAGTATTAGGCAAATAATAAAATTACTTAAAAAAATTGATATTGTCAACATCACTCAGCCGTTGTTCACATTAAAATAGAACAATAGTTTGGCTAGTTTGCTTATAACAGGCAGGAGGAGTGTTAAATTATTTGCACTCGATCTGCTAGTTCCAGAGCAACAAAATAGTTCTGTTTCATCACGTGGTCAGCCAACTATATGACTGAAGCATTTAAGAACAGAAGAGGTAGAGGTGGTGTAAAACTAGTTATAGTTACCTCTTCTGAGAGTAATGAATTTCATTATGTAGCCAGACCTTGTGGTGAATGAAGTGGAGGTGTCAGTTGCAGGGTGGAAAGTAGACTTTTCAGGAGACCTGGCATGCTGATAAGCATACTTTTCTATTCAGTGAGCACGGCATGGTAAACCTCCTCAATCCTAGTTTTACTTAAAACAGCCTCTAGAGGTTCAAAACAGCCTTTTGGCTGATGATCTAAAGAACAGTTTGACTAGGCTTCTATGCTGTGCAAGACAAGAATAGAGAAAAATAAATTTTCTTCTTAACCAAAATTAGGTCAATTAAGTCGTCAAAATTGAAAGAAAATTGATTAACAGATGATACGTTTCTGCTTAATGGCTGAAAGCGAAGTTCTCTGGTTGGCTTTCCCTTACATTAAACCTTAGCTGTCATGTGTTGTGATAAAATCACGCTTATTAACAGTTAAGTTTCATTTGAGGGGATCGTAACGGATTATCAGGCCATTAAATAACCTCTTTTAGCTTTGAAATGAGGCAATCTATAATTTACTTAATTCAAACACTAGAAAAAATGTATGATTAGTATTTATTATTCCTTGGCATCGAGTTAATAGGTCTGCTACACCTGGACTTTTGCCCATAACAGACAGGTGGAGTGTTAAATTATTTGTACTGAAGCTGTTAGTTGCAGAGCTAAAAATAGTTCTGTTTCTTATATGGTCAGCCAATTAAATGACTGAATCATATAAGAACAGAAGAGGTAGAGGTGTGAAAGATAGTTATCAGAGTTATCTCCTCTGAGAGTAATGAATTTCATTATACAGCCAGACCCTGTGGTGAATGAAGTGAATGTGTCATTTGGAATGTGGAAAGAATACTTTTTTAGGCGACCTGGCATGCTGATAAACATACTTTTCTATTCAGTGAGCAAGGCATGGTAAACCGCCTCACTCCTAGTTTTACTTAGTAAAGCCTCTAAGAGTTCAAACCAGTCTTCTGACTGATGACCTAAACAATTGTTTGACTAGGCTTCTTCGCTGTGCAAGACTACACTAGAGCACAATAAGTTTTCTTCTCAACCAAAATTAGGTCAATTAATTTGACAAAATTGAAAAAATTGATTAACAGATCATAGGTTTCAGCTTAATGGCTGAATTAAATAACCTCTTTTAGCTTTAAAATGAGGTAGTCTATAATTTTCTAAATTCAAACACTAGAAACAATTTTTGATTAGTATTTATTATTCCTTGGCATCGTGTTAATGGGTCTGTTATATACTTGGACTTAAGTTAAAAATTTTTCTTTGTGGTTTTCTAATTATTTTTTATAAATTAAGGTTCGTTTGTTTCTAGTAATTTTCTGGCAATGCTGTTTATTACTAGCTTAAACGATTTTAAAGTAGCACTTTGTTGTACTTTCTAAATATCTGAATAAGGAACTAATCTTTTACGGTTTCAACACAAATGAAATTTATAATGGTTTATCTTTTATCATGTTTTTCTCAAAGTATCGTATTTTAGATAAAAGATGCATTACCTCAGAAACTACAAAAACTATTGACTTGAAGTTTTTGAAAGGTTTCCGCCATACTAAATTACAACTAGGCCTACTTACCGGAGGTTTTTTAGTGAATTTTTAAACACTTGTTACAGCTCTTTTGTTGATACTTTCGGTAACTTCACGTCATTAGTAATGAATTCAGAGACTTTTTCTCCATTGAAAGTAATTATTTTAGAAAATCCTTCCGTTTAATGTTGTTTGAGACACGGAAATATGACGTAAATATTTTAAGACAATATATTTATTGGCTGCTGAGAAAACAGGTACAATGTTAACATTAGTAAAATAGGCATTACAAACCCCCTTTAATAATTATCAGTGAACGTAATTACTAAATTTTTTAGAACTCTTGCAATATAGGTAAATATTATTCTATTTTGCAAGAATCTGTAGAAATTCTATTTAAAATTAGAACAAATTCAGTGATTCAAAAGATTTAATTCTTTTGAACTAATTAAATTACTTAATCGTAACAACAAAATATGAACAACGTATGAAAAGATCACTAATCCCAAGTGTAGGCCTACTACTTTCGTTGAATATCTAGCGATACTATCGTAGATTACGTGGTACAATTAAATATTTTCTTTTGTCTTTGTCGACAATAGCGTTTTGTAAAATTTAATTGTATTTTAACACCTTCGAAATAAAGAAATAAAAGAGTTTTACTATTTATAAAAATGCAACCATTATATATTTTTTAAATCAACAACTGATTTCGGATCTATATAAATGATTGTAAATAACTAAGGAAGTCTCATTCTTAAAATCTTACACCTTTAGAAACAAAATCAGAATGGGAAAGATAACACTGGTAAGTTTTTAGCCTATTATTAATAAATAATGAGTTTTTGATTGTAAAAATATGAATAATTTTGGATAAAATACTATAATTTAAATATATTTCGTAGTAGTAAATGAATTCAATTTTGTATTATTAAAAATTAGCTCACAATCTAAATTATAATTGAGGCTATTTTTCATCTTACCAGAAACTATTCTCATTATTTCTTCGACATTTTTCGTATAAGAAATAGTCTCAATAAGTCTTTAAAATTAGAATTATTTCAGATTAATAAAGTAATATTAAAGTTATTGATAATTCAAACTCGAAAGGAAGTACGATTTTTCTAATTTGCAATAACAGTAAATAGAGGAAGCATTATTTCAAACGACATTCTATGAGTTTATAATTTCACAGCACGTCAGCTATTTTTTACTTCGACCAGTATCTTATTAGATTATTGTATCATAATAATTTTCTATGAGGCTTATTTATAAATAACCTGCAGAATCTAGTAATAATAAAAATTCAGTAAATTCAGTTAACGTAAATTCAGTAGTATAATTATTTTGTTGTAAAAACATAATAAGTGGGCCACCTCCGTAGCGTAATGATAGTGCGCTAGTCTAAAACGCCTAGGTTCCAGGTTTGATTCCTGGGTAGTGTCTGGAAATTATAACAAGTCAAAACCAACCGTAGTTGCTATATGTTTCCTATATGCTATTAACCTAGCTGTTAATACGTCTTTAAAAAGTATTTTTATGTCATACACCTAACTCAATCTGTTCGTTGCAGGGCTAAAATAAATAGATCTGTTTCTTATCACATGGTCAGCCAATTAAATGTCTGAATCATTTAAGAACAGAAGAGGTAGAGGTGTAAAAGACACTAATCAGAGTTATCTCCTCTGAAAATAATGAATTTCATTATACAGCCAGTTCCTGTAGTAAATGAAGTGAAAGTGTCATTTGCAGAGTGGAAAATATGTGCTTTTCAGAGGGCCCGGCATGCTGATAAGCATACTTTTCCACTCAGTGAGGAAGGCATGGTAAACCACCCCTCATTCCTCGTTTTACTTAGTAAAACCTCTACAGGTTCAAACCAGCTTTTTGGCTGATGTCCTAAACAACCACCCCTCATTCCTCGTTTTACTTAGTAAAACCTCTACAGGTTCAAACCAGCTTTTTGGCTGATGTCCTAAACAACATCTTACTATATTTTCTTATTTTTGTGTATTGTCCGTTTTGTGTTAATGACTGACGTTGTAGTAAGCTGTTAAAATAAATACATAAAACTGAAATGAAACTTATTAGTCGTTTCAAATTATATATCTCAATTTACAAGTTTTTAAACTTTTTTTACAAAAAATTAACACTAATAAGTTCTGTCTAAAAAGTTCTAAAAATCTAATGTTTTAAATGCACTATTTAGAAAGCATAACAATAGAGGTTGTGCTACGCTGCCATAGCCCTGGCAGATTTTTTTAAAAATTTTGTACGGTCTTCTTATCTTCTTTTCAATTTTTTGAAGTATGACACATATAGGAAAACATAAGATAAACATAAGAATGAATTCACTGGATCGGTAGACTGACTCAACAAGCCTCTTGTCTTATTCGTATTTTATGAATTTTTTTTGTTATCTTTTATGACCCCAATGGATCACTTTAGTCAAATTTAGAAAGCTTCTTTGTTTTCATATTCTTTAGTTTGATGTTCTGCCAGTATGCCTTCATTCGGGCTAATCTTGCCTGCCGAACTTCCTCTGAAACGACCGGTTTCTTCCTGCAAGCGTTTGTTCTTCCATCTAATTTTGTTTCAAATCTACTTTCCTTATTTCTTAAGATTTTTAATATTTCTGTTTTGTTTTCCAAATCATCACAAGTTAATCCGAGTTTGAACATGTCTTCTTTGACATTTCGGATCCATGCTCCTGATGTTACTATTGGATCTTTCCAATGAAAGATTTAAAGGTTTAAGATTCATAAGAGAAAACTCTTGTTTTCTAATCATCTTGTTTAAAATTCTGTCTTTAGGTGTTCTGATAAGATGTCCAAGAAAAGATATCCTTTTATAAATTTATTTTTATTTATAGAATACTTTCTTGCATCTTTTATTTTAAATCTTTAACTGTAGGCTACTAAAGAAAACAACCAAAAGATGAGAGAGTATCGATATATCACATTAAAATTAACAAGACAAGCACGAACATAAAATACAGCATTCAGCAATGTTAAATTTGGAATCACAATGAACGAGAAATATAATAAAGTAATTAAGCAGAGTAATAGGCTTTATTACTATTGGTAATAATTTTTCTTAAACAATACGAAATTTTTCTTATTTGTATTTTTTTCTTACTTTAGTATACGCAGTTTACTATACTACATCTTACTTTAGATTTACTATATCCTAGTATACATTTGACCAAAAATTGCAATACTGTCGAAAATATCTGGATCCTAATTAAATCTATCTGGCATAGTTTCTCTCACAGACACATTAAGATGATACTTATAAACGAAATTTCATCTTCTGATGACACTTTTGTTAATTACATATATTTCATTGAAATATTTCAAAGCAACTTATGTAGTCAGCAGACGAAATAATGTAATATTTTGAGAAAAAAGAAAATGAATTCTCTTTAATATTGTGAAATGTTAAAGCAGTAGACCAACTTTTACGTAAATAACTAAAAAACTTAGTAAATTGGCCTTTTTTTATAATCATTACTTTACTTTAAACAGTTGATATTTATATTTTTCAATTTTGTCGTTTATTTCAGCTAGTATTTGGAGCAATTGTTGCGATATCGCTCCACGTTTGCGAAAGTTCTGGTAAGTTCGAAAGAATGGTAGATTCAAGACTTGGGTATCCAGGACGACATTATATGTCACAGTTTGAAAATGTACGTAAACCCGGTTTTCAAATGATGCAAAATGGACCATCTAATATCGTATACGAACAGCACAAACCAGGAAAAGTGGTTACTATAACAAAAGAAAGAGAACCATCAGAAGAAATTGTGGAAGAAATTAAGATAACTAGGCAAGAAAATATATTATCTGACCGTGAAGATTTAATAAAAAAATTGAAATGGGAAAAGAAGCAAAAATTGCTCCGACTTAGAGCACTTGTAAACAAAATGATTTCAGAACACGAATCAAAGTAACCCCTTTGACTACATAATATTATTATGTACTAAAAAAATAAATTACAATATGTTCTTCAAATTTCAGCGATTTCAATTATTCTCAATCTGTAGCCTTTAATGTAAGCTTACCTTTCACATTGTTAAATAAATTTTCTGTATTAAATATTATGGGAATTACTATCATGCATTAGTTAAATTACTTTAAATTAATTTTTGTACATTAAATATATTCAAGTATTCTTTTATAAAAAAATAAGAATAAATTACAACATAAACTACATTAAATAAATTCTCTTTTTCCCTGCATTCAAAGAAAGAAAAGAATATCATTTTATGTTACAGTTTATCAAAGTATTACCTATTCTAGCTTTCGTGATGTATGATATTTAATTTTTCAACGTTGCAATATACGACTTTTAATGATACGACGTATATGTTGTGATAAAGGTGAACGGTTTAATATCTAATATGAAACCATTACCTGCTATATCTTTTAATTGTCTTGATGAGACGAATCTAAATTTTGAGAAACCTTATCAGCTTCCAAAACGTATAATGTAATGTACTTATAACAAATTAACTCGTTTTCGTTCAAAATTAATAAATCATACGAGTCCAGAGATACGAACATTATCACACCCAGACTTATATCACAAAATTCACAAAGGAGATAAAAAGATGCTGAATTAGGGATTTCATATAAAACAGCGACGAATGTTTGCCACCGGGTGATTTCCTGAATCAAGATGAAATTAGGACATTAAACACGTAACTTACATCACAAGTACTGCTGGTTGTATGAATATACAGTTGTAACTAATAGACAAAAATAAGTGTTTTGTACTTGTTGGGTAATACGCCCTTAGACTAAACAAGGGTGTTGGCAGGTAATACAGACAAGTAATATTAATTTGTTCACAGAACTCATGAAATATTGAGTTTGCACAATTGTAAATTCAAGTTAAGATATTGTACTTAATACTTTCAATGCTTCCTACAATATTTTGTACCGACATTTACAAATTTTAAATATCTTTAGCTACCAATTGAAATGGTTTCGTTATTGTTTTACGTTCGACTGTTTTACAATAAGGCCTACTGCTAATGCAAACGATGAAAAGGGAGATAGATGAAACTGAGTGACGAAAAAATTCCAGACCTGACCGGGAATCAAATCCAGGACCCGGTGAACTATTGAACTGTTGATATTTAATAGCAATATTAATTCATTGTCTTAAAGCATATTTAAAAGTGTTAGGGTTGAAGGGCTGCAGTCACTATTATGCTTGAGAAACTTTTTAGTCTGGCTACAGTACAAAAGTTTACCATCTTGATGAGATATATCAAAATTGATGCAAAAATACTGTACAGATATAAAAACAGCAAACCTCTA
This sequence comes from Catonia carolina, assembly GCA_035578175.1. NCBI lineage: Eukaryota > Metazoa > Arthropoda > Insecta > Hemiptera > Achilidae > Catonia > Catonia carolina. Next base: position 193,239,198 of record JAQMRL010000001.1, on the reverse strand, counting down.
TACAATATGGTACTTTGAAAATTAATATCGAGCGAACTGCTTTTAGCGTGCAATATGTATTCCAACATAATATGGTATACTTGCTTACATGGATACATGTAAGCAAGCTACATGTATCCATAGCATGCATAGCTATGTGATAGCTATGTGATACATAGCACGTTTTTTAGCACGTTCAGAATAATTTAAATATTTCATTAACTTTTAACATAAATTTCAAATTAACAAACTCACATGTGCATATTTTGTAGTAAGTTTGTTTCAAACTGAAGTATTGCACCACAAGATATGTTAGTTTTTATCTTCGACCCTATTTCGGGTAGGGTTACTAATGATTTTATCATAATTAAATATTAAAAGGACTTTGATGTAGTCCTACTTGGAAAGACAATAGTTTTTTTGAACCCCTTCTCCCATAAAGTTCTCTACAGCGGCTAAAACTAAAGTTTCATGTGTATCCAAATTAGCAGTCAATACACTGTAATTTTGTTGAAGTCTAGTGTCTCCTATCCTAAGCCACCTTTTAGAAACTTCGCCACAGCATTGTGGTCACCTCAACTCCATTATTGTTACTGAGTCAGACCCTACATTGAACGTCAATTGCATTTGCTTTCGTCAAAAATTATATTTCATAACTTTCATCCATCCATATATTAAATATACCTATCTTTCTAAATATCCTAATTTTTTGCTGATATATTTAATCATATATTTAAAATAAATTATATAAAAAATATAAGAAATGGATTTTGACTAAATCAAGGCTTATACACTAATAATTATTAGGTTTATCTGAAAATTTATACAAAGAAAACAATTAATTTCAAAGATATGTCATTAAATTATTTACTGTACAACATTTTAAATCTTTGTGTCATAAGTATAAAATTTTTAATTGTTTAGTTCAGTTTAATAAACTGATGGGAATGAGCAACCCTTCTCGTTAGGCAAAATTTAATATAAAAAATGGATACTAAATAAATTACTGTTTAGAAAGAGAACGGAATATACAGGTTACCTTGATTTTACTATGCTTCATATCATTGTGAGCTTGACGGTCGATGGCGTTAACGAAAATATTGCTAGATCGTATTTTTCATGTCCTCCTTGTACGATCACCTGACTCTTGCAACCACACGAGCACATTAAAACGATAATATGTATCTGCAAATTCGATCAGTTACTGATGAATTATAGTTCTGTTTATAACCTGAAATAACTTTACATTTGTTCTATTTATCCGTAAAACAAGGCAAAGCTGGAAGACCGGGGCAAGGTAAAACTGTTAGTAATGTTAGACACTGAAGTTTGAAGTAATATGACGCACACTTTAATACTTATAAATATTTAACAAACAGTTAGATAAATTTGATTTACTTAATACTGCAAAAGTATTGCAGGAATAATTATTAACAAAGGAAATATCAATTAAACATAATATTTTAATTATCAAATCATTTTCATTCTGTACCATATTAAACTATTGTAGACTGTACTAGAGCATAAAATGTGTAGACAAACTGTAAAATCTACTTTTAAATAACGGCCTGTTCACAGGATGAGGATTACTCAGTTCGAGTACGAACGATACCAAAAGGTAATATTCAAATAAAGGGTAGTGGTTGAAATGAAGGGTTTAAAGACCATTGACACTAAAACAGGAAAACGTCATACGACAGGCGGCTTATATAAGATTGAAAAGGGGATGTAACTATCGGGTATTTACGATCCTCTCTTTAAGGGTGGCTTCAACTAATTGTAATCATCCCCCCAATGGACCGACAAAAGCAGCCAATTTGAATCGCATTGCTTTTTAAACACCAAACGCCCTTCAATTCTTCATGTAAAATTGACACTGCAAATGATCCGTTCCATGGAACACATGTCATTTTCACAAGTGTTTCACTGCTTCTTAATTTTTTATCCCGATACAAAATTTGTTTGCTTAAACAACTTCAATTTATTTCTAGTCACTGGTTTGTAACTAGAGCATACTTACTCTAGAATATAAGTATGCAAGGGTGATAGTATTTAAGAATAAACAAAAAAAATAATATATTTCTAAGACAACAGGAATATGTCATGAAGAATTAATAATCACGGAAATTCTTCCGAGTATAAAATCTACGAGTATTATTTTCTAGCAATACTAAACAATACCAGTACTTTCTAGCAATACCAGTACTATACTAATACAGTAAAATACTAATAAAGAATACAATGACAGTTTTTTTTTAGTTTTTCGTTTGTCATTGGGATCTATCTGGTCTGTGCTCAACCTATAAAACAGCCAAGATTTTTTCTCCTTCTTTGCTAAAACGAAATAAAAATAAATCGAGATTTTGATTTGGCACAGCCTAATTTTGGCTTTTTTGAATTTACGGGTGATTTTAAATTATGGTAAAATAATTTAAACATGATTGTAGAGCTAAAAATAAGAAAAAAAGTTCATATAAACATAATATATCCGCAAACGCTTCATTAGCGAGTTACAGCTAGCGAAACATTTCGCCCCGATTTCAGTTTCTGTGGTGAAATACAGGGATACTGAATTTTTAGGGGGCTACTTTTTGCGACAAATATGGTGGATTTATATTGAAAATCACCTAAAACATCGAATAAAACCAGTCTGGAAGCGGTACTGTTAGCAGTTTTTGAGAAAAAGGATGAAATATACAAAAAATCTTAGTAGAAAAGCACAGTCTTCTACGTTTGATGCCCAATAAATTTGTTAAATGACCAATGAAAAAATTATTTTTCCCAATAAAAATTATAGAGAATTTAATTCTGAAAGGAATTATGTAAGCAATGTAAATAAAAGTTTAATAAATGGACTCCTATGGACTCTACGCAGCAATACTTTGCCGTTTTATGAAAAGGGAACGAATAACTCATTTAGAAAAAACATAATATTTACTTTTGTATGAAAAGTTTTATTTTGATATGAAATAAACATATCTAAATGACATTAAAATCATACCAAAATACTTACGATGATGTTCAAAGTGACTTCCGTTGTTCACAATGAACAGCGGAGGTCTTAAAAACTACTTAGTTAATTTTTTTGAAATTTTTACGTAATATTCAGCTCATAATAATTATGTGTGCACACGTTGAGATTTTACTATGATGAAAACTTCACAATAACTGACTTTTTTTTAATATTTCAGGAAAAATCGTTGTATCTTCGAACCCTTAAATAAAAAACAAAACAATTTTTCTAAGGCCCTGTGAAACTTATCAATTTTAAAATTTTTGTTATGCCAAAAAAACCCAACAAAACAGCTGGAAAATTTGATACACCTGTTTTTATGAATAGTTGTTTTTGAGAAAATATTTCTAATATTAACATTGTGTAAGATAGGGATTAAATGTCACCAGGATGTAGCATAGCCAATTCTTATTTTGTGTATGTCAAATTTTTTTGAAATTTAATAATGTTGGGTGAAACTTAACAATCTTTTTTAGCCTCTTGGGAAAAAGTCCCGAAGCTTTTTTTACGAGGAACTAAAAAATACCAACAGCTCTATCCTTTTGAGCTTCGATTTATTCAAAGATGTTCAATTGCTAGACGTTCTTCAAAATTATACGCTAGAATCTATTGTTCGGGGGCACGAAACGCAGCAAACTGCCAAAACCAAATTCACATATAAAGTAATAAAGTAACAAGACATAACCATTTCTTGTGTAATTCTCTCACAGACTACAAAGACTTTTTATTCTAAAGACATTACTGTATCTGGTTCCTAGACATTATAACCTGTTTTGCAAAAATTATAAAAGTATACGGAATGCCATAACTTTTAAAGCAGAATTTCATAAACGGCTATTTAGCCGTGGGATGAAAAACACCTAATTATTGATTACACATTTTAATCTGCTCACGACATATTTTTAGGTTTAGGGAGACCTTGTTTTTGAAAACAAGGACATACATTGACTTATCCTAGGACTAGAGAAATAATACTTGGATAGGTTAATATCCCATCTCGTACGTACATTTAGAAGTAGGTATAAATTTATACATAAATTTAATGCACTGGAAAATATGTAGGCTATGCCTATGTAAATATTTCGGAACTAAAATTATTGTTATTATGAGTTCTTGTTATTATGTTACTTGAATTTAAATAGAGACACCTCTAGAATAGTGGTCTCTGTTAATGGCTAGCCGTGAGCTATTCATCCTATTAAATCCATTGCCCAATTGAAATAATTTGAATTCTTGTAGAAACTTTCTACCAGTAGGTTGACTGGCTGGATGACCCAATGGCCTTTGGGAATATCTTAACAAAGTTTCTGAATTTCCGACTTGATATTGCAATAGTAAAAACTATTGCAATACTGTTCGGATTTGTTCTTAATTTTATAAATCTTTGATATATTTTGTAATTTCAAAGTATTATTTTCAACCCTTAGTTAACGATCCTTTGATATTTTCCTTTATTTCAAAATTTTGGAGCTAGATAATAAAACTGGTACACTTAAGCAAAAACCAGCAATGTTAGCGATATTTTGAAAATATAACATTAACGGATAATTTTTAACGCATATAATTCACGCGTAAAATATTATTGATTGGTTGTAATAATTTTTAACGAAAATTAGAATGAAGTTTCCTACACTGCCAAACTCAAAACATTTGAAGCCAAAAATATGATTAAGTGGTTGCTAAATATATTATATAGGGCCTATCTAGTTTTACTCACACTGGTGTCATAACAAAATTTTGAAGTTCAGTATTAACCCACTTTATACTTGTAAATGTTTTTTACTGTAAAATTAAAAATTTGTAATTTTTGGAGTCATATTTGCTAATAAATAATTTGTAAATATTCAATCCGAAAATAGATATTTTCTAACAATGAGAAAATTTCTGTTTTGTCATTCATTCATTTTCTTTTTCATTATCATTTGAAAATTTCTTGGTCTATTTTAGTTTTTTATCTAGAAAAGTTTTATGTCATTTTTTTAATAATTAATTTACAACTGTAAAAATTTTATAAAAAGTAATTGTTATGATTGTGTTGGAATGAAATGGTAGTCATGAGGGCTTAGGATACTTCGCCAAAAATTGTGCGTTTATTTAGGGTTTCGATGGAATATTGTGGACAAAAGGTGTTAGCAAATCTGCATTTAAGGTTTTATCTAATCCTAATCTCAGACGTAGCCCTAATCTCAGAGACACATCTTACAGCTAGGTCTCGATTTTATATTCGCGACTATAGGATCTATCGGACCGATCATCCGGATGGTACAAGCCATGGGGGTACGGCCATACTAGTCAAATCCTCAATCACACACAATGTTTTAACACCTTTTTCCACTCCTCATGTCCAAGCGACCCTGATAAATTTACAATGCAAGAGCATAAGTTTTACCATAGGATCAGTGTATTGTCCTCCTAGACACATCATAAATTCCCAAATGTTTAGAGATTTCTTCAATAGTCTAGGTAATCGGTTTCTTATTGGAGGAGACTGGAACGATAAGCACATACAGTGGGGATCCCGTGTATGTTCTCCCAGGGGCAGAAATTTACTAAAAGCTATAACAGAAAATCATCTACATTATATTTCTCCAGATAGTCCAACATACTGGCCCTCCGCGCGTACCAAATTACCAGACCTCCTTGACTTTTTTGTTTGTAAGAATCTATTTCACCTTCCTATTGAAACAACCACAGTAAATTACCTCTCATCAGATCATTCCCCCATACTTTTAACGGTTTCAGACTAACCAGTCTCTACAGAACGCAGACCGAGTCTTACTCCCGGGCCTATGGATTGGGATCTCTTCCAGTTCAATTTAGAACACGCCTTAGATATCCCATTATCAATTAAAACGGACACGGAGGTAGATGATGCTGTTGATTTATTTACTACCTCTGTTCAACAGTGTGCATGGAAGGCATTACTGCCATACCGTCCAAATGTCCCAGACGCCCCACACTATCCCACTCATATCAGAGAACTTATTCGTGAAAAACGCCGCGCCCGTAACACTTGGCAGAGAACTCGCCTACCATCTAATAAACGTCGCTTAAACCGGCTGACAAACGAGCTGAAACAGCAAATTCAAACACACAACACCCGCTTATACGAAAATTATACTGGAACTCTGAACGAGAAGGATGGTAGTCTCTGGCGCAGCACAAAACGCCTACTACGGCATCACACGACATCGATGCCCCTTAGGGTGGGTGATGGACCCTGGCTAATAACTGATGACGACAAAGCTGAATGCTTTGGTAGACATCTTTCTGAAACATTCACTCCCCATAATGACATCCAATCTGTACATCACCAACGCGTTACTCAGTCACTAGATGAACCGCTTGAATTATCCCTCCCGCCGAAATACTTTCACCCCTCCGAAGTAAAATCTGAAATTTCGAGATTACCACGTAAGAAGTCACCGGGATATGATTTAATAACAGCTGACATACTTAAACATTTACCGCGGAAAGCGCTCCTTCTCCTTACTATAATCTTCAATAGTATATTGCGCACGACACATTTCCCCACTCAGTGGAAGTATGCAGAAATAGTAATGATACAAAAACCGAACAAACCTTTTCACTTACCTTCCTCCTACCGACCAATAAGCCTCCTCTCAGTACCTTCAAAAATTTTCGAAAAACTCCTTTACAAGCGCATTCTTCCGCTGGTTCATGATATACTACCTCCACATCAATTCGGATTCCGCACTCAACACTCCACTACACAACAACTGCACAGAGTGACTGATTACATAGCTTCGTCTATGGAACAAAAGATGTATGTGTCCGCAGGTTTCCTAGATGTCGCTCAAGCTTTTGACAGAGTTTGGCATACAGGTCTCTTACATAAACTGAAAGAAATACTACCATTTACCTACTACCTTATCATAAATTCCTTCCTATCTGACAGATTCTTTAGAATTCGTTTAGGATCATCCTACTCAAATTTCTTTATTGTCTTAGCCGGCGTGCCTCAGGGCTCAATTTTAGCCCCACTTCTCTCTTCTGTATACACTTCAGACCTACCGACCCTACCCCAGACCCTCACTGCTACCTACGCTGACGACACAGCGATATTAGCCCGAGACCAAAACTCTATACACGCTTCACTAACACTCCAACATCATCTCAATCTTATACACGAATGGTGTAAAACATGGAAAATAAAACTTAATACGACAAAATCCCTTCACGTAACTTTCACACTCCGTCATGGTGATTGCCCACCAGTATACATAGACAATGAACCTCTCACAAAAACAGATACGGTCAAGTATCTCGGTCTGACTTTTGATAAACGACTAACTTGGAGCACTCATATCAAACGGAAACGTTTATTACTGAATTCCCAACTTAAACTTCTATATTCCCTACTTCACAAACGATCAAAATTACCAATGGCACAAAAATTACGTATATATTGTTCTCTTTTGAAACCTATTTGGACCTACGGATCCCAAATCTACGGTTCAACCAAACCCTCTAACTTGCAACGAATTCAAGCATTCCAGTCAAAAACATTACGCCTTATAGCAAAAGCACCTCTTTACGTTAGCAACAAAACCTTACATACAGATTTGAAAACACCACTTGTACAAAATTCCATTGAATACCTATACAAACGCTTTCATGACAAGTCACACGAACACGAAAACCCCCTGGTGCGTTCACTTTCCTCCGTCCATTTACCTGATAATCCTCCTAGACGCCTTAAAAGACGCTGGAGTAGAGACATGCTAATTTGATATACAAATTTCATTCTTGGGGAGGCACCAATGGGGGCCCTACCCCTCTCATGCCTATCATGTCATTTACATAATCACGATAATCATCACATTTGCTTGTTGTAACATTTTACAGTTGTAAATAAAAAATTAAAGAGAGAAAAAAAAGAAGGTTTTATCACTGAAGTAAAGGGTTGTTTGTACTATAAGGTGTAATATTTTTTGACTGAAATGTCTGAAAGCGTTCTAGATTATAATGTTTAGTTGAACCGTACGCACATATTAAATTTAAAAAAATAACATTGTAGGCCTATTTGACGATGTAAAATTGATGGATTGAGTTCTGCGTAACCATTGAAGCTTGATATTTCACTTTCATTGTGTTTAAGGTCTTATACGTTGCAGTTTTTAGCAAATTTCAATTGTACCGGTACGATCATGATTGCCAGCTGCTGGTAATGTCAGTACTACAAGTTCCAGTGTGATAGATGGCTGATAACTGTAGGCAACTCAATTTGAAAACCAAAATGAATATCTAACTTTTATTTTCAATAGCTTACTGTAATTTAATGTTTTGAAACTGTCAAAAGAAACAATTTTCTAAAAAGTTTTTAAAATTACTGGTTGTCAATAAAAATTTGTTAAAAACAATTCATTTTCTTCTTTGAAATTCGAGTGAGCGGCAGAATTTAAAGAATGGAAAATAAAAAGATTTGGTGTGATTTAGTGGTTATCGCAACTAGCTTCTATGCCAGGGGTTCTGGGTTTGATTCTCAGTCAGGTCTAGCATATTTTCACCTTACACCGAGGCTTACGTATTCATCATAAATCAATAAAATAAAAACAAGGGATGGAATTCTAGTCCGGTCTTTTTCTTGTTACTGTAAAAAGTACTCTGCTCAGGAAAACTGAAGGTGTCAAATGTAGCAATTTCGTATTCAGTTTATTTCTTCTAGTCCTGCGTAATAAATTCCAAATAAATATTTTAAGCGAGTAAGAATACTATGGAAAATTTCTTGGTCAAGCAACTAGCTTATTTATAGATTTGTGAAGTCTTTACAAGTTTACTCTTGTATCATTGTGTCCTAAATTGAAAGCAAGAACGTCATATGTTGTTAGGAGTTCTTTTTTAAAAATTATTATATTAAAAAAGTAAAAACTAGTTACTACATCAAAGTAGAGTTCCCTTTACTTATGGGTAGGCTATTGGGGGGTGAAAACGAAGGGCTGAGTTGTAATTTGAAGTTTGGTCTTCACAGCGGGGGTTAACTCAACATTGCCGCAAATGATTGAAAAGTAATCGTGTTAGGGTATTCTAGAGTAAAGTTGAAATCAATTGAATGGGGGTTCAGGGAACACTTTTTCAAGTTACTTTCTCTTAATCTCTGTTGAGTAGCACTCCAAACCCACTCATTTTAAACAAATTTTACTGTTTTCTTACATTGCTGAAGAAATGGTTTTAAATAAAGATTGTACAACATATTTTCCAAGAAGCTTAACTGTATAATTTATGCACAACTAAAATTTGATTTTTACCTTTAGATCAGTCCGGAACGAACGATAAAAATTTAAATACGGTAATACCAAACTTTTCAATAGCTCAGTCACTAGCGTAATCAAGTGTTAAATTGGAAAACAATAGAGCTAGGCTCTACAAGTTACTCTGAAAGATTTCGTCACCATTTTTATTCCAAATGTCTTGAACAATCAACAAATGTCTTCAAACTCTTTTTTACCAGTCCCTGAATATTGTACATCACTCTCCTGTTTACAGTTGTTTTCCTCATTCATCTGTAACTAAGCCTTTCTTCTTACTTTCGATAAACCCTTAGTTTTGTACCATTTTCATCAAGTGTAACAATTTCCTTATTAGCCTGCATTCTTCCAACCTGCAACACGTTTCGAAATTTTATCACTAATTATGACTAAATCACAGAAAATCTTACTTATGGATTTTATAAGTTATACTTATATTTAATATTTAACTTACATACCATCCAAACAATATAATGATAATTTTAAAATGTTTATAATGAATTTATTTATTTCAAAGTTAAGAATTAATTTTCTTTTGTTTCAATTTACATATTAAACCAGTTCAGTATACAGTAAGTTTCATTAACTTTTAGGAATATTAATTCTGCAATTGCAGTTTGTCTAGCTAGTTTCTTCCTTGAGGGATAGTTAAAATAATTTCTTTAGGCAACAATCGGTGTCATGTTTAAAACAGATATGTCACTAAATCTTCTTACGTTTGAATAAGTTTTACTAATTTTTCCTACAAAATCCTGTACACAACAATCCCTCAGCTGTGTATGTAGATTCTAATGGATTTTATTCCGTTAGCTCGTGTTATACTAAGTAAGTTATATTAGGCTATATAAGAAGTTCATAATTTTAGTATCTCTCTATTGTGTATACTCTATTTTAGTATACTCTCTATTGTGTATAGTTTTGGGTTAACCAGCTTATTGCACACAATTTCAAAGGAATAAGCGTTACAAATTACAAATCGAATGTAGTGTTATTTTCAAACTTACAATCTAAGCTTGGTTGTTTTAGTGTATATTAATTCTTAAACATATCACTTCCAACGAAGTATGAAATCAATTTCGAATAACTCCTAATGTCTGTTTGGGTCGTTGTTCAATGTGACTAAACATCCTTTTTAAATAGCCTACATCTTATAAAAAAAATCTGGTTTGAAACACTCACACAACTTTCTCTTGCCAATGCAAATAATTAACAATAAACCTAACATTAGTAATAAAACATTAGAAATGAACAAAAAACTAACCTCAAAAAACATTAGTGAAATACGCAAAATTAAAATCGACCTCAGTTTGGCTTAAAAATACGGAAAATCGCTCATTCACGCTAAACCAGGCACTGTACAAAAAAATGCTTAAAATAAAAGTTTTAGATCTCTTAATTTCTTATAAATTTTATTTTATATACTTTTGTCGTAAAATGCCCGAAATCTTAAAAAATAGATTTTTACACGTTTTCGTGAGAAAAAAACAGAAAATTGCTAATTACCGCTAAACTAAGCGTTATACAAAAAAATGTTTGAAATAAAAGTTGTAGAATTTTACATTCTCTACAACTTTTATTATATAACGTTTTGCGCTAAAATGCATACTAAAGCCGCAATCTTAAAAAAAGTATGTTTTTACGTAAAAACACCCTCACGCAGAATTTCAGCAAACATGGCGCCTACCCTATCTTGTAGAGAATAAAAAATTGAGTAAAACAGGCGATTTTTAAAAAAATCGTAGGACCAGTTTTTGAGAAAATCGCAAAAAAGTGAAAAATTATACGAATAAACTACTACTTCCGGTTGACCGATTTTGATGAAAATGTTCGTGTCGGGTCCGGTAGTGGTATGTAACTTAAGTTTCAAGTTTCAAGTTTCAAGTTCGTACGATGTTTCGTTCTTGAGATATTCTGTTCACACACAGACACACACACAGACACACAGACACACACACAGACCAATAGCTAAAAACATGTTTTTTGGGTTCAGGGGGTCTGAAAACGTATAGATCCGGTGAAAACTCGATTTCTAAAAATCGACATGAAAACAATACTTTCCTTCCTATATATTCATATAGGCAAGAGAAAGTAAAAAATGGAAATCTCTTTATGACAGTGTCTTAATTTGAAAATCTAATACATAATTTTTTTCTTAGCATATATACACCGTTTAATTAATTTCTTATTTTATTTTATATTAAAATTATTAAATACTACTAGAAACGCCCAAAATATAAGTAAGAACACTTTTACCAATTGTAAAGTACTTTTGTGGCTTTACCACATCGTCAGCTCATCAAAATATTTAAAATTACACAATCATAACACTTTCTTTCAGAGAACACCTTCTTTGTATGTTATGGCAATTACAAAAATCTTATTTTTATCTTTCGTTTCTAATATTTCCAAATTACTTTCTATACTGCTTATAGCGTGCTTTGAATTAATTAATTATTCGATAACAATAGAAAAATGTATATATTTCCTTTTTTGTAATTTTATTATAGTGTTCAAAAAACCTCTTCCTGAACGATCTGATTCCTGTAATTGTCATGACATGCAGAGGAGGTTTACATCTCTGAAATAATAAATGTTATAATTGTGTAATCATAAGTGTTGTGATGAGCTGACGATGTGGAAAAGCCACGAAAGTACTTATAAATTGGTAAGATTTCTTACAAATCATTTAACCGTTTTAATAATTTTATTTAAAATAAAATAAAAAAATATTTTAGTTCTTATTTTATTAATTATTAAAAATTAATGTAAGAAAGACCAATTTCTGTGATAAATTTGTATTTGGCATAAACCCATTGAATTTTTTTCACGAAAACCCAACCAATTCTATTCAAACCGCTTGTTATATTTTTAATGAATTGCTTTTCATGTGGTTATAATTTTAACAGATTGAAAAAAATTATTCGACGATTCCTTCGGTAGCTTATTATCACAATTGAAAATGAAGCTTAAATTAACAGATGATTTTTTAGTAAAGGATATATCTAATTCAGGTATTTGGTTCATTATCATAAACTAGTTAAAAATACTTAAGTCTTTCAGTCAATTTTTTGAGATCGTCTAATCGTGTTCAATAATCAAATTACTTTAAAAACACTCTAAAAATTATATGTATCCTTTAAATGTCATTGGAAAAGTATAAAATCTATTATACAAAAATTTCTAACAAATATTTACATATAAACCTAGCTGGGTACTATGGAGTTCCATATTCCTATAGGTATACAGATAAAGTAGGCTACCTAACTGTCTATTGACATGGGATCTCGAATAGGGGTACTAATTATCAAATCATTACCTGCAATCAAGCGAATGATAATGCATGTAATATTTAGTTTAGAGATTGAAGTACTGTTTACTTTCTATCAGTCCCTGTCTCGTCTTAAAACTTCGATAAATGCAGTACAAAATGAATTATACATGTGTAACAAATCTGCGTAAGTCTGTAGGCATGCAGATCTTTGTTAATATTGTCACATATTTTTTACACTTAGAATTTATTATGGAGATGTTGCTCTTTTAGTCTGTCCTGTGTGTCTCTCACTATTTTTGTACAATTATAATTTTTTCCATGTTACAGGATGTGTTTGTGAGTGTGATGCGAACACCCATGAATGTGCGCGTACGTAAGCTCTTGTTTGTTTATCCGTGTGTGGACGTAGTCATTGAACCAAGGGGTAGTTTTTTTAAGGGTGACAGTGGGTTGGAGGATGACACAAGTTTGGGGTTTGAAATTGACCATGAAATTGCTGGGGGTGGTTACAGATGATGGGTTTGGGGGTTAGTGACGGGGGGGGGGAGGATGTGGTGCAGGGGAGAGAACGTTGTTTAATATCGAGCAATATACTAGCTCATACTTACAAAACTCACTCCTCGTCATTCTGTAGACTGCAGTTAAATGAACTCTAGTTAATAATCAAATAGCACAACACTGTTACTACGAAAAACAGTCTGTATCAGACCATACGATTTTAAACATTTTGCAAATTTATATGATTTGAACTTGTTCAATCAGAATTTAATTATCTTGTTCGTGACCATACAGATTGTTAACTACGTCCTTAAACAAGAAATAGATTTAGAATGTATTCTAATTATTTAAGATGTGTTTGTCATTTATTGATTAGACCTATAGTACCAAAAATTAAAATTTCACATAACCTTACTGCAGTCATTAAACTAACATAAGTAGGCCTATAAAAGTTGTTAATAATAAGGGAAATATCTATTTATTTATATTCATAAATAATACTCATCCAAAAGATTATAGACATGTTTGGAGTAGGAGTGCATAAAAAGTAAAACAACACAGAATACGATTTATAAAATACACAAAAAAACCCAAAAAAGCAAGATAATTAGCAGTGCAGTATGACCAAAATATACATAGCTAATAAACAATTAACAAAAGTCAGTCACCTGAAGAGTAAAATAGTGGGATAGAGTAACCCTTGCTCTAACCGATTTAGCTCTATGGGTGTAAGACCTCCTCTTCCGTTCAGTAGAGGAGATGTTTTACCTATCCAAGGTTAAAACGTGGAGGTCGCAACTCGAAATCTGGACCTTAACAACTATCCTCGGCAGAGACTTCGCCGGATTTGATCACCCCAAACTCTTTTCGGAGCAGGAGAACGAGGTATTTTGCTGTAAATAATAATAAAAAGTTTAAATACAAGCCTCTTTTTCAAACTACGAAAATATGTATCGATATCAAACTCATGGTTAATAGTTGTATTCTATTCATATAATTTAAAATTATTTTTATATTTCTTTGTATTTAATGATTACCCATGTCCCTTTCATGGAAGAAGCACGAGTGATATCAAGAGTAGAATTGCTCAAGCTAGAAAAGCCTTTGAAATGAAAAACAGCTTACTGACTACAAACGTTGATTTACATATTAGGAAAAATTTCTTAAAACATTATGTTTGGAGTGTAGCATTATACGGAAGTGAAACGTGGGTGATAGGGGCTGTAGAACGGAAGAGGATAGAAGCTTTTGAAATGTGGTGTTATAGGAAAATGTTAAAGATTAGGTGGGTGGACAAAATAAGTAATTTAGAGGTTCTTAGGCGAGTGGATGAAAAAAGAAGTATATGGAAACATCTTACCAAAAGAAGGGATAGGCTAGTGGGGCATATCCTAAGACATCCAGGTATTGGGCTATCAATAATGGAGGGTAACAATGAGGGAGTAAATTGTAGAGGGAGGCAAAGATTAGAATATATAAAGCAAATTACAAAAGATGTAGGGTGTTACAGGTATGTAGATATGAAACGACTTGCGCAAGATAGAACAGGTTGGAGAACTGCGTCAAACCAGTCGAGAGACTGATGACAAAAAAAAAATAATGAAATACGATTTAAATTTAATATGTGTTGTAAAAATTTAGGTACCAAATACGTTTAATAACGATTAGTATTTTTTGTTTAAAAAATTAAATTAGAATCTTATTAAATTAGAATAAATTAGAATTTCTCATCAAACCTTCGGAATTCTTGACTTTATCCTATGTCTATAATGACAAGCTCTGTTATACGAGTGGATTTTCGCAGTGGATGATAAATTATGGTAAGATTCTATTTCCTACTAATAACTGGTATTATTATTTTTTATTTATGTAGTTCGTATAGACTATTCTACTGATTGTAAAGCTTACAATTTTGTGTAAAAAAATGAAGAAACCTAAGTTAATCAAGTCAAATTTTATGAATTATTTCTGTCGTTTTTTGCCGCAGTCGTACCTTCAGCCTTGATAGCTTAATTAAGCGCATGTTTAAAATTCATATTCGTAGTATTCTCAGAATTCAATTTTTGTAAAATTTTATTTCTATTCTAAAACTGGTAGTATAAGTACCATGATTTGGAAACAGTCGGTGAAGTTGAAAGTCAGACTGTACATTAATACTAACAAGGGACAGATTGCCGAAAGGCATGCTGATATTGAGAGGTTGTGTAGTAATACTAAGGTCTGTCATCGAATTATTTGTGAGAGTTAGAAAATGAAGTACAGTAATATTAAGGCACGCGACGGGTGCTGTTTGCTCTAGACACGCGCTGCACTCAGAATCCCTCATTCGTGTTTGTGTGATCCAGTTGTGGGGATGATCAAACAAACAACAATCAGTTGCAGTGACACTGTTCGCTCAATTCTGTGGTCTAATTGAGTTTTTGTTTAAGAACTCTCTCCCTATGGATATCTTAATTTAGTCGATGGAGAAAATTTAATATAAGGTATTTAGATATTGTTAAGCCGAAGTTTATTAAATAACGTTTAAAAACGTATTGGCCTTCGGGATCCGTTACTCAGTTAGTGGAAAGTAGCTAGTATTAATTGTTAAGTAACATCGGTTTCGGTAGCGACTTTATATATTATGATGAACAAACTCCTCTGGGGGTTTATTCAAATTTATTTCTTATTCACATCAAAAATACAGTGATATAATTGGATGATTGTCAAGAGCTTACTGTTCCCAATAACAAATAAAAGCTAATGACTGCGTAATTATCAATAGAGAATTGGCTATGATTAATGAAAAATCGAAAAATTTTCGGATATTATAATGCATATCATGCTCATCTAATTCGGTCATGGTTTACTTATTGTTCATAAATTAAATGAATATCAACATACGCACATCAAGGATTTAAAAAGAAAAAATCTAAATGTTTGATTTTAAGTGTTTCCCTTTCTTGAGTAACTTGATATTTAGAACGTTTAAAAAATAACGTCTTGAAAAATTGTTGTCTTATTGGGTTAATACAAAACAATAAAATAATATTAATTACTTTGTAAATATCGTAATGCAAATAACGTAATTTTGCAAATAACCTCATTGGGGTTAATTAGTATTTCAAATGACCATAGCGGTACTTAACCCAAATACTAATAAATTTGTACTATGTAACAGAAGGACATTGTAATCAGATATATGGCTCGCTGTGCACACAGGCAAGCTAAGCTCCCTTACTTCTCTCTCAAAGTCTCTCATACTCCCGCTCGTTCTAGTTCTGACTGCGTATTGAATGACTCATGTATGTATACACATCACAGGTATTGTATTGTAATACAGATTACGATTCCATCAAATCAAATCACCCCGAATCCTTTGTACCGGTAATGGATATGTCCAATACACGTGTCAGGTGTACGCACTTTTCGATTCACGACATTTAGGGTTGGGAGAAATGACGACAGAGGGATGTTTTAGGTTTTTTCCCGTATTCATTACATTAATTTACAAGATAAAAAAGTGCAAGGGGATGGAAAGTTTGGAAATGGCTTATTATTTAATGCAATATACTACTTTGATTTTATACCGGAATAAAATCCAAGGCATTTATGTACAACTATACTTTAAAACCAGACAAAGTTACATCATAAGATATCGGGAATGGTGTTTTCATTAGTAAAGTGTATTAGTAAGTAAGTGTATTACTGTATTGTAAGTGTATAGTGTATAAGTGGTGTTTTATTGTAAAGCTGTACCGAATTTATGCAAACCTTTTGAATCTAGATGCTGCTTAATTTGGATCTCTAAAAATTATGAAATTCTCAAAATCTCAGAGCAATCATAGTCAAAAATGACGTTTGTACTCTGGAAATACATGACTTGGTAAGTGAATCAGCTGCTTCCCTTTTCTATAATTTTTTTCCTTTATATTTCGTTATTTTCTTAACAAATCTTTACACAGATATATTTGATATTTAAGTATATTTACAGTATCGTTAATATTTCACTTACTGCTCCGTACAAACTGGTGTACCTCAGGGATCTACCTTAGCACCATTTTTATATTCTATTTACACTTCTAATGTGCCGTCTCATCTACACACACTCCTTGCTCCGGACGCGGATGATACTATAACATTGTAATTTGCCAATAACCCAGCTCAAGTATCGTATGTCCTCTAACAGCATATTTTTCGCCCATAATTATGGCTTACCAAATGGCGGATCAAAGTCAACACTACAAAAATATCTCACGTTATATTTACCCTGCGTAAACGAGTTTGGCCTCCTTTATACCTTTATGGTACTTAACTTCAAACTTCTGAATCTATCCGTTATCTACATTTATATCTAGATAGGAGACTCACGTGGAATCTCCTTGTGGATAAAAACGAAAGGCACCCAAGACAGGTTAAAACAGTCTTCTTTCACCCAACCACCGTCTATCGTCTACCGTCTTCTTTCACGCAAATTCAAAGTATCAACCACATCTAAATTATCTATTTACAACTCCTACCTTTGGCCAATCTGGTGCTATACCAGTCATCTCTACGCCTGTGAAAAACCGTCGGTATTAGCAAAACATTTAGCGTTTTTAACCAAAGCTTTACGATAATAGTTAACGCCTCTTATTATGTAACTAATAAAACACTACACTCAGACTTAAACGTACCCTACATAAATAATGTTTTCTTTAAACTAGGCATACACTGTTCAAAATTTAGGACGAAACTCACGAACCACCATTACCCATTGATCTCAAATATGACTACACAAACTCTCACAAAAAAAAAACAAATAAGATTATTAAAACATCGATGGAACCGAAATTTAATCAACTAACTTATTTCTCTAATTGACTAAACATAAAAATGATCTAAATTATTCACTAATCTATTTACGTCAGAGTTCTGTCATTGGCCTCCACTCACGTTCTTTATCATACTTTTTATGTTATCATATTTACTGATTGAATCTAACAGATTGTGAATTTCTTGAATAAACGTTAAAAATAGTCTGAATGTAGCCTATTGAACGAACATTAGATTAATGACATGCGTTATTTCTATGCCATTTACAAATTATACACTCGTTTCCATTCAAAATTAATAAATGACACGAATTCAGAGATAGGAAATTTGTCACACCCACACCTATCACAAAATCCACATAGGAGATTAAAAAGATGCTGTATAAAACAGTGATAATCGTTTGCCACTGAGTGATTTCCTCAATTAAGATGAAACAGGACACTAAACACGTAAAGGCTATTATAAATACTACTAGTTGTATGGATATGGATATACAGCTGTAACTATAAAGACAAAAAAAAAAAAATTAAAAATGAGAATACATCTGTAATTTAATAAAATAGATAAGTTTATACATGTTTACCAAAATCGCTGTTCATTTTTGGATATTAGCTAATATCCTACCGGCAAAAAATGATAAGAACAATACTGAAAAGGTGGCCTGAACCTACGAGTATACTGCTCAGATTTTGACTGGAATTTTTTCAGAAGAACAAAAATCTTAAATTGTTTTATTTTTAGTTGCAAAGCATATACAGATGAAGAACTAGCAATTGCGGCCATGTTGTTGGTAGTCTCGGCGTGGTTGCGTTAAAATTTACTTGCAAAAATCGTCTAGATGAATAAAATTTGCTGCCAGTACTTCAATACACATGCTGATCCACAAACATCATTTTCTTAACAAAATCCTTTATTTTTCCCTGAATATGACTGACGAGATAAGCAAGCCAATTTTCAGAACTTAAGTTCTACAGGAACCTATACGATTGACATATAGGTAATTTCTTTATTGTCGCTTCCTATTTACCTCTGAAGAACAATTGATAGATATGTAAATGGCTTAGTTTTTCTTTCAATTAATGAGAAAAAAAATTGCCGAATTTCAGTTGTCTAGATGATCGGGAAGTTAAAGATTTGTTAATCAAATTTAAATTTCAAATGACCATAAACAATTCTTTTTATAAGTTAACAGTCCCATCAACTGCTGCAGTCTTTAGAAACTTTTTTCGGGTTTGGGGTTTTGGTAATTTAATAATAATATGTAACTTCCAGACCACGGCAGTGAATTGAACCGTCAGTTTTCCAGGATATTACTTTATAAATGTAGTATTGAAGTGGTCAGAATAAAATTAGGTAAAATATAGAATAATTAAGTAACAATTCGCCAATTGGTTACTACGCTAAAACTTACTACAGTTTAATTGTTTTAGTATTATCATTTTACGATTAAAAATTTAGATGCTATCAAAGAATGGCTCCACATATGGAAGAATAAACTAAACGTTTCCAAATCACAACAGGTAACTTTCACACTTCGGCCTGTTGGTTGCCCAAATTTACGCATCGATGATACTAGACTTACAGTTACAGACAAAGTTAGGTATCTTGGTTTAATACTTGACAGACGTCTCACGTGGAAACCATACGTTGCGCACTGCGCACGTCAGAGCAATTTCAGACTCACGATTTTGGATGTTGTATGGCGTCTTAGGTCGCAAGTCCTCGCTAACTCTACACTTAAAAGTCATTCTCTATAAATCACTAATACGGCCAATTTGGCAATATGGGGGACCAATTTTTGGAGCCTGTCACAAAACAACACTGAATATTCCTCAAAGACACCAGTCAAAAGCACTAAGAGCAATAACAAACGTACCTTTTTACGTAAACAATCTAACCCTTCACAAAGACCTGAAAATACCTTACGGTTCGAGACATTGTCAACGCAACATACAACTCATTACACACAAAAACAATTGACTACATAAATCCAAATGTCCAATCTCTTTCAACTAACGATCTCCCTGTTAACAGACGACTGAAACGAAGGTGGAATAGGGATCTTCTCCTACCACCATAAAAATAACAAAAAAACCATTTCAATTTAACTTGCCATGCCTGTTTCATTTCATAAAAAAATCATCTCAAAAAAATCATTCATCATAGTTTATAAATCATTACCTATCATTAAAAATTGGCATCACATTCCTTGAAATATATATTTCACGCCGAAATCGGTCACTGGATCACGTCACATTCCTGCCATTCCTCATTCATTCCATTTCATTTACTAGTTGTGCTTAAAAAATTGTACAGTTGTAAATAAAAATTAAATTGAAGGAAAAAAAATTTTTACTAAGTAAAATAACTATAGATATAAAAGCATAACAATGTATTGCACGCTTTGTCTGAAGTATAAATATGATTGTGTGTACGGTGCAGTAAAAATAGTGTAATTAAGAGTAGACATGTTAGCTGCTAACTGTTTACGATCCGACAATCTGACAAATGTGCATTTGCAACGTATCTCGTGACAACAAACTAAAGCGTCTGGTGCTGCACATTTTCTTCTATCTACTTAGAACCCCTGCTGGTAATGTTCATTAAAGACAGTTCATACTTCACTCTATACTATAAACATTAGACACTTCGAAGCTTAGCACATTTTCTTGGTAATTGCTAAACCCGACTGAATACAAATACTGAAAAGTTATACGCCATCCGTTTTAAAGTGGTAGACTTCTTTCAATATGTTGTTTTTGTACTGTACCGTAAATTAGTAACTCTGTAGTGTAACAGAATGCATTATATATTTAAATTTTTTATTATTTTTAGTCACGGTTCATCACGTCATTTATCTTTCTACAGATATCGCCTTATATTTCACTCTTGGCATCAACTTTTAATACGAGTTTCAAATATTTGTTTTTCGGAAACACAGTTGTTATTCAACAAAGGGCCAGTAAAAGCGGCCCCTTTATTTAATTTTTTTGAAAATGTACGACTAATCAGCTAATAATAAAATCAATTAATAAAATTAGTGGCCATTAAACGTTATTTTATAATAAAATAATGTTGGAGTTGCTTTCAGATCGTTGATTTCAATTGCACCAGGATATTTCTTTTACTAGTAGTGAACGGTATCAACAGAGGTATCAATAAATAATTCAATTTGATTCATTATTCTATTTTTATACATATCGTGTTTAACTAATATAGGCAAAATATTATGCAAGAAACTTTGTGTACAGATTTTAGACCGTAGACCACAATTCAAGCCAAGATTTTTAGATCTTTTGATATAGATTTCAGATCATTTATGGGGTTTACATCCGTGTAC
This sequence comes from Catonia carolina, assembly GCA_035578175.1. Lineage (NCBI taxonomy): Eukaryota > Metazoa > Arthropoda > Insecta > Hemiptera > Achilidae > Catonia > Catonia carolina. The sequence goes on along the minus strand of JAQMRL010000001.1, from coordinate 193,218,034 downwards.
TTTATTATAGTTCTCTTTAATTATAATTTTGTTTATTGCAACTATTCTAAAATTAACTAACAATTTTGTTCTAATAAACTGATTTACTTTAAGAGTTAACCAACTAGAAGTTCTTAGTTCTGTTTAATATATTATTAATATATTATATTAATAATATAATAATTATTATAATTAATAATAAATAATTATATTAATAATTTAATATATTATAGTTTAATATATTATTTTAATATATTCTAATACACTAAGTATTTATAATATTTACTAATTATTTGATACAGTTGTTATAATTTTCTCTTTGTAACACTTAAAAATATACACTAGTAACCATTAACTAATAACTTTATATTGTTCATTAAAACATTTCAAATGGTTTCATACGAAAAAGTCTTCTATTCAGATCTGCGCTGTCGAGTAGCTATATAGCTGCAAGATTCACATGATGAAAAACTCTGTCTTCGTGACTTCTGGGAAATTTTCAAATTACCTCGTTTATGGAATCCACTCCCAAGTACCGGTGCAGGACATCGTTCCCAACATAACAGGGTACGTTGGTAATACTTCTGAGAATTTATGTGTGGATTCTTTCTACTATAATTAATTGATTTAAAGCTTTTGTACATCCCCGAAGTTGAATTCCATGAATCCATACAGGTTTTAATATTTGCTTGTATATTAGAAGTTTTTTTACAAGTAGATATTGCATATTTTCTACCTAGTAACCAGTAAATAGGTAGGAATTCGGCATTATCTATTTATAAATGTTACGTGATTTGAACTAGGCCGTCAGTCTAGTTAGGTCGTCTAATTAGGTCGTCAGTCTATTAAAATCTAACTTAGAATCGGTAACGATTCTAAGAGAAAAAGTAAACTTGAAATACTTATCAGAACTCATGACATTGTATTTATTGTTCTGTACTAAATTTTTACCTTAAAATAATAATATTCTAACGCTCTGATTCAACTTCTTATTTTGGAATTTTGTAATGGATCTAGTGCAGGTTTTCTTAATTCGAGACCCATAGACAGTCTGCTACCCTTGTTACTCTATGATAGTGTAGACGTAGGAATTACCAGTTTCTAAACAAGAATTTTTTTATAACTTTTACGAATTATTTACAGAACTTGAACAAAACCTTTCAATAAATATGTTAAACGATTCTTATCTATCTGGGGATAACCAAATTCAGAAGGTATCTTCTGATTACTGTATATGATAAAAGATTTATTTTTTTTTCTTCGTGGATTCAGATGACATTTTTGCAAATGATTTACAATTATCCGTTGAGATAAAATCAGATGGCTTAATTTTCGTTTGAAGAAGAATAAAAGAAATGAATACGAATAAATAACTTTAACTTAGTAGGTTTTATAGTTCGAAATTGGGGTAAAATATGTAATAAAAATAGCATAAGAAAGGTTTGTGATAACTGAAATTGAGCGTTAAGATATTTTGAAATGTAGTATTCAAATTCAGAATTAGAATTATTGGTGTGAGAACAGAAGACTCTAAATAAGTATTTCGAAAGTGCTTTAACTTTTTTTATTATAATCCTAGCATAATTTTTATACGGTAGACAAATGGAATGAACTAATTATATATAAATAATTAAACTCAAACACAGAATGTTAACTGGGACTGGTCATTCCCTAATTCAGAATCAGTATTACTGGTGTATGAACAGAGACACTAGACACATATTTCGAAAGCGCTTCAACTTTTTACTTTCTCTTGCCTATATGAATATATAGGAAGGAAAGTATTGTTTTCATGTCGATTTTTCGAAATCGAGTTTTCACCGAATCTATACGTTTTCAGACCCCCTGAACCCAAAAAACATGTTTTTAGCGATTGGTCTGTGTGTGTGTGTGTGTGTGTGTGTGTGTGTGTGTGTGTGTGTGTGTGTGTGTGTGTGTGTGTGTGTGTGTGTGTGTGTGTGTGAACAGAATATCTCAAGAACGGAACAACGTACGAACTTGAAACTTGAAACTTAAGTTACATACCACTATCGGACCCGACACGAACATTTTCATCAAAATCGGTCAACCGGAAGTAGTAGTTTATTCGTGTAATTTTTCACTTTTTTGCGATTTTCTCAAAAACTGGTCCTACGATTTTTTTTAAATCGCCTGGTTTACTCAACTTTTTATTCTCTACAGGATAGGGTAGGCGCCATGTTTGCTGAAATTCTCGGTGAGGGTGTTTTTACGTAAAAACATACTTTTTTTAAGATTGCGGCTTTAGTATGCATTTTAGCGCAAAACGTTATATAATAAAAGTTGTAGAGAATGTAAAATTCTACAACTTTTATTTCAAACATTTTTTTGTATAACGCTTAGTTTAGCAGTAATTAGCGATTTTCTGATTTTTTCTCACGAAAACGTGTGAAAAATCTATTTTTTAAAGATTTCGGCCTTAGGCTTTCAACTTTTCAACATTTTACGACAAAAGTGTATTAAATAAAATTTATAGGAAATTAAAAGATCTACAACTTTTATTTCGAGCATTTTTCTCTACAGAGTCTAGTTGAGCGTGAAAGATTGATTTTCCGTATTTTTAGGCCAAACTGAGGTTGATTTTCATTTTGCGTGTTTCTCTCATGATTGAAATAAGGTTTTAATTGAAATAGGATTTTGAGGTTAGGTTTTTATTTATTTCTAATGTTTTATTACTATTGTAAGGTTTATTGTTAATTATTTGCATTGGCAAGAGAAAGTCGTGTGAGTGTTTCACACCAGATTTTTCTTTTATAGTTGAAGCTCAATTTTTATTCGTTAGACAAGGGAAATGAAATAATTACCCATAAATAAAATTAAACTCTAACACAGAATGATAACTGAGACTTGTCTCAGTTATAACACTGTGAAAAAAACGCGATTATAATGGAACTCCCGTACGATAGAATGACCCATGTTTTATAAATTGATTATTACTTAGATGTACGTAGGCATGTAAGTTAAGTATGTCTTTTTATTTATAGTAAACAATATACCGCGTAATACTACCTGGTTTGTTACAGTATTAATCTTGATTTACCAGAGAACAACCGAGGTACTTGGTGGTCTCCTGTGTTTTCATTACGATAATTATCGGACTGTTTATACGACTCATGGCTTACAACTAAATACCACATAAGCTATTATTAAATAAAATTTTTTGTTCAACTTTTCAACCGGCTTTGATATACGAGGTAGGGTCAAAAAGTTCCCGGAATTGGTTATTAAAAATTTATTAAAAATATTTATAACATTCTTACATTATTTCCCTTCAAAATACTCTCCTCCTGCATCTACACATTTATTCCACCGTTCATATAATTGTTGGAAACACTCTTGAAAGCCGTTTTTTGAAAGTTCCTTCAGCCGCTCCGTCGCATTTTCAATCACCTCTGACGAATCAGCAAAACGATGTCCCTTCAATGCCATTTTTAACCTTGGAAACAGGTAGAAATCTGGTGGTGCGAGATCGGGAGAATATGGAGGATGTTCCAGAGTGGTAACATTATTCTTGGCAAGGTATTGTTTCACCATTAGGGATCGATGTGCTGGGGCATTGTCGTGCAACAAATACCAGTCATTCTCTGCCCATTTTTCAGGTCGTTTTCGTCGAATTGCATCTCGTAGCCGTTTTAAGATCTCTGTGTACAATTCTTTATTTACTGTTCTCCCTTCAGGAATAAATTCATAATGAATCACTCCACGGTAATCAAAAAACACCTCCAACATCACCTTACCCCGGCTTCTGTCCAAGCGAAATTTTTGTTTTCTTGCGCAGGAAGCTGTCATCTGCATCAGCCATTTCAATCAAGTCCCTGGACATGGTCACTCTCATTTCCTTTTGCTCAGGGGATAACATTTTTGGAACAATGTGCAAGCAAACACGGTGCATGTTCAAGTCATTATGAAGAATGCTGTGAACACTCCCATGTGAAATACCAACTTCAGAGGCAATAGTATTGATGGTTGTTCGCCTGTCCGCACGCACAATTTGTCGAACGCGCTCAACATTGTCGTCTGTAGTGGAAGTGGAAGGCCGCCCAGTCCGAACGTCATCTTCAATTGTTTGTGCGACCGTCGCGAAAACGCTTATGCCACTCGTAAACTGCTGTTTTCTTCATCGCAGAATTTCCGTATGCTTTTTTTAGCATCTCAAGAGTCTCCGAGGGTGATTTCTCCAGCAACACACAGAATTTAATATTGCCACGCTGCTCTAATGACGACATTGCATAATCCGACGAAAGACAGAAACTACGATCTACAATATTTAACACCGAACGCACGGAACCAACTACAACTGCCTGCTAACCTCAAAAGCACATTCACTACCAGTTATGCCAACCTCACAAACAAAAATTTCCCTTTCAGCTTACAAATACGTGACTGTAAGCGACCATTCCGGGAAATTTTTGACCCTACCTCGTAGTACTTTAAATTGTTTGTAAAGGCAAGTTTGTATTTGTTTATGTTCCATAAATTCTTATCAAAGCAAGTTAATGTATTATTGAATATATTAACCAACAATATATTTTTTAAACTAAATTTTAAACTGATAAAATTTTAATTGATAGTTTGATTAATTTTTATATTGATCAATGCTAAAACATGAAAGTAAATTTAATTACAATAATTATTATTAATTTTAATCGTACTGTAATAACGATTAGAAAAAGGTATACGCTGTAAATAGTAATATTTATTATTATTGTTTTTTAAGCACACTGAACAACTGGAATCATATAATTGTCGGTTAAATAAATAGTAATTATAAAAATAAATAAATAAATGAAAGGTATTGGTATTAAATACACTTATATAGGTAGGCTATGCACTCATTAAATTGTAATGTACACACGATAAACTGTAGTCAGACATGTATAAAGTTGCAAACCGTGTATAGTGACACAGAACACAAATCATCCATCCTCAACAAATAGAAAGTAATAAACTGTAATGCACACGCGTGCCGCCAGTTTATTGAAACTACAAGTGCATTGTGTGCCGGTGCATTTATTTCTTTTTAACAAGCATGCTTTTACACAAGTAAATAAATTTTCCTTAAAGAGTGTATTTTATATGCAGAAAATAATTTTAAGTATCGATTTCATCTATTTATTTTTACTGTTTACCCTTGTTGAATAAATAATGAGTTTTAGAAATAATGAATGAATACAGTTTAAACGTAGTACTGTAATTTACAGATTTGTAAAATTTAATTAACTCTATTAAATTCCAACTGGAATGTTGGAGTATATTAAATTATATTAACGTACTCTGTTTAGCTGATTTTCTCTTCATATTTAACATAAATTTTTCTATTGATTCTTAAATTATCTTCGTGCCATCACTGCGCTTTTTGTTGTTACTTTTCATAATTTGTTACTCATATTACAATTTTGTGGAAATTTTGCAATCAGCATCTCACTTTTGTTTTCTTTATTGTGAAGTTGTTGATTAAATTCTTACTAGGTTGATTAATACCTATATTATTCGAATTAGCAGACATTCAATCTTGCTCATTTTTCTGGTCTTCTGTATTTTCGTCTGCGTGCGTTGTAGCCGTAGGCGTTCCAAACCAAATTTTTCTGTTGGCAATATCACACTAAAATTTAATTTAAGAAATTGAGAGTGCTAAATTATTTGCGCTCGATCTGCCAGTTCCAGGGCTAAAAAAATAGTAGTTTCTTATCACCATGGTCAGTCAATTATATGACTGACATTTAAGCACAGAAGAAGTAGAGGAGTAAAAGACACTAGTCAGAGTTATCTCCTCTTATGAATTTCATTATACAGCCAGACCCAGTGGTGAATGAAGTGAAGTTTTCATTTTCACAGTGGAAGGTAGATACTTTTCAGAGAGCCTGGCATGCTGTTAAGCATTTATCCGCACTCAGCGGGAAGGTAATGGTAAACCACCTCATTTCTCTTTCTACTTAGTAAAGCCTCTAGAGATTCAAACCAGCCTTTTGACTGATGACCTAAACAACAACAATGTACGAACCTTGTGTTACAAAATCATATGATCCAAATTAAGAGGATATTACGGTATAAGAATCTTGTGATTCAATTAAATTTTTGATAAATAGCACTCGCTATTTCAGAATAAAAGAAATGGCAAAACACAGCATAGGTAGACTGTTTTTTTACTAGCTATAAATATTTTTTTTTATTTTTACAATAGTTTCTAAAATATCTTTGCTAGATTATGTTCTTTGATAAACTTGCAAAAATGGGTTGCTAAGGGATCTCAAATCCCTTGTCACATACAGTTTTACATCAATACAATGGTTTTTAGTAGAATTTCATCTGTGACACAATTACACCAAGTGTCAAATCCATGATTTAAGTCTCAAAAAAACTGTTTTAGATTTCTTATCAGGTAATTTTCTCTAAGCGGAAGATTTAACCGTAGAATTACAATTTAAAATTAATGAAAATTTAACCGGTGTTAAATAAAATTAAAGATATTCATGCTTTCAATACAATAACGATTATTGTTTTTTCCGGATATTTTTCAGAAATATCTGTGGTTGAATATTTTAGATTTTCATCTGACTTTCAAAACTTTTAGCAATTTAGATAAAAATAAAATCAGAGAAAAATGTGTTAAATAACCATGGAAAATATATGTTAACAGAAAAATGTTTATTAAATATTCAAGTTGGTAAGTCTACATGTAGGTATAGTCCGTTACTGTCGGAAGATATATTACTACAATTTTTCCTGTTGTTTTGAAAAAAAAATATTGCAACGTAATTAGCGAAATTTGCCATTACTTTTTAATTATTAGAACTTTTTCATTTATTTTCTTATTATTTTTGGAAAATGGATTTTTTGTTGCATATCACGTAGGCTGAGTGGAAGTCAGTGGTATTTCTAATTTTAAAATAATTTAGGATAACGTGGGTGTGTAATCCTAATTTGCAATAAAATTTTGAATGATTATTTTTACCAATAAAGACGTGAGAAGAACGAGACCTTGACAAGTTACTGAAGGTCAGACCCAATAAACTAGAAATGAAATACTATAATTTAAATATCGTTCAGAGAATTTGGCGAGATAATTTATTTACTAGAATGTCCGGAAAAAATACTGGTCTGGCCTCCTCCATGGTGCATTAATTAGCAAGCTTTTCGGTAAGGCTGTAGGTCCAGGGTTCTATTCTCGTTAGTGCCTCGTAATTTTAACAATTAAAATTCACTGCCGCTTTTCCATAACCCAAAGTAGTCTTTAATGACCCAGCTAATTTGACTTTAAATAGCTCCACTAAAAGTGACACATTCAGTGTTAATTTTTCTGATTAAGCCTTGACATTTCACAAGTCTTTAATAAAATCTTGTGTCTATTCAAAATTATATACGAAGTAAATACAAATCAAGGTACCTACTTTACAAATTTTAAAAAATTATTACCTTGAACTTTTTCCAAATTTTAAAGTAATTTATTTCTTTAAAACCGTACAGTTCCTTTAAAAATTCGTTCTAAACAGTCATCATTCAACCAAATTTAAACTCGAGTTCCTGATGCCCAAAAATGCCTATAACGTACCTTTTATTTACGTCAGACATACCAAAACACAAGATACAACAGTAGCTATCTCTGGTGATGGCACAGCAATTCTTGCAGTGTACAAAGGCCCTGCCAGAGCAACTAACAAACTTTAACACCACCTAACCCTTATACGAGACCGGCAGATAAAATAGTGTTAGAAGACAAATGAAATTAAAAGCTCACATGCACCATACATTTAGTCATCAAAATTGTCCACCCTTATTCACACATATTTATTTATATTTCAACAAAGAAATTCCACATACAGCTAAAAGTCTTGGATTATATTTTGACATTACTCTAAATTAACAAAGACACATTCAGCAGGAACGTAAAGATCTTGACTTAATATTCAAACGATTCTTTCGACTACTCAAACCGACATCAAAATTATCGCTTCAAAACAAACTTTTAATTTACAAAACAATTTTGACCCACGTTATTTAGATATGGGGCGCAACCAGGAACTCGTAACTCAAATATTCAAACTATTCATAGTTTTCAGTCAAACTCTGAGGTCTAACAGCTGGGCCCTTGTACATGACATACAATCATATATATATATAATGTAAATATATAATGTAAATAATATATATATATATATAAATAAATAAATATATATAAATAATATATATAAATATATTTATATAAAGACCTCTTTATCTCAACAGTTAAAGCAGAAGTTTTAAATTTTTGTAAAAAATTCGAAAAACGGCTTGGATCTCACAAAATGTATTTGGTAACAAGTAATTTGGGCAACAGTGGTAAATACGAAGGCTAAAACACAAACATCCGACATATTTATTTATTTATTTATTAACTTACATTATAACATTTTTTTTCATTATATTATTGTAATACACATTAACAAGCGAACAGTGTAGTGTTTAGTTTTTTAAAGTTATCTCCACTGAGAGGTAACTTTCCATAATAATTATAAATTTGTGACAAATCTATTTATTGTTCTTCTAAGAACAGATTATTGATAAATTTCAAATTAAAGAAATTTGACTGTAATTTATGTTCTTACTGTGCGTTTCACACCGAGATATGTAACTTTATTTATTGTACGTGTTCGAACAACAAATATTTCAACTAGTTACCCATAAAAAACGACTGAAAATGGGCTCATCTTAATACAGGTTTCTTAAGGAAAATCTTTAATTCCCGCCAACTAAATATAGGACAAATAATATATGAACCAATGTTTTTCTTTTGAGTGCAGCAGAAACCTAATGAGAACGCTAATTCCACATAATTTTAATGTTTTATATCAATTACTTGGCTGTAACCAACAAATTTATTGAAAAATGGCATAATTTTTGGCAAAAGTTGAAATGTAGACTACTGTAACGATCAAAACTCAAAAATTTGAAACAAATCCATGAATCAATAAATTATCGAGTACAGAGACTAAGGTATAGGCCTACAGTATAAAAAAAATTGTTGTTTTCTGAGATTTGCCTTATCTCAGGATGGAATTTAGTTAAACTATATACTTTTTATTACATATACCTTTAGCCTATTACTATATTTTAAACTATATAACTTTACGCTGAAGAAATGGACGCATGAGACACTTCGTTTAGAAGGTTTATTTATTAATAGTTAATCAGCGTAGTTCTTATTAAGATTATTTTTTAGTGTAAAATACATATGAATATGAAAACTTTTTGAACATATAACAGTGCAAATTAAGGACACATTACACATTACAGTCATGACATATAATATTTTGGGTTTTGCAAAAGAAAGTTACACTACTACATGGAATGCAAACAGCAGGCTCATAATGCCTTCACTAATATTGGCCTACAGAAACTGTCTATTTTATCAAGACACTCAATCCTTTTTACTAATGTACTAAATAGGTTATTACTCAGTTATATTGTATTAATTATTTTTACGAGTTGCCAGTCTCCAAAAATCATCTTAACTAGCGTATTATTAAACCAATTTTCAATTTTAAAATAACAAAAAAACAAAGATCGTCTACAATAGATAATTTAAAGAAAATTCATAATAATAAATATATATAGGTAATTAAAACAGTATGTCAGTATGCGCCTCCGTGGTGTAGTGTTTAGCGTGGTAGCCTATAAGTGGAGGTACTGGGTTCGATTCCCATTTAGGGTCTGGAAATTATTACGTGCCAATGCCCTCCGTAGTCGCAAATGACATACTAATGATTGTAGTCGCGGTTCATGAGACTTAAATGTAAAAAAATTAATAAATAAAAAAGTGTAGTATAAAATACAAAAATATAAAATTATTAAAAATTTTTACCTGAGTAGGTGCATATTAACATTTAGAATAAAAATGTAATAAATGAAATAATAAAATACCACGGACTAAGTAAAGCATGTTGTTTTTAGGTCATCAGCCGAGAGGCTGGTCTGAACCTCTTGAGGCTTTGCTAAGTAAAACGAGGGTGAGGTGGTTTACATGAACATTCCTCACTGAGTGAAAGAGTATGCTTATCAGCATGCCAGGACCTCCGAAAACACCTCCTACTTGCCACCCTGAAAATTACATCTCCTTCATTCACACAGGGTCTGGCTGTATAATGAAATTCATTATTCTTAGAGGAGATATCTGACTAGTGTCTTTTACACCTCTACCACTTCTGTTCTAAAATGCTTGTCATGCAATTGGCTTACCATGTGGCAAGAAACAGAACTATTTTTATAGCCCTATTAGAACTATTATTTATATAAAACTGTTTTAACTATTTAAAAATTTTAACATATAGAACTATTTTTTGTAAAGTATATAAATATTTAAAAACGGCGAACATTTTATACTATTGTTTACAAACAATAGTGTATAAAAAATAAAAGTAATCATCACTAAAAAATCAGTAGTGTCAGCAGAAATTAAATAAAAAGTAAATCGGTAGATGTAGGTTATTCTTGTTGTTCGTTTAATTCCGTCTGCTACTGTTCACTATAGATTTTTGGGAACGGAATAATAATAGAATTAACATAATTATTTGAATCAGTTTTCGTTGTTTAAAATCGCTTAAAACCTCTTATTACTAATCCTGAGAAACAAAACCCCGATTATTGTAAAGGGATGTAAAAAACCAATAACAAAACAACAATCCAGCATAAATATACTTTGTATTTTTTCTTTAACGTTCATTCTTTCGATATTAATTAGATGTTGTAGAGTTTTTTTTTAAGTTTTTGTTCACGAACAAAGGAATTCGTTTGGATGGCTGTTTATAAATTATGATAAGGTGCGCGTTTGTTGTAACTGTAGGTGGTTAAAGTAGGAATTTGATGATTGTTTGGTAAAGGAGAGGGGTAGTCGGGAGAGGGAATAAGAGCAGTGTTTAAGAAGGTGGAGATCCAGCAGAGACACAGAAAAAAGTGCTACGATGGTAATGCCAGAAATTAGACTACTGGTCCGAGTCGAAATGGAAATATAGCCTAGTAGTAATGTTACAATAGTAGTAATATAATAATAACATACAAGTCGCACAGTAGCGCAAGATAATTGAGGTGCTGGGTTCGAGGAACCCATCATTAGAAACTAACTCCGGTAGCAGAGTCCGACCCGATTGAATTGTAAATCAATACTACTTAAATCGCCATCGTACAATCATATTCCCATTTCATACCATTATACTTCTACACGTTCTATTCACTAACGTAGTTTTTACTACTCGTACTATTATTATTGCTACAACAAAGTTCGAGTTCTTTTAATTCCGCCTCTTCCTCATTTCTTCTTCTTCTTTGCCTGTGATATTATAATTTTTTAACCATTCTTCACTATCCCTCTTTACATCACATCATTCTTTCTCTCTCCCTGCGTATTCGATCTCAATTTACTATTTAATTAACCGAAAATTAAATAATCAATAGTATAAAACTTTATTTACAGCATAATTGATAGTATACCAGTAATATCGATGCAAAATACTGTAATAAAAAACACTGTGTTTCGCACGCAACTTCACTAGTAATATAAAGATATATAGTAACCCGTTACTAACTCGATAATAAAAATACTATTATATTGTCAATCTATGCCTGTTTATTAATTTATGGATTTTTAAACAAAATTTGTGATTTAATGGTAAGAACATGTTATTGCATATTCTCACGAAAGTTCAATGAGAAATTAACTAACAAGAATCGAGCAACAGGTGTATTAAAAATACTTTGTATATATAATTTATTTTTAACTGCTTTTAAAAATAATGTAGTTAAAATGTAGCATCAAAATAAACAATTCGAGGTTGATGTAAATAAATTAAATAATTGTATATTACACCATACTAATTATTACTAATAACTTTTCTATTATACTATTTTTCTATTATACTAATTTTAAACAACTTTTCGATTTCTGCATGAAGGAAAATAATAAACTACCCGGAGTGTAAAAGTATATTTAATCTAGGCATCATTTCCATTAAAAACAATTGGAATTTAATTGCAATCAAAGTGTTATTTTGTTAAATTATTTTTTCCTGGGACACTTTTCATGTTTTCCAAATAACTGTACGTAACTAACTTAGTTGACAAACTTTTTGACACAAAATTTTGTATACGACATGCGCTTTTACCACTGGTCATTTTTGGCTTTATAATCGCTTATAAGTTTGTTGGTGAATCTTTTAAATTTAAAACAGTTCGTTAGCATAATAACGTAGGATATTCAGACTCTAGCTAGAATTAAATCCGGGACGTTCTACTTTCCAGTCGTCTACATACGCTTGTTATATATATATGTGCTGGCCCTCTTAGATAGTGACTGGTTTACTTATGATTGTATTATTTGGCGTTCGTAACTAAACAATTACAAAATCACCATATAAAAACTCTGTAGACAAGAATTTATGGAATAACTTATTTAGGAAATTTTCGAAATATAAACAAAGCTCGAAGAAGGATTTTTTTAATATTAGGTACTATGTTTTTAAAAAAAATTAGATACGTAAAATCAAGGGTTTGGGGTAATCAGTTGGAAATCATAATAACTGGGAAAAATTGTGAATGTGGCAAATTTTAATTCGTAATAAATTACCTGTCAAACAATAGGTTACTATTTTTATAAAAAATAGGTTACTATTCCTCAAGCTACGAGAAATAAAAATTCTATGTACCTGTGTAGTTAAGAAATTCGGTTCAGGAGAGGACCGAATTCTAAAAATAATTGCTAATTTATTAACAAAGATCGCTGTGATCCTCTATGGCAATCAGTGTACTAAAGTACATGCTACGAAAGAAGTCCCTTGTCTTTGAAGAGCCTAATCTCAAAAACAACCGAACGGAAAAATTTGAACGCTACGCCAAATTAAAGCCTGTTATTTTTTGCATGAATTGGTTTGACTTAAATTATTATATTGAGAAATTATTCGGACATACGACAATTGAGTATAAAAAGTACCAGTTTTTAGCCGGTTTTCCGTTGATATGATTTTTAAACGTCTGTTACTCTTTCCAGGCTTTACTTAAAAAATCGGGGTTTAGGTATGTTAAAAATCACAGTTTTCTCTATAATGTGAATATTTTGAAAGTGAAATCTAATGTTTCGTTTTAATATGCCTCCTATTTTTTTAAATGTGATATTTTGGGTCCACGTAAAGATAGGAAACTGATTTTTGGACTGAACCATGAATTTTTACAACAGTATTATGTCAAGCAAAGCGTTTTATAAATATAGTGGTAAATAAAACGGAAACAGAAACAAGAATGTTCAAATTTTCCCGTTTGGTTGTTTTAGAGTTACAGCTCTTCAAACACGACGGACGTTTTTCGTGGCGTACACTATAATTCCTTTACCCAGTCGACAATTATTATTATTCGGTGAATATATAATTATTAAATGACAGCAAGAAACATCAAATTAAAAATTTGTAAAATTCTGTACGTACGAAAAAATAAATTGAACAATAATCAAAAAGAATATTTAATTCTTTTAGACTTGAAACAATCAGACTGTTCCAAAAAATACACGATAACGTTAATTTTCAAAAATAAGAATTCTTCTTGGCAAAGATATCGGTTTTTTACTGGTATTTAGGTACTTCTCTTATAAAACTAAAATTATTTATTCATAATAACTGCTAAAATATAAACTTTAGTTTATCCCTTAATATTATAGAAATCAAACAATCTTACAGGAGTTATTACTGGTCAAAAGAACAGGAATACGTAATTGTGTAATTTAGCAACTGACCTGGTAATAAGTAAAAGATATTATTGTTTTCCAGCTTACGGGTGAAATACAAGCTTACACATTAAGATGATGTTTCTTGAACACTAAAACATCAACTTCAGAACATAAAATCGAATTATTACAAATTCTTAGACCAATCTTAATATTGCTTAAATAGATTCAGATACGAAGATTTTTATTTTCCCTCATTTCTTTTTGTTGGTAACGTCTCCTCTTCTATGTTATTATGATTCATGAATAATTCTAAATCAGAATGTTATTTTATGCTTCTTGTTCGTGACTCCCCCAAGCTACTATTGCGGCGGGTTGTGGAGATTTTGTGACTTGAAGGGAACTGGGGTCACTGATGCTGCCAGTTGCCGCTGATATACCTTTATACTGTACAATTCGCTGCTACTAACAAACAAAAACATGGTACTTACGGATCGAACATCCGACTCATTTTGAATAATATTATTATAATACACGATGTTGATCAATTCAATTATTCACTATGAAGGAATATTAATTCACTTCCATAATGAATTCTTAAACTTGTTCGGTTGTCGAATTCTTATTGTAATCATGGGTTTACATCCTAATTATTTACTGACAATATTCCAGTATGAACATGCAAAGCAGCACTAATAGAATCATAAAATTTTAACAATTTATGATTTAAATTTGTTTTGTTTTAGAAATAATATACTACTTTCAAAATAATTTATTTTAATAAGATCTTAATATTTAAAAAAATCGACCTCGGGTTGTGATGAAACTGTGAAAGTATTATTTCTTCATCTTGTACCTACTGGCTGCTTATTTATTAATTTGAATTGACTTTTTTAATATATTGAAATATATTTAGTCCATATTTTCATATTAAATTTAAAGTTATATATAACCTACATACATAAATGAGGTTTGTAAAAATTTCTAAATGTTAACATCTGTGTAATAATTGTTGTAAAGGCCTTTTATTCTACGCAGTAATCTATTTTAAGTGGTGGACGAACCTTTCTCTTGTTGATGAAGTTATGTTATCTGTTTGCGAATGTTGGTGCGTTTATAAAAAAGATTAATACTATTGTGTATTGTTATTCCTTACCTCATTCACAATATTGGGTATCTTGAGATATATTTAGATAGGCGGTTTTTGCGGAACATACAGGTAAACCATAAACGATAATTACTAAATGACAGACTGAAACATTTACATAGACTTCCCACAAAGCAATTAAAATTACCTAGGACTTCGAAACTCTTAACGTACAATACAATACTCCGACCAATCTAGATGTGTAGTTGCCCGATTTTTGGTGCAGCAAAGCCATCAATCATTTCACAAATACAGACAGCGTTTCTGAAGTGAATTCTTGCGACTCATAACGAATTCCTCGAGTTACGAATCCAATACACATTGACATACGCGTCGCTTAAGTTAATGTCAAATTTATACAATTGTATTGTGTGTTAGAATTAGTGGGAGACTTCAAAAGCCTAAGAATAATTCCGTATTCCATAGAAATAGGTGCAGACTTCAAAATTATAATAATTCCTTAATGTCTTGTTTAGGTCATCAGACGAAAGGCTGGTTTGGACCTGTGAGGTTTTACTAGGTAAAACGAGGAGTGAGGTGGTTTACATTTGCCTTCCTCACTGAGTTGAAAAATATGCTTATCAGCATGCTGGGCCCTCTGAAAAACACATATTTTCCGCTCTGCAAATGATACCTTCACTTCATTCACCACAGGGTTGGCTGTATAATGAAATTCATTACTTTCAGAGGAGATAACTCTGATTAGTGTCTTTTACACCTCTCCCTCTTCTGTTCTTAAATGATTCAGTCATTTAATTGGCTGTCCATGTGATAAGTAATAGAACTATTTATTTTAGCCCTGCAACTAACAGATTGAGTGCAAATAATTTGACACTCCACCTGTCTGTTAAGGGCAGAATTCCTTAATACGCAACATAAATTCCACCAGGATTCTCATAAAGATAACCGGACCGCCGATGGAGTAGAGACGTGATACATTAACTCCTAAAAAATATTTTATATTTATTTTTTTATTTTATTTTTATATTACTATTATGATTATATATGGCTGATAACTGTTAATGTTAGTATGTACGAGGGTAGGCTGATAAGTAATGCACACATGCTTGTAGAAGACAACTAAATAAACTTCAGTAGCGCGCCTGGTGGCATGTGGAAGTACTATTTCTCCTCTACAAGCCTGCGCAGTTTGAAGGCGTTGCTTTCATTCAGTTTGTTTTGAGTAGTGGAAGTATGGCGTCGTGTTCTGGTGCTATGTCAACGAGAATTAAACAACGCGCTGTTATCGAATTTTTAACTGCTGAGAAAGTGAATCCTAGTGAGATTTATCGTCGTTTAAAGGCTGTTTATTGTGACGATACTGTTGATAGGTCTACTGTGAATCGTTGGGTAATAAAATTTCGTGATTGCCAACCTGGAAAAGCCTTAATTGTTGACAAAACACGCAGTGGACGACCAATCACTGCCTCAGACGATAATCGTCGCAAACTCATCGATGATTTGATTCAAAATGACCGGCGAATCACTCAACAGCGTATCGCAAACCAAATTGGAGTATCTAAGGAACGTGTTGGCTTCATTATTGAACAATTGGGATACCGTAAAATCTGTGCACGATGGGTACCACGCCGTCTGACAGACGAGAATAAACAGCGTCGATTGGAATGCTGTGAACAACTTTTGAAGCGCTACCGTGACGAAGGAGACGACTTTCTTTTGAATATTGTGACGGGGGACGAGTCATGGGTTCATCATTACGATCCCGAAGAAAAAAGGCAGAGCGCTGAATATCGTCATCCACATTCTCCTGTTGTGAAAAAGTTCAAAACACAACCGTCCGCAAAAAAAATTCTTTTGACTGTGTTTTGGGATGCTCGCCGAGTTTATGTGACTGATTATCTGGAACGAGGGGCAACGGTAAATTCTGCTCAGTATATACAGACTCTGAAACACCTCCGACGTCGAGTTTGTCGTGTTAGAGGCAACCTGGCGCCAATAATTTTGCAACACGACAATGCTCGTCCACACACTTCGCGTGCAACTGGAGAGGCTCTGAGAAACCTGAAGTTTCAACCAATTTTACACCCTCCGTATTCTCCCGACCTTGCGCCTTGCGATTTTTATTTTTTTCCTCTACTGAAGAGAGACCTTAAGGGTAATCATTACAGCTCGGACAATGAGGTGAAGGCAGCTATTGCGTCCTGGGTTCGAGGAAAGTCGGAAGAATTTTTCAGTGACGGAATGAAAAAACTTGTTAAACGTTGGGAGAAATGTGTAATGCTTAACGGTGACTATATTGAAAAATAAATAGATAATTTGGTAGGTTAAGATTTGTACTTTAATTTGTTATTTACCCCATCTTGCTATTTCTTTTTGTTCGTCTTCTACAAGCATGTGTGCATTACTTATCAGCCTACCCTCGTATTATTAAAGTTAGTATAACAGTAATAATTAAATTTTTTCTTCTTTTGATCTTTACTGCAAATAATAATTACTATATTTTATCAAATTATATTAGGCCTATATATATTGTAGAAAAGGGAAGTTTTAAAAATGATATTAATATATTAAGTTTTGTATTACGTTAGGAAATTCTATTTTATTTCATGTTTTTTTTGTAAATTTTGTTTTTCTTTTCATGTAAATTTAGTTTAAATATAATAAGCTAAACATATACCAACTCATACCCGCGCACAGGCTAGACTTATGCGGGTATTAGGAAAAATATAGGATAAGATTCGTTGTATTAGTTTTTATTAATAAATAATTTTTTTTTAAAGTTTTTGTATTTGTTATCGGGAACTGTACATTATTGACAACTACCCAATTTGATCGCTGCTGTGCTGTGTTATTTGACGTGAATTAGGCATGAGTTTGAACAGGGATCCCCAGTAGAGTTTGTTCATGGATGGCTGTCAGCTGGTCATTATACAAAGTCGCTTGTCGAACTGGTGTTACTTAACAAATAATAGCGCCTTTCTACCAGCTGACTGACTGGTTGACCCGAAGGCCAATAATTTTTTTTTTAACAGTAAGAATTATTTACTAACAGTTTAACAAAAACTTTCAGTAAATGTTTTAAAGATTTGCGAATATATCTTGAAGAAGATAGCACTTAGCAGCGTTGATTCCGTGTGATCGTTTGGTTATAAGTGATAAAGAGTTTCTTTTTGGGTCCTGGCAAAGTACAACTTTTCATTATGTGGAGAAAGACGTAATTGTCGTTTTAAAATTAATGGACGAGGTGAATGAAGGTGTGAAAAGGAGAGAATACGAGACGTGATAATAAATAAATAAAACCAAAAATTTAAGTTTAATCCATTTTTAATTTTCTGAAGGATTCTCTGGAGTATATTATGTCTGGTTGATGGTGTCATCCTGAGTCTTTACACCAATTTTACAAATTCTATTTACACGTTCTTATCATTTTTTCTAGTTGTCTTTTTACAATAGCAAAATAAAATAAAATAAGATAAAATACAGATTGTACATTCACAGAGTAAATGAAAAAAACCGACACTTTTCTGAATAGTTATTACTAACCAATGATTGAATTGTAACTACATAGGTTTTTTTATTTATATTTAGGCCCTTGAACATAAGTACGGTATCTATGATAAAATGTACACATTTGTATTTTTGAGAGTGTTTGTACATAGGATCATATAGTCTTTACTCTACAACTGGAAAAGTTTATGATAAATTCTAGTACCATTTGTCATTCGTGTTTTGCGTGCAGGATGTTATTAATTGGTCTGTCTTTTGCGTAATGAGTTAGAAATACTTTGAAGTGAGAAGTTTGTCGGTCACGAAGAGTTTTACTATGTTGCGGTATTCTATAGAATTAACACTAGACTTAATTAGTTGTACCTTCTAAACTTTTAATAGTTCTTAGTATATTGTTATTCCAGAGGTCGCCTTGTATGACATCGTTACATCCGGTCCTTGAATGTAAATTAGAATAAACGATTGATGTTAATCTGCATCTATTTTTGTATGTCCTGTTTCACTACAACTTTATAATGATGTCATTATCAATCAACATTTTGAAATTGTGTTTAGGTCATAAGCCGAAAGGCTGGTTTGAAACTGTAGAGGTTTTACTAGGTAAAACAAGAAGTAGATGGGTTACCTTGCCTTCCTCGCTGTGTGGAAAAGTACGCTTATCAGCATGCCGGGCCCTCTGAAAAGCACATATTTCCACTCTGCAAATGACACCTTCACTTCATTCACCACAGGGTCTGGCTGTATAATGAAATTCATTACTTTCAGAGGAGATAACTCTGATTAGTGTCTTTTACACCTCTACCTCTTCTGTTCTTAAATGATTCAGTCATGTAATTAGCTGACCATGTGATAAGGAACAGAACTATTTATTTTAGTCCTGCAACGAATAGATTGAGTGTAAATAGTTGACACTCGACCTGTCTATTATGGGCAGGATTTTGAAATTACAAGAAGTATAAAATTACAAATATCTTCTGTCAAGCAGGATTTGAAGGAAGGATGTAAAGTTTTATATCATACATAGGATTAACTTAAAACAAAATTATTTACTTCCTATTTTGCAACAATACGGACACGGTATAACTAAATGATAAAATTGGTGTGATTTCAGTTTATTTTACTTAAACTTCAGTTATTTTTTTCATTTATTTTAATTCGCTTTACTACAGAGTTAGACATTAGAAAACGGTAGTCCAACTCAAAGTGAAATCCTTTTTAAACAAATCAGAAAAACATAATAGACAAAATATCTAAAAATAGAAAAAAAGATAAGAACTCGCTTGAGTGAAACATATCAGAAAGAGAAGTTGTGAATCCTGCCGAATAAGACAAGTACGAGAAAAGGTAGAATCAATAAAATTGCAATATGACAAAGAAAAGGGTTTCATTTTTCGGACATTTGATGAGGACTTCAGATTGACTAGACAGGTAGCCTAATTTAAAATGTGGAAACAGAGAATGCGACCATTTATTTTGTTGGAGAAGTTAAAGAAGACTTGAACGAATTGGATCTGACACTAGATGGTTTAACTTAAAAAACAGAGAAACTGAAAAGTTTTTTTTGTCTTTCATTTTTATTACGGTACTGTACATTGAGCTGCAAAACTTCCGTATATGATATTTAAATGGCGGTGGGGAATTTCACTTTAAGGAGATGAGGTACTCAGTGGTACATTCTCCGTTTAAAACTTCGGGTATTGTCCGTTATTCAGACCAAGAGGTCTCTACTCCATTTTTGCTTTAAACGGCACACAATTGGGAAATTCCTTGTTGCTAGACCATGAGCTAGTTGGTTTGGATGGTCATCTAGTCATTCGTGATGTACTATTGATGTAAATGATGTACTATTACAAGGACGCGGTTAGCTCATTTACTGTCGAAATTTTGAAATCGTCGTGCAGCGTTTTATTGTTTACATAAAAAGGAGCGCCAGAAGCAAGTCTTAAGAATTTTAACTGAAGCCTTGGATTGACTTTAAATTACTCTCTGCTGCTATTCCAAAGAGCTGGAAAAAAATTGTAGGGTAATAATACAAGATTTCAACGGAGGACAAGATAGGATGAAAAAATATTGGACATGAAAAAGGTATGAAAATCTTTCTACGGGAATAGTACTTTCTCTTAAAGGTTAAACAAAAAGGCGTTCATATGGAGCTTCAGGAGACAAAAATTGATCTCAGTCGACCCTTCACAAAAACATTTCAGTTTCTTTGGCATCACAAAGTAATTTAATTGGATAATTCAATTATGTGATAAACGAGGGTATTTATTATTGAGCTATTACAAAACAGCCTGCTAAAAAAATGAAATAAGAACATGTATTTTTTCATATTGCATTTAGTCTCATAATAATTACAGATTATATTGTATTGTTTCTGGAATTATAATAGTAACGTAGTTACGAAGGTTGTTGTTAAAATATAAGAGTAACTTGTTACCGGCCACTTGTCCACTTAAATTCACGAGTGCTGGTTAATGGTTTTGGCTTGTTAACGTAGCCTCCTAAATACTTTCAATGTTGTTTAGGGGATCAACGTGTTTATGAGAGGCTGAGGAAGGGATCGTAACGAAAAGTGTATTAATTTCAGAAAACAGTATACACGTGTCGCATCTCATACGAGGCGAATGGAAAAGAAGCGAACTCAGTGGGGTTTATTCGGTTCCTGATCACATGATGGCTCTTTTTACTAGGGTGGCTTGAAAATACACCCCAGTATAATCTGAGAAACCCTCTTTTCATTTGAAATGGGTTTTGTGCAGACATCATTGTATTGCATAAAAAAAACTTTTTACAGAATGAGTTGTTTACAATACGATTTTACAGTTCTTTTCAAATAAAGATCCTCGGTAAAGTATCGAATACAATGAGCAATATTGAATCTAAATGCTTGCTTTCCTTTACAAAAAGTAAGCTCTATTTTTTGCTATGGTAATGTTTTTAAATAACTGTATTGAACCTTGTTAAAACTATCGATCAACTACTTGAAAATAATTTACTGCTACTTGAATACATATAGCCTATACATAGTACATTGTTCATGTATCAATAATATAGAACTAACCAGTTTCTTTTAACTTAGTAAGTGAATATACCTTTTAATGTTCAACAATTTATACGCTAAATGTTTGTTTATTAATGATGTAATTACTTTTAGATCATGATCAAGTGGATTGAATTTTTTAAAATAGCGTACAAAAACTTGTCCCAATCTCTCTCAAAAACAATAAAAACAAATTTCTAATGTATCTTTGTGGCAATCGTTAGTGATATGACAAAACGTTTCCAATGGGTTATACTCTTAATCAGCAGTAGAATATCACTACAACCTTCCATTGCTTGTTGTAGAAATGACTAAATGAGAATAGACTGAATGGGTAACGCATTATAACCTATTTTATATTAGGAGTTGTAGAGAATTCAAGAGCACATTTTTAACAAACATGACGCTTACATAATATTGCAACAAATACTTTGGCAGTCAACATAACAACACACTAGACTGTACTTCGGTTATTAAATATATCCAGTAGTCAGTAGGGAATTTCATACATGATTTTTGCAATGTACGTCGCTACTGAATAACATAAGTATGAAGTTTGAGAATCGGTCGTTTGTAAGCAGAACTATAAGTCTAATGATAATGTGAATAGAGTAGTCTAGGAAATTAGGAAATAAGCCAATGGAATATACTTAATTTAGGAAGAAACTACGTTGTTTTACCTGTTGTTTTGGTCAACAGCCGAAAAGCTGGTTTGAACCTTAGAGGTTTTACTTAGTAAAACGAGGAGTGGGTGGTTTACGATTGCCTTTCTCACTGAGTGGAAAAGATTGGTTATCAGCCTGCCAGGCCCTCCGAAAAGCACCTACTTTCCATCCTACAAATGGCACCTTCACTTTATTCACCATAGGGTCTGGCTGTTTGATGAAATTCATTACTCTCAGAGGAGATAACTCTGTTCAGTGTCGTTTACACCTCTACCTCTTCTGTTCTTAAATAGTTCAGTCATATAACTGGCTATGAGGTAAGAAATATAACTATTTTTGTAGCGCTGGAACCAGTAGGTCGAGTGTAATTAATTTAATATTCCACCTACCCGTTATAGGCATAGTTTTACCTAAGGAAGCTTTAATAGTAAAACACTAAAAAAAAACAGTTGTTTGCGAATAATGATATGAATTTCGAGGTAAGAAAACGTTTGTGAAAATGGTTGTCTAGTTCGTAGTGTTTTACTACGTGGAAGTGAAATATACTTCGCGGGAAAGCAGGTTAAAGCAGGAGTAGAAGTGATAGAGGCAACTACAGATCATCTAAACCAAGAAAAGACAAATATTGAGGTGCTACTGTAGGTTGCAAAAGAGAAGCTTAAAAAATAGTAGCTTAAAGATAACATATTTCTCTCTCTCATTAATGCTTAGGTTTTTTACGACTACAGATTGCACTACTAGTAGATGCGATAATGATTATAATTGTGTCAAAATGACTTGATAGGCATGAAAGGAGTATCATTCCATTGGTATCTCCCCAAGAAATGCTATTTAAAATCTTTTGAATTTTTGATAAAATTTATTTTATTAAATTAGCAAAGGTTTCTACTCCAGTGTCTTTTTAAGCGTCTTACGGGATTATCAGGAAGTTGTAAGATGGAAAGCCAACTTAATTTACATAGTCTATAGCTTAAATTTATTTATAGTTTAACTGTATTTTAATAATTATATTTACAACTTAAATTTTATTTATAAAGTAGGTATATCTTATATTTTCTTTGAAAGTCTGTATCTCTAAACATGGTAAATTCGTTTAAAAGACTTCTAAGTCGCCTAACTATGATCAAGTGTCTAACATTTGAAGAGATTCAACGTTGACGTGGTCGTAAATAGTCAAGAGTTGGTAATTTGACAAAAAAATCTATATTATATAATAATTTCCTAAATATGTTCTACAACAAAATTATTTTTTATTCAAAACGAATTTACCGCTCTGAAAATTTCATTCTTAAATTTAGTAAACATAGTTTTAAATGCATTTTAAAAATGTTGTAATCATAGCAAACCACAGGGATAAACTATAATGAATTGTATTTGAATTGTTTGAAATTAGTGTCAATTAACATATTCGATTCTTATAGTTTTGATTCTTTGACTCAGATTATTCAGCAGATTTTTCTCTTTTTTGTATGAGTTTACCTTTGTTAGTTGTGGCAATTAAGACTCATTATCAAAAGAAAAACAGCCACAACATTTCTTTCTAATATCTTTTCAGGTAAACATAAATTACGGTTTGTAAATGTAATCTGTTGTTTAACAAAGATATGCTTAAAACCTGAACAGATAATCATTTATATTTTGTTTGAGATTGTTTAGGTTTGCATGCTGATTTTAACTGCCTTATAATTAATTTTAGAAATCTGGAGAGTAAATTGTAAGCTGACACAAAGAGTAAGTCACACTGTCTTAACACAAAAGAGTTTCTTTTCTTTTGTGTCGGTTAAAGCCAGGTGAATGTAATGTATTGTATTAAGACGGTGTGACGTTGGCCTTCGCCCGAGGGCTACAGCGCGGATGGTCCACCACGGATAGCCGCGGCCACTACCAACAGATCGTTGAGATGTGACAGAGATTACAAGACCAGGTCTCCCCTCTCTTCCCCTTACGCCCTTCCAGCAATGCTGCTGTCTGTTCGACCAGCCAATCAGAAGCCGTTGGAACGCCCCGGTCTGCCTCTTCGTCTCGACGTCCTCGTCAAACGTCGTCGTCGTGGACATCGTCGTCAAACTCTTTGTGCATAATGGGCTGCTGTATAGTTACGTGCATAAAAAGTAGACATGTCAGTTATTAGATCCAGTATCATCCAACTATGTATAGCCTGCATGCATTATTTCTAGCTCACCAAAGAGAGTTCAATTACAATCTTTCAAAAATATAAAATTCCTTATAAGTTACTAATCAAACAAAAATAGTTTTATTGTTTATCTGCCAAATATGCACAGAAAATTGCAATTAGTTTCATTATTCATATTCAATAAATTAATTAAATTTTCATACTGATGATGAGAAATGTAACATTGTGCTTTCACAAATACACGATTTCAAATTATTATGTGTCAAATCTAATTGATCTGCTTCGGCTATAATATCCTCCGATACTTTTAAAATATAAGGTTTTTTATTATTATTTTAGCTTTTATTTGTTGCTAGGAATTGAACGCAGTTGACAAACACCCAATTTGATCGCTGCTTATATTAAATTTTTGGCTTGGAGTAGATGTGAATTTAAACAGGGACTCCGAATGGATTTAGGTGTGGCTTGTAATTGGTCACCATACAAACTTACTTGCTGTACCAGTGTTGATAAACAATAAGTAGCTACTTTTTATCACCTGACTCTTTGATCTAACCCAAAAAAATTATCTTGGAATAAATAGTTTAAGTTTTAGTTCAATTTCTCAACTGTGTTAAGTTAATATCAATTAGTTAACTTATTATAATTCAGACTCCAGAATTTCAATTTTTAAATACCATAATTAATAATTCCAGAGTTTGCTCGGGGAAAAATCTTAAAGGAAACTCTGAGCACACGTGTTCAAAATCCAATCATAAATCTAACTTTGGGGGGGTTGCATATATTTTGGCTTTAATTATTTGGTAATTAAGACTGCAATTACACAGTTTTCACTAAAAAAATTTCCTAGATATGATTTAATAACGGCTGAAGTACTACGTGAACCACCACAAGCACGAATTACTCTAATTACCCAAATTTTTAATGCTATTTTGCGGACCACTAACTTTCCTATACAGTGGAAATTTTCACTTTCACAAGTGACAATGTTTTATAAACAAAATTAACCAATCCACGAACAATCTTCTTACAGGCCCATCAGTTTACATTCAACACTATCCAAATTATTTGAAAAACTTTTACTCCCAAGACTGCTTATATTTATAGAAGACCAGGATATAACCCCTAACCATCAATTTGGATTCCGTCGACGGCACAGCACAATTCATCAACTACACAGAATCGTTGATCAAATCTGGTTTTTAGCAAAAAATATATAAGTGCCGTCTTCTTTGATGTTTGCACAGCATTTGATAAAGTGCGGCATCAAGGTCTACGATATAATTTAAGAAATTTCTTACCAGATACCTATTTCTTACTCATCAGCTCCTTTTTAACGGACAGATTTTTTCAAGTGAAACATAATACAGCTCTGTCTGGTTACAAACAAATCGTCGCTGGTGTTCCACAAGGATCAATATTGTCGCCACTGCTTTTCAATATCAACACATCAGATCTACTTGCGTCTCTACACCAATTAGCTACTTATGCTGACGAGACGGTTATTCTTTCTTCTGATGTAAAGCTAGAAGCAGCGAGTAATAATTTACAAAGGGAATCCGCTACAAAGGTTGAAACGGCAATGGACCCGAGAACTTCTATAACGTGATTTATTTTTATTTAAATTTCATTTTTTTCTTCATTTCTCCTAACATTGTTTTTTCTCATTCATGCATCATTAACATCAATCTCATAGAACACAATACCAATGGGTATTAGGCCTACTGTTCTTACTTCATATCTTTTTCTTGTCATCCTTTCTTTACTTTTATTAAATTTGCTCGTTGCATTTTAGTATATACAGTAGTTGCAAATAAAGTTAGAAAAGATAAAAATTATTTGGAAAATTTAACGACGCCTCTGAACCTTCTTAACTACGAGTTAATCTTTAATACTCGCAGTACACGACTACGATGCATTAGGAGTAGTCCCTCTCTTTCTGATAAATTTACTTTACTTTATCGCTTGAATTTCCTGTACTTCAAAATTATTCTTTACACACCTGGTTTCCTCTAAGTCAGGTCAAATATTAATATATTAATATATAGGTAAAATTTGAATCATCTTAACGTCTCTATGGTTGCTGAAATATGATCCACCAAAATAGTGCAATCCTAAAGTCCTCGTTTCCTCGAGACTAGAACACTATTACGGTGTGAAATGTCTAGTTTCTTATTATTAGGGTATAAGGATGGAAAATTAGATAAGAAACTTTTACAGTTTTTTTAACTACTTCGTTTATTTAATAGTGAATAGAAGATATGATAATTACTTATTTTTCTTTATTCCACTCTGTACTCAGCTAAGGGGTCACGCAGTGGGGCAACTCAACTGAAAAACTTTAAATTTTTCGCATAGAAAAATACGTAATTAGAATTATTTCAAACATTCCAAGGCATTATCCTTGCAATGGATTGGTTTTTAAATACAATATTCTTCCCTTACCGTCTCTATATATTTATGAAATTTTAAAATTCACGAAAAAGAACACTGCGTTATTTACAAAAAATTAGTGCAATTATAAATTATGAAACTCGACACAATAATGTTTGAAAAATATAGAACTTCAAAGTTCTCGAAAGGAATTCTACAATTTCTTTGTGTTATGATGAAATTCTCATAACAAAAACAAAAATGATTAGCAGGTTGACCATTTTTTTATATTAGGAAGGAACAAATAATACAAAAGATTTGACCTGCTTGTAAAATATGTCGTTTGATGAAACGTGTTAAAAATTTGTCCACTGCAGCAGGGCTATTCAACCAATTCAGAAATCCGGCCTTATCGCGAGTTTTTTTGCTCTTAAATTGTATTATAATAGTTTACTACAATTTTAAAAAGTATCTTAATTTTCTTTATTAAAAAATACAAACGATGTTTTTCTTTCTGATTCACAATAATAACCGTAATAGACATAATCTGTTTCCCATTACTTTTCAAATAAAAAGAAAAATATTCTCTTTTGAATTTGGTACGAAAACAATTTAGTTAGCTTTCATCCTGGCCTCTCTATTTACTTTTTATTTATTTATTGTTTTAATTACTTTAATATTTCAAAAAATATTTGATCATTACTAATATATGAGTATTAAATTACGTACATAACTGTGTGTTTAAAAGAGTAAAAATGTTAGAATCTTAGTTTATTTAATCGAACCAGGGACCGTCAGTTTTTACTTTCTCTTGCCCTGTATGAAATATAGGGAAGGAAATTATTGTTTTCATGTCAATTTTTAGAAATCGCATTTTCAACGGTATTTTAAATTATCGACACGTTTTCAGGCTTCCGAAACAAAAATATATTATAGTTTTACCGATTGGTGTGTCTGAGTTTGTGAGCAAAATATCTCAGGAATGGAATATTGTACGAGTTTGAAACTTCAAACTTAAGTTAGGTACCATAAGTGAACCCGACACAAAATTTTTAATCGTAATCGCTCAATGGGAAGTAGTAATTTTTCACTTTATTGCAATTTTCTCGAAAACGGCTCTTACGATTTTGTTTAAAATTGTCTCATTTAATACTTATTTATTTTCTATAAGATAAGATAAGCGATATGTCTGCTGAAATTTGTGGGTGTGGGCTGTGGTTTTGTTGTAAAACATGTTTTTTTAAGTTTGCGGCCTTATTGTGCATTTTAATTGAAGATATAGAAAATTAAAAACTATACAAATGTTTATTCAAAAGTTATTTTCTACAGAGTTAAGTTTAGCGTCAGTTAGTGATTTTTCGTATCGTTAAGACAAACAGTTTGAAGAATTTTCATTTAGCGTCTTTCACTCATGATTAAAGTTAGTTTATGGTTTTAATATTGCATTGTTTAGGCCTACTCATGATTAGACATAGGTTATATTTTCATTATATACATTGGCAGGAAAAAGTCGTGTCAGGGTTTCACATAAGATTTCTTCTTTCTAATGATGTGTTACTTCCTTTTGTCAACAACATTACGGAGCAGGTGAATAGCTTCAAATATCGTGGTTGTGACGTGACCTTTCATCGAGAATGTGACATACCTCATAAGATAGGTAAATTCAGCATGATTTGTGATAGTAAATTAAATTTATGATTAAGAAATTTAATCCCAGTAAAATATGTGTTTCACAATCATTCGAATAATTTTAAACTAAGATTTTTTGTTTTGATAGTGTAGAATATTTATTTACGCCTACCTTGTTGTGTTTAGGCAGCCCATCTGAAACATAAACAACACTTTCAACCTTACGAATCACTATTTCAGGGTGATGCATACAAGACTGAAATGATATTGTCTGCTTTCAACATTTTTGCATTCACATTTACAATTTTTAAATGCAGACGATAATTTTTTGCTTTTAGTTTTGATAGTCTAATACTTAATAAATGTAAGCATTATATATCTTTATATAAATTTCTCCCCGTCATTTATCAATCAACGTTTCAAGGCGATTAAGAAAGAACTATAGTCCAGCCTCTCTTTGTTTGCTCCTAATGTAAACAAATAATGACGTCACTGAGCATGCGCATTATATCAAAATGTGTACACGCTGATTAAAAAGTAACAACAAAATACTTTCGAAGTATTTAAATACAAAATACTTTTAAAAGTATTTTTCTAAATGAAATTATTAGGCCTACATCATATCATGACTGATGTTTTTAGTACTTTAAGTACTTATAATAGTACTTATAGTAGTACTTATAACAGCAGGTAGGAACAGCAGGTAGGCAGTAGGTAGATAACAGCAGGTAGGAACCTGCTGTTTTATGAACTTTAGAATGACAATCATAAAAAAATAAATAAATTGATGAATTAGTAATAAGTAATAATAAATAACATTTCGGAAACCTATCAATGGGTTGTGTTCTCCTGGCACGTCACTTATATCATGCAATTTTTTTCACCCATCATCAAATTCTCTGGTTGTTTAATTTGTAACAATTGTGAATTTAACAAAGTTGAAAATTTTTTTAAAAAACCTCGACAAAACCCCGTTAAAAAGTAAAAAACTAATGTATTGTTCCTAATCAAAATTTGTTCATCCGTTTGGGAACTACCAAGCCATAGACAGGTACACATAAGTGATTTTAAGCCTAACTTTTGTATATGGTATTTAAACGGTGGTGCGGAATTTAACTTTAAGGAGAAGAGTTACTCAGTGGTACATTTTCCGTTTAAAACTGCGGGTATTGTCCGTTATTCAGATCAAGAGATCTCTACTCTATTTCCGTTTTAAACGTCGGCCAGTTGGGAAGTTCCTTGTAGCTAGATCACGGGCTAGTTGGTTCGGATGGTCATCTATTCTTTCGTGAAATGTACTATAAAAGTACCTACGTAATTTTAGCTCCTTCACTGTCGGAATTTTGAAATCGTCGGGGAAAGTTTTATTGCTTACATAGAAAAGGGCGCCAGAAGCAAGTTTTAAGAATTTTGATTGAAGGCCTGGATCGTCTTTAAATTACTCTCTGCCACTACTTCAAAGAGCTGGATATCATAAGTCCAGATTGGTCTTAAAAGGGATTTGTGTATTAAAATTTTGGAACGGAGGTTCGATTTTGATCGAGGTTTAATTAAGCAGAAGAGTAGCTACTGGCGGGGGTTACGTTCTAAACGTTTTGTACGCGGATGATGCTTCCAAGTTAGTCGCCTGTCAAGTTATAAGCCAAGATATCGCACCACTCTGGCGGTGGGATATGAACGTTATTCAGCACCACAAGTGGACAAGTTTAACGTTTAGTTAAGGGGCAATTGGTAATTTTCTGTTTTTGTTTTAGTTATTTTTATAACTAAGAACAATCTCGATCAAGTCTCCTTTCAAACAAAAAAAAAACATCTAAATAAAAATCGGTTTATCCGTTTGAAAGCTACGATTCAAGAGACCGATATACACATATGTGGTGTGGCTATTAAATAACGAGACTGACGTTGTAAAAAAATTTATTTTTATTTTATACATAATCACTTATTGCCACCTTTAATATACACTCCTTCTCTATCTCTACAACGCTCCATGCGAATTCTCCATTGTTGGAAACAGTGCTGGAAGTCATCTTCTGTCAGCTCCTTTAGGACACATGCCGCTTTCTTTTTTATAGCTTCCACAGACTCAAATCTTGTCCCTTTTAATGCATATTTCACCTTAGGGAACAGGTAGAAGATAACAACATGTGATGAAATGTGGTTTTTTATGTACTTATGATCCGAAAACGAACCCCCAATCCATGCACTGGAAGAGCCGAACTTCACCGAGACCCAAGAAAGCTTGAATGAGCAAGTCAAAATTTAAAGCAATAATGATAGTTTTTTTACTACCTTGAGGTATATTCTAAACTACGTCAAAAAGTAAGGAAAAAACGCCCAAAAATATGGAAGGACAAATCATGGGTACTCCAACAAGACAATGCACCAGCTCATTCCGCGTTATCTGTCAAGAGTTTCCTAGCCAAGTACAGCATCTCAGTGTTAGAACATCCACCTTATTCACCAGATCTTGCACCATGCGACTTCTACCTGTTCCTTAAGGTGAAATCTGTATTAAAAGGGACACGATTTGAGTTTGGGTAAGCTGTAAAGGAGAAAGCGGCACGTGTCTTGAAGGAGCTGACAGAAGATGACTTCCAGCACTGTTTCTAACAATGGAAAATTCTCATGGAGCGTTGTAGGGATAGAGAAGGAGTGTATATTGAAGGTGACAATAAGTGATTATAATGTAAAAAATAAAAATAAAATTTTTTACAACGACAGTCTCGTTATTTAATAGCCCCACCTCGTAGATATGCTAAATTTATAACACCCCTCCTTTTCCATCGGGGTTAAAAATATATAGCTACACATGTTAATTCCTTTGAGTCAGTTATGAAATAATGATACAAAACCCAACAAATAGCTCATTTACCTTTCTCCTATCGTCGTATAAACCTTATTTAAGTACCTTCAAAAATTTTCGAAAACTTCTTTACAAGCGCATCTTTCACCGGTTCGTGATGTATTTATTTCCACATCAATTCGGTTTCCGCACACAAAATTTTTTCACACAACTGGACAGAGTGACTGATTACAAACCTTCATCTATGGAACAATCGTTGTATGTTTCTGTTTTCCGGATGCCGCTCAAGCTTTAACACGAAATTTTTAAGGAATCACTGCCATTTAATCCCTAGTATTACAAAGAAGAAATTTAAATTGTCTTAAGCATATCTGTATATACATCATACATATTTTCGTATATTTTCTTTTGATGAAAATTATATCGTGAATAAATTACAAAGTTATTAATAAAAAAAGATCCAACTGATTTAAATTAGTATTTATGTTAATTATATTAGTTAATTATTTGAGACGTCTCGTGAAATGTTACAATAGATGATGTTATGAGTTTAAATAACATGCTACTTTATATAATTGTTTGGTTCTGTAATTAAAATTTGGAAATTTCAGCCGTGATTTAAATTCATACTAAGTTATATATGATACAAATAACTTTGTTTAAATTCAGATCTTTACTTTCGTACCATATGTATGAATTTGAATTTCTATCTTCCATTTAGGAGTGTGTTTAACTTCGATCTGGGTTTTTTTAATTGATTTAGTTTTGAAAGGATTAAAATATAAGTTAAAATTTTTAAGAATTTAGTGTCTGATGCCATTGCTGGCATCAATCTTTAGTTATTTAATGAATCAGTATTGTTGCTTTAAAAATATTAGCATGTAGACTAATTATATAGGCTTAATCAAAATTGAATAATTGGAGTTACTGAAGTAAAATATGCTAATTTAGTATTGATAACACTGGTGAATGGTATTAATTTATACAAAAAGAATGAATAAATTTACTGAACACCACTGCTCAGTGTCTAATGCCTGTAGGACCGGTACCAAGATTCAGTGGAGATATATTTTGTGTAAAGACAAAGACAGGACGAAGAGTGGGTTGAAGAGACGAAGAAAGAAGAAGAAGTAAAATAAAAATACATAAAGGATGATAAAGTAGAAAGAAGTATCAGAACGATGAAACAAAAGAGAAGCAAGCGGTGGAATGCAGAAGGAATTCAAGTGAGCCACGGAAAATGAAAATAGTGACCATTTTGATCCCCCCTCATCCCCCCGGGCTCAAGGCACGCGATCTGCCTGGCTGTGTGCTCATTATGGTACACTCACGTGATAAAACAACTGGATACAAAACAATTTATTAAAATATTTGTTATACAATTTACATCAGATGTATTGCTATAGTATTTATTCCAACAACTTAACAAATATTTATTTAAAAATAATTGTTTTTATTGATTAATACACACGTTAATTGTACAGAATATTAAAAAATAATGGTGTTAATTTTGTATTAAATTAGTCAATAACCGCTTTTAATTAAAATAGAGGCCCAAACAATGATTTATTGTAAATAATTTTGCTTTCAAAATTTTTAAATATGCGATAATTAATTAATGATATTAATGCCAGAAAATTCTTATTGTTAAAATTTGTGGTGGTTACTAAACCAGATATAAATTTTTAATCGCCCAAACACAAACTTAAAGATTTTACTTAATCTGAACGCTCTTTAAAAATTTTGAATTAAAAAATGTTGTTTAGGTTATCAGCCGAAAAGCTGGTTGAACCTCTAGAGGCTGTACGAGTAAAACGAAAAGTGAGGTGATTTACCATAGGCTTCTGCAGTGAGTGGAAAAGTAACCTTATTAGCATACCAGGCTGTCTGAAAACCATCTAATTTTCACCCTGCAAATGTCACCTTCACTTCATCCACCACAGGGTGTGGCTGTATAATGAAATTCATTACTCTCAGAGGAGATAACTCTGACTAGTATCTTTTACACCTTTACATCGTCTGTTCTTAAAATTCTTCAGCCATATAATTGGCTGACCATATGATAAGAAACATAAGTAGGCTATTTTTTGTAGCCCTGGACTGGCAGATCGAATGCAAATAATTTACAACTCCACCTGCCTGTTGTGGAAAAAATTTCAAATAAACAACCTTACATTCCTTAATAAATTAAGTACAATCTAATAAGAATGATTTAAAACTAATCTATCTAATGATGAGTAATAATGAAGATTCCAAATAACAAGTACCCCAATTTTCAATTGTAGGCTACCTTCGTATCTTCTGCCTCTCTTCCTCTTCTACAATCTTTCTTTCTTACAATTATTCATCCTTTGATGAAGGAGGTGCTTCCGCAATTTAACATTATACAGTCTACTTGTTATCAAGTAATTATGAAAATGATTACAATTTTATTAATAAATAGGGCCTAATTATAATTATAACAATAATAATTTCTTGTAGTCGAATGTTTCATTTCGTATGGTTTTACTCTTGAATAAAGAATATAGATTGTGATGGAGATGTATGGTTGATTGTACGTTTGCAGTACGACGTATTTCGGATACACTTATATGAAAACCTTAAATGAATCCTCTTATTTCGTAAATATAGATAGTGCATTCTGATAAATGTCTCGAATACTTAAAAATATTTTTGGGATATGAACCTTGTCAATTCTTTTAAGTACAAACAAACTAAATTATTATTGGGAGTTCTGTTTCCATTAGCATATTTTTAACGTTTTCGGTAAAAGTTTGCAGGCAAAAAATTAGTTTTTAATCGTATAAATCCATTCTACGTTCATACTCAAATCCATTCCGAAATGCGAATTTTCAAAATATATAAGTTTCTTGTCTTGAGTGAATAAATAATTTACATATTTTATATTAATATTTGTTGTATTTACGTATGAAAAGAATTTTTAATCAATCGTTCATTACCTTAATTTTGGTAATTTTATCAATGGCATTAGTGATTTAGTTCTTGTAATTTACTTACATAAAATGTCAATGTCATCTATATTGATTGTAAAGAACCCTGATTTTAGAGCGTAGTAAAGATAAAAAATTAAACTAAATAAGCAATAAAATAAAATATAGCCTAAAAACAAATTCAGCCATTTCAGGCTTCCATTTCATTTTGTGGTTAACTAATGATAGCATAAAAAAAACAAAGCATTGGAAATTTTATTATCATAAAAGTCATAAAGTTGTATGATTGTAAATGGCTATTCCAAATGTCTTTTCTGGTATAACTATAAAAAAACAACTGATTTTGAAATGTATTTGCAAAACGTTGTAAAGTTGTATCATAAACATTTTCATGCAATTAAAATCTGTCATTAAATGTAGAGCTGCTTTATACGAAAATTAACTGGCAATCGATATAAAAAAATATAATCTTCTTTTTGTTTTACAATAATTAATTTACAACTAGTTGCAAGTACCTAAATATGAGACAATTATTTGAATTTAATGAGACAAGAGAGGACCAAGCAGTGGTGGTACACCTGTTGCAATACTAAACTTAAAGTTTTTATATAAGTTACTGACAGAACAGTTCTAAAATCATACTCCACACATTCAGGTTAATTAAAAAAATTAAGACAGTATGAAATTGATAACGTTGGAAACAGTAAAATTAAGATTATAACAAAATTAAATAGATTTAAAATGATATTAATATAAAATTATTGTATATATTTTTGTTTATGAAAATGAATAAACATTTTAGTAATAGGTACACGAAATTGTCAGAAATGGAGAACGAAATGTTAGATCGGTTGAAAAGTAAAAAAAATCGTGTAATTATATCCTGCTTTTTACTATCAATGAGAAACTACGGAAAAGTCAAAGCAATTTTTCGTACATAAACATAAATTCCCTTGTATTATATGCAAACAAATGATTTAATATTTAATTGTAACTGGGCCTTCGGGCGAGCCCAGACAGTCAGAAAGTCGCTATTATTTGTTAAGCAACAGTAATTGGGCAAGCGACTTTTTATGGTGACCAGCTGACAGCCATTCCTGAACAAACTCCACTGGTTGTCCCTTTTTAGAAGTTCATGCCGAATCACGTCAAAAAATACAGCGAAAATCAGCGATCAAATTGGGTGGTTGTCAATAAAGCACAGTTCCCGATAACAAATAAAAGCTAAAAAAGAAAATTGTAACTGAATTAGCTATTAAATTAATTTTTTGTCGGCGAATAATTACTTACTTGTGTTAAAAACAATTTATTAAAAATATTTAAATTCATTTAAAAACCAATTCTTCTTATGTTTGTTTAGTTTCATAAGAAAACAAAGAAATCTGAATACTTTCACTTCAGTTACAAAGTTTTCTATTGGGTAATTATTTATTGACGTTTTAAGAAGGTTTTTAATCTTGATAAGGTCATCTGGATAAGATAATTTACGCAAAATTTTATAAAACTGATTAACCAGTTGGTGTTCGTAACTACAATAACAGTGCAACCAGAACGTCTAGTACGGTATGAAACTGAATATACAATATCGGTTGTATTCTGTATTTGTCCCCGGGGCGAGCGTGCACGACTAGAACAGGAACAAAATGAACCGCCCCACCCGCACGTAACGCCTTTTCGAAATTACGCCCCCCCTTTTCAGTGGGGGCCCGAGGCAAGGGGCTGGGCTGCTTAATGTTGCCTAAGAACAGGGTTTCTACGTGAGATATAGTGACCGGCTCTCTGATAGCAGTAGATTTATGAACTGCGCTTGTCATGTCTTCTCTCGCGATGGGTAGACCAAGCCCCTCGACTCATAAACCCGGACCAACTTCGGGTTTTGGCTTTTGGAATCTCATGTGGAGGGGAAAACACGTTTTTTAGTCGCTTACTACTGTACACTCTGCACAAGGTGGATTATGATCATTATTAATAACTGTCCCAAAAAAGAAGAAACAAATTAATAATTCATAAAAATTAGTATAGGCTGTACTATAATTATTACATTTATAATTTCTGGTGAATCCGTTCGAATATCAAAACCCATAATTAATATTTTTAATTCTATCTAAGATATTACATTTGTTAAAATTTATTATTATCATTTTTTAATATAAACTGAATCATAATGAAATCGTCCTTAAAATTTACTTTGAATTTAGAAAGGATTTTGAAGCCTAAATTATAGAGAGTAGTGTATATCACTACAGATGTGATGTTTTAGAATGTAATAATAACTTTCATTTTTCCAAATTACACTTTATTCAATATGAAGTAGGCCTGCATAGATATATCTATAGGATTACACAGTATATTTTCAAAATAAGTAAGCCTAAGTATTGATAATAAATATTTTATTAAAGATATTTTAACATTAGTATTTTATTTCAAATGATTCTTCACTTTCTCAATTCCATAATAGAATTCATCTCAAATGATATGCTCTCCAGCAAAACTAATCTCAATATTTTTCATGCACACAAATGTTTGGAAATTTCAAATCATAATTTAAATGTTTGGGATTCTAAGCAGATATTTTTTGCCTCATAGCTTTAAATTAATTTTTTAATATCATAATCAAACGCACTTTAGGCTGACATAAATTATTTTCTTGCCGTTGTTGAATTTAAGATTCTAGCACAGTAATAAGTGTTTAGGAGTTTACTTAGTTAAACTGCAAGAGGAGGAAGAAAACTTGGCAATAATTTAAGTAGTATTGGTCGTACTTGTCTTTTATTACTTGTCATAGTGAATTATTTCTTCTTCTCCTAAAATTCAAGGATTAGGTCCATAAGATTAGGATCAGGACCTATTCTTGCATCCATTTTGTCATTTGTCACCCTGGATAACGCCTTCTAATTTGCTTGCAACCTTTGGTCAGTATAAGAAACGAGTCTAGTGAATTATTTTATTGAAAATATTGTGACACTTATCGCTAAGATCTGTTTCGGGATCTAGGTAATTAAATAATTAACAAAGTTTAAAATTACAAGTATTTATTATAACTAAAAGATTTACAAAATAAATAATAAACTAATTATACTGATCTAATACTATAAATAACTTAAATAATTTACTTAGTACTACTTACAAACAATTATACAGAATGCACTTACACAATGCACATACACAATAGGACAGAATAACAATAGTTGACCAATACCCGGACACGTTGACCTCTTCTAAAGTACCGATACACGCAATAAACACTCGTCAAAGATCAAACGAATACTAACTCTCTGACCGCACTTGGGCTCTCTTTACATAGGTAGATCAATGAGATTTCTAGAATTACAGAGAGATTCGATGCAATAATAAAATAAAAAAATCTTTTTTATGGTTCTGGAAAAATCTTACCTAGTGTAAACAAGTCACAATAGAATAAAAAGTGTTGCACAAATAGTTGTACAACAAAGACCCTACCTTACTATACACGGCCCTTTTAAATATTCGTTTACAACTAACCCTATTGTTACTTTGTCACTCTATTATTTACTATTTAACATTTTATGAATTTCTAGAAACCTCTCGAACCACATTACTTTCCGATATTGTCGCAGTATTATAATTCAATTTAAGGGAATCAACTATAATGTAGTTAATATTCCAAGAAAATGTCTGGAAAATATTCATTTTGCGTTGTATTAAAGTAGTAAAATCTTTCCGATTCTACCTCAGATTTTGATGCCATATGAAAACGTATGAATGTAATTTTTTTTATCAGTTAAGAACTATTTACAAACGGTTTAGCAAAAACTTTCAGTAAAAGTTTTAACATTTTTCGAATAAAATCTTGAAGAAGACAGCACTCAGCAGCGTTGCTTCCGTGTGATCGTTTGGTTATAAGTGATGAAGGGTTTCTTCTTGGGTCCTGGCAATGTACAACTTTTCATTATACGGAGAAAGACGTACTTGTCGTTTTAAAATTAATGGACAAAGTGAATAAAGGTGTTAAAAGTAGAGAATGAAGACGTGATACTGATTATCTGTTTAACTGATGATTAAATATTTAACAAATGCATGTAAATAAAAACAAAAAGTATTTGAAAGCGTGTGGGGTTATGGTTAATATTTGTATATTTTATAGATGGTGTAATCAGCCCAGTTAAAGAATCAGCTGGAACCTTATTATCTAATCATGAAACACAAAAGAACTAACGTATATGTTCGTGATTAGCTGCTAATTAAAATTGAATTTAAACTTAAAAGACTCAATTTGTCATATTTAAAATTGAACATTTTAGCGCATTAGCCTACCATACGGAGGTCTCAGGTTCGATTCCCGACCAGGGTCTGGAAATTTTAACAAGTCAAAACCGACAGTTTCAGTCAGATAATCTACCGTAGTCCCATAACCAAGCAGTTGATGAAACTTTAAATAAACAAATAATAAAATAAAATTGAAAATCTGGATTTTCATTTTAAAATCAGAAAGCAATCAAAATTGTAGCTGTTAAATATATTAATTCTTCATATTAAATAAATTTTAATGAAATCATTCGTAAAAATGTACTTTTAATTCAATCGAAAAGTTAATAACTGAGATGCTTGTTATAAAATGTGACAGTTTCTTTTCTGCAATATATTTGAATTGGAAACTGTTATATAAGAAATTATATCAGTCGGAAAATTCAAAGGGAATTTAAAGTAGTTTAAATTTGTTTTATAAAATATTTTTCTTCTCTTGATATGGAACGGAACATCATACGAACTTGAAACTTGAAACTTAAGTTAGGTATTACTAGAGGACCCGACATGAACATTTTCATCAAAATCGGTCAACCGAAAGTAGTAGTTTTTCCGTGTCATTTTTCACTTTTTTGCAATTTTCTCAAAAACAGCTCCTACGACTTATTTAAAAATCACCTCATTTACTAAATCTTTTATGCTCTACAAGATAGGTTAGGCGTCGTATCTGCTGAAATTCTTTGGAAGGCTGTTTTATCGTAAAAATTTGTTTTTACAAGACTAAAATAAGGTAATGTATTTTTGAGGTTAGTTTTTTGTTTATTTCTTATGTTTTATTGCTAATGTTAGGTTATATTGGTCATTATTTGCAGTGAAAAAAGAAAGTCGTGTGAATGTTTACACCGGATTTTAACGTTTAAAACTCGGTAGACTCTAAATTCACATTTTTTCAGCCACTCCGGTACTCATCAATATCATGTTGAATAGGCGCCCTCATAAATTGATGTGTAGATACACACAATACACTTACGTAGCCTATTGGATGCTTTAGATAAAGAATACTAATACTTTTTGTTTTATTATATCAGGATTCGTTGAGCAACAAATTAATTTAGTAGAAAAATAAACTGTCTAATATTTAATATTTCGTTAAAATTGTAGTGCAGGGAAATACAGATTTTAATATTGAGTATTATTTTAGTAACTATGGCCAGGTGGATTTGTGTTCTAATTTAGTTATAAGATAAAATGTTTCAATTTCATTGACACAACTGTGAAGATTCGATCTGCTGAAAACATCGGATACGTGGCGTTTACAGCAACCCTTATATCAAGTCTAGACTAAAGAATCGCCTCGAGGAATACTCCGTTCAAAATCCATTGTAGTTGTAACAGGCAAGCACGGCACAACTAGTTTCAATCCTTACTCACTCGGACAGAGTATTGTTTAATTTTCCCTCACGTGAGGGATAGAGTGCCCAATTTTAAGGGTGAGTTTACTGAGGAAGGGGAAGGCATCAAATTGAATCCATTTTGGCTCGCCGCGTACTTCCTAACTGAGCCAATAATATTCTCTTACTCTTTCTATTTCACTCTAAATACGCCCTCGTTCTCTTTTTACCCTATATTCCCATTAGTGTACCATTCTTTCTCTTCGCCCATGTCCCGTTTAATTAAAATTACTGGTAATGAGCGACTGCTCCATGGCACAAATAGTATGTTTATAAGTACGAGTCTCGTTTTAAAATTAATAATTAGTAACTTATGATCTCAGACGGCTCAGCAGCATCATTTGGTGATCAAGTACGAGACAATGGTGTTAGCTTAATATAATAATAAATTTCAGCGCAATAGATATTATTATTCTCTAAAAAAATACTTCACAAAGTACATAATATTATATAAAAGTACTTTTCTACTTCCAACCAAGGATTAGGCCGCAACCTGTTCCGAGCTCACAAACTATATCATCTACCTTCATCTTCTCTAGGTCTACCGACATTCCTTTTTTCTTCTGGAGCATACCAGTGTGCCTGCTTACGTATTCTGTGATCTGACATACTTGCCAAGTGTTGTCTCCAACTTTGGCGATAAAAATACATGTTATTTTGTTGTTTAGGTCAACAGCCGATAGGCTGGTTTGAACCTCTAGAGGTTTTACCAAGTAAAAACGAGGATTGAGGTGGTTTACACTTGCCTTCCTCACTAAGTTGAAAGAGAATGCTTATAAGCTTGCCAGGCTCTCCGAAAAGGACCCACTTTCCACCCTGCAAATGACACCTTCACTTCATTCACCACAGAGTCTGGCTGTATAGTGAAATTCATTTATCTCAGAGGAGATAACTCTGACTAGTGTCTTTTACACCTCTACCTCTTCTGTTCTTAAATAGTCCTGTCATATAATTGGATGGCTATGTTATAAAAAACAAAACTAATTTTTGTAGCCCCGGAACAAACAGATAGAGTTCAATTAATTTAACACTTCCCCTGCCCGTTATGGCACTAAAAAAGTACAAAAAAGTACATATTATTAATAAACTTCCTTTAAACTAGGTGATTCTCCGTTAATTATAAAATGAAAGAAGACACGTTATTCTGAACATTCGGCATAATAAGATCCTGTAAAAGATCATACATTAAAATAATGCAAATTGATACTTTGCAGTGAATTTCGACAACAAGTGTATTATATCAGCCAAGAAACCAACATTTTTTACCGCGTTTCTCCCATTTTTATGATTAAGACGTGATTTGATGTTTTGGATAAAAAATTTCTGATAAGTTTTTGAAAAATTTATAGTTTGAACAAAGAATACTGGTGGCTTTGCCTAAATTGATACTAATTCATAAAAATTAGCCTATTGTGTGTTTCTCTGTATGAGGTAATCTCAGAAATCAACCAACCAATTTCAAAAACTCTTTCTCTGTTGAAACGCTTAAGGCTTCTTGGGTAACGTAATAAAATATATGGCACTAATAAATTTTAAGTTAAAAATCTTGTTATTGGTAAAATTAAGTTATCTTTTATTTGTTTGCTGTGAGGTCGTTTAGGATGGTTTGTTCTTTTACCTCCATTAGTATGGTTAGTATGGTAGTATGGTTAGTATGACATCATCCATTATCTTTCCTTTCTACAAATTTTTAATAATTATTTATTAGGCAAATATCCCAAAAATAATATAACATCAGACTTCTGCATAGAAAATTATGAAAACCTTCCAAAAATGAAAGAGAACGTACAACATTTTTTTTAAAGAAATGTAGTTTACCTACTTTTTACGACATATATTCAGTTAGCATCATGTCATATTTCTCTCCTTCTTCTGGTGATTCATAACGATGCAAAAAAATTATTGTTTCCAGTAGTAATTGGTTTTATTTGTTAAATTATGATTTAGCTTTAACATGTAATTTAATTTTGTGTGAAAAGTTAAATATTTAAGTTTAGTTTGCCGTAAAGCGCAGAAGTGGGTGACTGCTATTAATACAATAAAACATGTTTTAAACTGGGATTCAACCAGATAAATGAAATTAAGGTCAAATATAGGATAATTTTACTCTAAATAAATCTAAGATTTTTTCATATTTAAAAAAAATTTCTAAAAGAAAGACGTTCTAAAAGACGGTGGAGAATTTTACTTTCAGGAGAAGGAGTACCTAGTACATTCTCCGGTTAGAACTACGAGTATAGTCAGTTATTCAGATCAAGAGGTCTCTGCTCTATTTTTGCTTTAGACGTCACACAGTTGGAAAGTTCCTTATAGCTAGGTCACGGGCAAGTTGGTTCAGATGGTCATCTAGCGTTTTAAAAATTCTTTTTTGAATGACGCGGTTAGTTCCTTTACTGAAATCATCGTCGAGGGTTACTTAAAAAGGAGTGCTATTGCCAGAAGAAAGTCTTAAGAATTTTGACTGGAAGGCCTAAATCGACTTTAAGTTCCTTTTTGCCGCTACTGAGCTGGACACCATAATTCCAGATTGATTTCAATTAGTAAAATAAGTTCAGATTGGTCTTTTTGTAAATTTTGCGTACGATTAAAAGAAAAATTACATCGGTTACACTGTGTAAAAATCTAGACAAGATACACCAACTATTGCATGCCTAAGTTTCCAAAGTAGCCTACACAAAGAACCCTGAAAGAACGATACAATAAATTTAGAATTGAAATTTACAGATAAAAGTATAATAAAACAGTAAAATATATAATATTCTGTAGAAAATTAAATTATTTAATACAGAAAAAAAGAACACACACACGATATCAAATGAATACAATTTCACTGTATATCTTTTGATTTTAATCTGCTCTCACTAAAGTAAAAGGTTGATTATAGTAATTTTATAAAGTTTGTGGAGAGAATATAATTTTTTGTTATGGTTGAACATGCGAAACAAAGAAACAACGTTCTACTAAATGAGTAGAAGTTTAAATGAATAGAACATTATACAATTTTAGTTGGATATGAGCTTTAAGTGAGAAACAAGCCGTTTGTATATTAAAAGTAAAAAATAAAACGGTAATGTTAAATTTATTGATATCATGGTAATTACAATAAACCTGTATAGAGTACGCTGCAAAGTACCTACTTGGGTTAGGTAAAATCGTTAAGAAAAACACATTATGGGAACTCGAAAAATAAAAAGTATAATTATGGTGACTTTAAATGGAATGTAAAGAACAATAAAAACATATACGAAATATCATAGTGACAATTTAAAAATTTAATTTTTAATATCCAAATTTTATTATATTTTTTTATAATTTATATAATTTAATAACATAAATTATAGAAGGGTTTTTCCTCCAAAATGAGAATATGAATTTTAGTACTCACCTTAAATTGTCACAAATGAAGTAACCGACTGTTAACATAAATGTTCAAAATCTTATAACTTTCTAAAATTTCCTTTTGCTTTTCCAGATAATATTAGTTTTACTAAAAAACTTTCCTATAGTAAACTAATTTTTTATATTCCTGCAGATGCAAGGTATTGAACTTCCCACGGCCTGCACAAGGTCTGAAGTACAGTCCAACCTCGATTATCCGGGCTGACCTCCGGCTACACCCACGCCGGAAAGTTGAAATCCCTGTTAATCCGAATACACAGTATTACATTGTAAATTTGTACCTATGAATGGCCATTTATATTTTATAAGTATGAATGTATGTATATTATATAAGTGCATAGGTGGATTAATCAGTAAGATACCTACGCGAAAGTGAATTAAAAAACCGTTTCGTCCCAGAGACCAACTCCTATTAGACGGCTTTTTTTAATTTATTTTGAAATTTTTTCTTGTTTCTTTTTTTCAATATTTTTTCATTTTAGATATTACCACATAATGCCCGTAATTTTTTTACGACACGTAATCCCGCAATCTTTGTAAGACAGTGGAAAATCCCAAGAAAGTCTGTCCTGATTGGACCATATTATGGGTTTTTCCAATATACATTATACATAAAAACATACATAATGACCCTTCAAGAAAATCAGGTATAGGCCTACAAGAGTTTCGGCCACGCCTACAATTATGGTACATCAAATAACAAAAGATATTTTCCTTGTCGCGACCGCAAAGTTACTTTTGTTTCGGCGCTGATGCAGGTGTTCCCATTATCACGATCCCGGATGATCATAACCCCGGTTAATCCGAATCCCGGATAACCGAGACCCGGATAATCGAGGTCTGACTGTACAGTAATACCTCATTATCCGCGGGGGTTACGTTCCGAAGGGTTACTGCGGTTAGTAAAACCGCGGATAATAATACCTTAGTATGAACGAAAAGATGGGGGTTAGGTTCTAAAGGTAAAGTGCTGTAGTCGATTTAAGTGTTTAATAGTTTTAGAAACATTTAACCAATATTATAATCTATGAATATTTAATAAATACAGTAATGTACGCATAAAAAATTTAAGTTGCTTTAAAATAGTTAGTTATGGCTCTTTGCTTCTTCTTCTTTTCAAACTCTTTGTGTACTTCTTCGTATGGTATCATCAGCTCCTGAGTCCTCTTTTGTTGAAGAGCCCTTTCCATGACTGGATCCGTCTCCAACACGTGGTCAGCCAATGCGTTGCAATGCTGAGGATCTCGTTGATGGTTTGTGAAGAAATGCTTAGCTTCGTTTCAGGATCGTCGAACACACAAAGAACTGTACGTACGTACGAAAAAGTTAGACTGACACATGGAGGAAAACGTACGGAGAAATTACAGTATGGTGCCTGGGCGTACGTATGGCGGTGAGGGTGAGGTGTTACTGGCGCGGCCCGGTACCCGGTGACCG
This sequence comes from Catonia carolina, assembly GCA_035578175.1. Taxonomy (NCBI): domain Eukaryota; kingdom Metazoa; phylum Arthropoda; class Insecta; order Hemiptera; family Achilidae; genus Catonia; species Catonia carolina. Next base: position 193,173,635 of record JAQMRL010000001.1, on the reverse strand, counting down.
GCTCCTACGTTCAGTACGCGGAAATTTAGCTTGGCTCATGATACGCTTGATATGGATGCCAAAACATTTATTCAAACACATGTTTTCAGAATTGTATGACTTCCCAATCAAGTACGGTGTACACAAGGTGAGAAAACGTACGTTTTTTAAGGTTTTAGGCCCACGGACAAAGTCTGCGGATAACCGAAACCCGCGGATACCAAGGGATTACTGTATTTGTATTTATTGAGTGTTAAGAAGAAGCAGTTCACGTTAAAACTGTTTCAGCTAATATCTGTGGCACTGTTCACTTGTTCGACTGACTGACAGCATACCGTATTAATTATACCTACACATACTATGGTAGTGGTATCATTCAACCCATTATCCGATGCGATACAAAATATAGATTTTTTATTAAATTCAGCCACCTGTGAACCGGTACTCCCGTTCTAAAGCCACGTGCATTACTCTCATCTTAGGTTGAATGAATAGTTATGTAACCCTCACAATGAAAAGAAATTGTTGCATCTGTAATGTACTTACAGTTTCTAAGATTTACCTTGGAACTACACTACCCATTGCATACAAAAAATTAATAAATGATGGAAAATATCTCCAACGCATTGTAAAGCTCACGACCATAAATCTAACAAATATTATTACGCAAACTTTTAAATTTATTTCTAGTATTATAAACAGATAAGCAATTCGAATTTTTGGAATAGGCCTAATGTTAATGGCGTCAACAAATTCATCCTTCCCAAGATTCCTCGAACTACTGATAAAAATAAAAGAACAATATTGAAATGTAAAGGTTTTTTTTTAAATTTGTACCCTACTTATTGAGTCGATAAAATAAATGCACTTTAATCTTCTATTAGCCATAAGTTACTTCCGGAATTTAGCAAAGAATCGAACCCGTGGCACTTTATTCTGCAGCAATTGGCTGACCATGTGATAAGAAACAGAACTATTTTAGTAGCCCTGGAACTAGCAGATCAAGTGCAATTAATTTAATACTCCACCTGCCTAATATGGGCATAAAATAAATTTAAATAAAATGGGCAAATAAATATAAATGGGCATAAAATTTACTGCACTAGATAATATTTTTCCTTTATCAAAATATGCAAAGAAACTGGTAAATATGAATCCTTGTGTTTTGTGTAGAGGTACTAAACAAGCGGGTAAAATTTAGTTGGCGCAAATTTAAAGAGTTTCTTTTTTCATGACAACAAAAGAACCCCCTTTCTGGCAATGTTACTAACTCTATTTCCGTCACCTTCTTCCATCCACAACGTAAATAAAAAGAGGAAAGAAAATTGAGAAATCAAATCAAATTTACTACCGTCCGGAAATGTTATTCGGATATCCGGTCAGATTTCAGCTTTTCAAAAAGATTCAGTTCTGACGTTTATAACATTCATTGTGGTTTCCTTACAAAGTTTTTAAAGTTCTTCTTACTTTTTCTGTTTTGTTATTTCTTAACATAAAGACATTGTCATTATTTTCACACACCTCTGTTTACGACTCCGTCATTATACTACATTTTATTTTTTAGTAACAAAGTAATCTCCAATCTATTCTTATAACATTGTTATAAGAATAACCAAGTTGATGATTTTTATAACCAATTATACTTAATTGAGATTTACCCGTTTTTGGTATGTTTTATTTTTTAAGATGATTTAATTGTAACTTTTAAATATTTTTTAATATTTCTATATTTTTTAATATTTTTATATATTTAATATATTAGAAGAAGAAGAAGAAGAAGTATAGTGCAACGCATTTAATGACTATTAATCTATTTTTTAAGTTCTAACTTTATACGATAAATTTTATATACAGAAATTTTCAGTGTCCAGCTCATCAGTTTTCTTAATTTTTTATCGCGGTTTCATGAAGATTAGTCACGTCTGGATTTTATTCTCTTTTACTTTATTTATGTATTCGGCCGTTGACCCTTTTTTGAAATAGGCTATAATTATTACAAATACAGTGGTACCCGGTTCTAACGCGGTTGCAGGAAATCATTCCTATAAAACATATTTTGTACCTTTGAGTAGTACAATAGCCAATATCATTAAATTATGATTATAAAACCCTAAAACTACGTATTGAGTACAACTTAAAAACTAAGGTATATTTAGGTGAAATTTTAAAGTATGTAGCTAAAGAAGTGACCGTCCATAGGAAAAGGGACTTTTTTTTACTACTTAAGCAAAATTTTCAGGAGAGCAAAACAAAAAACGTAATTAGGTCAAAAAATAACATTGTCTGGTTTTTTGTTTAAAATATTACTTATTCTTTTCTGTGTATAAAAATAACCATATTTTTTATTTTGTGTTCTAAACCTGATTAAATTTTCAAAACTAGACAGTATCTCAAATAGGGAAACGGACCTATTGGTAAAGGATCCATTTTCTGTTGCATACGTAAAATACGTAAAAAGAAAAACTAATTCTAGCTCAAAACATGAAAAAAGTAAAAACAAAAAAAAATACACGGAGAATATGCTTCCAAGAAAATATTCACACTTCAATATTCCACACTTAACAAGAAAATCAATAAAATTCTCAGAATTATTTAAGTTTAGACCTATTTCCGGTATCTTAATATTTTTATTTATTTTTTTAGATTAGTTTCCTTAGTAGGCTATTATTTCAATTATTAATGCAATTTGTTAAAATCGAAAAAAAATAATTTGTAATGTTTTATCTCTGTTTTATGTTGAAATTAAAATAAAATTTTTCAATTTTGTGCGTTCCTGAAATTTACATTTGACATGATCTTAGAAAATCTGCTACAGGATTTTAAGTATTTCAAACACCAATTATTTGAATTCATCACTGGATGTATTCTGATAAGATTGGATAAACTAAAAAACGATAATATAATTAATTAAGTTGGACTAATGTTAATTTTTAGGTTTAATTACAGACTATTTTAAGATTTTATTTTCTTTGTAATACTACTTTCGTTTATCGTCTGTTTTCCACTTTAATGCTAATGCAGAAGTTGCAAGTTTTTTACAAATTAATAACACTCTTGATTAATAACTGTTGGTAATGTTTATGTTTGTATATACCTAAAGGTCCAATATACTGTGAACAAAACCATGTTTCTGAGTGTTTAAGCGCTGGTTTTGTTTCACGATATGTTGGGTGAGCGAAGTATTGTTGATTGAAAATAAATTAATATCAAGACTGTTGTTTAATTACTAGGACTTTATATACGGCAGAGTTTTATACCCTACGATCTCACAGATTTAAAGAATTATCTTCAAATTAAAAATTAGTTTGTTAATCACAATTGATTGATTTTTTTGGTTGGTCTAAATTCTTACGATCATTGTTTTACTGCTTGGTTTCTTTCTACACAACCATTAATTTTCAATTCAGGTGGAGGCAAAAGTATTCTACTCTTTTTGTATTTAGAGTTGAATAAACCACGTTTTGGAGGTTATCGCATTAACAGCATATTAAGTGGCTGCTTCGATTTTAAAACATTTTTAAAACCTAATAATGTTGATGTATTTCCAAAACTCATCTAGTATATATTACAATTTAGAATCTAAGAGGGTTATCAGTCAAGTATGCTAAAGACTAATGAACCGATGCAACCCAAATATATTATTTACTCAGATGTTTTAGTGTTGTATTTACACGTACAACAGTAAAAATGTAATAATCTTTTATATTTTATTTTTTTCCAGGACTTCATTTTCGATAAAAATGGTATAAATAAGAGAGGTAAGTAAATTTTATTAATTTTTTTTTTTAAGTAGCAAGCTTTGTGTAAATATTTTAAAATGTAATCTAATTATTGTAATACATTTTTCATTATGTAAAATTCATTTAGTGTGTTAATAAATTGTTGTAAATATAATATATTAGTGAACTGTAGAAATTACATTTCAACACTCGCGGCGAGGTTTTAAATACAAAAATGTATAATCATTTAATCGTAAAAGTAATCATCGTGTTAAATGCATTATCAGAAAAAAATTATAAAACCTTTCTAACAGTTGCATGATATTAACGAGTTTCTTTTTTCAAAACATGATCGTAGTCTGAGAACAGAATATACAATTTTTATGGATTAAAAGGTTATAATGAACAAATAAACATTATAATTATACGTTATGCATTACTTCTTTCGTTTGAAATAATTAACGAAAAGCCAATCATTACCTTTTTCATTTTTATATTCAGAATTTTCAAAAATGTATTAAAAATTTGACAATTACTTTATTCCAGGTATACTAATTTTTCGTAACAGTGAGTTTTGTATACATCCTGGTGGGGTACTAATGATACTACGAATTATGGGTGAAAATTGCATTATGAAGCAACCTTGTTACTTTAGTAATGTTTCTTTATAATGGATGTTCATGTGAGACATAACACAATCAAATAAAATTTTTAAATTTCCAATGATGTAAATATTTAACCTATTTTTCTGGGATATTTCACAAAAAAAAATACTACGCATGCTTAATTGTTTATTTTTAGTTTGTCATACCTTAAAAGAAAACATTTAAAAAATGGTTCAACCATTTTTTTTAAATAATTATTTTAAGACATATGCCTAAAATAGCATAAAATACTGAATTAATCTGGTGAAATAAAAATTTCAAGATTTCTTCCAATTTATGTTTTAAAATTTTCATTCACTTGTTCCGTAAATGAGTTTATAAATTGTATTGTAAAAAATGTCAAAAATTACAATACATACCTTATTTCCTTATATTTTACATCAAATTTACGTGCATAATTTCTAAAAACTATAATAAGTTACATTTATAATAATTTACCTAGGATGAAAAGGAGGAAATAGACCTTATTTTGACTAAATGTCACATCCCAGGACAGTTGTTCTGTTCTTTTATCTACGTAGTAATACTGTAAAATTGAGATTAAATTAAAGAGTTATCAATGACTAATACCTTGAAACCATGAATTTTTAAAATACATAACAAACTAAAAGTATAATGAATTTAACCAACAAATATAAATAAATGAGTGGTAACACACTGGTAAAAGGCTTTTTTACCAATTGTGAAATTATTAAGTAAGTGTCTCTTACTGTCGCACTGTTGGCCTCTGAAGATATAATCTACTTTTATGCTCCCTAATTAAATTTTTTGATATAAAGTTAATTTACATCCAAGAAATAATTTTTTGGTAAAGGGTTATTTTTTCGTTGGTACCAGTGAATCTATTAGTAACCTTGGTTTAAATATTCTTTTTATATTACTTACTAAATATTTTTTTATTATTATATATAAAAATTACTAAATATTAAATATTTTACTCACATTGGTAATTTAATTTATAATTTTTAAATTAAATGTACTTTGGTTTAAAGTAACGATTCTTTTTAGTAGCAAGATGATTATTTCATATTTTTTATACATAATAAATTATAAAATAAAATAAAATGTTCTCACGTTATATTATAAAGTCTGGGAATCTTAATTTTTGTATACTTTTTGTAAAGATGAAAAAGATAATTTTTGGGTGGTACGTTCACCGTACCTATGAAAAGTGAACATTTTGATAAGTTGTTGGGTACAATAAAAGAGTTTATTTTTAGTGGGAAAAGAACCCTTTACAGTTTCTAAACCGAGGTAAGCTTATAAATATAAGTATGGCAATGAAGGTTCTTGTTTACCTAATAGTATTTTGTATCGGTCGTAATGACAGAGCACAGTATAGTGAGGGTGGTAGGGCACTGTATCATTCTGCCTCTAATGACAGGTTAGCCAAAGTTAAGTCGGCGCCAGGGGTTGAACTCTTACCCTGTGAAACCGCACGAGTTAACCCCCGCAACCTCCCATCCACTTATTACTCCACAATTCCAGCACAGGGTTTTACTCAAGTCTTTATCCATTTCATTACTAACCTGTAATCAACATCAGGTTTCATTTTATTATTTTTATATTCCTGTACTTCAGGACGTTTTTGTCAAACCATCTTAAAGTGAAATAAATGAGAATAATCCTTAAGCTACTTATTCGTCTGATGGGCCTATTTATTTGCTCGTAATATTTTATGTCTTCTCTTGTTTCTTTTGTACTTTTTTCAAGTATTTTTTCTGCTACTACTGGTACTATTACTACAGTTGTTTTGCTACATTATCCTCTTCTGCGATCTTCTCGCTTACAGCGCATGGCGATATATCAAGAAAATAAAGACATAAAAAACTTCTGGAGCAATAAGGTAAAAACCTATTCAAACAATTATTTTTTGAAAATTATTCCATGTGTTTTAGTGTGTGTTGTGTTTAATTTCATTATTTTGCCACAGTGCTATGTTGTGGTCATCAACGTTTAAGAGGAAAATTGTGTTATGTTGGATAAATTGATCCATTGTGACAGCCATATGACAAGTTGGTTTGTGAACTGAGTAGCCTGCCAGCGTTATTAAGTCATATATGACTCCTGTTTTGATAATTGTTATTTTACTTGTCTGTTAGCTTGGTGGTTTTTTTTTGTTGTTAGTGTTTATATTCTTTCTCCTTGTTATCTTTCCACGTTGTAGGTGTGGTATCATTTCCAATCCCTGCACTCGTTTACTTATTGGCTCATAGGCATATACCTACGGCATAACTACGTATGTAGTTAGTTAATGTTTTTCTTTTGACGTCCCCTGGATTTACTTCCCGATAGGTAAGTGCAGCGTTTTTAAGGATTTCCATCTGTTGCTGTACTTCTTCAACTCATGTGGGTCGTCCCCGCTCCCTGTTAGTTACTTTCATGGAATTTGGAAGGGGTGAGTGGAGGCCATCAAATCAGCCGAAAGGCTGGTTTGAACCTCTACAGACTTTACTAAGTAAAACTAGGAGTGAGGTGATTTACGATTGCCCTCCTCACTGAGTGGAAAAGTAGCCTATGCTTATCAGCTTGCCAGGCCCTTCGAAAAGCATCTACTTTCCACACTGAAAATGACACCATCACTTCATTCACCACAGGGTATGGCTGTATAATGAAATTTATTACTCTCAGAGGAGATAACTCTGACTAGTATCTTTTACATCTCTACCTCTTCTGTTCTTAAATGCTTCGGTCATATGGCTGAAAATGTTATAAGAAACATTACTACTATTTTGTAGCCCTGGAACTAGCAGATCGAGTGCAAATAATTTTACACTCCACCTGCCTGTTATGAGCAGAGTAGGCCCTACTATGTTATGCCCACACAAAGTTATTCTATACCCTGGATCATGCAAAAAATAATGATAATAATAATAATAAAAATAATAATAATAATAATAGCTTACAGGTGCACAAAAATCATTTACTTTGTACTTACGGCATAATGGGTAACCATTGCATAAACTTTTATGCAATTATTTTTTAACAGCGTTAAAAACCTAAATAATTACTTTGTATGACAATTTATAAGTACATTAGGTAAGGCTAATGACCGTGCCAGTTGATATCCGGTAAACTTAATTTAAAAAAAACACTATGTTATCAGATATTAAACTGTTATTTGATATAATTTATAAGGTTTTTTTTAGTTAGGAAAAACTAAAAATTTATTTTACAGGCAATGCTTATCTATAATATCGTATTAAAATATAACGTAAGATTGATGTAAAATAATTATGGAAGTTAATATATGCATAATTTTTTATAATTTTTTAATAAATTTTTATGAGTTATTTTTTTACGTAAAACAATTCTTCAGACTTTTAAAACACAAGCGAGTATTGAAGCTGATTTGATTGATAGTAAATGCTGGCGAATTATTTTGCAGTAACGTAGTGCATTATTTGATTGCAATAGGAGTTCATTTCATGGCTACTAATTATGGATTTAACACAAAACAAGGCAGGTGCGTTGGTTCTCAAGCATTATTAACTATGACAGCGCAGTCCACTCAATATGATAGGCGTATATTCTCCATGATGCACTTTACCTCGGGCCAAATAGGGCAGAATGGGTAGGTTCTATCCTATTTAACATGTAACTATCCTATGCAACATGTAACTACGCAACATGTAACTACACAAGGCTGACGTACGTAACATAATGCACAGAACACATGTTAACATTTGATGCTGTTACCCGCATACGCACACATGCATACATTTCTATTAACATTTTGCCTAATTATTATTACTCAAAATATAAGATATATATTTTTAGAATTGCCCTTTAGAGAGAGAATGCCAAATCATTATTTTAATTGCTTCATGTTTTGTTCTCGTTTCCTTTTCTCCTAAAATCTCTTCATTTTTTGCAATCTTCCCTTCTGTTGTTCAATTTTGTGGGGTTCACGTCCTTTTTTCATTCTTTCCTCCAAAAATCACTCACTTTCTGGCTCTTTTCTTAAAAAAAATTCCGTATCCATAAGTCTTCCATGTCGATTTTTGAATCTTTAAGTTCATTCACTATTACCATGAACCATGCTGGTTTGGTTGACAGATTTATTACAAGTATCTATCGATAAATTGTTTGGTCAATTTGCTATCCGTTCTTTCTTGCCACACGTCCGAAAAATACAATTCTCCTTTTTCTCATTACATTAATTATATTTTTAGTTTTGTCGGGTATCTCTTTGTTCGAACAGGGTCTATTGTTATTGTCTTCTTCCTTCTTAGGTCCTATGATGTTCCGAAATATTCTCCTTTCTATTCTTAACTTTTGTTAAAAATTTTATTGATACCATCTTTCAACACAACTTTGAATGTTTCTGCTCCATACATGTTGCTTCCTATCTTACCACCTTCTGGTAGTGTCCGATTTCAGTATCCGTGATAAATCTTGTTTGTTTCGTAGGTTTTGTTATTTTGTATTCATATTTTGCAATTCTTATTTTATCCGCCCTTTTCTCTAAGTCATCCTTCTCGCTTCTGTTTATACTAATCCATTCTTCCAAACATTTAAACACCCTTACTTTTTTTTGTTTTATTTTTATGAATAGGTGTGACTCGGACTGTTATGAATTTGGCCAGACTTTTTTTATGAACTCCGCCTCGGGAAATCATACTTATAAACACATTCTTTCAAATTGAGCTATTAAACTTTTCACGGTAATTGTAGCATTTTCCGGGATATCAGTAATCAGGGGAATATCGTCAGAAAAGGATAAACCATGTACATAGATACAATATTTTTTTTCACCGTTTATTCTCTTAGCGTCTGTTTTCCTCCAGTTCCTGAACACCTTTTTTAGGCAGTCTCAAAGTAGTGGTGACAGAGTATCACCTTGTATCACTTCTGTATTCGTTTCAAATATCTTTTAAAATTCCCTCGTTATTCTTACTCCTAAAAAGATTTTTGTCTCGGTATCTCTAATTGGCTTGATGATTTTCAAGTTGAGACTGAATTCTTGTATATAGTTAGTTTCTATTTCTATTAGTTAGTAATATTTTCTGAAAATATTAGTTTCTGTTCAATATAAGATGTTATTGTACAGAAATCAATATTTTCATACAAAATCACATTACTGAGCTGTTAAATGTCAACTGGGATCGGAGTTTAATAATACTGTTCTTACTTTTAATAATAGGTAGCTCAAATAATCAAAGCTAGATACAATAAACGAAAATAAAATGTAAGCTTAAAATAACTAGTAAACATCTAACTACGTAATACTTGAGCATTTTCAAAACTTAGCTTTCAAAATTATGAGATTGGTATAATACAGTAACCATAGTAACAAGTTTTCATGTCATTGTTGACTACATATTCTCGTACTTTATACGATGTAATTACTTATTACTTTTTGGATTCAAAATTTTTTATGTTTTATTCACAAAAATAAAATGATAGTTTGGTAGATAGAATTACTTACTATATGTAGCCTAAATTACTAGTATATTATAATTTTATTCCATGGTAAGTATTAACTACTTTTCTATACTTCTTTAATTGTAAGAAACTAAAACACATAGACCCTACGAGATCGAATAGAGGTGCCAATGAAAGCATAAAATCTTGCGCGATGTGTCGCAAAGTATTTCATTTTCATACTATGTGAAAGTTATGAGGCTGTAAAGTATTTCAAGCCAGTGTTAAGGCCGGAAGAATGACTATCTAAAAAATTACTTTAGTTACAAACAATTTTAGGTTACTTAATATAATAACACACTCAAACAAAATACTTACGACTAAACCATCCTGATTATCGTCAGGAAAAGATAAACCATCTACATAGATACAACATTTTCTTTTGCCAATTCTTATTCTCTAATTGTCTGTTTTTCTCCAGTTCCTTATTATCTACCTTCTCTAAGCACAGCAAAAGTAACCTTTAGAAGGTTAGGGTTGTACGTTGAGCTGGTTAATCTGCACACATCTGGTAAGTTCCTTCAAAATGACTGAAATATGAATTGATTGCGTCGCTCAAGAAAGCAGGAGAAAAATTGGGTGGAGACTGCCGACCACAAGCTTGATGAGTCACTTGCTAAAACTGTTTTTGTAAGTTTTTGTAAGGTTGTGGGTACAAGAGAGCTCTTGTTTTTATCTGCAGGTTCTCTTCTAAAGATGTAGAAATGTTGGCTGCAATTTGTTTGCATATCTGATAGATTATCAAAATGCATTTGACCATGTGAGACATGTACGGATGATGGACGTACTCACAAAAACAGGAATTGACGGTAAAAATCTAAGAATAACATCCAACCTGTATTGAAATCAATTAGCAGTTTTAAGAGTATTATTAAGAGTATATTGAGTATATGGTGAACGTACAAAACAAACAGCTACAGTTCCTACGTGGCGTATGATTAGGTTGTATACTTTCACCTGTGCTGTTCACTCTTTACTCAAAACACATAGTATTTAGAAAATCCTTACAACACCTAGAAGAAGGAATTTTAATAAATGGTGTCCGAATAAACAATTTATAATATGCTGATGATACAATCGTTTTTGCTGATAAATAGAACTTCAGAAGCTAATGAATAAATTTAAAGAAATTAGCACAAAACATGGTATGGCCTAGATATCAAGACTATTCAGAAAAAAAATTCATGATCATCAGCAGGGAAGAAATCCGTAGCATACTGTATAGTAGCATCTGTTTAGTAACTAAACAAGAATCTTTTAATAGCTATGTCTGGGTATCTTTATCAACGAGGAGTGGTGCAACTCCCAGGAGATGTGTCGCATTGGAAGTGCCAGAACTGTCTTCATTAAAATGAGCCTAGCGTTCAAGAGCGACTACCTAACCCTAGACACCAAACTGCGGCTCCTAAGATGCTGTTTATTCACGGTTCATTTATATGGTGTGAAGACTTGGGCCTTAAACAGGGCGACTACCAAAAAAGTCAGACTGTATAGACGAATCTTGAAGATACCATGGTTGCGGAGGGTCACCAATTTAGAAGTGTTACAAAGATGAGTAAAGGCTTAGAGGTAATTAGCATCGTCAGATATCTTATGATTCAATATCTTGAGCACATCATGAGGAATCAAAAATATATAAATACTGCAAAGGATCCTGCAAGGAAGGATAGAAGGTAAAAGAATTCCTGGTTGAAGAAAAATTTCCTGACTTGCAAATTTCAGGGCCTGGTTTGGTTAAAGCTCCGCGAATTTTTTTAATATACTCGTAGTAACCAACAAGGTTAGATTAATCGTGATGATCACCAACACCCAAAGCGGATAGGCACGCTTAGAAGAAGATAATAACTGTGTCGAAGTAATTCTTTGTAATTTATGTAAGCCTACTAAAAGTCAAATAAATGCGTCTAATTCTAATGTGTGTTAAATTATGAACGATTTTCAAAGTAAATAATATATAAGAGAAATAGAAGATCACTCCTTTAAACTTTATCCTAAAAAAACACCATGGTACTGATTTTTAAAGTAAATAATGTCTAAGAGAAATAGATCACTCCCTTGAACTTTATCCTAAAAAAAACACCATGGTACTGGTAACATTGATTAAAACCTTCAGAATCTCATGATTTCATTATTATCGGACTACATTTTGATCTAATAGTTTTCTGAACTTAATCTAAATAATGAGGTTTAAAAAGCTCCATAAATTACTATAAAAAAATAAAAAAACTTGAAGTAGCCATCTCATTTTTCAATACTGTTGTATTTCCGTAGCGTGTTCCATTATATTAATCTGACTATCCGAAATTCCAGATTAGCGAGGTTGTTGTGTATAGGTCAGATGCAAATGTCCTATGAATGTACTAATGGTACATCCTATTATGTACTAATGGTCTAAGATGGTTACTAAAATATAGAGTAGTAAAGCTTATCAATTTTATTTACACATATTAATTTCTTGGTCTAAAATAAGAGATAGAGCTTTGTTTTTATGTTCAAATTAATTTATGAAAGTAAATTGTGATTTTAAGTCTATTTACTAAGTATAATTTTGTAACTGTTTTCGTTAATTATAATTTTAATCAGTTTTTATAGATTATTTTGGATGCAAAATCATGAGGAATATCTAAGTAATAATTTTAACCATGAAAATTATCTGAGTATCAAAATTTAAGGTGGCTCATTAAATTTAAAAAGAAAATTTGCAAACAAACGAAAATGTCGTATTTAACATACGTTCGGTTATTCAAAGAAGCAGATGCGGAATTACGAGAGATACAACCGCAAGATGCATTGTTAACATCTACCAAACCAATTGAAAATCGCACAAAAGGATTTGCATGGCTAGCTAGACATTATCTTAAGTAAGATAATTAAGTACTTAACTTTTCATTTTATATTTACCAAATAATTTAAATTTACTTATTTTAATTATTAATTTGAATTACATTTCCTGGAATTGCCCATAACGGGCAGGTGGAGTGTTAAATTAATTGCACTCGATCTGTTGGTTCCAGGGCTACAAATAATAGTTCTTTTTCTTATCACATAGTCAGCCAATTATATGACTGAACTATTTAAGAACAGAAGAGGTAGAGGTGTAAAAGACACTAGTCAGAGTTATCTTCTCTGAGAGTAATGAATTTCACTATACAGTCAGACCCTGTGGTGAATGAAGTGAAGGTTTCATTTGCAGGGTGGAAAGTGGGTGCTTTTCGGAGGGCCTGGCATACTGATAAGCATACTTTTCCACTCAGTGAGGAAGGCATTAGTAAGCCACCTCACTCCTTGTTTTTATTTAGTAAAGCCTTTTGAGGTTCAAGCCAGCGTTTCGGCTGTTGACCTAAACAAGACATTTCCTGGAAGAACAATCTCTATCATTGTTATTGGATAGTGTAAATAATTTAGGCATGAAAAAATTTGATCTGAATGTTCATGGAATCAGAGCCGTGAACATAATACTATACTTTGCAAATTAATTGGGACATGCTATTTTTTCTCTCTTCTATAAATTATGTACATTGTAAAAACACACTCTGAAACAGATATTTTGGGGGGGGGGGGTTTCACGACAAATAATTCTGGCAGCTTAGTTCCTGTTCAATTTACGATGAATTCAACCAAGTACATAAAAATATTACAAAGTAAAATTGTCCCATTCATGCAAACATTTATTCATGCAAACGTTATGGGGCATTTCAACATGACTTGGCATCTTGTCATAATTCAAAATTGGTTTACAATTTAATGCGGGAATATCAAATTAATGTGCTTGATTGACCTGGAAATTTACCAGATTAAAATTCCTTTGGAACGTGTGGTATAATTAAAACAACGTTTCGGTAAGGTGGCATGATTACTAATTACAAAAGTATTTTAAAACATTTTTAAAAGATTTTTAAAACATGATTACAAAAGTGTCGTTCCACGATGATGAAGTCAAGAAAATATGTACTAATCTAGTAGAGTCCATGCTAAAACGTCTTCAAGAGGTAATTTCTGCTACAGGAGTACGTACTTCGTTCTAGTACAGGTATTTATTAGTATAGTTTTATAGTTTAGTTTAATAGAACTAAAACTTTAAATGAAAGCACAGTTTTTTGAAAAAGAACGTTTTTTTCTTTTGTCTCAATTAATTTGCACAGTATATTACTTATCAAATCCGACATTATAAAACCTTAATAAAGTTGAAAACAAACTCGTCTACTTTCATACATATTATCCTCATTCTGATTAGAATTACAAAGAAATGAAAGTTCAAACTTAAGTGATGCTATTGTTGAGCAATTCGAAAGTATCTGATAATTTGAATTACGTTTCGGTAGCATTAAATATGAACCAAATTTTTTATCTATTCAATATAATTTTTTTTACATGCAGCGAGTAACTAGCGAAGCGAACAACCATTAAATTTTTCATCAGAGGATGGTGACTGAATTCAGAGGGTTACGTTAAGTATTTACAGTTTACTTTTGGTCGGCATATCAGCGTCATCCTCAGCAAAAACTGTTGATACCAACATTGGTAAACGCAGAAAGATAGTCATAGCGGAGGTATCTGTCAAAACGACACCCAGCCGTGAAATGAATTTCAAAAATCTTCCAGTCAGTTTTGTTCTATAAAACATGTAGGTATACGATTACCCGGGCAATTAATTTAATTACTTACTTCTTTAAGTACCGTCTCCTCTAAGAAGGTTGGCAATCAATTTGGCAAACATGACTTTGGATGTTGCAGCTCTAAAAAGTTCAGTGAAGTTGCCCCTTAACCACATTCAGCCAGGAAAAGCAGCTTCTATCCCGATATCTTTTGCCTATACTTTTCATATGAGTTACAACACGAAGTAAACTGTACTTTTTCCCTATCACCACATGAACCAAGGATTGCAATTTCGCATGTGTAAGGTTCTCACTTTAAGGTGTCTAATTAAATTATGATTTTCTATGAAGTCCTTCTTCTTCTCCTCTATTATTCTGATAGCACTCTTGTTTGTGACGCGTTTTAGCGTTTTAACCACTCAGAATCCTCCGATATGATAACATTTCGAACGTCTCGAGTCTGTCGGTAATGTTATACATCAAGAGCCAAGTCTTTATTTTATAAAATCATTTTTAAAACATGTAATACATATAGTGTCAAATTCTAAACTTTACTACAGGATCAACACACTAATAATGTAAGGTGTTGGGTAGTACTTTCATCTTCCAAATATTTATTGAAAATGGCTCTTAATTGCTCAATACTAGCTCAGATTTTCTTAGGGTAGTCATTATTTTCATTACAATTGTTTCCAAATAGTTGCACTTTTGTACAATCGCGATGCTTTCACGAATTTTTAACTTGGATGCTTGTTGCATTAAAAATAATTTAGTTCTTTAGACAATGACCGTTAAACCATTCTCTTCACTAAGCTTTACCGCTCGATCAAGCATTTTTTGTAGATCTTGTTTCATATTGCTGGCTTGTAAATCTTCTTTTTTATGTTTTGGTCTTCTTTGCATCTGCTGAACCTTTTGCATGATGTTTCCTTCCTGTTCCCTCTTCCTTTCTTCCCAGAACCTCTTCATCCTTTCACTCATCTTCCTTCTTTCGTCTGACCACTTATATGATGATTTGTTAGAATCAGTGTGTTTCGGTTTTAAAAAACCTGAAAGTCGTCTACGGTCTTCCCAAATGTATCTCAGTCCTGGATAGCGTTTATCAGTATTCCCATTTCCTCGAGGTCTCTTCTCACTTCTTTAAACCATTCAGTTGTTGCCTTGATCCTATTTAAATATGTGAATATTCATTTAGTCAGCCTACTGTCATCCATCCTGCTGAGATGTCCGTTAAATTTGGCCCTTCTTTTTCTAACTGTGGTTGTAAACGTCTCCTTTAGTCTATACAGGCTTTTATTGGACCTCAGTCTCCATGTTCTACCGTCTGATTTCATAGGTCTCAAGATTTCTCTTAGGATTCTTCCCCTTTTTTCTATCTCCAATATTCCTCTTCCTATACTGAGAGTTAGACATTCAGAGGCATAAAGCCCTTCAGTTTTAATTCCCCCTTTGTAATCCTGTATTTTCGCTATATGGGAAATGTTAAGTTTGTAATAGATTTGCTGTGTGATCCCATAAGCTTTCTCTAGTTCCTAACTCTTTCCTTGTTGGCAACTTTATCCAGTCTATTCAGCTTTATCCATTCTCCCAGTTAGTTGAATATCTTTATTTTCCGGGTAAATCTTCTTTATATTATTTTATTTTATAATAATTGCCGTAGTCTATAAATAATACAGCTAACATAAGTACTTTAATGTTATTTACTTTGTAATCACTCAAGATATTATAAAATATTTTTTGTATTTCTTCTTGTAGATACATAAGCATTATAAACAAATTAGGTTTATGTTATGACCAAATGATAGATCCATTAAGATTAAGTATCATGAAAAAGCTTTTGGATGCAAGTGTTGGCCGCTATATGGAAATTAAATCGGAGATGGTCAGGGAGGAAGTGTCAGATTTTCAGTAAGTTAATTGAGTTTAAATACTATTTCTACTTCGTTAATAGTTTATGATAACTTACATTTATATTCTAGTATAATATACCGGGTGAAGCAGATAAGGTGTCCCAAATTGATTGCAAGAAAACGGAGTGACATAGAATGATAGGGGAAACATTTTTACTATAAAGTGACCATTAGCTATTTAATAAAAATATTTTCGTTCACTTCGAACGTACAGAATCTGCTGAAACTTAAGCCTGTGTTCGAATCTCGTAATTTTCAAAAATGTAAACGTGTATGTTTTCTAAAACCGTTTGAAAGATCTATAAGTTAACATTTAATCTGGTAAAAGAAAATTCCAAATATTTTCATCCATTTCAAAATGGCGGCCAAACTGCAAAAAAATACGTTTTACATTTTGGCCTTTGCGGGAGCACACTGTTAACTAAATTAATACTTGTGTTAACAGCGTCGAATTAATTAACAGTGTCAAATTAATTGAATGATTAATAAACCAAATTTTGATGGTTATAAGAAATACATTTAAAAATATTATTACTTTGTCAGAATTTTAAAACTGGTATAAAAACTTTCAACACATCTAAGTTTCTCAGACCCATCGGGTTGGTCTAGAAGTAACGTCGTCAGCTGTTTAACAGCTGATTTTCGGAGACGAAGGTTCCTGGTTTAAATCCTAGTAAAGGTACTCGTAGTTACTTTTATACGGATTTGAATACTAGAAAGTGGTTACCGGTGAACTTTGATGGTTGGGATTCAATTAATCATACTCTCTCAGGAATAGTCGGCCTGGGTCTGCACAAGACTACACCTCACTCACACGTCATACACATCATCTTCATCTCATTGTGTCAAGGGTTAGCTTATTGTTCTGAATTGAACAGATTGCAACGTACACACATTAGGAATTAAAAACAAAAAATAAAAAATTTCTCAGACTGTTCAACAATTAGAAAAACAAGCTACATCGTTTTATTGTCAATAAAAAGATACCCCCCCCCCCCAGGTGGTATAGTCGTCGCCGCAAATCAGCTGTTTAACAGCTGATTTTCGGAAACAAAGGTTCCGTGGTTCAAATACCTAGTATATATAGTTACTTTTATTTGGATTTGCATAATAGACCCCAAACCTTATCGGTGAACCTTGATGGTGTTGAGGTCAATTAATTATACTCTCTAATGAACGGTCGCCATGAATCTATACAAGGTTACACCTCATTTTCACGTCATACATGTCATCCTCATCTCATTAGGTCATGAGGTTGCTTAGGTACTGATCTTAATTGTACAAATTGAAAAGTACACACATTAGGGATTAAAAAATAAATAAAATAAAAAAATGCAAGTTATTCGGCTGAATTGCTTAGTTTATTTTCAAAATTACAATAGTAGAATAGTAACGAACATAATAATTTTAATGTAAATTATAAATAGGCTAATTTGTATATAATAAAATCACGCCACACATTTTTGTTCTGTGGCAATCAAGAGGTTTCAACAGGAATTTAAAAATTCAATTTTATCAAACCAGCATCAAAATCTTTAAGATCTAAGAAATATTCCTCAGTGACCATAAATAATTAAAACTGTTGTAATAAAATAGTTTAGGCCTATTATAGATCGCTTTAATTGCACTATATGCCAACTTTATATTCATCCATTTGTATTCTGTTAAATGACAATGTAAACAAGATACCAGATCTCATTAAACATTAGTGAAAAAGCTAATACAGTTTCCCCTCCCACTTAATTCTTAATTATGAATAGTATGACTAACAATTCGGTAATTTTTACAGTTTTCTGGATACTTACATAATTGAACGAAAAATGACAATACATGATGCACAAATTATGGTACCTAGGTACTACAGGAACAGTCGACTGGAAGAGCTGAATAAAATGAATGAAACTATTGATAGAGTTCTTTATGAAATCGGTAAAATTTTAGTTTCCTTACATTTTTATTACAATTTAGGGTAAGCTTACAAAAAAAATTAATAATGTTTAATTATTAAAAAATTAAATACTTTAACTTTTTTTGTTTACTGTGAACAAACCACGTGACCAGTAATCTTATCTCAAATCTCTGCACCACCTTCTGCGGAGCCAACTGTTATGGTATACACTGATGGTTATCTAACCGTAAATGTAAACAGTTTAGATCGCCGATTAGTGGACTGTTATTGATTTCTTATTTTGATTCAATTATAAATTAAATTAAAATTGTAATTTACTAGAATTTAAATTATAAACTATTAAGAAAATATTTTGAAATTTTCAAGGGATACGTTCGATCTATTTGTTCAGACTTCAATCATAGCAGAAATAAATAGTTACTACAGCATAATTATGTGGAAAGAGCCAAACCAACAGCTCTATAAAATCTTTGAATTGAATGTTATCATGCTTTGAGTACTGATTAAAGTGAAATAATGAAAAATTGTTAATTTTGTAAGGTGTTTAGCATGAAATGCAACTTGACTGATCTTATTTAGCCATCTGTATTTATTATTTTTTCCACCAACCAGTTTCAATATAGGTCAGCTAAAATTGTTAGTAAAAGTATTTCAGCTTTCTACATTTTTGTGATAAAAATGATTGTTACACACTCTAATTTACGAAAAAAATACAGTAGAGTTGTACACGAGTAGTTTCAATAAGCAATAAATAAAAATTGTGATATATTTACAAAACATACATTGAAAATAATACAGATTATGTACAAAACCATATAGAATAATAGATTAAACAACTAATGGTTTTCTACCAGGTTAGCATTTTACATTATATGAATGCACAAATAGACAGTATTTAATTTTTTACAATAAAATTGTCCTTCCAAACACGTTTAAAAATAAACAAAAGAATAACCACTTGTTTTCCCCTTGGCAAATTCACCATGCGGCATAACGGAGGTTGCCTGACCCTTTAACAGCAAAAATAATATTGCATAACAAAATTTAAAAGTAAACAAAACCACCTCAAAAATTGAACTCCGTTATCAGAGTCTTTCTATAACTCATATTACTTTTCACGTAATTGACTAAAATTAACCCATTCTTCTAGTTAAAATAATCTTTCATCTCATCTTCCTCCATTACCGACTGTTGAAACCACTATCGTCTGAACTTTGATAAGACGGGACCACGACCCACAAATTTTCTGCCTCTTAGTAATTAAACAATGAACGTAAAAGGCTATTATTAAAAACTAATTGGTATGTTTTTGCTTCTTAATATGGCGCTAATATATCCGGAGTCATACTCAACAGCAGTATAAGAATTCTCACTTAAATCCCAATTTAATTTTAAGCCCTTTGTAACCAAAATCCTCTTACCGACTCCCTCAGTGTCATCAGTAAAATCCCTCACAAGTAAAAACTTTTTCCCAACAAATTTTCAGAAAAAGCCTTTCTAATTTTTTAAATTCTGTTCCTTATCCGACTTCTCTCTCCCACTAAATAAACTGGAAGAAGGAAATAATCAATTCCTCCTAAAACCAAATGAAATATGGTTCCCTCCATTAACTTTTCAATTGATATGCGCCCTTTAAGACGTTTTTTTATAACCTAACAGCATTCCATCTTCCCCATTGACTTGCCATAAATTGTTCGTCTCACTCCTGGCTTCCAAAATTGATAAAATTCCTGAAAATAAGCAAAATTCTGTATTTTTTCCGTCTTGAAGGTTTCCAACTGGTAAAAAATATCAAAATAATTTAAATAATCCAAAAAATCAAAACTACGCACTTTACCCCTCAAAACTGAAATATTATAATACAAAATACTTAAAAACTTACTACTTTACATGCTACCTTTTGCCTGTTTTACCTCTCTGACTTTTGTATTCTGCGCCACCCCTGCCAGAATTATCCCTTCTGCCTTCAATCTTGTGAACCTGTGACATCATGACCAAACATTTTTGTTAATTTCTGAATCGTGTCACCTTTCCAAGTCACTAGTTGACCTTGATAAAAATAAAACACTGTGCCTTTCACTACAACTTTTACTGCCACACGTCTGCCACTGAATATAAGTTCTGTCGTGTAAAATGCAAGCAACCTTTTCTTATTCTATCTTGTTTCATGTAAAAAATCACAATGAACAAAGAATTTCGATTCTTTGAGTCTGTATATGTTCCTCATTATAAACTCTTCATCGAGATCGTCAGGAAAATACACTATAACCGGGCCTGAAGATTGTTTATTTTCAATGGGTGCACCCTATACATTTCTGGTTGTTTCCCCAAATAATTAACACAAAATCGTTGTAAATAGGCCTGTTTTATTCTCTGTGTGGGAAATTTTATCCCTGTTAATTCTTTTAGTTACTTTTAATAACTCTCATGATTTGACTTTCAGGTTTCGCTCCTTTCATTATGTTGCATTTTATGAACTGGGTTTCATCATTGTATAATACTTTAGGGTATACATGTAGTTTAAATACAGTTACAGTTACTTACATAAATGAAAAGGTAACATGTACGATGTCAATTATACGGATTCTTTCAATTTAAGAATAAGGGTTCTTTTGAATCACTTATTTGTGTTTTTTTTGTTAGTCCTTTTTATAAAATATATTTAGCGTTTTCTTGTAAATGGCAAAATTGAAATTTCCTAGAACATCCAAAAGAAGAAGTTTTAGAAGAAGAAGAGGAGGAAGGTGAAGGTGAAGAAGAAGAAGAGGAACCAAAAAAGGAAGAGTCGGTTAGTAAAAAAAAGAAGGAAAAACACGATTCAGCTCCAATAATTATTGTGCCCAAGGTTGTTGAACTCCCACCAGAAAAAAAGGTAATTTTTGAAAAAATATTCTATATATAGAAAAAACCTTATGTCTGTTTGTTTATTTATATTTAGATTGGAACATAGGTATACAAAAATTCGATCCAAAATTGCATACGCATTTCGATACAACGGATTAATTTACATCTACAAATGATAGAAGAAAAGATAAACAGAAAAAATGTTGATTACTGAGAGCTGATTCTGACAGCAAACTTATTTATACAAGTGATGTTAATGTGTATTTCTTATACCAGTTGATTATATTCGTTTCTTTATCATCTGAACTAGTGTAAAAAGAAAATTGATAAGCTTTAGAAAACCTAGTAATGTCTCCTACTCATATAACATCCTTGTCGTTTATAGGAAATTCTATCTATTTTTACTTAACTCACCGGGTTTGTCTAGTAGTAAAATCTTCGCCCCAAATCAGCTGTTTGACAGCTGATGTACGGAGATGACGGTCCTGTAGTTCAAATTCAAGGTAGAGCGTTTTAGTTTCTCTATAAAAACCTTGAAGGTAGAGCGGAAGCCAAATAAGCGTACCGGTGTAGCTGAGCGAACATTCGGATTCAGTTGGTAGATTTCGTGTCTTAGTACCGAACTGCCTACTAAATCACAGGCGCTGAATGATATAAATTATCATCTATTTAGTGACGTTAAAAACATTCAATTGTAAACATTGTATACAACAATTAACGCCTATCACATACAACATGTTACTGACTGATGTTTTCAGGTCAGCTGATATTTAACATTGCTAGAGCGATATGATTCTGATCATAACTAGTACAACACTGACCCCCACCACTCGCTGAGGCAACCGAGCGCACCATTACCAAAATGAAGCTTCTGCGCACTTCAGATAACCGGCAAGCTTATTTGGCGCCGCTTTAGTTACTTTTATATGGATTTAAATAATATTCTGTGGTTACCGGTATATAATAGTATGTCTAAACTGAATTGGCGCATCAACTCGAATAGCTATACAAGTACAGGGTGTTTCCTAAGACCTCTTCTAATCGGGAAAAATAAATTAACAACTGACTCATTTTCTGTCACGCTGTTTATAAGTTATCTTGTACGTGTGGGCGAGGGACGAAGAGAAGTATGATCACAACTCTATAGCTACCCGCGCCAATTCAGATTGAACAAACTACTGCTTGAGTCCCAGCTCCGTGTAGTTGGGAGGAATGCAGTGCGTTGTTATAGTAGTGGGAGTGAATGAGTGTATGAATGAATTAGTAGCGTCTCACAGCTGCTGCATTTGTAATGGTAGCGTGTACTAACTAGACTAAAAACATTCTTTTCATCCGGCGCATTAATTTAAGAAATACGTACCTGGGTTATTAACTTGGTCGGATTCATTATATTTAACTTACCATTTTATATCAAAACATGTAGATAAATAATTCTAATAAATACAAACAAATATGTTAAATATGGAAAGTTTGAAAACGAATATATTGTATCAGAGTGATACAACAATCGTTCTCCCAGCATGCGTCACTCATTCATTATACCTCACCTGTACCCTTCAGCCGGAACTACACGGAGCTGGGACTCAAGCAGTATAGGTACTTAGATGGTTGAAACTCTGTGAAGTATATTTTCTCAGGAATGGTCGACCTGAGTCTTTACATCTGATCTTTACATCTGACTTACATGCCATGCATTTACCCATTTTATTGTCTCATCGGTTTCTTAGTATTCTAAATTGATTAGATTGCAACCTACACACATTAGGGTAAACAAATTCCTACTTATCTGTGAAAATGTTAAGTTATGAACAAATTTAAAGTGAATATTTTACTTATATATTTTATTAAGTGTGTGCTTATTATACTAGTGGTCAGTGTGGTTCAAATCCTATCAAAGAAAAATTATCTGACACTGACAGAAAACTTGTACTAGAGGAAAACTTAATCTAGAGAAAACTTATGTCTGTTTATTCGTTTATTTTTTTAGGGACTAAGGTATTCAAAAATTAGATCCAAAATTGCATTTCTGCAATCCAATTCGACATAACATCCTTTTATGGAAAAATAATGAATATTTGTTACACCGTGTTGATAATATTTGTTTCTTTAACATCTGAAACAGTGTAGTTAAAAGAAAATCGATTAGCTATGATAAGGTAATACTACTTGCAGGGCAGATTAATGTAAAAATATAATCTACTGCTTTGGTTCTAGTAGATTAATATTAATCAGCGATCTGATTGTAAATGATATTGGATTATATTTTAGTTAAGCAGCTGTCATTAAGTATTTTTCTAAGTATTAAGTGCCATAATGGATTACTGCATTTGGTTTTTATTTCGATTACACATTCAAAGTATTAATTATTACTTCTGTATTTCTTTTAGGCATTCATTGCAAATATTAGTATGATACAAAGACACGAAAGAGCAAGAACTTCTCGTCTCAATGCCCAGAAAGGTAATTAAATATTTATATTATCTTAGAGAAGATAACAAGTTAGTTAAGAATGCCATCTACTGAATTTGTTTTTGTTTAACGTCCGACTGTTATGTACGTTAATGCTAACGCAGACGATGCAAAGTGATAGTTGAAACATTTATACCTGACCCGGAATCGAACCTGGGATCCTGGTATAAAAACCAGTTGCGCTAACCCCTACGCTAATGGGGTTTACACTACTTGGATTATGCGCTCAGAGCACTTAAAGACCACTTGAATTTTATGAGTAAACCACCTTTTAACCAGAGGAAGCGTATATAGGATATCATTCTCAAAACCTTATTCTGGAATGCTGTCAGATCTCATTAACCCTTTATAGGTCTGTGGTAGGTATACTTACCAGTGGCAATAAGGTCGATTTTTTGTTCAGAATAAGCTATACAGTTGAACCGTATTGGCATTTTATGGTTTTATAGATGTTCTCTGATAAGTAGGCTATCCTCATATTGAAATTAGCGCGCAGCGACCTTTTGCTTTGTGAGTTACATGAATGTGGTAAGGATTCATACCAGGCGTACGCTAACATGTTGTTTTGTTGTTACTTTTGTACAGTGCTTAGAAAATTCCAGTTTTTTACGGGAAAGCAAGCATTCATGCTAATATAAAGTTAAGATAAGTTATTCGACACATTTTTCTGTTATATAGGGCTATAAGTTGTTTTAATTAGCATTCTTACCACTAAATATTATGTGATTCTCATTTCAATAAACACTCCTTGATAAGTATACTTATTAGGGCTTGACATAAAAAAAAATATCTTACTGTTCTGGCACTAGAAGCACATTAATCAAGTCCCTATAAAACAAAATTTAACATTTTACAACATGTATATTTTTCCCCGTAGTACTGCCCTATAAAGGGTTAAGGCAATTACTTGTAGTTCCATGGAGCTAGACATCGTAAATACACAGAGGTTTTAGAATGCTTTTACTATAAATTGACTAGTAATTTGCTAGTGATAATTCTGATTTCCTACCCAATACCCAGTGCAATTTATTTAAGTGAATGTCTTTTTGTTCATGTCTCTTTAAGTTTTTAAGATTTTAAGTGAACTTTCCGGTTTAAACGTCTGTGTAAGTGAAGCAATACTATTTGATTAACTCTTTCGAAAGAATGAATTCAACGCCGAAATTCACAGCCGGCAATTTCTTTTGTTTAATGTAAAGGTACCATACGTTGATTTTGTTACAATATTAATCTTAATCCGCCACATATTTAACTAATTCTAAATAAATCTACATCAGTCGCCAACACTGCTATATTGTCAGAAAAATAATGAAGCGGTAATCACATCACCGTTGCATGGTAATCAAAAGTAAATAATGAGTACAACACATATTTTAGTACTGATCCATGTAAAATACCGTAATTTGTAAATACAATACTTATTCGATACCGTAATTCTAAATACAATTTAGAATGCTCTAAATCATGCATGTACGTATTTAGCGTTAAAATCTGTTCTTGAGACATAAATTTATTAACAGTTAATAAGGATGGGGTAACAACATTTTACACCTTGGCAAACTAAAATTGAAGATGAATAGTAATATTGAAAATTTAAGTCTAATTTTTAATTACATGATATAAATGTTAGCAAAGAAGTTATGTGAAGGTACCAAAATGAAAAGATCAGATGTTTTTAAAAATAATGGAAGTTTTAAACCTTTGACCGCATTTTTCTTAACAGGTTGACACAACCCCCCAATAATATGTCTATATAACAGCCTATGTCTATGAGGCACTATGAAATAGTTAATGTCTGAGACATATTTTTATGTCTCAGTTCGTATTGCTAGATACGCTTCGAGACACGTACGTATCAGTGTCTAATTTTTGTCGTTTTTGACTTATTCTGGTAGTGAAAATTATGTTGATATCATCAATGTTCTTAACTGTTTTTTTCGGGTGTTATTTCATTTTATTCAGGATTTGTTTTTGTACTTTTAAAAAACATTTAACTGTGGCTGCCTCCAGACGTAGTGATTAGCGCGTTGTTTACTAACGGAAGATCCCAGGTTCGATTCTCGAATAAGGTCTGGCAATTACATATCGAAACCCATTGTTTTGTACTTAATGGGAGCACTATACATTGAAAATTTAAAAAAAATCAATTTTTGAATTTTGGCGCTATTGCCTTCTGTATTTCTTTCTGTGTGATTACATATAAAAATTATTACAGTACGATAAAATTTACGGAGGTTATACGGATTTTTGTTAAGTAATGTCATGGTCAGAATTTCTTTTAATTTAATTAATCTGTGAAAACAAATAAGATTACTAAGTTCGAAATAAAATAAAAAATTCTACAAAAAAATTACATTGATTTTGCATTTTTCAAAATAAGTTTCTCAAAATGGTATTGGTAGCTCAATAATAATAATAATAATAATAATTCTAGTACCAAAGCTTAAAAAGATTTCATAGAAAAGGTACAAAAAATATAGGCAAAAAGTATAGAGGCAGTCAACCTGTTAAAAATATATTTTATTATACAACACCTTTACCACTCTTCAATTACATATTTTATTATGTAATTATATTACATAATGCCATATTTTCTGAACACTAATAAATTAGTTTATCAGAAAAACAAAGACTATATTAATTAATAATAATATAGTATAAAATTCTCTCACATTAATGAAGTATTTTTATTATTATTTGAAACTTAATGTTTCAACTATTAAATTATGCTTATCGTTAACAGTTAAGGAGATTAAGAGAGTGCAGGACGATATAGCTTGGCACCGATACGTTCCTATTCCCGATGATGTAATGAATAAAGCTGTACAAAATATTCAAAGATTTTGGAGAAGTTACGCAGTCCGACTTCGTCTTCGTGCTAAGGATACTCGAATGAGAATCTTGATAGGTAATGAATTTTTAATAAGTCTATTGAGTATATATTTAGTAAGCTAAAGTATTTCATGTAAGAAATGTGGTTGAGTTTTATTGAACCATAGCCCAGGATTGAAAATGAAAATCCAGTTTATTTACTAAATTGTGCAACTGAGTGTGGCACCTGATTCTCTAGTTTTAAATACATTTACTCTAGCCTCTTGATATGATATGTATCTTTAAAAAAATTTAGTAACAATGGTAACTGCAGTGGTTTTACGTGCCGAGAAGGTAGTGGGCAGATGCAGGAGAGAAAGCCTAAGCTATGTTTTTAGATCTAAGTAAAATTTTTGCTTGCATTGATCATAGAATCTGACTGAAAACATGGCAGTTGTTAGGAGTTAGGGATGAAGAACTCAAGTAATTTCAGTATTACCTTATAGGTAAAGTACCGTAAGTGGAATTAACTAGAGTTGTTCCAGGTAAACTTACAACCATTTTATCTGGTAAGCTTGAAGCCAAAGCTGAGGTTCCATTGGGTTTCATTCCAGGCCTTATCTTGTTTTTGTAGTACATAAATAGATTACTAAAATACATAACTAAAATTAATTGCAGAGCTTTTTTGTTGATCATAATTCAGCAATTAACAAAAATTTAATGGCAGATGCTCTCACAGTGAATACAAATTAGCACTGCGTCTCAGTGCAACTCGGGAATTAATAAAAGTTAAGTTAGTGTGAAAAGGTGTTGTATTTACAAATCAAAAACAAAATGTAAGAGACAATGAAAAATAGAGAAGTAAATGTTTTTATTTGTAATAATAGGTTGTATCGTAAAACCAGTGAAGTTCTTAGGTGTGTCAATAGATATATTTTTGAGATTTTTGTACAGATCAACTGTAATAAAATATTAACCTGGAATTAAAACAAATTGCCAGATTCAAATATAAAAGTAGCTATCAACAGTTTATCATAGTCTAATTCTATTTAATTTCAAATATACTGCATTATTTTTAGGTAATTTTTCATGGCGTATTATGGAAAGATTTTTAAAATCGAAATACAGCAAGTTAGGTGTGTAATAGTGTGTGTAAATAATAAATGGTGTGTAAATAGGTGTGTAATAGTTGTGAACCATCTATCCTCCCGCAGATATTATTTAAGAAGATTCAATTGCTTACATTTCCTTCTTTGTTCATTTTTGAAGTGATCTACATCATAATACCTTTTTACAGAAGTTTAATTTCCATACCAAAACAAGAAACAAAATTAATTTATTACTATATTGCTAATTAGAACGCTAATTAATTAAAACAGAACCCTACTTATGCCAATAAAAAACACATAAAACTATTAATAATTGTATCTAATATTAAATTTCCTCTACAGACTGTACTATTATACCACGTTGTCTCACACTTATGTGTGAATATATCTGTAGGGTAGTTGACTTTGAATAATGAATTTAAATAATCTGATTCGGATGGTTACTGGCGCAGTTTTGGGTAATTATTAGCCTAATTGTATATTAATCTGTTTCAGCCAACTACGATTACTACACAAATATGTGCGATTTATCATGTTTATCCCAGTGTCCTCTCAATCTCTGGTCAATATTTGTTTTTTCTTTTGAGAATACCCATCTAGTTTTTTTATGTTTCGTTTCGATCTTTGTAATTTAAAAATCTTACTTTAGCAAGATTCATTATTTATTTCATAAATGCAATTTTATTTTATACAGAGTTCATTATTTACAGATATCTATATAGGCCTATTAGGATTTGAAAAACATTGCAATAAAATCACTTGTTAGAGTTAGTAGTTTTGAATATGTGGAAGTAAGTTTATTTTTGTATCGTATTAAGAAATTAATACACGCATAGTAATCACAAATATAACTATAAATGCTGAAATGTTCATAAGCTCATTACCATGATTAAATTAAAATAATCTTTTAAGTTTCTCCTGGATCTTACTTTGTACCATAAAAAATTAAGCATTTATTTAAATTAATTATTTTTTTCAGGTGAATTACAAAGTAGTTATTCAATAACCCCTCAAAAAATGGCTATAGAACACGTAGAAGAGATGCGTAGAAGATTGAAGAAAGGTGCTTCTGAAGAATGGCAAAACGCTATAATCAATGCTAATGAAAGGTTACTCTCTGCACAACAGAGAGAAGATATCGGAGACGAACTTAGATATTTCATACTTCATTGGTACAGAACTATTGCAGAATTGCCAGAATTTCCAGAAGATGATATGATTCTTCCACCTCCTGGTTTACTTGGACTTCCAAAAGGTAGCCTTTTGATTTATTAACCTATTGTACGTCATTTTTCTTCTTTGAGTGCCTTCGTCTGTTGTTTAGGTCAACAGCCGAAAGGCTGGTTTGAACCTCTAGAGATTTTACTAAGGTAAAACAAGGAAGGAGGTGGCTTACTCTTGCCTTCCTCACCGAGTTGAAAGAGTATGCTTATTACCATGCCAAGTCCTCCTAAAAGGCACCTACCTACTTTCTACCCTGCAAATGACCCTTTCAATTCATTCACCACAAGGTCTGGCTGTATAGTGAAATTCATTACTCTCAGAGTAGACAACTCTGAATAGTGTCTTTTACACCTCTACCTCGTCTGTTCTTAATAGTACAGTCATAGAATTATTTGCTGACTGTGTGATAAGAAATAGAAGTATTTTTTGTAGCCCTGGAACCAGCAGATAGAGTGCAATTAATTTAACACTCCACCTGCCCGTTATGGGCAGTGCCTTCTCCTATGTGTTAATTATCTTAGTAAAAACCTTTACTCACTGCTGCTTTAAATATTCCACACAGAAAAAAACTATACCAGTCTCGTAAGTTTTTTAGTCAAGATGTTCATCCACCTACACTTCTTTACATTTTAACTTTTATAATAAACTGCAGCAGGTGGTATTTCTACCTTCACATAACATGTCCGAAATATTTCAGTTTTCTTCTCTACATATTGCCAATTTATTCATGGTATTTGTGTATCTTATACGACTTCCTCATTCGTCCTTTCCTCTGTCAATGGGATCCTTAACACACGGTTATACATCCATAATTCAAAGGCTTGAATTTTGTATTATTTGTCGTTTTTTAAGAGGACAAGCCTCCATTTCATATAAGCAACAATAAATCATGTAGTACCTTACGAATCTGATTCGGCTTCTGTACTAAAACCCTTGTTACATAAGCGATATTTCTTCTTATCAGCGCTACTACCTTCGTCATTCGGATCTATGCTTCTACTTCTGAAGACTGATCTTATTATCATTTATTGTTGTTTCCAAGTACCTTTAACTTTTTATTCTTTCAATTCTAATGTTTTGTTTATTGTTAAGTTACTTAGTTTTGGATACGACCGTAAATTTGTTTTAATAAAATTTTTACTTCACTTTTTTACAGTAGGCTTTAAAATTTTCGACTTCTCAAATATATTCTATAGTTGTATTGTCTTTTAAGACTTAGTTTTAATACAAATAAAATTTATCAAAGGCATTAAATTCCGACCGGTACATCTACTATAACTGGAGCTTAAAAATAAAAGTACGTGGACTCTGATCAGTTTTCCATTTGGTTAGGCTGTGATATTGTATTACTAGCAAGAATATTTGTTTTTTTATAATAGTGTTAGTACAAAAGCATTCTTTATTTTAAATAACACATTAGTGGTATAAAATTAACACACTAATCCATAAGTTTTCTGTAGTTTTATTTGGTACTTGAGTTTTCAAACGCTATTTCTTAACATTGCTTGATTTGCAGTTGCTCATATTGTCACATTTTCAACAAAAAAAAACTGTAAATTACCAACGGTGACACCAAAAATGTGCAGGCTTACGCAATTTTGATAGGAATGAACTGTTTGTAGGAACCTTATACCAGCTGAAAGTTAAATTGAATTCTGATCATTCTTTCATTGAGACACTATAATATTTAAGACAGTTTTTATCTTGTCTAGTGTTTAAATAATGAGTTAAAATTTGGAATCGATTTGCTTTCCCCTATATTATTTTAACCCAGCTAAATGCAGCCATAGATCAGTTGAAGGAATGAATTTTGAATTTTTTAACTGTGACAGTTTTTCCTGAACCGCAATTTGATAAATTCATATTATAAGTTAATTTATCGAATCGCGGTAACAAATTATTAACTAATAACTGAGGTTACTGAATACTTTTGATCTTGGTAGTCACTAAAATTTTGATTTCATTATTAGTAATCTGAATAGTACAACCATATGTCACTTTACTATAAGAGTAACGTTTGTTAACTTTGTCAAATTCTACCATAAGACAGTAGTCATTAAAAGATTTCAAAATTTATTATAATTTTATAGTTGGTTTTTTAATTGATGAATTTAATTCTTTATCGTATGATTAACTAATAAATTATTTAACTCTCATTGGGTAGTTCCAATTGCATAAATATCTTGTCAACATGCAGAAATCTTTTTTTTTTAGGAACGCCAGATGATTTTATTGCTAAACGTTGTCCGCCAATTATACCGATTGGGCCTAACATGTATGTGAAAGGATCAGCTCTGATAGTAGCTGGTTTTTGGGTAGCTCCTGAATTATACGAATTAGCGTACACAGCAATGACAATTCTAAAGAAACAAAAAGCTGGAAGTAGACCACCACCGAAATTGACTAAAGAACAGAGAGATCAACTAAAACAGGAGGTAAGAAATTACAAACT
The DNA here is from genome assembly GCA_035578175.1 of Catonia carolina. Taxonomy (NCBI): domain Eukaryota; kingdom Metazoa; phylum Arthropoda; class Insecta; order Hemiptera; family Achilidae; genus Catonia; species Catonia carolina. The sequence goes on along the minus strand of JAQMRL010000001.1, from coordinate 193,142,522 downwards.
TTGAGTAACATTCTTTTTTTTTTTTAAATGAAGATGAATTAATTCATATAGGTCCGTTCATCTCGTTTTGCGATAAAATTGTAATGACTAAGGTTACGTGATGAAATGGATGTAAAGTCATATGCTTTACATACACTTATAATGTTTAGATATTTAAAATAGCTGTTATTTAAGGCTACAATAATATGTAGGCTAACTCTTATGAACAATAAAGCAGCAAAAAGTGGTATACTTTAGATACAAAGGGCATTTACATATATCTATTCATCCGATAACGTTCTGAAATCCAAGAACAGGTCAACTCAAAATTTTAAGTCAGTGGTTTATTCTGTCTATCGTGCAGCTTTCCTGTGTGGTCGTTGACAAGGATCCTATTACATGATCGTCTAAGGATTGTGATCAACAATCCTTAAAGTATGACCAGGTCATAGCACTTATAACTAGATCCACTGAAATGCGAGCTTCCACGAAGCAGCAGTCGTTTCCACACGTATACTAGCAGTGTTTACTATTATTGATCTGTGGGAGATTAAGCGATAAAAATATTGTGACACTTATTGCTAAGGTCCGTTTCGGGATCTCGGTAATTAAATAATTATTACACTAAAGTTTACAATTACAAATATTTATTTCACTAAAAGATTACAAAACAAATGATTAAACTAATTATAATTAAGTATTACAGTAAATGATTTAATAATTCACTTAAATTAGATAATTAACAATAAATAACTTACACTCACTTTTATAGATTACACAAACATACAAAAACACAGAAACTGAATTCCACAAAAACTACATATTAACGTTACAATACTCACAAAAAGACTTTACACAATACACACACAACAAAGAGACGGTATAACAATCGTTGCTTGGATGCGTAACCTGTAGACGCACCGCGATAATCGCACGGCAAAAATCACACGAATACTGACTGGACCGCGCTCGGGGGCCTCCTTTTATAATCATTCTCAAAGATCGTTCCAGAACAAAGTAGAGAAATCTACTCAAGTACAAAAATAACTCTTTATTTATGAATGCTAGAAAAATCCATTGTTAATAGGTCAACAAAAGGTCTTTTGTAAATAGAAAACGTAAACAACCTGCCTCCCTCATAATAGCTGTACACAATACCTAAACTTTATGATAGTTATTACAACCCTTATGAATGAATAGACACACTTTTATGGTTACAACTGTCATTTACAAAACTGATCTTATTGGGTATTGTTATTTTTATTATTTCTTAACTTTTTTTATGAATGGAATTCTGGAACATTCGCGAACAATCTCGTCTTTCCTTCGATCTTGTTACAATATTACCTAATCAATGTTGTTTTTTCCTTGATTTTGCGGTATTTAATTCTGAATTCTTGCGTATAGATATAGTGTGTTCCTTACTGTAACAGTGAGAGTTTTGCGTGATTTTAATGGTTATCTTGGTAAGTGGACATCCAGTTTCTTTATATTTGTTTTATTTTTTTACTGATTATCTTGATAAGCTGTAATTTTATAAATATAAAAATACTTTTCGAATATATGGTATGTATAAACTTATCTTGTTTATTATGTTTATTAAATATCATAATTATTTATTTATTTACTCTTGCTGAACGTAAATAAAAATTACAAGAACAATAATTAATGAAAGGTAATAGTAAAAAATTGTAGTTGTACCGTTGGGTAAAAGTATCAACGAAAAGAAATTTTTATAAAACTGGACTTCTTTTAGACATGATTGCATGATCGTTACTGTAACACCTATTTATAGTTCGTTTGGAATCTGGTATCATAAATAACAAAGAGACTTTCCTTAAACTTAAAAAAATTATTTATTGACCTAATTAATAATTACAATTGATTATTAAACTTAGACTACTAACAAATACAATTAGATTACTCCAATTAAATAAATTACAAAAATTATACTTAAAATCAACTTGATTATTATATACTACATTTCAATATATAAGATACTTTAATTTAGCAATCAAAACAAATGATTTTCTTGTCCACAACCAATCGGTATGCACATGTACTATCAACGTAATTCATAACCGGTCCCGTAACGACGATAAGTAAGTCTAAGTTAGTCATAATCGGTGAGTTAGTTAAGCAAGTACTAACCGTCCGTGATCTAGTAGTTAATCGAGAGCCTTCTAACAGTTTCTCCGTTTTACCAAACATCGTAGAAGGAACCACAATAAAAAACGTTTCTACTAGTTTCGATTTCCGAGAATTACTATTCAAAACATTTCATTCGGTGCAATCCATTATCCTTATTCAATAACAACACTCCGTATCATAGGCTACACAATGATACGTTACACAACGACCAGAGTTGCAATTCAGTCCTGGTAAATGACACTGACTAACAAAATATCGGGTAAAGAAACAAACTTGACATCCCCGTATTTGCAGGAAAGGTAGCATTACTTTAATTCTGAATATAGCAAACCTAGCTAAGCTTTTGTAATAAGAATTTATTTAAGTCTTAAGTATTTGTTTTACAGCAAGATTTAACTTTGCAAGGGAAATTAATTCACAAGCTACATGATCAAACTACTATAATAACTAGCCTACTAATACTATAAAATATTTCCGCAAAAAAGTCTAAATAAACTTATATTTATCATTGTAGGCGAAAGAGAAAGCTTTAGAACAAAAAAAGAAGCTAGAAGAAGATATAGCTGATAAACGAAGTAGAGGGGTTTACCCAGTGGAAAGTAAATTCTTAAAAGAATTTAAAGAAAGATTAGAGGAATCGAGATTGGAATGGAGAGTGGACGAACCTATAAAAGAACGAGCAGGTTTGCAAGTGATGAAAAATGTGCACTTTGAGTTAAGAGAACTTGTAGATGATGTAATGAGAGAGGAACTTTTGCGGCTGCAGAAAGCTCTTGATAAAGATCGGTCAAGTAAGTCATTTTAGTTTGATTATATGGCACTTTTATTTAATAAAGATGTAACTGAATATGACACAGAAATTAGGCATACTAGCGAAAATTTATACGAATACAAATTGCTGAAAAACCGGCGAAATTCATGCGATTATTCAAAAGAGATAAAATATGACAGCAGATGCAATTTAAAAAAATATATAAATATTTAGTAGATGAATAAAAAAATATCTGTCAGGTTATTCGGAACTTCACTTAACTATCATAAAACGATTCTATTTTTATTTTTGAAAAGGTTAACGTTTCTATAAACATAGGCTCAAAAAAGATCGTTAACGAGTTACAGTTAGCAAAAGATTTCGCCCGGATTTCTGATCCACCGTTTATATACACCCACATTGAATTTTAAAGGGCTGAAATTTCGATGCAATTTTTGTGGTTCTATATGTCCGTTTCTAGACATCCAATATTGAGTAACAGTAGGTCTCAAAACTATAATTCTAATAGTTTATTGGATATTTGACGTTAAAACACAAAATATAAACTCAAAAAACAGACTTTTTTACGTTTGCTGTAAAATATATTTTTTAAATTACTAATAAATGCATTAAGAAGATCCAAAAACTTGAACGAAGGATCCTTAGAACTTGTGTAGGCAAAAACTACTAAGAAGATGGGGAATGGAGACTCTTACCCAACAAAATTAATTACCAAGATAATGAGCCAATAATAGACTCCATGAAAAAGGAAATGATATCTTTCTTTTGCCATTTAATGAGAACACCAGAAGACAGAAATTATCAACAGAATTATAAGGAACTTGTTTGCCAAAAACAAAAAAACAGCACCAATTTGGATCAACCCTCCGGGTTGGTCTAGAGGTAAAGTCGTCACTGCGTCAGCTGTTCAACAGCTGATTTTTGGAGACGAAGGTTCCTGGTTCAAATCCTAGTAAAGTTAGTTACATTTTACGGATTTGAATACTAGACAGTGGTTACCGGTGTATTTTGATGGTTGGGGTTCAATTAACAATACTCTCTCAGGAATGGTCGGCCTGGGTCTGTACAAGACTACATCTCATTCACACGTCATACACATCATCCTCATCTCATTGGGTCATGGGGTTGCTTATTGTTATGAATTGAACAGATTGCAACGTACACAAATTAGGAGTAACAAACAAAAAAATCTGGATCAAGGAAGTCAAAGAGGATATGGAGGAACTAGGTTTAACTTTTAGGGATCTGGACTTGAGGAGAGTTAAGACAGACACACTCAAAGACAAAAACTTTAGATTTAAAACCAAAACCGAAAACAGAGGTACTAAAACGGGTTGTTTTCAGATGCAGAGAGACAGGCCAGATCGGTCAGAATGACCAAATATTGGCGAAAAAATTACAAGCCATTGTAATTAAGTACAGATTCAAGAAATCATAATTTTATTGAATGGAAACGAAACAAAAATATGATAGGTACAGTTACAGAATAATATGGGTAGGATCAGTAATCCGAGCGAAATATTAAGCTAAATGTAACTTGTCAACGAAGAATTTTTTACTTATCTTTACATTTGTTTTATTATTTTTAGCTACAGAATCATTTTACGAGAAATTAGATTACAATTCCGTATCATTCTGCATATTCAGGCAAATTCATGGAGAATTTGCTACGAAACAATTTGTAATGAGAGATCCGGTTCTGGTGATCCTTAGTCGTCAGCCATCTAATGGAGAGAAATTATTTAAAAAATTCAATTTTCTGTTAAATCTTTTATCGAAATTTCAAATACATATGAGTTACCAAAAACTTTAGAAATTTTCTTTGAATTCTGGATTATTTATAATTATTTTTTCTATGGAATCTATCACTCTTTACTTGCTTTACTTTTGGGTCAATAGTCTTACTTCTTATGCAAAATTATTGCGTTTATTTTGAGTAATTATGTTTTATCTGGGTTTTATTTTCTACTTTAAATTTTGTGGAAATCTTTACATCAGAATTCATTCTTCTAAATCCTGTGCTATCGTAAAAATATTTTTCTGCGAATCCAAGTTTTTCCGTCTAGTGTTTGTTTAAAGTTTATTAGTTTCTTATCATCACGGAGTTCAAACATCTGTTTGTTCAGTCTAAATTAACTGAAAAACAAACGACTGAACAAATAGGCTGAATGAACAAAAATTTTTTCATTCTTCTGATGTGTTCATAAAAATTTTCTGCTCTTTTGATAAAGAAATTTTCTATCACTTCAATTAGAGAGAGATTATTTTCCTTGGTCGATTTTAAGCATATTCGGCTTTATCGGTGAAATCCCAACCAATTATTTTTCTTTCTGGGATCAATATTTTTGCATTCTATTTTTGGATTTTTTTTAGTTTCTGTACCATAAAGTAATGCAGCTTTCGTTGCAGTTTTGTGATACCTACCTTATATATGAACTGATATATTAGATTATTTTTGTTGAAGATATTTTTGACTGCACTTTTTGTTACTTTTTACACTTTTTGATACTTTTTGTTGTTTAGTCGGCAATACTTTTTGGCGTAAATACATGTAATAATTTTTCTAACAATACTTTTTAGAATTAGCAGGAATATACCGACGATCTAAGATCTTTATAACTGAAATTTTATCAGGAGGATCAATTATTTCTGTTATTAGGATCGGTTTTTTAATTACTTACTAAAACTGTTATTTAAAAGAAATCCATAGTCAATAATAGAATACAACTTTTAAACACCTCCTCCAAGCGTGGCAGAAAATTTCCTTGGATTTAATTCAAATTAATTCATGAATTCGATTTCCTTAAATATTAGATCATGAATATATACGTAATTTCTATTAACAAAGCAATAACCAATTAAAAAACAATAAATTTGCTTCTATATTCATACAAAAATAATTTTAACCACCATCAACTGTAATATTATAAAAATATAATTATATTATAGATTATAATAAAATAAATAAATAATAAATCTTCACACAGCAATTTATTTCTGATTTTCTTTGATGTTTTTTAGTAAAATTTTCCAAATATTTGTTTTGAATCGTAATGATGTTTAACTGAATTATCAGTTTAATATCATTATCTCAAATGTAAACAGGATGTTATAATATTACAGGAAACGAAAATCTTTGTTACACTTCGTTTCCTACAGCTGTGCCATGAATTGCTTAATTTTAAATTAACAGTTGTCAGAAAGTAAACCAAAACTTTGTGGATCAGAAATGTTTTGAATAATTTCGAACGCGCACATAGGATTTAATAAAAAATGTATATCATACATTTAATTCTGTTGATAAAAATTTAAGACCAAAGTTTGCTTGAAAAAATTAATAATGATCTTAACCTTCAAACAGAAAATTAAGTCAAAAGTAGTTAATATTTGGAGGATGAGATTTTGTACAATACTTCATTCCATAAATCGCTAATTTTAAGATGCACTTGTAATAAAATATTATTTAATAATTTACTTTGTCAAATAAAACAATTTCTAGAGAAACCTAAGGATAAGGATAAGGAGAAGAAAAAGAAAAATCCAAAAAAGAAGAGAGGCAAAAGGGTGAAAGATCCAACTAAAAATAGAACTTTGGAATCTCTTTTCGAGGAGCTAGCTGGAAAAGGGGTTATAAAGAAATATCCTTACGTAAATTTAGATGACTTATTCGGTGATTATGGATACGCTCAATCAGATTTTCGAGGTGAACCCTTTTTTCAAGATCCTTGGCCAAAGTATGGAGATGTACGTCAGGTAATACGTTTTTAAAATTTAATATTCTTTATTGTGCCTTAGTATTATTTAATGAAGTGCAATATTGAAAATAAAAATTAATTAATTAATTTACCTTGTCTTTAATTGTTACCGATGTTTGCATAAGAAAGAAGAAGTTGAAGTATTTGGCTCGTCGTAGATATATTTTCTCTTTCAAATCTTCTTAAAAATCAAGATTGCATCTAGATATAGATATTGTAAAAATCTACCTACATATTTTGGTATGAGTAGTGTAATTTATTGTGAAATGTATCTAACAATGAATGCACCATAGTTATAAGAAGTTGGTAGGTAGAGAGGAAAACGAAGAAGGGAATAAATAGACTAAGAAAATAGGATGGAGAAGTAGAAATAATACCAACATATTTTCTGTCACCTCTGTCTATAAATACAATGTTTATTTGTTTTAAAAATTTGTTTTTTTGAATTGCCTGGGCAATTATTAAATAAATTATTCCTCTTTTATTACATAAATCTGATCGTTAACTCAACTATTTAACAATAAATAATTCACGTAAGGTAGGTATAACGTGTAAAGGCACTCGTATCTACTTAAAACTAATTGTATTTACTTAGAACAAATTTTTTATAACTTATTTGTGTTCGATTATATACATGAAGAATGTGAAGGCATTCTAAACCAAAACTGGGACATCCATTATATTGACATACTGGTGCTACCACCGGTTGAATAAAATATTACATTACTGTGCGAGTATCAAGGCTATTTTCAATTTAAAAAAACTAGTAAAAATAACAATTATGAAGAACTAAAAAAATGAAACTTTTGGTATAAATTAAAAATATTTAAAGCCTCAAAAACGTTTGTTGCATTAATTTTTGTATTGAGCATTGCCGGTCGCAAAAAATTGAAAAATTGCGCGAATAAACGAGTACTTCCGGTTGACCGCTTTTGATGAAAAATTTTGTGTCGCGTTCCGTAGTGGTACTTAAGTTCCAAGTTTCGACTTCGTACTATATGCCGTTTTTGAGATATTTTGTTTACACAACACACACACACACACACACACACTCACACGCACACACACACACAAACAAAAACAATCGTTAAAAACACGTTTGTTGGGTTCAGGGGCCTAAAGCGTGTATTTTCTGTGAAAAATATTTCGAAAAATGGATATGAAAACAATTTTTTCCTTCCTTATGTATTCATATAGAGCAAGAGAAAGGAAAAAAGATGAATGGGGTCCCTTTTTGAAATACTCGATTCCATTGGAATAATACAATAACCGATTGAACATTAGTAAACACTTTGTTTAATAAAACGAATGTATAAAATTTGAGAGTATTAATTTATGTAAAATTAAAATAAATTCAACAGGTGGTAAAGGAATACTGTATATTGAATGTTATGGCACCTCGATTTACCCCACAATTGGGACCACGAGGTGTGAATCCTGCGCCAATAAGATCCGTTTTACTGTTTGGTCCGCCTCATTCTGGTAAACGACTCCTTGCTGATGGAGTGTGTACACATCTCGGTGCTGTAAAATTTGATCTTACACCAGCAAATCTCAAGGGAAAGGTTGCCGATAAGAAGGATAAAAAGATGCTGGTACATATGGTTTCAAAGGTAAATAAACTAGTACATTACGCTTAACAGTTTCTTCAAGCCTAATAAAAATATGGTGTGAAACACTTACGCGACTTTCTCTACCCAATGTAGATAATGAACAATATGACCTATTTTTAATCATGAATATTCAATGTAAAATGAAAAAAATATTATATAATCCAATTTTATATATTAGTGAATAACGCAAAATGGAAATCAACCTCTGTAGAACTTAAAAGTACGGAAATTCACTAATTGACGCTAAATTAGGCTCTGTAGAAGAAAATGGTTGAAATAAAAGTTGCATATCTTTTTATTTTTTATAGCTTATATAATATAGCTACATATTTGCCGTAAAATGCAGACGAAGGCCGCAATTCTAAAAATTTCATTTTTACCAATTTTGATGGAAAAAACAGAAAATCACTAATTGACGCTAAATTAAGCGTTGTAGAAAGAAATAATTCAACTAAGAGTTGTAGGTTTTTTAATTTTCTACGATTTAAGTAATATAGACCTTCTTTTTTAGCTCTAGAATGAATAGAATGTTGCAATTTTAGAAAAACTATTTTTTTACCATGAGAACTTACCCTCCCCAAGAATGTCAGCAGATACCCTCCCCAAGAATGTCAGCAGATATGGCATTTGCCCTATTTTGTAAAGCATAAAAAATGTAGTAAATGACGTGATTTTTAAAAAAATCGTAGGAGCCGTTTTTGAGAAAATGTCAAAAAGTGAAAAATTTCACGAAAAAATAAGTACTACTTCCGGTTGGCCAATTTTGATGAAAATATTCGTGTCAGGTTCCCAAGTGGTACCTAACAAAAGTTTTAAGTTAAAACTTCGTACGCTATATCGTTCTTTTGATATATTTTGTTCACACACAGATCAATCGCTGAAAAACATGTTTTTTAGGGTTCATAAGGCCTGAAAAAGTGCATATCCGGTGAAAAGTTGATTTCGAAAAATCGTTATGAAAACAATACTTTCATTCCTTAGGCCTGTATATTCATACAGGGCAAGAGAAAGTAATAAAATTGTAAAAGTACTCTAAGAATGTTCTCATCGTTAAAAGTTTTCCAGTTATTTACTAATTATTTATCTATGATTCAGTAAACTGTATATTAACGTCTTAGACCCGAATAAGGTAGGTCTCCGCTGCTGATAATGAAACTATTTTAAATAATATTCTCCAGACACTGTAAAATAATTATTTCTCTATTACTTTTTATTTTATTAAAAAAAACATTTTAAAACTTACTAGTTATATATGACCAGCTATTTATTTTAATACAGCCTAAAAAATAAACATTAAAAACTTTCTGTTACTCGGGTTGTTGTTATACAGCACTGTTAAAATGATTGAACTATGTGCGCTACTAATTAACCAGTCCATGATGTTAGTGTAGCCTATGTGCCTACCTTAAAAGTAAAATAAAGAATTAACTTAACAAAATGATATAAAAATCATATGACTGTATAGCAACATTGAATAATATTTTTAGGGGATGAGCTAGCTTTACTAACTTGTCTAGAAATAACCAATACTTAGAACAGATTAGAGTATTTGTAACATAATAAAACCTTTTTAACAATAATTCAGTCAAACTTGCTATTTTTCTCATGGTAACAATAAATTAAAGCTGATTATGGTCTAGTATCGATTTTCCAATTTGTTATGTAACTTGAGTCAATATAAAATGATAAAAAATTAGAAGTAACATACCCGACTTAAAAAAACACTTTAACTCATAAAAAACTTAAATAATCTCCACAGTCACCATAAATATTTCTTCGACAACAATTTGAAGAGGTTATTTCAGTGATAAAGTCACTCAATATTCGCTCGTTAACGGGTTCTGATGGTATTTCGTCGTTTATTTTGTAGGGCCCTGTTCTGCCATCCATTTTCAAATAGACTTCACTCAATATTCGCTCGTTAACGGGTTCTGATGGTATTTCGTCGTTTATTTTGTAGGGCCCTGTTCTGCCATCCATTTTCAAATAGACTCTACTTTCTGGTAAATTCTTATCCTGCTGGAAATACGCCCTAGTCACTCCCATACCCAAATCTGTTCCGTCTGAAATAAGAAATTTTCGTCCTACCTCTGTTCTTGGTATCATACCAAGATTCTTGAAAGAACATTAATTCCCAGGTTTTTATAATAATAATGCTTTATTTACCAAATCTTCTTGTATTACAACCCAAATTACATACATTTTACAGCTTGAGTTTACATTATTCAGCTGGCATGTAATCAATGAGTCCGATGCAACCGGGTGTCAGGTGAGCAGGGCTCAAATTTATCAAATTTTAATTGAATGTCATACAAATAATTCCCATGTTTTACGACGAGTTGAACATATCATATCTGCACAGCAACACAAATTACGCCTCACCGATTTATTGTACTAAACTTACATTCATTTTCTTTCTACGGAGGGTCCTGAATTCGAATGACAGGGTCAAGTTAATGCAGTGCACTTTGGTTTTCAGAAGGAATTTGATAAGATGTTGGTCAGCGTACGTTTGAGGAAGCTGCCTACTTTTGGATTTTAAGATGGTTTTATTCACTAGATTACCTCCTACCTAACTGACTAATACTTTTCGGATAAATTTTGTGGTGTAACTTGTGAAGAGATATTTATGGTATCCTGTAAAACTAAAATAAGAATATTAAAATTAAGAAAGAATACTGGAAATATTACGACAATGTTAATTTGAAATGTTTTCCAGGTTTCACGATTGTTACAACCTTCAGTTATTTTTATAGACGGTGGAGAGAAACCATTTTACGGGAAAGTACCTAAAGAAGAAAAAGCCTCGAATCCTCGTCTGCTTAAAGCAGATATTCCTAAACTGGTCAAGGAGATTAAACCAGAAGATCAAGTTATATTTTTGGCTACTTCGAATTTTCCCTGGATGGGAAGTGCAGCTAAAATGGTGCTCAATCAACATTGTTCATTATCAATAAGTTTTTTGATGTAGTGTTGCAAAAATGTTAAAATTTTTCCTCTGTGGGGATAATCATAGCAAGTTGGATATTTCTCTTATATTCCACAATGCAGTAAATAATCGCATACTTTTTATAATTTAAGAGTTCAACAAGTAGCCTACTTATAATATGGGTATACTAAGTAAAACGAAAAGTGAGGTGGTTTACCATTGCCTTCCTCACTGAGTGGAAAAGTATGCTTATCAGCATGTCAGGGTCTATAAAAAAACATCTTCTTTCCACCCTGCAAACGACACCTTCACTTCATTCACAACATGGTCTCGCTGTATAATGCAATTCATTATTCTCAGAGGAGATAACTCTCATGTCTTTTACACCTCTACCTCTTCTGTTCTCAAATGCTTCAGTCATATAATTGGCTGACCATGTGATAAAAAACAGAACTATTTTTAGTAGCCCTGGAACTATCAGATAGAGTGCAAATAATTTAACACTCCACCTGCCTGTTATGGGCAATAATTATAATTTATAAAAAGGTAATTTTTTTAATTTTCTGAAATGAATTGCAATTTAATGACTGTGTTATTTGAAAAGATTTAACTGTAAAAAAATCATTTGAACTAAATTTTTGGCGGAGAACATGATATTTTAAGAATGTTTTAATAATTTTAGGGTTAATTAATAATTTTTAGAAGTTATTTTACAAATGCAACGATAGAAATACCTAATTAAATGAAGTGCCCTTGTTAGAAAATAAGATTAATTAATCAACTAATGCTTATCAACTAATTCTACTAAAACAAGAAAATGTGGTAATAGATAAAAATGGGATTAACTTCTCGCAAAAAAATATTTCTATATTAATGGATCTTAAAATTATCGATGAAACACGTAAAAATGATTGATTATTATTAGGTCGACTAACACAATTATTTTTATTGATGCTAAACTGCCGCTTTAGGTTTCCCTTATCGACAGCATATAATTGCATTTCTCTTAACAGTAGTGGGGACTTTCTTCTCTATTGCGTTTCTTATTTTCTTCTCTATTCATTATAGTATCCTCTTTCGTTTCTTATTTTCTTCTCTATTCATTATAGTATCCTCTGTAAATTTAAAAATCTATTTACCCAAAAGTTTACAAATTAAAGTTACTAAACTTACCCTTCTTTAACACTTATGTTTCTGTATTTTCTAGATCTGATCATTACCGAAATATAATATTCAATCTCTTCTAAAAAGTGCAGCACAAGTCAGTCCTAAAAGATCGGGTTCTTTTAGAAAACTAAATTTAAAGGGATTATCATCTAGATGAAAGTTACAAATTTCAGTTTGATTTTTAAAAAATATATAATTTATTAATTCGAAGGCATATCCGTAAAGTAAGGGCTGTTAGGTCATAGAATACAAAATTATGTTAGATATATTTTTATTTAAGATTTTGGTTTCCTACAAAACTACTTTACTGTTTTTTGTAGTCAACGTTCACGTTTAAGCAATTTTTGTAACGCTGCCCCAGCTTCTTTAACTTCTCTGCATAGAAGTTCCTTGCCCAGGGATTGAACCAGTTGAAAACGGCAGTCTTTAGTTCCTCTTTCTTCAAACTTTTGTCCACTGTTTCAAGTACACGAATATAAAATCAGAAGATAAAAGAAGGTAAAGAGATAAAGTCGCTGGGTGCAAGGTCAAGAATGTAGTGTGGATAATCAAAAAGCTCCGAAACAAAATCCTGAATCTTCTTCTTGGTTCGAGCAGCATATTAGAAAGCGCGTTGTCATGGAGAAGGAGTATCGTGGACAATTTTCCACGCCGTCGATTATGGATCGCATGTTTCAGTCCTGTGTGCGTTTTGCTGTAAACATCACCTGTAATTGTTATCTCACATTCCATGAAATCAACCAAAAGAAAGTCCTTTTTGTGCCAGAAAACCATGGCCATAATTTTTTGACTCGAGTAAAGAGATTACTTCAATTTTGTTTTGTTTTGGAGTTCAATTGTGCCATTGTATTAACTATTGTTTTGTTTCTGCTGTCGTGTAGGATATCTGTGTTTCGTCGCCTGTAGAAGTGCAAGAATCTGAAAATTACTGTTGTCAACTGGTTCAATTTCAAGACAGCAAACTTTTATGAAGAGGAGTTAAAGAAGCTGTTGCAACGTTACGAAACGTGCTTAGACGTGAACGACGAAAAGTGAAGATTGTTGTTTTAAAAAATATTTACTTTAAGATCAAATGTCCTTCACGAATAAGTCTCAAACTAACTGTTAACAATTTGTGAAAAAAAATTAGTTTTGACATCCTACGAAAACAGATGTCAAGTAAATGTTATTCTATTGCAACAATAATTATTCTAATGTATTTTCACAGGGAAAACTTGCATCTAAATGAACATTTCACCGTGATTATATATTTCTGGTTTCATCTGATATAAATATTGTCCATTCTATAACAATAAGTTTTACTATATTGGTATCAATACTATAAATTATTTAACAACTAATGTAATTCTTTGAGTTTCAGAAAAAAACGTATGAAAAGATGTTACCAGTAATGAGGCCTGACTATGGAACAATTTACAATTATCTAAGTAAATTATTGATGGCTTATCATGGCGTAGATCGTGACTTCTTTACTTCATCACTTGCAAGAATGAGTGAACGTTATCCACTTACAGTTTTAAAAGAGGCGGTTGAAGCTGTACTTGTCCCTAGACGCATAGTTTTATTAAAAACACAACCGCTTAGTCCATTGGAAATATATGAATATCTTTTGACAAGAAAAGAGGTTCTTACAGTTCTCAATAAAATGTTAGTTTTTAATACAGAAGCTCCATTTCTTATCATTAAACAAGTGCTATGCTTCTGCCAAGAATATTTGTATAATTGTGTCTTGTAATAAATACACATATTAGCCCTTCGTGGAATATTGACGGATATATCCGCCAAAACCGTACTATTTAAAAAATAAGTTTATCGGAAACGATTAATTTTCAAAATTTCATCTCTGGTACGCATATCTACATTTTAAATTTCATGTTCACTTTTTATCGTTCTAATATTTGTATTTCATTGATATACGAGGTGTGGTTATTAAATAACGTGACTAACGTTGTAAAAAACCTTTATTTTAATTTTATACAAATCACTTATTGTCCCGTTCAATATACTACATTCCTTCTCTATCCCTACGACGCTCCATGCGAATTTTCCATTGTTTGAAACAGTGCTGGAAGTCATCTTCTGTCAGCTCCTTCAAAACACGTGCCGCTTTCTCTTTTACAGCTTCCACAGACTCAAATATTGTCCCTTTTAATGCAGATTTCATCTTAGAGAACAGGTAGAAGTCACATGGTGCAAGATCTATCGATAAGCAACCTTAATAATCTAATGAGATGAGAATGATGTGTAAATAAGGTTTTTTCTTGTACAAACATAAGCCGATCATTCCTCAGAAAGTATCGTTAATTGAACTCTAACCATCAAATTACACCGGTAACCACTGGCTAGTATTCAAATCCGAATAAATATAACTACATTTACTAAGATTTGAACCACAGAACCTTCGTCTCCGTAAATCAGCTGTCAAACAATTGACTGGTGGTGTCAACTTTACCACTGCACCAACCTGGAGAATTTAATCAAATTCTAAGATGTTTTTATTTTTGTACATAAATAATACCGCAGGAGGAGACTATTATTACTACTTTCAACAATTTTTTCAAGATTAATCCTCACTGCAAATCAGTAGAGCAAATTGGCTAAATATTGTTTACCTGAATACACAATACAAATTACCAAAGAGCTGCAGCTTCTGTTTAACAAACATATGTAGATAAATGATTTAAATATATAATATAATTTATAAAATAAAAAAAGTGTTATCAATTTACCGCTGATTAAAGTAAATTTATTGTAGTTCTGTTATAATATGTTTAAATCTCTGAAGAAGTTAATCAATTTATGTATGCATCATAACAGATTATATTTGAACCCATACAAACACTAGATTTTCAAGTCATGGAAAATATTTGTGTGCTCTTTTATGAATTTATTTCCTTTGTACGTATTTTTTGATATTTGAATTTATTTAATTAAAAAATTTTATTTGTTTTGTTTCAGGTAAGATACATGCTGTTCATTTAAATACGTCGTAAGTAGAGTGCTGAATCGGTAAGTTAGTTTGTTTTAATTTTGTGAACAAAAAATGTTATATTATTGTTTGTCTTAAATATGGGTAAGTAAACTGAAAATTACTTACTGACTAAAATAGGGTGAATAACATTTAAAATTTTACATATATATTTCTTGAATTTTAAATTTATTTTTTTTAAATCGTCTATACGGATATGAAACTTTTTTTATTTTTGGGTTTGCCAATCGTTCTTTTATCTATATTTTCTTTGTAACTGTTGATAAATCACGAAACGAAGATTTGTTAGCGACCAATTTTAACAGAAATCGCTTCATTTATTTAATGAACATTCATATGATGAACCGGAAATGATGAATTTAGAAGGAACGTCAAAGTTAAACTTACTCAAAGGAATGAAAAAATGTTTTTGAAAGACGCGCGCTTAACAATTCGCCGTGTATGCGTACGCGTGTATAAGATCTCATTATAAACACTAAGTTAGTAACGGGTGAGGCAGTGAATCGGGCGATTATGAAAACACCGTGAGGAAGTTAAAAACTGTAGTTTAATTAATTTAGAATATACCAAGTAGGCCTAATACTTACATATTTACAATTTTTTATATATTACTTGAAAATCGTATCATAAAGATGTCCACCATTTTATCACACACATTCCTCAACTCGTGCACGAAGGTTATTCATCACATTTCGTAATGTGGCTGTAGGAATTCGTGCCACTTTTCACGTATCCGTTCTTTAAGTTCCCGTACATTTCGAGGCGGTGGAGATCGGAAAACACGTGATTTTAAGTGTCGCCATAGAAAGTAATCACATGCAGAGAGATCTGGTGATCTGGCTGGCCATGAAATGTCTCCGTTCTTAGAAATGACGCGATTGGGAAACAAGCGTCGCAAAGCATTAATTGAAGCTCTGGATGTGTGGCAGGTAGCACCGTCTTGTTGGAAAAACATGTTTTGGTAAGCCGGATTACGAACTAATTCCGGTTGAAGACAGTTCTCCAACATGTTAACATAGCGCTGTGTATTCACTGTAACTGCACGTTCATTGTCATCCTCAAAAAAATATGGTCCTACGATAGCCTGTGTTGATATTGCACACCAAACTGTCACTTTAATACTGTGAAGCGGCTTTTCGTGTATTTTTGTGGATTTTCGCGTGACCCATACCTAAAATTCTGCTTATTTACGAAGCCCGAAAGATGGAAGTGAGCTTCATCACTCATCCAAAGATTTTTGAGAAGATCTGCGTTGTCATTCATCATGTCCAATAATTTAATTACAAAAAGCAAGTCGGGATGCGTGATCAACATTATTCAAAACGTACACTTATTGAATTTTAAACGGATGGCACTGTAGATCTTTGTGTAAAATCCTCCTCACACTGCGATTAGAAATGCCGAGTGGTATTGCATGCCGTCGAGCTGAACGCGTAGGACTTCTTAACACAGCCGCCTGCACCTTGTCAACGTTTTCTAGTGTACGGACACTTTTTACGCTTCCAGTTCGTGTCTTCAGTGTTGAGCCTCTTTCTTCAAAGTATTTAACCCATATTTTTACTTTCTCTTGCCTATATGAATATATAGGAAGGAAAGTATTGTTTTCATGTCGATTTTTCGAAATCGAGTTTTCACCGGATCTATACGTTTTCAGACCCCCTGAACCCAAAAAACATGTTTTTAGCGATTGGTCTGTGTGTGTGTCTGTGTGTGTGTGTGTGTATGTGTGCGTGTGTGTGTGTGTGTGTGTCTGTGTGTGAACAGAATATCTCAAGAACGGAACATCGTACGAACTTGAAACTTGAAACTTAAGTTACATACCACTACCGGACGCGACACGAACATTTTCATCAAAATCGGTCAACCGGAAGTAGTAGTTTATTCGTATAATTTTTCAGTTTTTTGCGATTTTCTCAAAAACTGGTCCTACGATTTTTTTTAAAATCGCCTATTTTACTCAATTTTTTATTCTCTACAAGATAGGGTAGGCACCATGTTTGCTGAAATTCTCGGTGAGGCTGTTTTCACGTAAAAACGTTGTATTTTTAAGATTACGGCTTTAATATAAATTTTAGCGCAAAAACTTATATAATAAAAGTTGTAGAGAATTTAAAAACCTACAACTTCTGTTTCAAACATTTTTTTCTATAACGCTTAGTTTAGCGGTAATTGGCGATTTTCTGTTTTTTTTCTCACGAAAACGTGAGAAAAATCGATTTTTTTAACATTTCGGTCTTAGTATGCATTTTACGACAAAAGTGTATATAATAAAAGTTATAGAAAATTAAAAGATCTACAACTTTTGTTTAGAGAATTTTTCTCTACAGAGCCTAGTTTAGCGTGAAAGCGTGATTTTCCGTATTTTTAAGCCAAACTGAGTTCGATTGTCATTTTGCGTCATTCACTCATGATTAAAATAAGGTTATGTTTTTGAGGTTAGTTTTTGTTTATTTCTAATATTTTATTAATAATGTTAGGTTTATTATTAATCATTTGCATTGGCAAGAGAAAGTTGTGTGAGTGTTTCACACCATATTTTTATTGCATGGGCTGAAGGTATCGGATCATTACGCGGAATATTGAAATAATTACGAAATGCGCGCTGCGCGAACACGTAACTATCATTTTTATAATACGCTTTAATAGCGTATGCTCGTTCTGCACCGCTCCACGACTCCATTAGAACTAAATGGTAAAACAGACGCTTCAAGATGACGGTAGTCTCATTCTCCTAGCCACACTACAGGAGACTGTATGGAGTGTTGCCAAATCACCCGATTCACTGCCTCACCCGTTACATTCATATAAATCTGCGTTTTTTCTTCTCGATCAAAGATTTTGCTCAAACGGATATGAAAAAAGCGAGTCATGTAAAACCAGGTACTTAATTTACTCCGTCGTGACTAATGGCTCGTTTGAAATATTTAAGATATAATAAAATGACTTAATTTTTTAAAAATGTTCAGACTTAGGTATTCCAATGGGTATACACGATAGTTTTACGTTGCCGTCTTTAAATGACTATATATTTTGTTGTTTAGGTCATCAGCCAAAAGGCTGTCTTGAACCTGTAGAGACTTTACAAAGTAAAACGAGGAAAGAGGTGGTTTACCCTGCCTTCCTCACCGAATTGAACAGAATACTTATCAGCATGCCAACCCCTCCTAAAAGCATCTTCTTTCCACCCTGCAAATGACACCTTCACTTCATTCACCAATGGGTCCAATTGTATAATGAAATTCATTACTTTCGGAAGAGATCTCTGACTGGTGTCTTTTACACCTCTACCTTTACCTTTTTTACTACCTCTTCTGCTCTTAAATGAGTCATATAATTTTGGGACTATATTTTATAGTGTGTTCTTAATATTCGATATATTAATGCGTTCGCCAATCTTTCTTCGTGAGCTTTTTATACATACAATTTAAACATTATAACTCTCAAATCCTTTTAAAATAATTTCAGGAAAAATTAACACCAGAGCAAGAACAGAAATACAGAGATTGGTGGGATAAGACATATAAAATGGCTATTAACAAAAAAACTAAAATGGCGGAAGATGCTGAACTTCGGGCAAAAATGGCAGCTCTAAAAGATGCTGAAAAGAAGAAAAAAAAGAAATAAATATTTTAGGAAAAAATCCTTTGTCATAATAACTTTTTTGAAAAAAAATATTTTAATAGAATAAAAATTTACAAGAAAATAAAGGAAACATTTTTTTATACATTTAATTTTCTTTTTAAATTTTACTTTTCAGTATTCTTCTTAATCTGTAGCTTTCCTTTCGAATAACTGAAATAAATCCGGTGGTCAACACAACTAGTTTTTATGTTGAGATCACGGGTTCGATGCCCAGCCAGGTCTAGCATTTTTTCATATATATATTAACTACGCACAAGCCAAGGCTTATGTAGGTAAATCAATCAATAAAAAAATGTAATTAAATATGTAAAAAAAATGTAATTGCATGTAAAATGTATTACAAGTTCAAAACAATGAGGGTATCGTTACGATTTTATTTTAAAATCACATTAAATGTTATGAACATTGTTTTCATTGCTGTACATGGAGCAAAACCTGGATGTTAGATTCCATTTTTTTTTCTATTTGCCTTGTACTCGTAGCATAAATTAGTTAAGGGAAATGTAAATGTTACACAGTAATTTTATACCTAAAAGGAGAATTTAGGTTTAGTTTTTTTTAATTGATTTATTTATGTAAAAATAAATGCAGATATAGAACTTTTAAGATGAAGTTACCATTAGAAAAGTGCATTATAATTAAATAATAAAATCCCTTTCATGAGACGATGCTTATCATGGCTGGTGGCAACCTTTAAAAAAATTTTCCTTTAACTTATGGCATAAACCATTAGTGATTTCTGTATCTACTTTAAAAAAGGAATTGAATGATACTAGGTATTTTTGTTTCCAAATTTCTACTTTAATTTCTTTACACTTCATACATATCATCCTTCTTTCACTGGGTACAGATTGCAACATGCACACTTTTGGCATTGAAACGAAATTAAAATCATAACAGTTAAACAAATTGCTGCCATTCGCTAGTTTTTTGATCCAGAGACATGAAACTGAACAGGGACACCCAGAAAATTTTACTTACGACACGCAGTCAATTGATATATTCTGAATCATTTACCAAACCGAATTTATTTAATTTTCTAAAGGGATTTTGCTAGTTCACTCTGGTAACCCGGGGACCCAAACGGTTAAAAACAATTATTCTACACATTATTTTAATCACAATATGCAATATTCTTGATAATTTTGATAAACTTTGTCTTCTGAAACGTGAGTTCATTTACTAGAGTTGGTTAAATTTAATTGTTTAGATATATAGTGTACTACTCTCTATTTCAAAATATAGACTTTTTTATAAAATTATATCATACTCTCTCGTATTTTGAAGAAAAAATTATCTTAAGACTGCTGTGAGAAAATTCTTAACGCTACAGAATCATGATAGAGAAAAACACTGCTATTTGTATAAATGATAGCCAATAATAATAATAATAATAATATAAAACGAGGTCTGATTTCCTTGTGCAATACTAGGATCAGCCTTAAATTTTCACGAATAAAAATGTTTCATAATATCAAAACTTAACTTCACAAACATGGATAAACAGTAAAGAAACATAACAGTTCTTTACTAATATTAAGATTAAATTGTTTTTAATTATTTTATTCAATTCAATAGCTATTGTAATTGATTTAAAGTGATCAGAACTGTTTCATATTCCAGTCATAGTTTCACTGATAATCGTATTTATGATATTGAATAGATATTTTGAAATGTAATGTCACACTCGATATAACATCGATCACATATGTACATTAACATGTTCCATCAATTTGATGTTTACCCTTAAACATGAAATTTTGTGTAAAGATATCTGAAAACCCGAGTAAATAGAAACAATTTATTTAGCCGAATCAACAATCGTTATTACCTTCTATTTCTCTGAAATGTTTAACGAACCTATAAACTCAGATGAAAGAAAATGTTTTAATTTTAATTCCTTCACTTGTTTCACTTGTTGGAATGGGATATCATAAATTATAATTTCCTTCAAAGTAGAATCGACTATACTTTGTCACTGGTGAATACAATTAGTTATGATACAGTATTGGTGCGTTTTAAAGTAAAATTTTTTTTCAGACCCTAGCCGGTAAACGAAAATATTTCACTTAACACTACATTTTTTTCCCAGAATTAATAAATTTTGTATGCTTTTTTTTTTGGTCCCAAGCCCTTCCAGTCTTTCAGTTGGTATAGAGTATTTATACCGGGTCTCCCACGGAATTTTAACCATAGGGAAATAGCATTGATTTTTTATTAATTTGTTAAAGTTTTCTTCTCACGAATAAATGAAGACTTGATCAGGAATCATTAGAAAATATTTAGGGCTTTACAAAATATCAATATGTATACATTTTAATCTGTATTTCAGCTTAAAATTATTAAAAAATATACGTAGGTGTTTAAATACCTTAAGTTTCACAAATTATTTCTGTGATCTCTGTGAAATGATGGTTAGCGGTGCTGGTACATTGTTGGGATACTAGGTTCAAATCTGAAGTGCAATGTTTATTGTATTGAATAATTTATTATTTATATTACAGTAACAATTTTATTTTTCATTTATACATTTTTTATTTATAAAACATAAATTATAGTAATATTATTTATTATAATATTTTTTTAACCAAAAATGTTACTGCAGATGGATTCGAACCACCAATTATCTACTTCTCTCCACACTATAACGCTAACCAATTCTCCACAGTCGGACGTTAAACAAAAAAAAAAAACTTCACAAGGGCAAGCAAACTAATTCATAAATTTACAGTATTTAAATAGAAAACTATTCACAAGTTTATGTATTTTTAAGGTAAAATACAGCTTCAAATGCATTAAAATTGATATTTTTTGAAGGTTTAAACATTTTCTAATGATTCCTGAGTATGAAAAGTCTTCATTTATTCGTGGGAAGAAAACATTAAACTAATGACAATTAATACTATTTCCCTATGGTTCAAATTCCATGGGACACCCGGTATGAGAAATCAAATATAACCGATACGTTAAGCAACTTTGTATGGTGATTTGCTGACAGGCAGCCATAATTACATTGCAATGAACTTTCAATTCAAACCGAACCCAGTCAAAAATAACAGCGAGAAGAGTGAAAGAATTAGATTTTTGTCAGTAACGTTATCTTCAGTTCCCAATCACAAAAAATGAACATAGTAGTAGCCTGTTGTTGTTTAGGTCATCAGCCGAAAGGCTGGTTTGAACCTGTAGAGGTTTTACTACGTAAAACGAGGAGTGAGGTGGTTTACCATGCCTTCCTCTCTGAGTGGAAAAGTACGCTTATTAACATGCCAGGCCCTCTGAAAAGCACATATTTTCCACTCTGCAAATGACACCTTCACTTCATTCACCACAGGGTCTGGCTGTATAATGAAATTCATTACTTTCAGAAGAGAAAACTCTGATTAGTGTATTTTGCACCTGCACCTCTTCTATTCTTAAATGATTCAGTCATTAATTGACTGACCATGTGATAAAAAACAGAACTATTTATTTTAGCCCTGCAGCTAACAGATTAAATGTAAATAATTTAACACTCCACCTGTCTGTTATGGGCGAATAATAGCCTATATATTTTAATAGATCGCATTATGATTTACTAAATATTGACCAGGGTTCGTCCTGTTAGTAATTAACCTACAACAACTAAAAAAGAATAAGGTAAGCCACACCTTATTAATATTAATAAATTAAAAAATATTCCACAGAAAATATGAACTACTAGTTAGTTACTCCAATGGATATTTTATATGAACTCTTGTCAATTTACATATCTGAGCAGACGTCCATGGTTCTGGCTACTTATTTCTCATTGCAATACTGTAATTGTAGGAATTTGTGACCATAAATTTTTAAATGCCGTACAACTTTCTCATAATTCTTTACCACTGATTATTATGTTCGTCTGATTTTTCCTCTGGTAATGTACAATCTACATCGTCTCCGTCATTTAAATTGCAATTGCTCTGAAATGTAATATTTATTTTATACTACACATTTATTTGAATTATTATAGTTTTCTCATTATTGTACAATATGTTCTATCAGTTTATGGACGGTATAGGTGTGCTACAGCTCTAACAACAACTTTAAAGAGATATATACGTGTTTTGTTGTTAAGTTACCGTATTCTGTTGAGTACACTGTACCTAAATGGGATAAAGAGGGACATGGCGGTCGCTGTATCAGCACTATTCATGAAACAGGCGGCCCCGGGCAATCACGAACTGAAACAACCAATCACAACACACTACTCGGATATCACACAGGACTATACTGAACAGCATTCAACTTTAAGATGAGACAAGCAACCTATTCTTCATTTACATAGTCCTTAACCGAAGCAAAAGATTGGAAGTTGAAAGACTGTTTTTAGGTGCGGGTTGAAAAGTTGAGAATGGCTCTCTTAGATGAGATTATTTGTAAATTTATTCAGTTATATTCGAAAGAAAAAGTGTAGTGCTGTCTTAATAGTCGTTTTAAAAACTTCTCTTATCTGCTTTACTTAAATTAGTACAGAAATGAAATCAGTCATTTCAGAAAGTCCATAAGTCAAAATTTTACATTTTTTTCTTTAGTGCATTTTAGAACTAACTGAATGTAAATGCACCATCCCTACAAAAATCACTTAAGTCTGGATTTCCGTAGGTAATATATAGTCTAACACTAAGAAAAGGCTTATCCTTAAGGATATAAAGTGTTTCCTTCTAATTAAAAAAATTAAAGTGGATATTCTTTTGAACCTTAAGCTTTACTTTCTAGTGGAAGAGACCATATAAAGATTCTATGCAAAAAAATTTTTAAGGTGTATAACTACTGTTTATGACAACGATGAAGAACATGAATAACGCTGAAAACCAACATTTTTCTTTCTTAAAGTTAAGAATTTCTATTTTTATTATTGCAGAAATCTATTTTAAGTCATAATGTAAACTACTGGAATAGATAAATGAATACCATTGTACAGCACAACTTTCTTCTGGTCTAACAATCAATTTTACAGAAAACAACGTAAGTTAACATTTTACTCCAATTTATTTCAGAAACACCTGAAGTCTAAATTTTCAATTTTTTGTAAATAAATAGCTTGTCTTTAAAAAGACAAAGTATATTTTACATTAAAGGGGACAGCCCTCTGAACAGTTTATATTTTTAATATTTTGTAGCAGTCAGTATTCTGCTACATCTGATAATGAATAAATTAAAAATTTTAATACTGAAATTTCAAATTAAAATTATTTTTTGTAAAAAAGTAATTTAAATTAGGATTAAACAATTTATAAAATAATTTTTAAATTAAAAATTTGAATTGTAAAAATAATTTTTTTTTTATCCCTAATGTGTGTACGTTGCAATCTGTTCAATTCAGAACAATAAGCAACCCCATGACCCAATGAAATGAGTATGATGTGTATGACATGTAAATGAGTTGTAGTCCTGTACAGACCCAGGCCGACCATTCCTAGGAGAGTATGGTTAATTGAATCCCAACCATCAAAGTACACCGGTAGCCACTGTCTAGCATTCAAATCCGTATAAAAGTAACTACCTTTACTAGAATTTGAACCAGGAACCTTCGTCTCCAAAAATAATATTAAGATTAAAAATGTTAAAACAGCTGTGGCTGATGTCGGTTGGAAGAGACCGTACCAGTAAGTTGATACATCTAGTGCTGTTGAATCATATTAAATTATTAATAAAGATTTATGAAAAGTTAAATGAAGAATTAATAAATGGACAAAAGATTAAGAACTACGAATACAATTACGAAATATCGATATTTACAAGAATCAATTATATACATGAGATTTTAAATAGAATAACTAAGGAATAATTCGAAGCTGCAATCAGAATAATCGCCATCTTGTTTTATTTAGAGAAAAAGAAAAATCACAATAATATTAAAAGTAATAAATTACGTTTTTTAAAATTATAAAAAATCATTATTTTAACAAAAATTGTTTGAACAATTTCAGTTTTTCAACACTACAATTTTTTTAATTGAAACATTTATTTATTAATTAATTTATTTATTTTTTAATTGAAACAAGTTTTTTAATATTTTCAAAAGTTAGTTTTTTGACTTATGGGCTTTCTAAAATGGCCGATTCAAATGTATTTGGTAAGATATAAAAGAAATTGATGCACAGAAAGAACATTAAATAATATAAAAAGTGGATCGACTGAAAAATATTTTTCTAAAAATATTCCCCTAAAATATTTTAAATGATTAAAATTTACACTTTTTAAGTGTGGAAAATATGGTTTAACCTTTTATCTTATTGTTCCTATATTTTTGAAATACCGACCCGGCCCTCCAGACCCCCCCCCCCCGGTGGTGGTCGTAACTATATCACTGAAATTAGCTTTAATTGTGGTAATCGGTCTCTTTTGGGGAACTATCTACAAAATAATGTGCGTTCTTATGCTTGTCATATTTGTAATAGTTTTTAAGCGCAAGCATATTATTTGTCCAGGTGTGTGGCCTATTCTCAATATTTCCCTTGATAATAGATTTAAGAAGCTTATATATTTGTTACTACATATTAGACCAAGATAGTCAAAAGTCTTTCGCCTTTTTATGTACTATATTTATCAGAAAATTAAAATGCTTAAAACTCCACAAAAAATTGCTAATAAAACAAAATTATTATTAGGACTATTTCCATTAATAAATGTTTTGTTAAATTAAATTGTACAATTTTAAAGCCTGTGTGGACGTACAGAATACAACTCTGGGGACAACGAAACTCTGAGGTAGACATTAAAGAACGTTTTAAGACAAAATTTTTACAAGCAGCTCTTATTATGAAACGATGATCATAACATACGAAACAAATTTATCTGAAAGTACGACAAGAATTACCCGTTTTAGCAGAACATACGAACAAAAACTAATCGGATATCCGAATTATTTCGCGACACACGTAGACTGGACAAAAGCCACTATACTTTTACAAAATTTAACAGATACGCCTACAATTAATTAGTTAGAATTAAGTACCAGATTTGAACACAATTAACTTAACTTTAACAAACATGTGTATATATATTTTTTAATTTCTATTTTCAATAATTTAAAAATTAATATATTTAGTTAAAGAATAAATAATTACAAAAAATTTAAAAAAAATAAAATTTATTATTAATGAACGTAATGTAATAATTTTGTATGTATTATTATTAAATATTAACTTAATTACTTATTTTTTCTTGTTTCTCTATAAAAAAACATATTATAATTTTCCTGATGTGAAAAAAGTAATAAAAATATGTACAGAAATATTTAGATAACTTAAACGACACTTGCCGACTGAAACGAAGAACCCTACGAACTTATTTTAAAAAGACAATAAAACACATAAAATAAATTTACAAAATTCTCCACTGGGAGGTTTCTTCGGCCATGTCATGTAAAAATCAAATTAATCTGTTTATTAATCTGAGTCTGTACAAGACTGCCCCTCATTTACACGTTAAATAATCTTCCTCATCTTATAGAGTAATGGGGGTACTTTTTTGTCATCAGTCTTTCGACTGGTTTGATCCAGTTCTCCAAGGTGTTCTATCTTGCCAAAGTCATTTCATATCTACATACCTGTAACACCCTATCTTTTGTATCTTTTGTAATTTGCTATACCTATATATTCTAACCTTTGGCTCACCCTTCAATTCATCCCCTCAATATTACCTTCCATTATTGATAGTCCAATACCTGGATGTCTTAAGATATGCCCCACTAGCCAACCCTTTCTTCTGGTAAGATACTTCCATATACTTCTTTTTTCATCCACTCGCCTAAGAACCTCTAAATTACTTTTCTGTCCATCCACCTAATCTTTAACATTTTCCTATAAAACCACATTTCAAAAGCTTATATCCTTTTCCTTTCTACAGCCCCTACCACCCACGTTTCACTCCCGTATAATGCTACGCTCAAAACATAGTGTTTTAAGAAATTTTTCCTTGTCTTAAATCGAACAGATTAAAACGTACACACATTAGGGACTCGAAAAATATATTACAGAAGAATAGATTGTAGATTTTGCTGAAATGCAAACAAAAATGTACAGTAATAATGTTTGTAACACGCTTTCTGCTTTGTATAGGCTGGTGTAAAATTGAAAATTTACTATTTACAATTTATCATGGAAAAATTGTTATTAATGAAATATTTTAAATTAAATTTCTAAAATTAATTTCAACAGAAAATCATAACACTAATTTGTTCATGAAATAGTAATGAAATATTTAGATATTAATTAATTACTAATAGGATAAAATACATTTTCCTTTTGTAATAAATTTTGCCTTAATTTTTCATAATCTGAAACAAAATCAACCCCCAACTCTCAATAGATTTATTAAGGGCATAATTATTATATTTATAGCATAAAACAGTTTTATAGTCTATTTGCATAAACGAGTTCTGGTTGCGTAGGAGGTTATTGTTTGGAGTCAAATGAAGCTGTCACACCGTTCTTTCATATTGTTTAATGAAGAGTATATTAGTCTGTTTGCATTCTTGACAACCAGCTTGACTTGGTTGCAAATCGTAAAGCTCTGCTCGTAAAATTGTGATTCACTGTTCCGGCTAAATAAACTTAAAAACAAAAACAAAAACAAAAATGTAATACATAAATATTTAACTCAACCTTTTTAATTTATAGTGGCTTATTTTGTATTTATTAATTGCAGTTTCTTCTTCAGACTCTTAATATTAGGCGGTAGTAGTGTAAAACACAGCCTTTAAAATACAAAAAAATTATTTTTTTATATACCGTATTTTTATTTCATTTACTGTAAATAATTCATAAACTGTAGACCTACGGTTTTTTTGTTATAGTTTGTTAATTTCACCACTAGGCTGTATTTTTTATGAGTTATCTCAACGAGATATGTTGCATACACTGTTATTAACAGATTATGCAGCAAAATAAATGTTATAAAATAACCCGGTGTGAAACACTTACACGACTTCTCTTGCCAATGTAAATAATAAATTACATGACCTATATTTAATTATTAGTAAACAATGTAAATGTAACAACATAACCTTAATCATGAGGGACGTAAAATAAAAATCAATCTGTTAAAATAAATTTATTCAAATAATCTCTTGACTTAAAAATACGAGAAATCACTAATTGACGCTAAACTAGGCTCTGTGGAAGAAAATGCTTGAAAAGTCTAAAATGCTTAAAAGTTTTAGTTGTTTTCATTTCCTCTAGTTTTAAGTATATAGTACACGTTTGCCGTAAAATGCATGTATTAAATTAAGGCTACAGTATTAAAAATCTCATTTCTACCGATTTTGATGAACAAAATACAGAAAATCACTAATTGACGCTAAATTTAGCGTTTTAGATATATATAGTTGAAATAAAAGTTGTAGTTTTTTAATATTCTACAACTTTATACACGTTTGCTTAAAAAAAATTATTTACCTTGAGTGCATAGGCCTCCCAAGAATTTCAGCAGACATGGAGTAATTTTTACCCTATCTTATAGAGCATAAGAAATGTAGCAAATGGGGCGATTTAAAAAACATTCGTAGAAATGCTTGAATATAACTACTTCCAGTTGACCGATTTTGATGTAAGTGTTTGTGTCGGGTTCCCTATTGGTACCGAACGTAAGTTTTAAGTTAAAACTTAGTACATTATTATGTTCTTGAGATATTTTGTTCACGCACAGATACACCATTCGCTAAAAACTTGTTTTTTTGTTTAAGGGCCTAAACTTGTATTTCCGGTGAAAAATCAACATGAAACAATAATTTCATTCTCTACATATTCATGTAGGGCAAGAGAAAGTAAAAACCTTATAAACATAATCCAAGTTCAATAGTAATAAAGGTATTACTATATTTTAATTTTTGTTTTTTTTTGTTTTAAGTCTGACTGTTTTGCAATTTATGCTAATGCAGACGGTATATTTTTATTATCTAATATTGTTATTAGAACAGAAATATTTTATGTTATTAATTTTTTTAGTTTATTATAAGTCGTGTCAACAGCTTGGTTATTAACGACTACTTTAAGGTACGAAAGATGGGGTTTTGGCCCTTAATAATTTTACAGACCCTAGCCGGAATTGAACCCGGGACCTTTCTTTTGGTAGGCTAGCGCGCTAACCACTACAACACGGAGGCGACCAGAAGTATTTTAAATATATTAAAATCAGAAACTACCTATGCATGATGTATTCATTTTCTGTAAATAAAACTTAAAAGCACCTAAATTTTCTTTATATAAAATTCTGTGGTAAGCACTTAAAATCTGATATCATATGAAAGCAAATAAATAACTTTCCATTTTATTTTATTGATAGAATATTTAAGATTAAAAGATTTTCAGAAACGTATTATGATGGGAAAAGATAAATCCCAAACTTGTTGAAAGAACTTGTTGAAACATACACAAAAAGGTAAAAGAAAAAGTGATACAGCAGCTAGCTGTAACACGGCTAGCTGCTGTATCACTTTTTCTTTTACCTTTTTGTGTATGTAATCCTTTTTACTGACATGTTTTTATTCGAATGACTGAAGATATACACCTTCTGAAAATTTAATATAAAGTGCAACATTTCCTTTGTAGGTCTACCTAGAGTTGTTAGTAAATTTCGTTTCGTGTTCTCCCTTGCTTGGGAAAATCATTCAGTGGTAAACCCTCGACCACATTTCAGTTCTTTATCCAAATGATGTTGATTATCATTGTGAATGTAGTTATTAAAAATTACTAATTTAAAACGCAAAATCTGGTCTAATGTATTTAAAATGGAGATTTTGCTTGACCTTAATTATTCTACTGAACAGATTTTACAAAAATACATGGTTGTAAAAATACGGTTTCAGGATTCTGCAAAAAATTTGAAAAATTGGTAAAAGCCGCAACGAAATATTCCTAAGTAAATAATAAAATAATTGAATTAAAGTTTCAAAGGTTCTACTATTACAAGACGGTGGCGTCACAAAGTTCAGTTTCTTTTGAAGGGTCGTTATGAAGACAGGAGTTGTTTGTGTAGATCCATACCTTACTTAATAATTTTTTTATCCCTAATATATATGTTCGTAGCAAATTCTTCAATTTAAGAACAATAAGCAACCCAATGACCCGATGAGATGAGGATGATGCGTATGACGTGTACATGAGGTGTTGTCTTGTACAGACAATTCCTGAAAGAGTATAGTTATTTGAACCGAACCATCAACGTACTCTGGTAACCACTGTCTAGTATTTAAATCTGTCTAAAATTAACTACTTTACTAAGATTTTAACCAGAAATCTTAGTCTTCGAAAATCAGGTATTAGGCATCTGACTCGCGGCGACGACTTTACCACTAGACCAACCTGGTGGGTTATTTCATAAATAAGACTAAAATAACTCAGTTTAAAAAATTCTTTTTTATATTTTATTTTATTACTAAAAGTAAATCTTGTTTCGTAAGCATAAAACAATTTTTTTTGTTGTTCTTAATTAATCGTTGTCCAGTTTAACTTATTTTATTTTGTAATTTTGATGGAAACCGATAGATATTTTTAGTGGAAATTTAAAATAAGTAATTTTGAAACAGCTTACCCAGACGAAATGCTATTGGCGTTAGAAGTTGATGCAGCGCTATAAACTAGCAAAACATTCATAAAAAATTATGTAACTAAATTCAGATAATATAATATACGACTTCAACGAATTTCAACTTTTTGTAAATAAATGGCTCAGGGCATTAAAACCGCAATGTCAGATAAAATATCTGTCTATTACCAAAAGGATGAAAAGTAAGTAAAGTACAACGAAATGATGTTACCAGCTTACTCTACAAAATTTAAAATCATCAAATTCATGATAGAATAAATATGGTGGAAACACTAAGAGTCTGACGGTGATTTGCAGAAAGGGGTTTATAATTTGAGTAAATATTTCAAGAGAAAAATTTTGATCTATTCACTGTAAGACAAAATCGATGGGTGCCTGATAGAGCAGCTACAACATTTTTAATACGTTGGATGTGATTAAATGTATGCTAGAAATGCAGACATGATCGATAAACTGAATCGTTTTCATTAAATATGTGGGACAATAGCACGATCACGGGGTGAAAGAGTTCGGGAAGAAACCAAGTTAAAATTTACAAGGCTTTGGTTGTTCCAGTATTACTGCACGGTAGTAAGTTCTGGGTACTTGGGAGAGAAGATGAACGTCAGATCCAGGGAGCGGAAATGCGGTTCTTGAGAAACGTTTAGGAGTGTAGTTTGATGGATCACATAAAGAATGAGGAAATCTGGGGCCATTTAAATATCTCCTCTCTCTCTTAGAAAAAGTCGGTAAATTCAGAGAGAAATAGAACATTTGATAAGATGAGTGAGGATGGACGGAACCAGCATTGAACTACATATTTGATGGACTAAGTGTTATGCGAAATAGATGGCAAAGAAGTCGGAAAATCCTTACTCAGGTAAAGATGGAAAATTATTATTGCTGAGACCATAGAGAAACGCAGTATAAATGAAGCTTAAGTTCAAGACAAACGGTGATTACAGCGCGGAAGTTTGCCAGTCAGTTAATTTTAAATACAATGCATTACATAAAGTAAAATCGAAAGGCTTTGCGAGATTTACTAACACGATAATAATAAGTACCTAGTAAATAAAACTGACTTAGGTTTTCTGTAACTGAGTAAGTTTTACCTTTAAATTTTTCAGCATAACTGTCGGTGCGTATGGCTTTTGCTACCCGCCATATTGCTCTTAAAAATTTCTTATTAATTTTTTATTTCATATTAAGAAACTTGTACGTGGATTTCAAGACTTGCTAAGGAATACAATTTGTCTGTACCAAAAAGAATGGGAAATCCGTAAGGTTTCTTAATATAATATTGAAAGCCGTTAATTTACAATCAGAATATTGTATTTTCCAGCTACCCACTTTCCAGTTTAAAGATTCCCATTCTAACAAAATTTTAGAAAAATTCTTCTAAAATTGAAAAAGAATCTTGAAAAATTTCAGTGATATCACTATACTTTTTTGTTTCCATTTCAATTATTTAAACAACCGTCATTACGAATTAGTCGGCAATATCCTTCTGTAAATTTATGTCCCAAAAGTTGTAGTTTAAGATTTCTGCTAGGACCTCAAAGAAACTCAAACTATTTATTTATGGAATTTATTGAAATGACAAGTAGTAACTGACACAGCTCCAAACTATATAACCTAAACGATTACATATAAGCAATCAATGTTAACCATACTGATCTGTAATCAAATTACACGTACGTATTATATATGCAAAACATTAAAAAATAAAATCTGGTGTGAAACACTCACACAACTTTCTCTTGCCAGTGCAAATAATTAACAATAAACCTAATATTAGCAATAAAACATAAGAAATAAACAAAAAACTAACCTCAAAAACATAACCTAATTTGAATCATGAGTGAAAGACGCAAAATGAAAATCGTACTCAGTTTCGCTTAGAAATACGGAAAATCACTCTTTCTCTCTAAACTAGGCTCTGTAGAGAAAAATGCTCTAAACAAAAGTTGTAGATCTTTTAATTTTCTATAAATTTAATTATATACACTTTTGTCGTAAAATGCATACTAAGACCGAAATGTTAAAAAAATCAATTTTTCTCACGTTTTCGTGAGAAAAAAAACAGAAAATCGCAAATTACCACTAAACTAAGCGTTATACAAAAAAATGTTTGAAATAAAAGTTGTAGAATTTTACACTCTCTACAACTTTTATTATATAACGTTTTGCGCTAAAATGCATATTAAAGCCGCAATCTTAAAAAGAAAATGTTTTTACGTAAAAACAGCCTCAAGCAGAATTTCAGCAAACATGGCGCCTACCCTATATTGTAGAGCATAAAAAATGTAGTAAACCAGTTGATTTTTAAAAAAATCGTACGACTAGTTTTTGAGAAAATTGCAAAAAAGTGAAAAATTATACGAATAAACTACTACTTCCGGTTGACCGATTTTGATGAAAATGTTCGTGTCGGGTCCGGTAGTGATATGTAACTTAAGTTTCAAGTTTCAAGTTCGTACGATGTTCCGTTCTTGAGATATTCTGTTCACATACACACACACACACACACACACACACACACACACACACACACACAAACACACACACACTCACACACACACACACACACTCTCACACACACACACACACACACACACACACACACACACACACACACACACACACACACACACACACACACATACACACACACACACACACACACACACACACACTCACACACACACACACACACAGACCAATCGCTAAAAACAAGTTTTTTGGGTTCAGGGGGTCTGAAAACGTATAGATCCGGTGAAAACTCGATTTCGAAAAATCGACATGAAAACAATACTTTCCTTCCTATATATTCATATAGGCAAGAGAAAGTAAAAACACAAGAATTGTAAGCTATTCCCTTTTTGGTTGAAATAAAATTTTAAAGACCTACTGTTTATTGAAGAACTGCAGATTACGTCATCTTACACTACTGCAGAATCTGGTGTAGTAATCAACGCAACTGGCTTCTACGCCAGTGGTCCCGCGTTCGATCTTCTGTCAGGTCTGTAATATCACGTCAATCAATTTCATCAGTCACCCTTCCCTGAGGTGAATGAAGTGAAGGTGTCATTTACAGAGTGGAAAATATGTGCTTTCAGAGGGCCCGGCATGCTGATAAGCGTACTTTTCCACTCAGTGAGGAAGGCAATGGTAAACCACCTTACTCCTCGTTTTACTTAGTAAAACCTCTAGAGGTTCAAACCAGCCTTTCGGCTGTTGACCTAAACAACAACAACACAGTCACCCTTCATCGTCTGCAATGATATTAATTAGCAAAACAATTGGAGGGAAAAAGATGTGAATATATATTATATTTGTATAAAGAATTTGATTGATATAAATGTTCCTGAGCTATTTGGTACCGAAGAAATATAGGTGCATGAAATAAATAACGAAAAATCGTCGGCTTAGTAATTTAAAGAAGTAACTAAGTATATTTTATCATAAAATAATTTAATTTATGTAAACATAGTCACTGCAATACAATAGCATTGCAGGGGTGTATTACATGATAAAATCGCCTTGTTTTGTTAGATAATTCACATAAAAATAAACAGATCGTTACTTATAAATGTTGTAGAACTGCTCATATATATTTTGTGATCATATTTTTATAAGGAATGGTTTTTGTTAGGTAACAAATGTTGTAATATTAACAAAGTCATTGTAAAATGTTAGAACAAAATATAATTTACGTCTAATAAACATATGTACACGAAATTATTTAATATAGAAAGAGAAAGAGTGAGTTTGTTCGAATAAAGTGAGCAATGGGCAAACATACTTAAAAGCTAATATAAATATGATGCTTTGTGAAGTTTAAGTCGCACCCATGAGGCAACTTTACGGCTCTGATCTGGCCCGAGGCCGTTGTTTAGGTGGGTAGATTTGGACAAGATGAGTGAGGTAGGCGGGAAGCTGCAGTCTTGTGCGGTAATTTTGTATTTTGGTTTTGTTTTGAATAGAGAAGCGCGTGCCTCTCTCGACTGGATCACTCATTTGAAATGCAAATTAGGAACCCCCGTCCACCCTTTTATTTACCTCGTCCTACCAGGATACAAACGAAGAGAGAGTGAGAACGCTTTTGTATCTTCCTGTCTTTATCTTTCCTAAATTCATTTCTTCAGCGGAGAAAAATTATCCAATTTCACAAGGTAACCCATGCCACATTCCCCTTTCTCTCTTTCTTTATCTCCCTCCCCGTAACCCTCCTCTTCTCGTCATTCTTTTAAACTGTTAAAAAATTCCCCTTTTATTTTTCTTCTGTTGTTAAGTTGATATTTTTTAAAACACTGTATTATATTAGAGTAGTTGTTTTATTCTTCAAAATGTTATTTCTTTTTTTATCCGTATTGTATTTTTTTAAATCACTAGACTCTCGGTGATTATAAAATTACTATTACTACAACCAGGTCTATTAATAATACATATCTTTTCGTGGTATGTTAAAAAAACAGCTATCGTATGATGAAATATTTTGTGTTTTATTAACTCGAATGAAATTTTATCAGTAGGCCTATTAAAAAGTGTTAGAAAATGTTTTAACAAAATAGCAGGGTACTCTTACGAAAAATTCAAAGCTGATATTTTTAAAAATTATCTCGTTAGCATAAGAAAATTTTAGAACGATTACAGTCAAAAAATATCAGGAAAATATTGAATATACTATGTTAAATAAGCAACAGATTCATTTTTGGTGATCTCAAAATAACGGCGGTAAAAAAATTTAGATTTCAGAACATCAAAATGTAATAGCAATCAATGTATTAGACTATAGTTTAACTCAAAATTCAAGATTGAAACGATTTAATATTTTGGATTTTCCTTATTGATACTGTAATAAAAATCTATGGTACTAGTAACTTTTTCTTAATTCAGAAATATCTACAATGTATCCTTAAGTAGAGCATTGAGTAGATGAATTTCTTTGTTATACTCGTATGTCACGTTTAAAGAAAACCCCCCAAATGGGGGAACTTAGTGGATGTGCATGTGCAGTCTTGTAGCTTTAAAATAAGTCCGTTGGATGTCTTCGTTTCAGACGATTAGTGTCGATAGAATTCTCTAAGAGTGAGATAAAAAGGTAATTGTGTGTGATTCGAGTCTTCTTTGGATTTTTTTAAAACGCTTAATTAGCGTTTTTTTTCTTTTTTCTTCTCAAATTTTTTCTTTTATTTAAAATACTTTATTCCGTTTTGTTGACTTTATTTACATCAAATTGTTCAGAATTAAATTCTCTACAAATTTCATTACCAAAATAATTCTATTGTTCATTTTGAATTTTGGAAAGTTATTGCAGTTTAAACGGAAAAGCGTGTTTTTTGTTTCAGTATTTTGTTTTATGTCACATAGGCTACCTTTAAAACAAATGAAGATATAGTTCTGGGGCCTGTTTTACTAAATGCCCCAGAACAAATATCATATAAATCCTACAAATTTGTCAAAAAAAGAACCCCAAAAAATTGAGTATGACCGAATTTCACTCACGGTTACTCAGGTACCTCAGGTTACTGGAACTGTTTTATTTAAACTCAATTGCACATTGAAACAGGTAGTATTTATAAAATCATTTATAGAAAAACTTATTCCTGGTTTTACACCCGACTGTGCTACCTAATACAATAATTTTAAATTATGTAACCACTGTCTCTGATATTTTTTCTTACTATAAGAATCGTTGTTTTATGAATTGGGAGAAAACTGAAGTATTTATATTGTAAATCTGTTAAGCAATATCGAAATTACTTTTATATCCCTTTAATTAGACTAATAGTAATAAGACTTCTTGACAGTATTCTTCCTTTATTAACCATTTATTACTTTTTAACAATGTAATTAAAAATTCCTAAATACTTTGCTTATTTAATGAAAAAAATTAATTCAAAAATTGGAACAAAATGTCCAAAGTTTAATAGTTTAAAGTTTAAATTGTTTTATTTTGATTTATGAAATTATACAAACCATTAGTAGAATAATACTGTTTGTATTGTTTCTTTAATTCACAACTAAT
Source organism: Catonia carolina (assembly GCA_035578175.1). Taxonomy (NCBI): domain Eukaryota; kingdom Metazoa; phylum Arthropoda; class Insecta; order Hemiptera; family Achilidae; genus Catonia; species Catonia carolina. Next base: position 193,105,944 of record JAQMRL010000001.1, on the reverse strand, counting down.
GATGTTACTAAGAATTTATTCTAGAGTATCATGTTTCACTTATAAACCCCAAGGGATTTTTGATGTAGCAGTAGAATTGACTACCAACTGATCAGTATAGCAGTTATTTGTTATTTAAATAACCTAACCCTATTTGTTAAAGTAATGAGTATAAGAAAATATTTTTAAAATGTTTATTTATATTTAGTTACTCAATTGTCTGACATAGCGCCACTGTTTTAGTCGCTTCTTCATAAAACACCTGACAGGTTCGTTTTTAAGTCTTCATATTTTTCTCAGATCTTGTTCGTAAATTACTATTTTTCTTCAAGGATGACTTATTTGAAGTGACCACCTTATTTAATCTTTAAGCTAGATATTTTGGGCAAATCGTAATAAGGGTAGCCTACCCAAAAATACGTGGATAACTAACATCCTATTCCTACGAAGACGCTTACCCAACAGTTTTATACACTACTATTTAGTAATTTTTATTACAATTTTGAAGTCGTTGAGTAGAAATCGGGAAAAAAGGATTTAATACAATTTTAAAAATTCAAATTTTGTTTAAAGGTTTTTGTTAAAATTAGCTTTTCCGTAGCAAGAACACGAAGGAAGTTACTGCACATTTAAATCTGTGAGCTCAGATCCTAATATTTTGATTCTGGACAAACTGGTGTTTAAAAAATGTAAAATAAATTGATCTACCTTAGGATATGGGAAACATAGTTGGATTGGGTATTTCCCACTTCCTGCGTAAATTAAAAATTAGAAATTTAGTTGGAGGAGGTGCAAATTTAAAGCTTTTAATGATGTTTAATTTTTCGGATTTATTTTGGAGGTCTTCAATTTTTAATCCCACCTCCTCCAGATCTTCATTTATTTCTCTCATCCATACCGGTTTGAGAGCGAGTCCACAACAGAAATTCAATATCTGTTTGACATATCTATTTTCTGGATATCTCAATATGTGACCGAGGTATGATATTCTCTTTTTCCTCATCGTCTCAGTTACTGGATCAATAGTTTTGTAAACTTCACTATTGGGCAAAAGTCTCCAGTGTCCTTCCACTTTGTTTCTCTTGCCTATGCAGGTTCTCACTATTTCTCTTTCCTTTTTGACAACTCTGTCAGTGTTAATCTTGGATTTTATTTTAAACAGGGTGTCACTGCAATTGGTAATTTTGGGTTGGACAACTGTTTTATAGTGTTTTAATTTAGATTGAATTGTTATTCTATTTATTATGGAGAATTAGTTTTACTATAAAAAATAATAACTGAATGTAATGTAGTACAATGTAAGGTTATTTATTTGTAAATGTTTTTTACAGAAATAAATTAATAATATTATTCAATGTTCAAAACAATGTCCAATATTAAAAGATTTGTAATTTAAAAAATAAATTGCAGTTAATATTCACTTGTGTTTAATTATTGAAGGTAACGTACATGTATTAATAGTTTAAATAAATACATTAAATGATGAAGGTCAGGGATTAATAGTATTATTACTTTAATACATTAAGAATAGAATACTAAAATTAAAATTCTAATTATATTCGGAAGGGTGAGGTTGGAAGATAGAAGGAAGGTAGAACACAATATTGCTTCCTCAAGTGGCCGGTATCATAGTGCCCTCAACGTAACCAATTAAAAATGAAATTTCCTCGGCTTGCCCATCCATCTAAAGTGAATGTTGTAATAATTTCTTTATTTGACATAGACAAAAAGGCATTCTCTTCCACTAAAGTCGGGTCTATTACACGGGACTGTTTTGGAGTTTTTAATCAAGTGATTGTATATATTCTACAAAATGAACCGACTCTATTAACATTAACAGCTGCAATCGCTGGCCAAGGCGTACCATCGGTATTTCTATACCGCACACCGCTTTTTATCTTACCTATGCTAATAACTTTTACACACTGCAGTCCCGTATCGTTCTGTTAACTGAAGTCCTATTAACCCTGCAACCCACACAGTTACAAAACGTATTATAACGTATAACTGATTCTAACAAGTGCTTGTGAATGAAATTAAAACGCGGATGGCAATTTCTTCTTTCGTTTTTGAAAACAAGACTAAATAATTTTATACAAAAACCTTTCAATTTTAATGCAAATTTTATTAAAATATTTAAAGAGGATATAAATTTTAATTTTTACCTGTGGCGGAGGGTGGATACACATAATTAGTAACCTCTCGTATAATAACTCCCGCATTCCTTTTACAAACTTAAATCATGAGCCATAATCCCGTTCATTGCATATTAGTGTTAAATTAAAAAAAAAAAATTATTGATCACCTCCGTGGTTAAGTGGTTAGCGTGCTACCCTGCAAAGCGAAGGTCCCGGGTTTGATTCTCGGCCAGGGTTTATAATCTGACATGTTAAACCTATACCTAACTCGTTTATGAAGCATCCTCGTCTATAGATCATAAACACACTTCTTTTCAGGGCTAAACTAGTGATCTTATTTTAAGCCTAACTTGAAGATTTTAAAAAAACTTTTCATGGAAAATTAGTGTTCTTGTTTAATGCCCTTTGTTTTTCACTTTTGGATCTTAAAAAAATCCTTTCAGGAGACAACGAGTCTCATGCCTGGTGGCAATTAAAAAGACTTAGGCTATTTTTGACCTATGGCAAAAACCATTAGTGATTTCTGTATGTACGCTCTTTAAGGTGAGACTGTACGATGATTTTGACTGAAAATTTCGATTTTCGGTTTTTATGTTTTTCAGTACTTCCAGACCTAGATCTACGAGAAAAATATTAAATTACGCAAAAAAAGTATTTTAATGAAAAATTTAAGTATTTAGTAGATTTACCCAGAAAAGTTATCATGTTACCGGGAGCGAATATTTTTCGTAATTTTATACTTCTCGTTTTAGTGCAAAAGGAATTTCAGTTTTTTTAAATATTTGCATTACTGTTTTTAGTAGACCTATTTTCAAAACTGTTGGTTCAGCTTTTTAACCAACTGTTGATCGGAAATTTTTATGTTTGTGTACATTTTGTTTTTGATTTATGCCTTATTGTTTTTTGTCTGTACCCGGAAATTTAGATTTTTAACATTTAGATACATTTTTTCGGACATCATTAAACCTAGGTACCATGCAGAAATTTTTACCAGTTATTCTTCTTGTACATGCACATACACTGACATTTTTATGACTTCCTCAGATGTTCCTAAGATTAGTTATATGCAAAAACACGTAGAAAGAAATTTGTAAAAATTCTATGTTATTCGTTATTTTGTTTTTAATTTTATGGTCATACAGATTAAATTAAAAAAATGCCAGTAGGTAGAGAAACCCAACATCTATAAGTGTGTAAAGTTTTATGTTCTTATCTTCAACCAATCCTATGAAAAATGTACCTAAAAACTGCAAATTTAATATTGGTGGGATATAAAGTACGGTCTCCCCTTAAGAGAAATCGAATGACACTATTTTTATTTCTAAATTCACACTTTGATTTCTTGACTTCCGGTTTTGAACCACTTACGATCGAAACCGGAATTTCAAAACAATTAATTTCGGTATCTACTCTTTAAGAGGAATCAAACTACACTATTTTTGTTTCCAAATCCCGACTTTTGTTTCTTGGTTTCCGGTTTTAGGTTAAAACCGGAACTTCAGACCCAATCCAGGCCTACTATTTTTTGTGCAGATACCGAATCAGAAAATCGTTCGTTGCTGTTGTAGTTTCTGACTAATTTCTTGACTTCTAGTTTTGTGCCACTTCCGATTAAAACCGGAACTTTAAACCCCATTTAGATCTTCTTAATTTTTGTGAAATTACGAATTCAAAAACCGTTCGTTGCTATCTCTTGTATTTTCTGATATCTGGGGTTGACGGATGGACAGACAAAGGAAAATGACAGATTAGTCTACAACTTAAAAAATCTGGTGTGAAATCTCACACAACACCTATCTTGCCAACTTTGTAATCTTGCCAATACAAATAATTAAAAATAAACCTAACATTAGTAATAAAACATCAGAAATAAACAAAATACTAACCTCAAAAAACATAACCTTATTTTAATCATGGGTGAAAGACGCAAAATGAAAATCAATCTTAGTTTAACTTAAAAATTTGGATAATCACTCTCCCACGGTAAACTAGGCTCTGTAGAGAAAAATGCTTTAAATAAAACTTGTAGATGTTTTAATTTCCTACAAATTTAATTACATACACTTTTGTCGTAAAATGCATATTAAGGCCGAAATCTTAAAAAACACGTTTTTTTCGTGAGAAAAAAACAGAAAATAACTAATTACCGCTAAACTAAGCGTTATACAAAAAAATGTTTGAAATAAAAGATGTAGGATTTTAAATTTTCTACTACGTTTATTATATAAATTTTGGCGCTAAAATTCATATTAAAGCCGCAATCTTAAAAAAAACTTTTTTACGTGAAAACAGCCTCGCCAAGAAGTTTATCAAATATGGCGCCTACCTTATCTTGTAGAGCATAAAAAATTTAGTAAACCAGTCGATTTTTAAAAAAATCTTAGGACCCATTTTTGAGAAAATCGCAAAAAAGCGAAAAAATGACACGAATAAACTACTACTTCCGGTTGACCGATTTTGATGAAAATGTTCGTGTCGGGTCCGGTAGTAATGTCTAACTTAAATTTCAAGTTTCAAGTTCGTACGATGTTCCGTTTTTAAAATATTCTGTTCACACACACGCGCGCGCACACACACAGACCAATCGCTAAAAACATGGTTTTGGGTTCAGGGGGTCTGAAAACGTGTAGATCCGGTGAATACTCGATTTCGAAAAATCGACATGAGAACAATACTTTCCTTCCTATATACAGTATATTCATATAGGCAAGAGAAAGTAAAAATTGCCACAAATTAGTATATTTAATTATTCCAACTCGCTTATGTAATTATAGTTTGGACTTAAAATGAATTACGGATCTGAAAATTAATCTTGTTTTATATACAAGATTATTCATTAAATATCTGGATTGTTTGTTTCCAAAATCTGCAATGAGTAGACCAATACTTCAACTGAGCTCCGGTAACTGAGTTTGGTTATGGTGTAAGCCAACAGTAAAGGCGTCGAAAAAATTAATACCATATAAAAATACCAAATATAAAATAGGGGAGCAGGAACCATGTATCTTCCCCATGTTAAATTTGACAACTTCATGTTCCTTTTTCTCAGGTTATATTAATACAGCAGCATTTAAATTTTGCAGACACTTTGATATTACTTTAACACATTTATGTTGAGTTTTTCATACACATACATTCATTTTCAAATTTAGAAAAATAATATTTTCCAACCAACGGGTTTTTTAACATTTTTTCTTGGAATATGAATAATATTTTATGTTTGAACACACTTTCATGCCCCAAAAACTCAAAGTAGTATTTATACATGATAAAGCTACAGTAAAAATTTCATTTCTGTATGTTGAACGGTTCTTGAGAAAAAGGAACATAAATATAAAAAGTAGGAATTTTCGGAAAACGAACCGTAAAGTAAACTTACCTAATTTTAGTGCAAGCCTGGTGCATAGGATTGACAGTCTGTAGTTTCCTTTTCCTCTTTGTGTTTTTGCTGCCTGTTAGCCTTCCTATTTGCTTTCTTATACATAGTTTTTGCATCTTTTTCAGCTTTTGCTACTCTAATTTCATCGATATGCAACAAACCGTTCAATGTATTTTGACCTGGGTCAATAGACAAATGTTTAAAAACTTTTAAACTCCAATATTTCCTTCATTGAAAGTTATCACACTGTCATATACACCTAAGGTAAGAGTATCCAACCCAACAAAAACATTTTTAGGAACCCTACTCCAGATTATATTATTAAATGATTCGTTAGGGTTCTGCGTCAACCCATGTAAACACTTCCGTAACAGAACACGATCACCCAATGCATTGAAAATAGGTTTAATTACTTCTGCAATTGTTTCAGGTAAAGAGGTTTTATGTTTCTAATGTCTTCCTAGTAGAGTGGCTTTGTTGTATTTAAACCAGGTGTTTCTGTCTTTTGGACAGAGCTGGTGAATTGGGTTGGTATCTGTAGATTTCATATGAAAATAAATTGCCCACATTGCTTGCCTCATAGCTTCTACACTATTTACATTTTTCCTTATTGCCTTACCATAATACATTTGCATACTATCTATCATTTTATCAGTCAATCTGGTCTTTCCAGAGATTTTCTTACCATCTGATAACACCTGACCCTTCAACTCTTTCCGCAGCTTCCGTAATCTCGCCCCCATCCTCTTCTGAATATGTCCTATGCATTCTAATTTTGAAATTTCTTGTGTACCATAAGGTGCCAAATCTACAACTGTTTGATACCCCTTACTGTCCCCATCACCTAAATATTTCACATATCTTACACCATTGAATACTTCAGACCGGTTGAAGATAGCTTTGACAGCAGCAGCCTCCATTCCTCCGCTCGCACCATCATAATTTTTTCGACACTCACCAGTTCTGATATGTTCCTTTCTAGCCTCATCTGTTTTTAATTTTATACACCCATGACAGAACTTAGATAATACTTCAACGTCTATAACTTTTCCAGTGTTGATGGATGTGACAGATACTACACCATTTAGACTTGTAAATCCTCTCTTTTGCCACGTTCCATCCAGAGCGACACTAATGTCAGTATTCCTGTTGTTATCTTCTACAGCTTCCTTGGCACTGTCATTCATATTTTCAATAGCAGCCTCTCTCACAGCCTTGCTAATTATAGCACCAAAATGGTCAAATTTTTGAGGTGGGTTCGGTAAGTTCATCATTGCACAAAATACTTTGGCTGAACCGTACCCTTTACCTACCGCTCTCATACTATAAACTAATCTGATATTATTTTCATAACCATTCTGCACTTTCTTACATGTTCTAACAGATTTATTTACAAAACAGGACTTACATTCTATGTGAATTTTGGATGCTAAACCTAATCTCTTACTACTATCTTCATATACAAACATTTTTCTCCATCGCAAAACTTACACTTACAGCTTAAATTTATTAGTTTATTGATTTGACTGATATCTGATATAATATTACCACTAACAATTTGATTACTAAAGAGTGTTTTATTGTTTCTTATGGGTAATAAACCGGGGGACAATTTCTTTTTAGAAGAGGATAGCTCTGTATTTTTTGTCTGGCTGATTGAATGTTCTGGAGTAGTATTCACTTCACTCATGACACATTTTTTTGGCCTACCACCCTTATTATTAGTATTTCCTTTCTTTTTTTTGGTATACCTTTTTTTTTAAATATTCTCGTACTTCTAGGCATTTTAAAATAAGTTTTATTAGATAAAAACAACTATTACTAACAAAAACTATGTAAAGATCACTTTATAAACAACACACACTTCCTAACCTTACAAACGAACACTTGTAAACAACACATTTCATAAAAACACATGTGAAGTCAGTTTAGTTAGTTACAGAAATAAAAAATTTACCTTTTATAACACGAAATTTCCCTCCAGTTGAAATAAACCCGGGTAGTTCAAATAAGAAATACGGTCAAACAGAAGTAAGTCATAATTAAGCAATTTAACAGTTTAATTAGGATGTGATAGGTTATGAAAAAATTTTTTTTTCTTGTTAGGAATTTTTTGAGGGCTCTATTTGTGTTTATTTTATTTGTTTAACATATAAGGTACTTAAAAACATCAAAAACACAAATTTCATTTTTTGACCCAAAACATGGTTCCTGCTCCCCTTAATCGTATATAGAGCCATATCAGTTCACTTAATTTTATTGTAAGCCTAATTAATATTGTAATTAGGCATACTTATTTTGATGAAATAAGAAACATGATTGTTTTTGTATAGTAAAACAGTCTGTTAATTAAGTTCTTCAGTTTGTAAAGACAAAAACAGTTTTCAAAAAAATGTTGAAATTTAACGACCGTATATTTAAAGACTGGGGGTACTTGACCATTATAAGTATAAACACGCAACATTTTTGTGAAATAGATACACTAATTTTTATAACATTCAAAGTTTTATTTAAAGACGAAAACCCAAAAAATGTAATTTATTTTCTTGAAGTATGGAAGTATTTTATAGGAAAGGGGATGACCTGAGGGTGTACAAAGCATTTAAATAACGTAGAAAGTTTTTTCAAGGATTACATTCATTTTCCATAATATTTTTAACCATAGAGCTGTCGTCCAATTAAGTTACAATGATATTGTTAATAGTAAGGAGAATGTAGTGTAGAAAAAATCTCTGCCCACAGTTCCTTAGAAATATTAAGTTAAGTGGAATGCCTAATTGTCTTAAGTATTTATTTCCTATACGGCCAACTTTAGACAATGTAAAGTAACTTTAAACATTTTTGCAACCCACATTCTCAGCATTCGTTCAATGAAAGCTTTTCTTCTTTCTTCCATCCAATGGTATTCTACTTTTGCTCTCCAAGGAACCCCTTAAAGTCAGTAACCAGGTTTCTAAAATTTGTTCAATCCATTATGTTTTCTTAGTTTATATCAAGTATCTCAAAATCTCTTCTAACTTCATTAAACCACTTTTCCGACACCTTATGTATATTTTAAGGGTTAAAAATTTGTTTTGCTAAGTGTCATTAATTTTTTACAGGGACCCATAGAATTTACGTTTTAATTTTCTGATTGTTTCAATTAATTTTCAAGAATATTATTACACAACAAAATAATTTAGTTTTGTTATTTATTATTATGCCCAAAAGAGGGAGGTAGAGTGTTAAACTATTTACAGTTGATCTGCTAGTCCCTGGGCTACAAAAAATAGTTCAGTTTCTTATCAGGTTGTCACCCAATTAAATGACTGAATCATTTAAGAACAGAAGAGGTAGATGTGTAAAATACACTAGTCACAGTTATTTACTTTGAGAGTAATGAATGTCATCATTATACAGCCAGACCCTGTGGTGAATGAAAAGAAGGTGTCATTTGTAGGGTGAAAAGTGGGTGCTTGGCAGAGGGCTGGGTATGCTGATAAGCATACTTTTCCACTCAGTGAGGAAAGCCAGGTAAACCACCTCACTCCTTGTTTTACTTAGTAAATCTTCTAGAGGTTCAAACTAGCCTTTCGGATGATGACCTAATCAATAAAAATTTATTATTATAACCATTGTAGGATAAGCACTTTTATAAATTTTATTAGTTGATTTTATTTGTCTTGAAGTTGCATGATTCATGTAAATGTTGACTCGGACAGAAAGGAGATTATAATACTGTACAAGTAAGACTCTGTTGAACTGCATCTTTGTTTCAAATGAATCACAATATGATTTTAATTATTTAAAAAATTTAATGAATTTTTTATTGTGTGAATAAATATTTTTTTAAGAATATGGTTGAAGTTTGGATTTCTTTAATTTGTGCTTAATAAAAATGTAAAAAATAATATTTTTGTATATAAAATGTGTGATAAGATTCATTGTCTGTGGTTTAGGATCAGTATCGGGTCGCCTTGATGTGTTTACCGGTTGTTCTGCCTAAGGGAAAAGAGTTGATTTTCTTTCGCTTTTACGCTCTCATTATCTCTCTCTCTCAATCTGTATGGTCGTAGTTAGGCCTAATCTCGTGGTAGTAAGGTCGAGAACTCTGATTTATCACAATAGGCCATTACCATTATATAACTGGTATAAATATAATATACAATACTAAAGATGGTTACACAGCTTTGAAACAAATCGACTTGGCTCGTATTATTTGAATATTAAAGCTGTAAATCAATGACAGCTTCTCATATTGTCTGCTCTGTTGACCGCCAAATTATGGTTAAGCTGTAAACTTTTCTTTTTAATATAAACTTAGACAAACAAATTCTTATTAAGCATGCATACTTCTTATAACAACATAAACAGAACTATTTTTTATATCCAATATACAATTTTTGGTACATTTATAACTGAAGAAACTGAAATTATCTTGAGGAACATTAATGTGAATGTCGTATTATTTTTATCTAACCTACTATTGATTTTAAACATCCTTAAACGTTCGATCTACCATTATTTTAATAATTTTTCATTTTAATGTAGACATACCATCAAATATACGCTCATAACAAGCAGGTGAAGTTTTAAATTATTTGCACTCGATCTGCTAGTTCCAGGGCTACAAAAAATAGTTATCTTTCTAATCACATAATTAGCCAATCATATGACTGAAACATTTAAGAACAGAAAAGGTAGAGGTGTAAAAGACACTAGTCAGAGTTTTCTCCTCTGAAAGTAATGAATTTCATTATACAGCCAGACCCTGTGGTGAATGAAGTGAAGATGTCATTTACAGGGTGCAAAGTAGATGTTTTTCAGAAGCCATGGCATGCTGATAAGCATAGACTACTTTTGTATTTAGTGAGGAAGGCAATGGTTAACCACCTCACTCCTTGTTTTACTTAGTAAAACCTCTAGAGGTTCAAACCAGCCTTTCGGCAACACCATCAATTTTGCAGCAACACTATCAAACAAGCAAGATTCAAACTACAAAGCCTTGGGAAAGCAATATTTATTTGTTTGTTTGTTTGTTTTACATTCGACTAATGTGCACATAAATACTAACGCGAACGTTGAAGGGCGATAGGTGAAAATGAGAGTGATGAAAAAATGCCTGATCTAACCAAGTGTTGAACCTAGAAACCCTGGCATAGAGGAGCAATGGAAAAGAGGAAACATCAGTGAGAAACAAAATCATTTAACGTGGTTTACAGCAGGCTGCAACGAAAAATCCTTAAATAATTTTTGATATCAAGTCAAAGTAGAACTAATACTCATTCTTAATGAGGTAATAACGAGTATCTTTTAAGTTACTCCAAAAAAAGTCGATGTAAAGAAAAACTTTTAGTCTCTGGGTAAAATACTCGTTCTAAAAGTTTATTATTTATACAAATAATTTCGTTCGCTTTATTGGTAAAACGTACAAATGAGATGACAAAGAAATGTGAAGTAAAAACGGGACATCGCTCGACAGTAGACCACAGTTAGGATTGTTCTGTAAATGGTTTATTTAATTTTGTACATTGATGTAAATTAATTTTTACACAATTGTGTCTTCACTCCATCGTCAGCGTAAGCTTCTGTAGGTACCCCCGGATAGGTGTAGTGGGTGTAGTTTACGTAGAGGTTGTCTGACGGCTCGAGTCGGCTGTGTCGTGAATGAGATAACGCTTCTGTCCCTCATCACTTTTGTTAAGTCTAGGAGTATAGGAGTCTTTTTTGGCAGGATATTATTGTAGTTGTAGTTATGTATACTTAGTCTCTCCTAGAACTCTATAACTAAATAGACTATTTTTCACAATTAATGCACCCCACAAGTGGCGTCAGACAAGCTCTAGCAGCGTTGCTGTGGTGAGGTTACTTCTTAAGGAAACTTGTGTAGATTTCATTAAATAATTCTTTTACATACAAGAATTTGAGGTCATTGTGTAAATTATGAGTGGCGTAAGAGGGAGCGTAATTTGTCTTAGCAGTTTAAAATAATTCCTGATTAACGTCGGATTTTTAAAATTATAGAATTTTTAACAGTTAGCTACATAGATTTGGTAGACATGCATCAAAACAAGCTGGATTTAAGCTTGATCACATTGTGTGAATTATAAGTTACCTAAAAGGGAGCGTTAATAATTTGTCTTAGTAGTTTTAACTAATTTTTGATTAACGTTAGATTTTTTAAATTATAGAAGCTTTTACACTTGAATACATTTGGCAGATATTCATAAAAATACGCCGGGGTTAAGCTTTATAAAAAATGATTTTAAAATGTAGAGGTAATTTAAACCATTTATAAAGTAAAACGTAGAATCCTTTTCGTCAGTCGTCAAGAATTTTCAGTTTTGGAGTCTAGAGTTGTTCAAATAAGTCACATATACATGTGTAACCGTAGATAGCGTAAATTTTGTGACTGGGTAAGACAATGGCTATTTAAGAAAATAGGACAGCAATTCTGACTTGTACAGTAACGTAAGTGAGGTGTGTTCAGTTTATTCCGTATTTATCTGAATACGCCATTTCTTTAAACAAGATTCTAGGCATATAATATTAAATACATAGGTAAAGTCTACTTGTTATAAACGTAGGTTATTAATTTTATTGAAATATTATTGGTATTTCTTGCTTATTTTATTGCTTCTCTTTAATTTTATTGCTAGGCTTATATAGTTTTCTAATAATTATTTATTTATTACATACACAATATGAGATGTACTTAAATTTCTATTATATCTGAGATGTAATTTAACACAATCAATGGTATATTTTTAATCTAAAAACATTCTTAAAATGTAGGCTACTTACTTTAACAAAACAATTGATTCTTTTTCTGGGAAAATATCAGTAGAGGCCAATGAGCTTGTGGGCTAGAAGTGTCGTTTTTCTGTTAAATTTTTTTAACCCCCGACGGAAAAAGAGGGGTGTTATAAGTTTACCGTGTGTGTCTGTAGCATCGTAGCTCCCAAACGGATGAACCGATTTTGATTTAGTTTTTGTTTGTTTGAAAGGTGACTTGAACAAGAGTTTTCTTAGCTATAAAAAACAGAAAAATTAAAAACAGAAAATCACGAATAAATTAAGCGTTGTACAAACAAATGTTTTATTAAAAGTTGTAGCTTTTTAAAGGTTCTAAATTCCTAAATTGTAGCTTTTTAAAGGTTCTACAACTTTTAATACATACAATTCTGCTCTAAAATGCTTAATAAGACCGCAATCGTGAAAGAAAACCGATAATCTGTAATTTCTGTCTGTCTGTGACATCGCAGCTCCCAAATGGATAAACCGATTTTGATTCAGTTTTTTTTTTGTTTGAAAGGTGACTTGATCGAGAGTGTTTTTATAATTCATCAAAATCGGAGTTTATTCATCCGATTGTCTCAAAAATGGCGCATACAATTTTCTTAAAAATCGCCTCATACACTAAATTTTTTATGCTCTAAAATTTTTTGTTTATTTTTAGATTGTGAAATTTATTGTGACTAGTCTAAGACTAACTAACAATTTTGTTCTAACTTAATTGATCTAAGTACTTAATCTAAGAGTTTACCAACTAATAGTTTTTTGTTTTTGTTGATATTCTGATACACTATTTTATAAAATTTACTAACCCTTGATATTTAACAAAATACTTCAAAATATACACAAGTAACAATTAACTAACAAATTAATAACTTTATACAGTTCATTACACCAGTTCAAATGGTTTTACACGATAAAGTCTCCTATTCAAATCTGTGTTGTCGAGTAGCTGTATAGCTTCGGCATTCACAAGGTGAAGAAGTCTATCTTCATGACTCCTGGCAAATTTCCGAATTACTTCGTTTACGGAATCCACTCCCAAGTCCCGGTGCAGTTTGTCGTTCCTAACATGCTCTACATAATAAGGTATGCACCATGTCTGCTGAAATTCTTGAGAGGCCTGTGCTCTCGTTAAAAAAATTTTTTTTTTAAGATTGCGGCGTTAATATGCTTTTTAGGGCTAAAATGTGTATAATCAAAGTTGTAGAAAATTAAAAAAGCTACAATGTTTGTACCGAAACGTTTTTTGTAGAACGCTTAGTTTTTAGTGATTTTCGGTTTTTTCTTTCATTAAAATCTGTCGACAAGTTTAAAAAGTATGAAATAAAAATTAAATTAATTTTTTTTAAATCCTTTACAAAGTAAAAAAAAAAAAAAAATATTATGACCCTTTAGGTTTGACGTCGTTGCGTCGGGGACCACTAAGTAACAGAATAGAAGACTTAGTTATATTATTAACTAGCAATTGAGCATGTGCCCGGTGCAGGCTTCATTCTAGTTTTTGTAGGACTACTTAATCACTGAGAATAGGCAGACAAATGTATCATAAAACTCCGCCTTACGCTACAACGTTTACTTTTTAAATCTAACAATGAAGGGTTACTTAAAAAGAGTAATTTAGGCCTATAAAAAAAAATCTGTTATCAAGTTCTTCTTCTTCTATGATAATTATGATCCAATATGTTAACAGGACTCATTTGATCTGGCTTTGGGAACTGATCATTAACTTTTTTTGAATCTCATTTTTATTTAAAAACTAAATAAATAAATTTTATTGTCACGTAAAGAAAAATAGATTATAGTTCACTACAAGCCAATAAGTTTAGGTATGGAATGGAAAGATTATACTAAGTCACAGAAGGCAAAGTTCTGTGACTTTGCTGACTTAATATTCGTTTGGAAGAGCCGAGGAAAAATGTACCAGGATGACAAAAAATTATTCGAAAACTCGTTGATTAAAAATAATTTCTTAATTGTTTAAGGAGTTAATATTCAAAAATCAACTAATTAATTGCTCATTAAAAATTTTGAACTCTATTAACAAAGTACAAAACAGATGAAAAATATACCTATATTGCTCATTAAAAATTTTGAACTCTATTAACAAAGTACAAAACAGATGAAAAATATACCTAATATTAATACAAAAAATATGATCGATACATAATTAATGTCTGTTATGGGCAGAATAGTAATAATAATAAAATTTTATTTACATATTTTTTCACAACAGTAACTCAAACAGATTCTTTCCAAAGCTATCAATTCATTTACAACAATTTACAATGTACGACGTGGAGGAAATTGACCAACCTAACTATGGCTACGAGCAGTATCATAGGGTAGGTGTTCTCTTATTTTATTTAGTAATACAGTACAAAAGAGATTTAAAAACTACGCTAGGGTTGAAAACAATGACATTTAAAAAAAAACAATTTCTAAGTAGCCTACTAAGTATTTATGTACTATAAAAAATGTAACTTAGATAAATAATTTCGTGTTTTTTTTTATTTATAGTATTTTGCTTTCGTAATACAGACTCTCCAATAAACAGAATATCAAAATTTAATTTTAAAAAAATTTAAAAATGATTTCTTGTAAAGCTTTTTGTAGAATTACGGTATTGACTAAAAGAAGTCTCAAAGAAGCTATATTTATCTATATTCATCGGATTTAAAATTTTTTTAAAACACTTTTTTAATTCTAAAGTAAAGAATTTACTTTTCTTTACTTTACTTTACGGAATTTTCTTATTTACATTATAAGTTTTCTTAGTTTTACTGAGTTTTGAGATGGTTGATCAATTTGTATCGAGCGTGAACGTTCCACAAGGAAGTGTAGTCATCAAATTTAACGTTTTTACATTAACCGGTACGGGCTGACCGCTGATGAGTCACTCAGTGAGTCACTAGCTTACATTAAATATAATTTTATATTTAGTGTACTCATAATTAATAGATGTAAGATTCCCCGTTAATTCCTCTAATAAAAACCTATTTTTATAAAATCACTAGTGCACTGTTTTCATCGTCTTGACAATATAAAAATTAAATTTTAAAACTAACGTATTATTTGGTTGTGTATTTACTTATTCAAGCAAATCTTTGAAGTATAACCTAAGTATAACTAACTAAATATAAACTGAAGTATAACTAAGAAGTATAACCTGGCAACTAATAAGAGAAACATAATTGCAAAAGTAACTTACAGATGTAATTTTTTTTGGGTATGATTTGGAATTTACTAAGCTAATCCTTACAACCTACTTCAAAATCAGTTATTAAGACGTTGACCACTTAATTGCACCATTTAAGTCGTAACCACCTTTCTTGTTAGATATTTAGAAACAGGTCGTTTAATTCCTTGTACTAGTAACTCTATTAGGTTGTATTGATAAAAAATTCAGTGAAATTAAGTTTAAAAAAAAGTAGAATACAATCCCCTTACTTTTCCACCATCTTCTCTTTCTCCTTTACCTCCTACTACTCGCACAACTACTGCTGCTGGTGCTACAACTACATCTACTACTGCTACTACTAATTCTCTTAAATAGTAGCCCTGTGGGAACCATGGTGTTTGTGACATTACGTAAAGGTTACGAACAGATCTAAAGTAGATCAGAAGGTATCTAAGAAAAGCTGAACGGTCACTCAACCGCTGTCAAATTCCAAACCATTAGGAGATAAGCGGATGCTGGTAAACCTAGAATATAGTTTAATTTAGAATGCTATTGAATAATACCAAAGGAAAATATCAACGAGTACCTTTCATCACAAACAATACATCACGCCTTCAAGATCTATTGACCGTGATGACACGGTGTATCTTGTGGAAACTTGCCCTCAATCCCCAAAACTGGAAGGCGATAAACTTTACAAGGAAACTTAAACAACGAGCACCACTCTCCATCGACGACCACCAGCTCAATTCAGGGTAAAGTACCTTGGAGTCACGTTGGATAAGAGGCTTACCTTCGCCGACCACGCCAATAACAAAATCCGTAAGGGCAGGATCCTTCTATACAAACTTACCCTATTCTCCGTTCCAAATCTATCGCCACTTCTGTGAAACTCCTTAAATATTCTGGCATTATCCGTTCCTTCCTTCTATACGGGTCGCCGGTCTGGTGGCCACTCCTAGCAAAAACGCATAAAAAATCCTTTCACGTCTTTTAAAATCGCATCCTGCGCCTCATTGCAAATTTCCACTATCTAATTCCTAACTCTATCATCCATGATCGCCTTCTCTTTCCCTCCATCCAGGACTACATCCAAAACATCTCAAGGAATTTCCACGACGCCGGGATGGCTTCAGAAAGCCATCGGAGGCATCCGAGGCGATCCATATCAAACCGCACCCACTAGCGACGATACGACAACTGCCATTCCATGACTTTCTATAGTAACGCGACTTTCAGAGTAAGTTGAACATATAATTGTAAATATCAACGTTAGTCCTTCCCGCCCAACCAGATTTTTGTGATATTGACTTATATTAATATTATGGAAAATCTGGTAATTGTTCTGTAATATATATGTTGATATTATTATTGATGTATATATTGGTATTTAGTCCCATTCTTTTTTCTGATTCTGAAACTAAATTTTACTTCCAACGACCCTTCCGTAATGTTTCATTGAAAAAACCTAGCCCATCATTTATCTTCGAACGATCAGGTGGTATTTCCCACGACATCGTCTAAATTATCTTCTATCAGTTTCAGTTTCACAAACAATACAATATTTTTACTAACCAAAGAACAAATTTCTTCGTCGGACTTTCTTTAAATAAATAAATTAGTACCAGGTGGGTGATATTTCAAAGAAAGTAGATATCAAGTAGGCTAAATAAAATATTCTTCGATAAGAAATACATAGCCTAAGTAATCCCGTAATCCTTTTCAGTAAGACTACGTACACACGAAGCGATTGCTAACGCGCGATTGCAGTAGCGCCTGAGCTAGGTACATAGAATTGCATGAAGCGTACACATTCAACGTACGATTTTGCTGACCGAGCGTTCTGTCACGCGATTCGAAGTTCTGGCTGTTGACGCATGACTACCCCGCTCTTTCAAGTACATCGCAGTAAATCGCTTTGTACATCTCATCGCGCGTTTTGGAACTAGTAGTTGCTTTTCGTCATCCGTCTCTGTTGCTTTATTTCATTATTCCAGTTATAATCATCAAACATGCGCTGTACAAAATACAAAATGGTCACTGAACGATTTGATACAAAACATTTCATAGACGAAATGGCTAGAAATAGAGGAAATAACAAGTTTTTTCTTCAGCTCCATTTGCATGTCTTACAAAGTTTATATTGGGTGAGATAATGTTATGTTATTGAAAAATCTCGATTCGTATTCCCGTCATTTTGGATACAGTTTTACAAATAAACTATACGTTAGTTTATCTTGTAAAACTGGATGCACCCATAATTGCTTCTGTCTTTGCTACAACGTAGATATAGATTGTAACAGAAATTCAATTACGCTACCTCTTCAACTTCCATTTTTGTTGAAAATGACATGAACTTCCCAGCAATGAACATCTGCAATATGTGTTGTTTTCTTTTGCAAACACGCGTTTTACGCTTGAATGTGTATCCACGCCTGTTTTGGCAAAAGCTAGGTTAACGCGCAGTTAGTAGTCTCATATGTACGAGCCTGAACCGTGAAGACTTTCTTTATCGTTCGATTTTCTTTAGGTAGTTGCCTGGTTGCTCTACGTGAAAAATAAATGATCCGTTATTAAATCATTTTACCTTTATTGTGAGACGATAATTCTAAAATAAAATCGAAGAGTAGTTTATAAGTCGATTATAACGCGACATAAATATTTTAATAATTTAATACATAACGTTCAACGCCAATTTTAACCAGCTTCTCCGCTTCAATTTCAGGGACGCCCGTCCGTCACTTTGACAGGTAGAAATAAGGATACGAGCGGGTAGTAGAATTTTGTTTTCATATTTCATATATTCTCTCTCTTGTAGTTAACAAGCAAGAGAAAGATCGACTCTACATAAGCGTTTGACCGAAGAGACTGCGTTAGTGTCTACCTAGCTGGAACGGAGCGGGTAAATTTCAATAAGCCAATAATGAGCGTTTTGATTTATCTGTCCAGCTAACATAGGCAGTGGTGCAGCCAATACCCTCCGGCTACAAGGCATTATTATTCCCTTCATCTGACAACCTGCGTGCACTAGTGTGCTCTACTCCAACTATAGACCTCTACTTCGGTGCTCTGCAAAGGAATCATTGTTATTCTTTATAAAAAATGATAATAAATAAATAAAAACGAATCCTCTTAACAACGCACGTACATAAAAAATTATTTAAATTAAGACTAGTTTTAGACCTTTAAACTATTTTTGTACTACAGATTGTTTTCCTTTCTTAATTTTTATCAAAGAATAAAAAAGTTATTTAAAAAGTCAATATTTTTGGTTTTTTTTCTGGTAAGTTATAAATAGGTTTTTTCAAACACATACAACAGATGAATTCACGATACATACCAGTTAATCCTTAAGAAGGCTGAAACGCCGATGGCTAAGAAACCATCTACAAAAGGAACTAGTACGGTTGCTGCGGTGGTGTCAGCGCTGAGTTCGTAAAAGTAATTAATTCTACAACTTAGAAATTTGCTAAATTAGATAAAAAACACCAAGAACAAAAATCAAAATCAAAAAATGAATGTGATTTAAAACTCTCGTTCTGTCACGATGAAAGACTTGTAATTTTTATTAGTCATTCATTGTTGTTAATTTTTTTTAATTGGTTTCTGTAATTTGGTATCGGCAATGTATGGGATGTTGTAAAACTTTTTTTTAATTGGTCACCCAAGTTACATATCTACTAAAACATTACATGATGACTTACGCGTTCCTTACGTCAACAACACTTATCTAAAACTGTACCGTAGATTCAGAAAAAATTTCAAAATCATAACAATCCCTTAATATGCAATATGAATTCTGCAGACCTACCAGGAATTGCACAAAGACGAATGAAACGCCGATGGAGTAGAGACATGGTACATTAACACAACTGCAACATTTACTACGTACACAAAAATACAATTTAAAAATGAACACAATTATCGTTCTCTGGAGAGTTATCGCTGGGTGGTGTCCTGCTCAAAGTCATTAACGCGGTTGGTTTTTTTTTGTAATTTAGTTGTGAACAATTTTGCTGGTTCTTTTTATACAGTTGCAAAATAAATAAAATAGTAAAAAAAATTTGGTCGCTAATGACTGCATTGTTGATGCGACCTTAAATAAATTACTTTAAAAAAACTTGTAAAAACTGTACTACATAGTTCTTTTACTTAAAAATTTCGATTTTTTCGTGGTTTTTTTCTGTTATTATTAAAATTGTAATAAAGCATCAGTACAAATTTTAATAGAAATTTCTGTTACTACTTCCTCAAATTTTGAAATTTTCATCAATTTACACAAAAATATAATTTAAACGAACACATTTATCATAATCTGGAGAGCTATTGCTGGTTGGTGTCCTCCTCAAAGTCATTAACGCGGTTGGATTTTTTTTTTTTTTGATAATTTAGTTGTGATCGTTTTTGCTAATTGTTCTTCTTGTTACAGTTTCAAAATAAATAAAGTAATAAAAAAAAGATTTCATACAATTGAAGAAGTACATCTGAGATTATGATTGATGGTTTTTTCACTTCACCAAACTATTTGAAATATGTAAGTTTAACATTTTAAAATATAAAACATTACAAAATTCTTAGAAATAATGACTAGCATTATAACATTGTAGTGTTTGGGAAATTATTATTTTATTGTTTTCAACTGGAATATTAGATCAGAATAAGATTTTTTTATTACAAATTACTAAAACTTCTACACCCCTTAAAGAATGCCGTTTTGCTAGGTCCTAACGATTAAATTTTAGTAGCAATATAACTGACGCTTAATGTTGTCTATGTCGAATGGTACATTAGATTGTATCTGCGATGAACGAAGCGGGTTGCATTCCTGAAGTTCTTTCTTTCTTTCTTTCTGCCAGTTAGCGACGGATAAACCAGCTAGTGGGGATTATGAATTATGCCATTACATTACGTAGCTCGTAATTATTACTATCAGACAAGCAGACGGAGAGACCGTTTGGAACCAAACCTGCCCTCGTATGTCTTGTTCGCGTGCTTTGTTTTACGTGTTATAATCTGTGTGTTCTATTTGAATTTGTTTTTTTAATACAACTTCTACGTAACATAAAAAATATTTCCTTTTATACCACACTTCTTTATATTATTTATATGTTTAATTAGATAATGTACCTACTATAATTATAAAAACAATACTCTTAATGAGGCCACCTTTGTGGCTCAGTGTTTATAGTGCTTGACTAAATAAAACTGCAAAGCGGACGGTCCCGCGTTCGATTACTGAAAAGATCTAGATCAATTTTATTGTGTACCTCACTCTGCATGTCAACGATTAAGCAGTTGATGCAACTAAAAATAAAATAAAAATTTGTGAACACACTATAGCTCCTATAAATGATCGAGTTTGTAATAAAGGTCTTCTGAAAAAATTCGATGAGATTTCTGTTTAAGAAACTATTTATTATGTAATCTTGCTGTTTATTTTGTTATTTCCTATCGCTAAATAAAACCTTAACCATCTTCAATTTTTTCCTCCGTAAAAAGTATTCAATATTCACATGGAAAATATTATAATACATTAGTCAAGGTTCTTCCGGAATCTGGTTACAATAAATAATAAACAAATTTTCTTTAAACTTCTTACAATTATAAATTAATAAGACTAAAAAAATTACAATTAACTCTTATGCGTAGATGACTCACAAATTACGAACTTAACTAACAATAACAATTGGCCGTCTCCGTAGCGTAGTGGTTAGCACTTTGGCCTGCCATGGGGAGGTCCCGGGTCCGATTCCCGGCCAGGGTCCGGAAATTTTCACGTGTCAAATCCCACAGTAAATGTTTTATAATCCACCGTAGTCGCTAATGACCAAGCAGTTGATGCGACTTTAAATAAATAAATAAATATAAAAAACCAATAACTATTCTTTATATTTAATAACAGTCTCTTACCTGCATCCAATTACAATGTTCACATACAATACCAAGACCTTTTCCTTAACGTAGGCCTACTTAATAAATTGATTAGCACCCACTCATTCATAACCTTGCGGTAACTTGAAGTGAACTGAACTCGACGACAAAGGGGCTAGAACCTTAAATAGCCGTGGCAGTAGTTATTTCTAGAAAGGAATGTATTTTGTACATTATAAACACAATAGAGACCCTTCTAAAACCTTCCTCTGTTGACCAGAACAATCATGACATAGTAGAAATAATCAGTATTAGGCGTAAAACATACCTGTTACCTCACTTCCTAGAATTCCCATTCAGAAGAATTCCGTTCATCGACAAACTATTATCCTTGTTATAGTATAATTTATTCCATACAATAAAAATTTTCTCAGCGTAACTATTACTGTCACAATATTGTTTATAGGAAACAATATGGAGAAGAAACAGTTTGATTAAATTCAAAGGGGAAATTTTGAGATAATTATTCTGCTTTTCTTATGAGGTATAAATGCATTATATTTTAAGCTTGTATTTGCTTTTGAGAACTGTACAGTATCATAAATCACACAATTTGGTCGATGCCTTTGCTCTATTTTCTTGTCTTGAAGTAGTTATGAATTGAAATAGTGAATTAAATGTTGAAATGTCAGCTGGCCATTACACAAATCTTGCCCAACCGATGTTACTTGACAGTTAAGTAAACGAAAACGTTTTGAAAATAGGTTGCGTCAATTTTTGACAATAAACTCGTCACTAAACAGCATTACTGAGTTTAAATGTTCCTTTCTACGAATTCTTTTGGTTATTGTCAGATGATATTTTGACAAAAACAGTTTAATTTTAATTTTCCTTCAAGCCAGGTGGTAGTTCTATGGATAATTTGCAAATTTTGTTAAGAAGATGTATGCTAGTTTTTCGTTTGAAGATGAGTAGAAATTAAAACTAGATGTTACTATAGTATCATAAAATTTTTGTAGTATAATTATCTCGAGGTTTCTTTGCATTCATCACAAGTTTTTGAATTGCAATAAAGCAACATTTTCAGTACAATGACTTAACGTTAATTTCATCCGAAAGTATAAAATTTACTAGAGCTTTATTTTTAACCCCGATTCCATAATACTTTTGTTATGTAGTACCAATTATCTTACTTAACAAGAAAAAGCAACAAACTAATTTATTTTATTGGAAAGATTTTATTGAGATTTTATTGGAAATCATATAACGCATAAAATTCAGCTACTGTAGTATTTCTGGTAATTAGTTGATTAAACCTTGTGAACGTCCAAATTAAATTTGCTCTTAGATTTATTACAAATTACATTCATATCCTGAATAACTCGATACAACCTCAATGTATTTTAAAATTTATCAGATTTAAAAGTGTCAACTGTATTATTTGATGTACTTGGCCATCATACAGTGTAATTGCCGGTTGTATCAAAACTATTTCAGTTTTGTTAATAACTTGCTAAAAATTAAGGTGAGTACACAACCTGCTTGATTGTAGGCGCCAATTGTTAAGTGACAAAAGCACGGTGAGCACTTAGTTTGGACAGTCAATGTTGAACAAACTTCATTAGGATTCCTGTAAAAGTTGAGTTCAAACTGATCAAACCTAACCCATGTCAAAAATAGGATACGGCAAAAAAAACAGTGGTTATTTTTGGGTAGTTGCAATTATTGTACAGGTTCCAATAACAAATAAAAAGCTAAAATATCATTTTATTTTCGATGAAGTAAAATACGGTTTTTACACAATTTTTTTGCGTTAGATGTCAAACATGAGTTAACGATACAAGTGTAACTGAATTGTGAACCAGGAATTATGAATAAACAAGCTGACCTCTTATTTTAGATCAGTCAACAATAACATTTATGTAAAACAGCGTACATTTTCATTGTGTAACTGATATGTTTTAGTTCATGTTTGATCAAGCAGTTTCTTTTTTAATGGTGATTTTTTTAAATTTTTGTTTTTGAAATGTACTTGACTGTGTTAACTGCGTATTTTGAAAATACTAAAAGCCACAAAGTTAATTCAAACAAACATCCAACCGTAAAATTGAAATACTTCCCTCAAGCTAAATCAAATTAAAAAATATGTTATTTCGTAGAATGTGACAATTCAGAGAAGATTTAATTGTTTTATCTCTGAAATGTAACTATTCCTTTATAAATTTGCAATCAATGACACGCACATGAGCAACTGTTACTTGGTATCATACTTAATATTTCCGAAACAAATCCGAATCTTCTGAAAGATAAATAAAACTTCTTGTACTAGTGAACGATTTTAGTCAAAAAAAATATATTTGGAGATCTCAAGTTAAAGTCTATTAAACAAGAAATTTCAGATTTCATTGTTAGATATTTAGACAGACTACCCAAACATCAAAAATTTACAAGTAATTAATTTGGTAGACAAAAGTCTAACTTCAATTTCAAGATTTAAACGTTTTAGTTTGTGGATTCGCTTTGTATTGTATTCAAAATTCAGCGTAACCTTCTTTATTTTTTCCTTTTTTTGTAAAATAATATCACAGAGGTCAAATGGATTGATGAATTTTTGAGATCCTTTAGTTTTCTATCTCCTTACCGTAATAATTTTTTAATGTTCAGAGAAAATGTACAAATCATAACGCAGCAGTAAGTAGAAAAGGTGCAATAATACTGGAACTCAGAATTCAGAAGAAAAACAGCAGGCCTACTCTGAACTACATGCTATGTTGACAGACTACCCAAACATCAAAATTTACAAGTAATCAATTTGTTAGAGAATAGTGTAATTCAAATTCAAGATTTAAACGTTTTAATTTGTGGATTCGCTATAGATTTTATGCAAAATTCAGCGTAACCTTCTTTATTTTTTACTTTTTTTCGTAAATAAAACAAAGGTCAAATGGATTGATGTATGTTTGAGATCCTTTAGTTTCCTCTCTCTTTACCGTTATAATTATTTAACGTTCAGAATAAATGTACAAAATGTAGCAGTAAATAAAAAAGGTGCGCCGGCCGCATTGGCGTAGTTGGTAGCATGCTCGCCTCTCAACGTGCGGTCTTGGGTTACTGACAAACATACTTTCGGACATGACTTCACGTGTACATTGGTGAATGGAACAAATTTTTTGTAAGATCTACAAACATAAAAAGACTGATGCTATTCCCCATTCTTACGAAAATTTACTGATAAGATTATAATTAAATAGTTATTTTCTGATGCTTGATTAACGTTTGTTTTAAAAAGGTACAATTAATAAACGGTTACCATTTAACGAGACCGATTATTAACATTTTATTAGTTATAAAACCATAATGAACAGCCTTCTGATATAACAAAAAAGTTGTTATTAATTTTTAATTACAGTTATTACCAAGGATTAAAAGGTGTTTTTTTTGGAAAATTAAAAATGATTGTATCAAATAACTAGAAAAAGGATTTATGTATAGCCTACATCAAATGAATTTATACGGGTAAACATGAAATTAAAATTTCACTTTAATTTTACAAAAGACCTTAACATATTTACTTTAATTAACATTGTGTCACTAAAGGTACGGACATTTATAAAATAAATTTAGGCGGTTTTATGGAATAATTTTAAAAACCATTAAAATTAAATTAAATTTTACTTCAGTGAAATAATCTCACGATGTGTATTTACTTTTTGGATATTTTTAAAATATAGTAATTTTTTAACAATATAGCAAACAATATGCTTAAAATTATTATTAAATAGAATAACAACCCTACCAATAGACGAAATCTGTAAATTTATTTAATTGTTGCTTTGTCACTTTAAAATAAGTTCGTCGGAAGTTTTCGTTTCTGCCGGCGAGTGTTGTTTGAATTATCTAAGGGGGAGATGACTTGTATGTGATTCGAGTTTAATTAAGGTATTTTGAACTGAATTGTTGATATCTTGTTGAATTATGGGAATTTGTAAATCTCTATGTAGTATGTCTTTGGTTATGTACCAAGATGATTTGTGATTCTTCTGAATCATTTCGATTGGAACATTACAGGGTTTCAATGTTGGAATGACTAGCTGAGCCCCTTTCTGGAAGGAAAAGAATGATTAATATATTAAAAATTTATTGTTTTTTTAAATAGTTTGAAAAAGTTGCTTACATTCTAATCCTCTTGAATTAGAAATGACTCACTGACTGAATGTTTGATCAACTTGGCTTATTTGGTACCATTAATTCTCTTAACTTTCCGTTCACACAGAGCTAAAATTTGGCACATCTATTCTTCATATGGTGAACAGAAAAATAAAGCACTTGCTATTTGACTTAGCAATACATAAAAATTCTGTATATCTTACCAAAGTGTTACAGTTTTGAAAATCGTAATGTGTACTTTGCAAGTGATACCTAAAAAAGTAAAGTGTGAAGTGAAGTTAAGGTAGGCTGGTTGATAAATAAACTACAGAAATAAATAAAAACATCAATTTAATAACTCTTACGGTTTTTACAATTTTTCGGAGCTTTTATGGTATGATTTAGAAGCTTTTCTCCTTTCCCAATATCTCCAATCTCAATATTTATTACCACCTGATTTTTGTTTGATGTTTGTTACTTAACCTTCATTTGTGTACAATAAACGTGTATCAAAAATTGTTTTCAGATCCCCTTCCTGAAGTCTTTCACAGTACTTTTAGTAAAATTAGTCGTTTGAAAATTAGGCCTACTATCGTTTACATAACCTCGTTAAACCGAACTAATTGGAACCGGGTCCAGTTTGGATTTCCATATTTTCGGACTGTCCAAAAAAATATGCAGAATAACAAAATCGAATCTATAAACTGATAAAATACGCAACGAAGCGGCTTATTTCACATTAAAAAGCCTTACAAAAACTTGCAATAGCACTGAAATACGTAGAGCAGTACGTATACTTATACAAACGTCATGTTTATGAGGCGCTGGCGAAATATTGCTTCATCATCAAAGTTTTTGGCATTACAACAGCAAACAATTAGTGATTTTATGCAGCTAGGTAGCAGTGAAAGTGTATAATTTCTTCTTATTGCTAATAAACCAGAAGAAATTTTTACCAGTAAACGATTTCCATTGTAAGTACTTTCATCTTATATGTAGAACTAGGTTATATTAGTTTTTCATTCTCAACTGCACTGTTTAGCCTATCATTTTTTAAATTTAATTTTTATAATTATAAACCTATTGAAAATACGTTTTCATTATAAAATTACTTTTTTTATGGGTAAACGTCTTATGCGCAAGTAGGTTAAGAAAATAGAAATTATTAATACAGATTATAAAAAATTTCGTATTTTAGCAGAGTTATTGTGTACGATCAATAGGTATGTCCACACTCGTGTGCTTTCTTTGACTTTAGATTTGACGTGCGATGTCGCATGCGCTTAGAGGCATACCACCAAACCGCACTCGTTTGAAGAAATTTATCTCAAAAAAAAACATAAATATTTTTGAACAATTCACTAAACCAAAGCCTGTTCTTTCCTGCATTGATTGATTTGATTTAGATTGTTTTATTTAGAAACTATTCGGAGATAACTCCAGCATTTTACGCAAAAAAGTACTCAGTTTTTAGCCGGTTTTCCGTTTATGTGGTTTTTAAACGTCCGTTACTCCGTCCAGGCTTTTCATAAAAATCGGTGTTTAAGTACGTTGAAGATCAGAGTTTTTTCTATCATATGAATATTTTAAAAGTTAAATCTCATTGTCCTTTTTAATATGCCGGCCATTTTTAAAAAAAAGTGCTTTTTTGGCTCCACGTAAAGGTAGGGAAATTATTTTTAGACTGAACCATGCATTTTCAAAACAGTAATATGTCAAGCAAAGTGTTTATTTTTTTTAATAAAAACATCGCCAAATAATTCAAAATGAGCTACGGAATGAGTTGCAGCAGGAAAAACACAGAAGTTTGTTTTTATAAACGACTATACTCGGAGCAGATACCGCTATAGAGCTCAGTTTCCTCTCAAGAAGTTTAGAGGCTAATAGGATTTTCTATTAGCACCATATATACGAGGGGGTACCCAAAAGTATCCGGAATAGCTCTGCTGTGGGCGTAGCTTGTGCAGTACAAATTCCCGCCACTATGCTGCTTGTAGCGCTACTCATTGCCAGTTCAATGCCATTTTGTTCGTTGATCTAGCTTGTTCTGTTCTCGTGCAGTGATTGTTCTCGCTAGTGCTGTTTTGTGCTCGTGTCGTTTTTCATGATGGCAAGTTTTAATGAACAACGTGCGGCTGTGAAATTTTGCTTCTTGCTCGGTAAAAACGCCGCGGAAACAGTTGTAATGTTGAACACAGCTTACAAAGACGACGCTATTGGAAAAACCCAAGTGTACGAGTGGTTTTTGCGCTTTAAAAATGGCGACAAGTCGATTGAGAACAAACCTCGTTCTGGACGACCGTCGACTTCCCGAACAGACGAAAATGTTGTGAAAGTGAAAGAAATTGTACGAACAGACCGACGACAGACCATTGACCAAATATCACAGGTTAGTGGGTTATCTTGGAGCTCAGTCCAACGCATTTTAACAGAAGACTTGACAATGAAAAGAGTCGCTGCCAAGTTTGTGCCTCGGGTTCTGACAGACACTCAAAAAGAACGTCGAATTGAAACGTGTAGTGATTTGAAACAACAGCTTGAAACTGATCCAGATTTCATGTCAAAGATCATTACGGGTGACGAGTCTTGGTGCTATGGGTACGACCCAGAAACCAAACAACAATCCAGTCAATGGAAGACTTCATTATCACCCCGACCAAAAAAAAGTCGTCAAGTCAGATCGAACATCAAAACAATGCTGATTTGTTTTTTTGATGTGAGGGGAATTGTCCATTCAGAGTTCGTTCCACCAGGCCAGACGGTAAATCAAGCTTTCTATCTTGAAGTGTTAAGAAGACTACGAAACAGCATTCGTCGTAAAAGACCTAATTTGTGGCAGACAGGGGACTGGTTTTTCCACCACGACAACGCGCCTGCACACACGGCAATCTCGGTTACCCAGTTTTTGGCGAAAAACGGCATGGTTTTGCTACCACACGCACCGTACTCACCCGATCTGGCTCCGTGTGATTTTTTCTTGTTCCCACGCATGAAAAGGGGCATGAAAGGTCTCCGATTTAACAACGTTGATGATGTCAAGAAAAAAACGACGGATGAGCTGGCAGCCATCACTGAAGAGGAGTACAAAAAATTTTTTGAACAGTGGAAGAACCGGTGGGACAAATGTATTAGTTGTAATAGAGAGTATTTTGAAGGGGATAAGGTTCTTTTGTAAAAAAATTAAAAATAAATAGTTTTAAAAAATAATTCCGGTTTCTTTTGGGTACCCCCTCGTATATTTCTAATTACAAATGCAAAATACGATACATGGCACAATACTGCTGTAAAAATGTATGGTTCAGTCCAAAAATCATTTCCCTATCTTTACGTAAAGCCAAAATACAGTTTTTAAAAAAATGGTGGGCATTTTAAAATGGTACATAAGACTTCTGTTTTTAAATTTTCATATTGAGAAAATTCTGATCTTCAACTTACTTAAATGCCGGTCTTTTATGAAAAGCTAGGACGGAGTAACGGACTTTTAAAAACTACATTAACGGAAAACCGGCTAAAATCTGAGTATTCTTTATGCGTAAATTGCTGCATCTATGACTAGTTCCTAGTTAAAATAATCTAAGTCAAACCAATCAACACAGGAAAGAACAGGCTTTAATTTAGTGTAGGTAGTGTTCAAAAATATTCGTTATGTTTTTTTTTGAGATAAAGCCCTTCAAACGAGTATGGACAGGTGAAATGGCATGCCTCTAAGCGCATGCGATGTAGCAAGCGACATCGCATGAGTGTGGACATAGCTTATAATGAATTCATGACATATCTTGCTAAAATTTAGATTAACTATGGGGTATATAGGAACTTTACTGTCGTAAATTTATATATATGATAAATTACTTATGGATCTTTTGAAAGCTAACCGTGATGTTTTAATATTAATGAATCTTCTTGTGCGAGAGTTTTAGAACAAACCACCTCTACATGCATTCCAGAGTTTAGGAGCATGTTTTCGTTTAAACCTTACAAAATAAGATTTTGTTGGCTGTTTAATTATAAATATATACCTTCCTTCAAAAATTTATGTCAGTAGAACAGTCTTCTTGATATCCAACAAGTCTTCCAATGAAATTAAATTCAGTTGGCTTTTTATTAAAAATTGCTTGCTTATTTATCAGACGATCTGTGATGTAGAAATGACAGATAGACTATATAAGTTTTAAAAATTTCACCAGAACCAGTTTTTATATCAAATTAACTACAGCTGTATTCGCAACGTTAAAATATTTAAATAGCAAATCTTACTAAACCTTAAAATACCTCTGACTGAGCAAAACAGATTCACTGTAAATCATATCTTTAGTTGACAGGTAACTGTTAAGTTATCAGTTTTATCATCAGAAACTGTTGAATTATGGTCCGATTTTATCAAAGAAGTCACAGATAGAAAATATCTAATAAACATTGATGAAGTCTTCAAGAGTTTCTATAAGTGTCCTTACAATTTGCAATTTCGGCATGCTTAAAAATCCATCTAATTGCAAAATAAACTTTTGAACAAGAAAAATTTATGTTTACCGTAATATTATCATTGGAGGAATAAAGTGCAGTAAAGTTTATTTTATAATTTATTTTAAGTTTTATATTATAACACTCAGAAAGTAAGCAAGGGTTTTCAAAAAAATTAAATTATTATCATTTCCTTTCACCTAGTGGCTATTGATTTACCGGGTAAATATGAGAACTTAGGCTCACAGCAAAAACAAGGGAGCGTAGATTCTATGCAAGTTGCAATACGTGGGTTTACGTTATGTGAGGGGGAGAAATATACAGCCTACTTCATGTAATAATTGAACAACCAATTGAGGAGAAAAAAGGTCGGGTCAGAAGACACACATCCTACCTGAAAAACTTGAGAACGTGGTTCACATGCAGCTCCAGTGATTTGTTTAGAGCTCCAGAATTCAAAATCATCGTTGTCAAGATGATTGCGAACCTTCTTGGAGGAGATTCTACTTAAAGAAAAAGTACGATTCTACCTAGAAAATTTTAGTTTTACCAACAAACCACCTCTTTCACTCTTTGGATACAGCACAAATATTTTAAGATTTATCCAACCATTAAAGTCCAGGATTTATGGCATTTGTTAACATACTAACGTAAATGGTAAGTACACAGCAAAAATTTAATTTACAAGGCCATACCTGGTTTTGCAGTTTTTAAATTAAATTAAAGGAAAATGTCAAAAAATTTAGGTTGTCTAATTTCATAGTTGAAGAAATAGAGATAACCCATTTTATTAGAATGTTATTTCCTATCGTCGGTTTATAACTCGTTTTAGATTAGTTTTTTTAAGGTGCAGACTGATTTATTTCATTTAGTTACAAAAATATTTTTAAAATATTAACTTGGAGTAAGTCTTAAATTATTTCTTGAAAATATTATGTATTACAACATAATGTAAATTGACGTACATAACCTACCGTACTGTCAACGAATATCATAAAACTTGTTATAGAAGTTATGTACCTTTATCAGCAGGGAATCACGACAGGATAGGTTAAGATAGGTGTTTATAATATTAATAACATGCAAGGCTAGATAATGTAGTATTCCGGGTCATAGGTCTTTGAATCCTGTGGTGTAACCTGCTGCGACATGTCAGCTACTGAATACCCCCTCGAGTGCTTTTAACAGGTGAACCCCTCACAGTTGGAGACAACACTGGCTGCGTGGCTTCTGTATGTGGCCACACTGTATGGGGTCCCCCAACCCCCATGAACCCCGGTTCAAAACACTGTTTAACATATTATTAACTTCTTACTCTGCATAGAATCGTGGTGGAACATGTTTATGTTTTATAGTGGTATTCTTCTACTAAGTGATGCTGATAAAGGTATGCTTATGTTCATTGACAAAAGAAGGATTCTTATTACGTAGCTTTAATACACGTTAATACACGCTTTCCGCATCTCAGGCGCAGAATCTGTCTCAACATAACTATCCAATTCAGATAAAAATTGCAGTACATTAATAAAAACCGTAATAGTTCTAAATTACATTCATCATGATCAACAAA
Source organism: Catonia carolina (assembly GCA_035578175.1). NCBI lineage: Eukaryota > Metazoa > Arthropoda > Insecta > Hemiptera > Achilidae > Catonia > Catonia carolina. The sequence goes on along the minus strand of JAQMRL010000001.1, from coordinate 193,074,448 downwards.
GATACGATAAATATATTTTTCTTAAAAGTTCTTGAACTTTTGAACTTGAAAAGTTCTTGAAGAAGTAATGTTATAAATGCCAACGTGTAAAGAAAAGCCATATTGTAAGCTTAAATAATAAAATAATTGACTGCTCAGCCGGTGGGTTTGAGTTCGATCTCAAGCCAAGGTCTGAAATATTTTTAATCAATATTTCTTGATCTCCCTTACCCTATATTAGTTGACAATGACCACGCATTTCATGCAAAAACCTATGTTCTAAAAAAAAACTACTGGAAATTTGTAAGTTTTTAATAATTAAGTAGTATGCCATTTAACCAACTTACAGCCCAATTTTAAGAGAGTATGTCAAGTCAAAACAGTCGGCCATTTCTATAAAGAGCTGCAATTTTTCTCGGTTCAAGAGGTTTTTATTAAAAATTATGAATTTAATTGTTAATTTCAGAAGTAAGAAAAAATGAAAAGAGTAATATTGCAGCGACAAGTGAACGCCAATTAAGAGATTCTGAGCTATACAAAAGGCCATTGTCATCGGCAAAAATATGTCGTTAAGACATTTAGTAGAACTGGCATATCTGTAGAAAAACTGTATGAAGAAAAGGAGAGAGAACAGGACCTTGGGATACACCAGCGCTGATGGGACGTGTTGAACATAAAGCATTATTCTTGCTGACTGCGAAAAATCTGTCCGTCTAGAAATATTTTATTACTGAAAAGTACATCAATGTACATACTGATGCTAGGAACGGTCGAATCTTTATCTATAATCTTTATATTTATCCGATTCAATGTTTAAATTTTCATTCGAAAGAATAGTGAATTTATTTTTACGTATATCGATCGTTAATTTTATTGGTAACTAATAAATTTCTTCTATTATTTTGTCTCTTTGGATGATTCACATCAGGACTAAAATTATTTTCGTGTCATTTATGGGTGTTAGAAATTACGTGAGTCCAAGCAAGTTCGTCAAACGTCTTTGGATTTTCACAATGTAAGTTAATCGTAATAGATTCAACTGCATGTGAATATTGTTTTATTGGTGTATTATTTTCAAAATTATCAGTTTTAGCTGTATTACTAATCGTACAGAATTTTACCTCCCAGAGGCGCTTGAATTTTTACTGGATAAAAATTTAATAAAAAAAGAAAAAACAAAAGAAGCTAAGTCATACCAAAACAGAATAAAATTCAAAGAGACTTTCTTTTTTATTTTGCATCCAGGAGACTCTAAAGGGAGTATAGGACATGTCAACATAAAATTGATAAACTGAAAGTTTATCACCAATGATACATTCATCACTTACCACTAAAAAAAATGTTTCTGCTACTGCTTACTTCAGTAGGCTTGTCATGAACCCCATTGGATCAAATATCACACAAAATTAAAAATTAAAAAGTCAAACACAATGATAATTCATCACTTACCAATAATTTTTTCCCGCTACTGCTTTATTCAGTAGCCTTGTCATGAACCCCTTTGTGTCAAATAGTATGCAATATTTATTTAATTAGAAGTTAAATACTTTTCAACCAAAACTATTTAGAAAGAAATTCGTGCACACTGTAAAATGTTTCATCAATCAAATATTGTTTTAGCTTTCTTTTAAAATGACTTAAATTGTCACAACTTTTTGAACCTTGTGGCAATTTATTGATGTATTTTCTACCTGCATAAGTTGGTTTTTGTTCAAACAATTTAGTATTGTGATTAGCAACATAATAATCCATTCTGTTTCTTGTGTAGTGGTTATGAACATCTACATTCTGTAGAAAGGTATTTTTCTTTACGTACATTATCATTTCAAAAATGTACAAAGAATGAACTGCGAGCAATTGCAGCTCTTTAAATAGTGATCTGCATGAGGTAAGGTGGTTGACTCCCATCATACACCTAACAGCTTTTTTCTGTATTTTAAAAACTCTTTCCATGTTACATTGTGATAAATTAACCCATACTAATATGGCATACCTGATATGAGATAAAATTAAACCATGATAAGCTGCTATAAGCAATTTTTTATCATTTAATCTGGCAATTTGTTTTAATGCAAATACCCCAGATGATATTTTACCACAAATTTGATCGGTGTAATAATCCCACGATAGGATCCTATCTAGTGACACTCCTAGAAACTTCACTGTTTACACATGATCTAGGATATTATTTTGTATAAAGACATCCACTTCTCTGTTTTCCCTTACATTGTGTTTGTTTTTGAACTGACACTTTTTCCCATTAACTGTTAACATTAATTTATTTAGAAATTGTACTACAGAACTATATACTATAGTCAAAAACATCAAATAAACTAACAAGTCTGTAGTATTACTCACATACTATACCATTCGATAAAACGTATAAATTTTTTTACAATTCATAAGCCTCATATAGTTTCACCAATGTATGAAATTAAACATATTAATTTTTTCTTATATCCCTAATGTGTGTACGTTGCAATCTGTTCAATCATAACAATAAGCAACCCTTTGACCCAATGAGATAAGGGTGATGTGTATGACGTGTAAATGAGGTGTAGTAATATAGAGACCCAGTCCTACAATTCCTGAGATAGTATGGTTAATTGAAATTCAACCATCAAAGTACACCGGTAGCCACTGTCAAGTATTCAAATCCGTATAAAAGTAACTACCTTTTCTAAGATTAGAACCAGAACCTTCAACTCCGAAAATCAGCTGTTAAACAGCTGACTCGGGGCGACAACTTTACCTCTAGACCAACCCGGCAGGTAAAACGTATTAATAACGCAACAAAATCACTACGTGAGCCGCGTTGTAAAAATTATCAGCTAAGCGCACGGATGCGGAAATTTTATTAAAAATGTCGAAGATACCGAAATTTTTAATAATCTATCGATATGCATCGGTTGAAATTTTTTATGAAAAGATAAATTGGTTGTACTTCTACCGCGGAAATGTCTATGTGATTTGTTTTTATTGGTTACTAAATTTGACTGTTACTCTACACAATAACAAAAAGTTAATTTATGACAGCTTGATTGTATCTCTATCACAAAACTAGAGAAAGCTGTAAAAATATATTCTAAATAAATCATTAAACTTGCACTTTCTATTTAGAAAATGTATTGGTTTTCTAAATTTCAGACGAGTTGACAGTCAGCAAACTAGGTCAACATTCCATAAATAGTAAATGATAACGTTGAAGTAACATTTACGTATCATACATTTCAAGGCTAATTTTCTTTAATTTAATTTAATTCAGTGGAGGTTCAAATAGTTTTTGTATTAACTACTTTTATAGTAACTTAGTTACAAATTTAATACAAAAATATTTTTAACATATTTTAATTATCTGGAGCACTATCACGGGGTTAAGTCCTCCTCAAAGTCATTAATGCCTTTTTTTTTTAATGGAATACTACTATAGTTGATATTTTGCTATTTGTATTTGTACAGTTGCAAAATAAAATAAATTAAAAATATTTTGGAAGTCCTATTATTAGACCAGCCGAATACTTTTATGTTATTAATTTTCATGAAAAAAATTAAGAATAATATTAATCTTAATTTATTAAGACATAATAAACGGCTTCGATTGTACAATTGCTAACGTTACTTTTAACTAAAGCTCCTGGTTTGGTTTCTTCTATTCTACAAAACATTTTACACCAAAATCCTTTACTGATTGAAAATCTATCGTGGTGGCCAATAACCAAACGGGATTTATGTAGCTAAATTGAAATATATATCTTAAAAAAATTATTCGTTAAAATTAAATTGTTGTTTAGGTCATCAGCCGAAAGGCTGGTTTGAACCTCTAGAGGCTTTACTAAGTAGCACGAGGAGTGAAGTGGTTTACAATAGCCTTCCTCACTTAGTAGAAAAGTATGATTATCAGCATGCCAGGCCCTTTCGAAAAGCATCTAATTTCCACCCTCCAAATAGCACCTTCACTTCATTCACCACACGATGATCTGGCTGTATAATGAAATTCATTACTCTCAGAGGAGACAACTCTGACTAGTTTCTTTTACACCTGTACCTCTTGTGTTCTTAAATGCTTCAGTCTGACCATGTGAAAAAAACAGAACAATTTTTTAGTAGCTCTAGAACTAGCAGATTGAGTGTAAAATAATTTAACTTACCATCTGCCTGAAAACTACCTTTGAATTTTATTAAGCTTCAAACAATTAATTCTTTTTGTATAGACGTCTCAATATCTCTTGTGTTGTTTTCGAGCGGAACCCTTGAGTTGTATAATACTTTATATTTAATTACCTGATCAATTAAGACAAAAGAAATTTATTTTTGTAACGATTAGGCCTATTATCCTCATTAAGTTAGTAGTCCGTTATTTTTCTTAAATTATTAACATTTATTTTAAATTATGCACTTTATTTACACATTATTATGGAATTTTCTGAATAGTATAATCAACTAATGTTGTATTGCCTACTAGATTCTATTTTTATATTTGTAATAACATTGAAAATATACAAATTTTATCATCTACATTTTATTTCATAAGTTACTGAAATTTTTTTCCAAATTGTTATAAAAATTTAATAGAATTTCTATTTAATGGTAAATAAATTAAATACAAAGATAAATTTGCTTTAGTAGTCTTTATTTTGTTTTAATACGAATTAACAATAATAATAGCTAAATTATAATTTCCTTTTAATTTTCACTTATTTAAACTTCAGGTAATAGCAACTCATACCGTAGAATCAATTCTTTCTCCATTATAAGACAACAGAAATATTGTTCATATGCAGTTTGCACTCTGATAGTATAATTTTTTTTTGTATCTAATTTTATTTGCTTTTGCATTTGTATAGCTAATTGAAATCAGCAAGGAGGATCACAATATGCGTTAAAAATTAAGTTAACAGTTTAAATGACACCAACCAGGGACAGTGCTCCAGATAATCAAAATTTTGTTAAATTTTGATTTGAACTTCTTTTAATAATACTGTAATACTGTTTAGTTTATCATGTATCTACTGAATGGGAGTTTTAGTCGCCTTTGTGAGATTCCCAGTAAATCGAAAGAATTGAAGTTGAGTACTAAGGAAATAATATGATTCTGAATCTGCCTCGGAACCAAAGGTAGGCCTACAATTTTTAAAATGTATGGCTGATATAAGGGACGTGTAAGTTATCATTTAATATTTTATTGGCTACATAATTTGGGAAATTAGTTTGCCGTTAGAACGCTGTATTCGTGAAATGACTGAGAGTTTGCTGCACCTTAAATCCTGTAAATAGACATAGAATTAAAACATGCTTAACTTTTTTATTTAACTTTCCGAAGTTTATTTATTTCAAGTCATGAGAAATACTTAGTCCATCGAACAATATGACTAATTGATTACTTGATGGGAAATTTACTGAAATTTTTGCAAAACAGCTTACGTAGAGCAGTTGCTGAATAAGACATGAAGACAGTCAAATTTATATTCACTGAAATCTAATAATATTTGAAATACTTTTTTATAATGGGATAACTAACAATGGAATCCATAAATACTTTAATTTTTCAATTGTTTTGGGAATGGATAGGCTTGTTGTTTCAATATGAAACTTTAAACAACTCACTTTGTCGTAACAGCAGGTCTTGTACTTTTATAAGATTAAAAATTTCTGTCAATTAAAAATAATGTGCAATCATTTCGTATTTACACTCTATGACTCTTTTCTGCGTAAACCTACACGTTAAAAATGTCGTCAGAAGGAGAAGACTTGCAGTATTACGTAGTAGTCGCTAAAAAAAACACGAATAATACAAAACCGTACGTGGTCATTTTGATACTGCTAGCCAGCCTAAAATTGTGTTGATTTACTCGTACTTGAGGTTATTTTTATACTTTACGTTTAAAAGTGTACTTTGTTACTTTAGTGTTTGATATAAGTGATAGGAAAGATTTATTTTTAAGATAGTTACATTAACAAGAAAAATTTAGATATGTAAAACAATATGGCATTTTGTTTAATCTTAATAAGTTACGTGTAGTAATATTCTGATTACTTTAGTTAATTCACTAATCACCTGTAATCTAAAACAATACAGTAAGTAGTACACTATAAGTTTTAGCAACCAACTGAATAAAGAATGTCCTATTATTATACCAGCATGAATAACTTACTTATATAATTAACACTACATGCGTAGTGTTAATACACTTAGGTGTATTAACAATATAAAATATGGTTAATTATATTGTGATCGATTAATAAAAAAATGTATGCACGTATGTTCCATTGATAATACATCTTAGAAAGATAAAATCAATTATTGTACGTAGTTTTTTTTATTTGTTATCGGGAATTGTACATTGTTGACAACTACCCAACTTGATCGCTGCTTTTTGCTGTACCTATTTTTTTTTTTTTGACGTGGATTAGACATGAGTTTGAACAGGGACCCCCAGTAGAGTTTGTTATGGATGGTTGTCAACTGGTCACTATACACAGTCGCTTGCCCAACCGGTGTTACTTAACAAATGATAGCGACTTTCTACCAGCAGACTGACTGGGCTGGCCGAAGGCCATTATACGTAGTTAATTAAACTTTTTTTGTTAAAACCATGATTTTAAACAAAACCAAACGAAAGGTAATAAGTTTATAATAAACTATTTTAGTTAATTTTTATATTAGTTAAACCAAAGTTTCAGTGAGTGGACCATCGAGAAATCGAGAAATTTTTGAGTAATTACCCCACTATTGCCTATATTATTAAAAGAGTATAATGAGCTAATTAACCAAGAACTGTATTCTCAGAAAACAAACTGAATTCATTTATGATTAGTAGGTTACCTTCCCACTAGCGTTGTCGAAGTAAGGATCATATGATTTAAAACACCTTACTTCTTAATCGACCCAACAAGTAAAAAGGTAATAAATAACTTAAATCTTTCAAGCAGTTGATAAGATATATAACCCAGTAACTTAGGTGCATTATGATATGATTGAATTATTAGACATGCATTTTATCAAAATAATTTAGTTTTCTGATAAAGGTTCAAAATAATTGAAATGTGTGATCATTTTCCGCTAAAATTTCAACAACTACAACTGTAATTTTATTATAGCCAGCAGTATTTATGATAATATACTACATATGCTATGTCCTGTTTTGTCTTAACTGAGGAAATCATCCAGTGGTAATACCTCGTCGGTGTCCCATATTACTAGTTCGAAAAAACGATCGATGGTTACATCAGCAATCCAGTAATCCTGTGAGTTGTTTTACCGTTCCCATGATTAGTTTCTCTATAGTTGTGGATAACTTTCGGATTTATATTTTTGGTTTTTTTTGTGTTATCAACACATATTTTGTATTAAAATACATTAGTAGCCCTCTTAATAGTTAGTAAGTTCATATTTCTTAGTTAGTTTCACATATATATTAGTATTTTCAAAAGAAATTAAGTTACTAATAGATCATTTTAATTACTAATATACTACTACCGTGCCGTAATAGCTTCAGTAGTAAAAAAAAAATAAGAACACTTAAAATTGATCTATTCTAACTTTTGAACATGGGAAACCATAGTTGAGTAGATTAGTTTTTCCACCAATAAAACTAATATAAGTACATAACTAATAAAGCTAATATAAATAACTTTAGATTTTTAAGTTATAATTAAGGAAAGTAAATTTTAAGCGTAATGAATTTTGTAAAATAATGAAAAAATAAATTATTTTTGAGTCGTATTCCAAAATCTCTTTAATCTTCTTTTGTGAATTTTCAACTGTATAATAATAGAACAAAATGTAAGATATTATTTCAGCTACCTAATTTTTCAAAATGATAAACCTAGTAGAAGAGGGACTAAAGGATCTAAAGATGTTAAGTTTTGATAGTTTTACTGAATAGTATGAAAAGCGTATAACAGTTTGTATCGAGGATTTATAAAGTTGGCATACTATGTTATGATTATTCAGGTACTTATACCTTAAGGTATTATTATTACCTTTACACTAAATATTGAAATTTCATTATATTTTTCATGACAACTAAATATAGTTAGTATGTGTTACCGAACAAGAAAACAATATTAGACTTGTTTTCATTATAATTAATTCTATAATATTCTCTTAAGTGTGTCAAAAACCTAAAAATTCCAATAACTGACCTTAGTTTTGGTGTTTTTAGTTCCTCCATTAAATTATTAATAAGTGCATATGATATTTCACCGAAACAACCCTCTAAAATAACATTGCATTTCTATGTAAGCTATGCCTTGTACTTCGTATTATTTGTGAAACAAGGCGTTAATATGAATCCGTAAAATTACTGAAGCATATATGTATAATTATTCAGATAATATCTGAATTTTAATGTTTCTAGCATATGACCATATTATTATCGTTTTATTTTTTAATAGATTATAATTAAGATAGAGGTATTAACGTTAGTGATATTTACCATTACCTATGGTTTAGCTACTGTAAAATCTATACTAAAAAGTTTAACATTAAAAACCGCTCAACTGGAATATCAATTTTGTTACTACATTAAGTTAAAGCTGTAATGAAAATAAAGGTACAAATTAAGTAAATGTAATTATTAAAAATGTCTACATTTCCATGCCTTTAATTCGGTAAACAATAACATGGTTTAATTGCCTTATTATTGCTTTTCAGTGGTTATTTAACAGAAAACTAATTGTTACTTTTTCTTTTTATTGTATAGCTTTCAACCTCAAGTTCATTTACACATTAATTAAAGTTCAAGTACATTTAACGAACTGCTAATAATTAGAAAGTATAAATCATTGTAACACCTGTACTGGTTACATTCGATCTTGAACAATATTTTTGTGACATAAAATAGTTTAGCTGACAATTAAGTCCTTAGCTGATTATTATTCTTATTGTTTTATGCTGAGTAGATTAATTATTAAATTAAGTTTTCGAAAAACATGTTGTCTACACATATTCATGTTATTATCTAAATACATATACATATTATTGTCAAAACATATTTTTCGTTAAATTATTTATTTTATTTTTATCGCTAGCGAAATCTAGGAAAAATTCTTTCGCATTTTGTTTCATATAAATCATAGGAGATAAAAGTCAATTATATCATCGCAATCAACGATAATTCTGCCAGATACATCAGAATTGTTACAAAAGTATTTAGATAAACTTGAGTAATGGTTCGACACTTTGAGAACGAAAATTAATGAAACCAAATCTGAACGTATTATATTCGGTTTAAGAAACGGTTCCAGCGGTAAAGTTTAAGATAAAATAACGTCAATCCATATTGTGACAGTGTCAGATATTTGGGCCTACACTTAGCTTAAACATGGAAAAAGTATAAAAATAAAAGAACTAAATCTCAGTTTTCATAACATGTATCCAAACTTTTGGGGGCAATAATTATTTTGTGTCAAAATAAAACAGAATAAATCAATTTTGTAAAATCCTAAACCCCTAGTTAGATCTATGGAATATAACGTTAGGGTATTTCTGCAAATTCCAACATCCAAATTTTAGAAGAATTCCAGTCAAAAACTATAAGAAACATGTTGAACATACCTTGATAGATACATAAGAAACTACTTCATTTTTGGAGATCTTAACTTTAAAACTGTAAAACAAAAAGATTCAAGTTTCAGTGTTAAATATTTGGTTGAACTATATTACTAGAAAACAACTTTATTTACGTTTATTTAAAGTCACATCGACAACTTGGTCATTGGTGACTACTTTGGGATTTGGTTCTGCAACGATCGGTTTTAAGGGAAGAGTGTACTTTGTACCCCACCCATGTTAAATTTGCTATTTTTAGGTACATTTTTCACAGGATTGGTAAACGATAGGAAAATGAAACTTTAGTTACTTATAGATGTCGGGTTTTTCTAGCTATTGACATTTTTGCAATTTAATCTGTTGAACCATAAAGTTAGAAACAGAATAACGAATAATATAAATTTTTTACAAAATTTTTCTACGGTATTTTATAATAATTTTTACAGAATTTGAGGAAATCATAAAAATGCCAGAATGTGTGCATATGCGAGATAAATAACTGGTAAATATTAGCCTGGTAGGTTTAATGGTTTCCGAGAAAAATGTACCTAAATGTTAAAAATTTTAATTTGCGGGAATAGGCGAGAAAATAAAAAAAAACACAAATCAAAAACAAAATGTATAACAGAAACAAGTGAATTTCCCATCAACAGTTGGTTAGAAAAATGAACCAATTACTGAGAGTATTAAAAATAGTAATGCAGATATTTTTAAAGTACTAAAATTCCCCGTATAAAATTATGAAACATATTCGTTCTTGGTGACAGGATAATTTTCCGGGGTAAACCTCCTAAAAACTTAATTTTTTTTCATTAAAATACTACTATTTTCTTCGCGTAATTTAAAATTGTTGTGGTTGTACTAGGTCTAAACAATTTGTAAAACATAAAAAACCGAAAATTAAAATTTTCAGTTAAAACTATTATACAGTCTTACCTTTGACTTGTTTAAATTTCCAAACCCAAGTCTAGAATCGAATCCGGGACCTTCCGCTTTGTAACCCAACAACTTGTTAGACAATAGAGTTTAACTCAATTCGATGTTGAATCTACTTAACTTTTTGGACTTACCTTACAGTGGTATTTTAATAAAAAATATAGCACAACATTCTTACATGTTTTACTCTCACAAAATTGAATTGATTAGAATTGTATGACTAAAAAAACCATGAAATGTCAGATTGGTAGTTACTGTCGTTTACGTACCTGTAATAATTAACACTAATGAAAAATTAAATTAAAAAAACTCTTGTCTATAAACGTATTTACCTGTATAACGTATTATTTTTTATTCGAAAAAGTTTTGCTAGTTATTACACTTTTTTGTAGTCATATTTGAAGAATATGATTCTGTCAACAGTTAAATGATTTTTTAGGAACGGTTTTACGATATTAAAATTTAATTACTTTTAATTAATTTTTAGTCATATAATTTAAAATTAGTATTGGACAAGCCAAATACCGAATGTTCAGCAATAATACGGCACAATTTACACATTTTTAAACAGCGTACGTTATAAATTTTAGTTGTAATACATTACTAATGAATGCTTTAAGTGCGTACATAAATTACATTGAATTCACTTAGTATACGTACGTATTATACGTAACATATTGTATCGTATGTTTCACGAAAATGTAGAAAATTAATCTTGTTTATTTTTAAAAACTAAAAATTGAGTGACGCTCATTTGAACCCCTTTGAGTGAATCTTTCACAACACATATTCTTCTGAGCCTGTACTACTACACTAGTGGTTAATTAATTTATATTTTCATTTAGTTTTGTAAGTTAAGTAGCGTATGTCTTATCATATTATTAGTTAAAACTGTAGGGCTTAGTACCCACCTGTAAATGATTCTATACCTGTAAAAATTCCTATTAAACTTAAACAGTTAATTGTTTTCTGTACCTTTTAAAGTTTTGTTAAATAATTTTAATTTTATTTGTCTTTTTGTATATTTTCCTAAAGTAATTACTTTCTATAGCTCTAATGATTTATAATAATACTCTATTAATTATATTTAAACATTACGGTGAGTTCTGGAATTAGCCAACCTACAGGCCACACAGTTAATTACTTTTACTACTATTATTTTATATACTAATGCCTATTAGCTATTAAATATAAATATTTATTAGATAAATCATACAGCTGTTTAGCTGTTCAATTATTCTTTACCAGTTTTATATTTTTTAACATACTATATGTATTATTAATGTATCAATTAGTAGGTTATATATATTTATTTCAACAATTAGTAAATGTACTTTCGGAAGTAGAACTGATTTCAGATACTGACATCCTGTAACTCGAAACCTTTATCTGTTACAGTAAGTAGCATTCTGCCAAAAAATGTAAGTGTATTACTTAAAATATTCAATGTATGTAAATAATTACATATTAACCAGATATTACAAATGTAGTAAACTAGTATTCTGTAATTCATTTAATTTTAATCTGAAATAAAGAATGGATTAAACGTGGAGAAATTTTTGATGACTAAAATACCAAAAAAACCGATGACATACCTATAGCAATAATGTCACCTACAATTTTACTTCCAGAAATAAACGTTCATTCAGTTAACTAATTTTTAGACATTTTACATATTGCGCAAACTAATTAAGAAAGTTTCCAACTAAAACTATCTGGCCTTCAAGTAAACCAAGTATTAGGCCTATCCATTTAGAAAAACGACGTGCAATCGACAGTTTTTGTACAGAATTCTGTATGAATAATAAGCATGTCCTAAAAAAACTTCATTAGACTATTAATAAATTAGGTTAAATTTTGAAATACTAATTTTATTTTAACTAGTTTAATCGAGCAGCGTACCGTCAATTTTTATTAATATCAAATAAATTGAATGAGTCCTAGTAAAATTTTTTTTCTAACCCTCTAATTTATGTGTAATTAGTAAAATTTTCTGACATTTTTATTTGATATTGTGGAATTTGGTAAAATCTATCTGTCATAGCTGTCATTTGGAAATGATTGTAAGAATTACAATTATTTTCATCAAAGATAACAAAAGATGTAAACCAGGAAACAATTATTTTTTGTTGGAAAGTATTTTAATATTCCCCAAAACTAAAATAATAACCTAAGTTTTTTAAAACGACCACTTCATTGAATATTAAAAATATTAGTTCTATTGTAGTTTCCTTGTTTATTTTGAAACTGTAAAATCAATATCTAGTGTTTAAAAATGAAAAGTCCATAAACACCCTTAGAATATAAAAATAATTAATGTTATGTAGCTATCAAAAGAATCTTACTAAATATAAAAACACAGTACTGTCTTAGCTGCTGTCTAGTTAACAAATTATAGTTTTTCAAGTGATTGTCTTAATTAATAATAAAATTATAACAGATCACTGTCACATATATGATATGTCACTACTGGATTTTAAGATATCGTTAAAATAGTTAATAAGTTGTAGCCTACTACAAATCTAGTTACTATAATTATCCAAGATAATGTTGAATAGGTAATACCATGTACGTAGAGCGAAACGATTATTGCACGCACTGACACTAGTTAAGTATAATAATATAGTTAGGTTAGGTTAGTTCGTGAACTGAGAGATTCAAGAGTCACATGTATGAATGTCATTTGTGCCTGGCACTGTTATTGAATTAAAATCGGAATCAGGCACCTGTCTGTCTCACCAGTGGAACCGGTTTCGACCAATCAGAATCGAGTAGGAGGTTTGCTTTCGACCAATCGGAGGCGAGTGACTCGAGGCACTCGCTGGTAGTCGTAAGTCGACAGAAGTCACTATAGCTACGGGCCTTGTTGCGGGCGAACCGCCTGGACTCGACTAGCAGCCCTACCTAAGGGATCTATCCGACTTCGATTTTTAATATTTATGTACGGTACCGCCGAACCTTTCTTTGTATGCGATTTCTTTGTGACAATTCTATTTAATTGAACTTTGAACCCTGAGGGACACTCCGTGTCTCATTGATAGTACTGTTCGTTGTTTGCTTCTCTACAATCGGATCGATTCATAATTTATGCTATTCATGGACACCTGTTAGCAGCACCTATCGTACGAAACATCTCAAGTACGTCTTTCCCCTGCATAAAAAGAAGAACATAAAATTTGGTCCTCATTTTTATGGTATGTTTATTTTGTATTTATTTATTTTTAATTATGCCGTAAAAAATTTCTCCTTATGTTATTTATTCTAGTAGTATTTATCTTACAAGCGCAAACATTTATAATAAATATTATTTATTTATAAATAATTCTAGTGTATAATGTGAAGCATTAAAAATAATTTAAATATTTTTAGTGCAATTTTAGTTAAGGTTAGATCAATGTTAAAATTTACGATGTGTTGTTTTATGTTAAAGTAACAATCACACAACTGCACGAAAGTAATGCTACATTGAAATTTTTATTAATATTTTATTTTAGTGTTATAAAAATAATTATTTATTTAAAAAATAATAACCTAGTACACTTTTTTCTAATTTCTGTTCTCAAATCTTATTTAGATAATAGGCCTAATGAAACAATAAGTAATTAAGTTACTTGCTTAGTCATTTATATAATTCATAGAATACAAACACATTTTACATTACCTTAACCTAATATGTGTTTCTTTAGGTCGTTATAATAGTAAAAAATAATAAAAATAGAATGTAGTATTTTTTATATTTTACGGACTAAGAAATACACAGATGTTCGATACTAAACAATTAAATGATTGTTCAAAATATTGTTTAAAGATTTATAACCTAAATTTAATATACACTAATTCATAAACTATATTTGAACAATTTGATGTGGAAAACCACTAGCTATATGTGTTACTTAAACTATTAAAAGTGTTTCTATAATTAGACTGATTGTAAACTTGTATTGTCTATATTTTTAATAAAATAAAAGCAGTGATAATTTTTGTTCGCTTGACGGAAAATTATGATCATCAGTGGACAATTTTTATTTATTTTTCTTGATAAAAATTTGGTGTCATAATTATGTAGATAATGTAATGAGTACATAACGCAGTAGGTCATGAACAGGCAAAGTGGATTAAAGTTAATTTAATTAATAAAAATCTTTCGGAAAAATTTAGAAAATATTTACTTATAATAAATCTATATATTTTTTTGAGATAAGTAAACAATAATGATAGGAGTTAATAAAACAAACGAACTTGGTATCAATAAAAAATACACATTTGTATATTTCATTCAGCCTATTATGTTATGAATGGAAAACAGTTTCATTTTTACCGAGAAGTTGAAAAGTCGACTGAAAAGTAATATCTATAAATATTAATACTACGCTAATTTTTTTCTTAAAAGTTTGCAAGCCTAATTAATGATTCGTGGAATTATTGCTCATTACTCATGCTATTTTTATTTTGTTTGTATTTATTCCAACTATAGAAAATATTAAAATAGCCTAAAACTATATAATAGTTTTACAAATACTCAACTATCTGCAATAGTTACGTATTAACTGACCACTATTTATACAATGTAATACAATAACTTAATATTATTAACACAAATTGTAAAACTATTTGTATTAATAAAACTGAAATATGTAGGCATAGGCACGATTTCAGCCAAATTATGTTGTTTAACTTATTAAAGAAAAGAAAAATATATTTTTAAGTGAAAAATAGGCCTACTAAGTAACGTTTTATTTTAAATAATTTATTTTTATCTATTATTTATAACATGATTCATGGTATATTGATTACGCCTACATCTAAATTTTACATCTATAATTACACTAATAAAACAATAATTTTAGATTTGAATATCCCCATTACATACAAAATACGTAAACTGTGATTTTCCGTTCAACTCTAAAATTATTTTAAAGAAAATTTATTCTTGTCTAAATCAGTAATAGAAAAGAAATTTATGTAAAATATTAAGCCTACAAATTCTTTCATTTGACAATGATGAATTCTAAAGGAAGGTTATTGTATGCTATACTGAGTATTATAGTACAAATAAACAAGCATGCGGAAAATTTTGATGTATTTATTTTATATAACGGATTTATATTGAATATTAATATAAAATGGTTTATTGATTTATAAAAGGTGACTTGTTGAATTTGCTACAACCGCATTATTCAAACTGTAATAGTTTAAAATGAAGCAGTTGTAAGATTTCGTAAAAAGTAAAAATTCATTGTGCATCCATCTTAAACAATATTAAATTGTATCTGATATTTTGAGGAATAGTAAGAAAACGAAAAAGAAAATATCAAAAAGTCTAACAAAAAACAAAGTGTAGAGTAAAAAAATTCTATTTTGACACTGTTAAGAAAAACACATGGTTTGAATTATATTTATTTCTTTTAAACTATGGTATATTAGACAAACTCCAGTGAGAAAAATTAACTAATTGTCTAAAATGAAATCGATAAATGCCAATTTATAGTTCTTTAGTTGACTATGAAACTGTAAGACTGAAGTTTTCTGTATCTATTCTCAGCTAAGATCTAGAAAATTAAACATTCAGATCTCCAGTTATACTATTTTTACTTATCATGATATCTTAAAGCCAAGCGGTTGATGCTTCAAATATAATCACCTTAATAAGTATGAAATTATAGTGCTAATATTAAATTAGTTTTTTCTATTTTAAATAACATTATGATTCTAATAAGTATTTTTATAACAATACTCTTGACAAGCTGCTTTTTTTTGGAAACTGTAACTGAAATTCATGTAGGCAATAAAATACTGTTTACATGTGAATTTTGACGTGAAACATTCTTTCAGTAGATAAATAGCCAAGTAAATAAATAGATAAGAATACTAAAATTTCCATTTATAGTTTTGAAAATCTAATTTTAGAAACCATTTCTTAACACATTGTAACAGCATATTTTCAAAATACTACTATTAGGATTTTTTATTCATAAGAAATAAAAATAATGAACGTTTGCTGTTTTTGTAATCATTTTGGTAATAACTTAAAGTATTAGTAACAACTTGTAGTTATATTATATCTACTACAAAATTATGTGCAACATTTTTTAGATTTCCCAAAAATCGGAAGAAGGAAAATAAGTAATAATCAGAATGAAGGATCGATCAAATTAGCCATTTGAACATCGGATTTATTTTGATAAAAATACAATGAAGTAATTTGGTTCGCTACTTTAAAATTTATGAAAGTGATTAATATTATTAAGAATCCAAAAATTTATTTTAATGAAAATGAAGTTAAAATTTTATTCAACAAATATAAAATCCGCATTGTTTTAATAATTTAGCTATCCAGTTTTTCTTTTTAATGGTAGGTTAATTAATAGGTGATCCAAAGTGTGTAAGTTATAAATTAGTTTAAATTTCATAAGTTTTAACTGCAGTGTTTGTTAGAAGACTCATTGTCAAATAAAACTATAGCACCTTATCGATAAACTAAAATATATTCCTTGTCAGGGTACACTGAAGAATAGCCCAATTTCAGATGGATTTATTTTTGATAGAGAATTTTATCATTTATGTACGATGAAGTAAAGAGCGTATAATTTCATGCTACATACCTATCAAGTTTGACAAACAGATGTTACTTCGAAAGGATTAGTAAACATTTCATGCTACACGTGGGACATGTTAATTGTCAAAGGCGCGTGCGATAGTATTTAGAGCAAGCTACCCCACAGTTTGCTTGTTATTCATCGTTGAACTTTTAGTCAATTGAATTTATTTTCATAGTTTTGTTTCAGTCCTTTACAAAAACAGTAACTTCCTTAATACAAAATATATTATTCACGCTTATAAAATAAAAATGTTAAAATAAGTAACTGCGCTTACTTTAGAACTATGAATTGTGAATTGACAATACAAATATTTATCTGTAATAGTTTGAATGACAGCTCAGTACAGAGAATTTAAAGTACGATATGAAATTTTCGGGTTCCTTCAGGTTAATCAAATAGAATACTGATGAAACTTTTTGTTCAATTTTTTAAAAAATTTATTTATTTAAACTCGCGTCAACTGCAACGGTCATTAGGGACGACGTTGGGGCGTAACTATTTATGCTTATTTAATATTTTCAAATGTTGTCAAGAATGTTAATCTGTAACTTCTTATTAAGGGTAATAACAAAAATGTATCTTTTTAAATTCCTAATATGTGTAGCTACGTTGCAATCTGTTCAACTTAAAAACAATAATCCACCCTATGATCCAATGAGATGAGAATGATATGCGTGCCCGTGTAAATACGGAGACTCAAGCCGACCATTCCTGAGAGAGTCTAATTAATTGAACCTTAATCATATAAAATCAACCTTTGCTAGGATTTGAACCACGGAAACTTACTTTAATCACATCATGTCAGTTTTCTAAATAATTATAAATAGAATACTTATAGATACTAGATACTTATAGATAATAGATTAAATAGATAATATAGATTATAGATAATTATAACAGACTAGTTACTTTGATAATGAGATTTCTACAAACATACTCGTATTCCTGAACATTAGTCAGTAGCGTTATTACTTGTACTTTAGTAATTTAGAAATTTAGAAGTTCTGTACGATAACTCTCCTTTAATTGTTCAATTTTCCTTAACTTTATTAGTGAATTTACAACACGAATTTACATTAATAATTTCAATGAATATGACAGGGACTTAATAAATGAATGACGTCACCTGTGTATAGTGCTTAGATTCACCATCCATTGATACGTTTCAGATTTTTTTTTATAATCTGTTCTTGTTAATTAGATAACTGAGATATTTTTAATAATATCATTCTTAATCTAGCAGACCCTTGATCTATTTATTGCTTATTTGTTTATCGTTGTTTATTTAATGATTGAAAGAAATTTTCCATGTCAGTTTTTTTTTGGGTGAGCAAGAAGTCTGTTGTTGAAGATCCGATTAAGTATAACGTTAACGTCTTAAACTAAAGCAATTTTGAGATAGTTATGTAAATTAGTATATAAGAAACGTATAAATGGTTGCGTTGACTAACATTTGCAACGTTTTTGATTGACATCTCTAAATTCGAGCTATCACTGACGTTTTAGCAAAATCATAATTTTTTCCAGCATACACCGAAGTTTGTCTAAGAAGTTACTTTCACATTTTTCGTTTTTTCCGATCATTGAGACATCAATATAAATAATTCTATTGTTCAAAATGTTACTTTTAATTACAACAAAAGTATTCCATGTTAATCATCTGCCAACGTGTAGGACCAAATACCTAACATGTGCAGCTGATGGTATTAGTGGTTCGAAGAGAAACACTTTTGGACAACGCCTTCCCGTAATGCGGAGGTTATGTGTTATGTAAGAATGTGTTTTAGTATGATGCTATTTCCTGACATTTTTCTCAAGAGGTGAATATGATGTTTTAAACTCACAGAGGTTTGCGTTATATAAACAGAAGATAAAATTACTGTATAACCTGGAAATGTCGGCAGAAGGGTGTAAGGAGAAATATTCCCTAATAATGCTTTTTATGTTTTACAGAGCTAAAGAATATTGAGTCAATATATCGGAAAAGAAACATATTTTTAACAAGATATTCTTCTTTACTTCATTAAGTACATTCACTGATTTCGTTCTTATTTTACATAAAACCTCTCAAATCAGAAATTTTGTAAAGTAACTTTCCCAAAAATAATTCGTTTACTCCAAATACATAGTATGACTGCATCCAAGATATATATAGGTAACTGAAAATTTAAATTTTTATCGCTTTATTCAAGTCACCCCATATCATATGATTCTGTATAACGTTTGTTAGAGCAATGATAAAACTGCACGATGTTTCATTTTTTGGAAACTCTGCCAAGTAGTCACATAAAATTCTTGAGGTATTAATAGGCCAAAGAAATTAAAAAAGAATCAGTCATTTTATAAAGTGCACAAGTCCAAAATTATGAATTTTTTATTATTGACGTTAATAGTTAATTAGGAATATTTCTAGATATTCCACATTAAAAGGGTTCACATACTTTTAATACTAAAGCCCATTGAACTTGTTTTTAAGTTGTTAGTACCAACATTAAACTGTTTTTTGCCTCTCCTGAAAAATGAAGATTTGGGCCAAAAGCCCTTTCTAAAATGACTGATTCAAAAACATATGAAAACAGTAATAAGTTAACAATCTTAAAATAATATTTAGAAAAGTTATACAATTATGATTCATTTATGGGAGAGATACACTTCAACGTTATTTTCCACACGCGGAGCGATGCGTATGACCTTACCACATTCAGGATGCGGATGCAAAACTAGTAAATAGTATGTATTACAATATAATATAATTATATTTATAATGTATTTATAATATAATTACAAATTATATTAAGATGCGAATAATGATTGGAAAATGTTACATACTGAGTACATAAGTTTACTCATTACATTTTCTGTCAAGAAAGTAAATATATTTCTTAAAACTGATAGATTTCTTTAAACACAATAGGCCTAATAGAAATCAGCTCCGTGTTATAGTGGTCAGCGTTCTGGACTGCAAAGCGTAAGGTCCCAGTTCATTTCCTGCTTGGGTATGGACTTTGTTGCACACTCAAACGTACCGATCCACATACGACACTATTTACTAGTGACCAAGATTCGTTATAACACGTAGACACGATTTAAAATAAAAATTTGAAGGAAACCATAATAATAAACTAGTTAGCAGATAAAATATATTGCTACTATCAACCCTTAAAAATTTTGGATCTTTCCAAAAACAATTTATTAAGTTTTTGGAGATAAAGTGATTTATCTAAGAAGGGTCACCAATCTCGAATTTAACGAATTATTTCAAGTATTGTACGATTTCATTATTTAGCAGTTTTTCCACGTCGACCTTTTAAATAAATTTAAAGAAGTACAATACCTTAATTAAATTATCTGGACTAAATCAATTACTTTGAACTTACGTTACTTTCATGATCACTTTTGTAAATTATCGATAGGTATTGTTGCAGTAATTTCTCTAGTAAAACGTTGTTGATCATTTAATTTAATAGGTACATATTTAAAAAATAGCGTCTGAAAAAATCAATCTTTCATGTGTAAAATACATTTTTCTAAGAAAATTAAGACAAGAGCTGACCAGGTATTAACTTGAAGTTATCAAAGGAAACTGTCCAAACCCTTGATCAGGATTGCCTTACCTATTCAAATTAACCACAACAAAATGACTTCTTGCTGGCCTACGCAAAAAAAAAAATATTATAAATAATTATTATGATATTTTTTTCTTCCAAATAGATATACGTAATGTATTCATTCATAATCGATGATATTCCACAGACTAATTTAAGCTTCAATACTGTTTAGAAAATATATCTAGATAGCTTAACTTTGAAAGGGTTGAAACGTTTATCAGAACTCTTCAACACGAAAATATGAAGATAAAAAATATATCTTCTGAGATTCTACTATAAATTTTAGCTTCAGCTATTTAAAAATATATTTGGATAATTTAATTTGAAAGGGTTGAAACGTTTATTAGAACAATTCAGCACGAAATATAAAAATAGAAAATTTACCTTCACTTTCAGGTAAATATCTCAGCAGTTATTCAGTAATTCCGTTAATTTAGGCGTGTTAATCTACAGTTAAGAGAATTCAAGTTGGTCTGCATATTACAAGATAATGTTGTATTGTACAGTTGTGTGCTATTACAAGAAACGCAGTTTTGTGTATAATTTTGATGAGTATGAGAAACCATGGAGATCTGAAGTGCTTATAAAAGTATTTTATTAAAATTGAAAAAATATTTACGACGTTAGAATATTGGCTGCCACGGTAGCTGCGCCGTCAAAGCTTTTCGTGCTAAACCGAAGGAACCCGGTTTGGTACCCACCTAAGATCTAAATAGTTTCCTCACTGTATCACGGATATAAAATTCTTAGTCTTTTGAAGTCGTTAATACCCAAAAGGTTGACTATGCAAATAATTACGCACATGTATTTTTTATTAACAGATTTTATCTGTAATGTGTGCTTTACTAGATCTTCAATGGATTTTTAAAAGCGAATTGACACGTTAAGGTAACTCTCAATGAAGATACCTTTAAAAAATTGTACAATATTAATTACAGGTATTAGCTAAATTTTAAAATCAAAAGTAACAATTTGAGATACTAAAGAAACAAGACTGTTTGATGCCTCCTTGTCCTTTGATACCTGCGTTTTAGCCGTCTTATTGTACTACCGTTGTCAAGAAAATTTGTGGAAAAATAGTTTTCGTGCAATTCAAACAGTTTTTTTTCGGAAGCATAATATTTTTAATTTTCTTCCGTAGCAGTCAAAATAGATATTTTTAAATTTCATAGTTTAGACTATAGCTTGTATAGTTTATTTCGTAGTTATTATGTAGGCTTAGTGTGTTTGTGTTACTTTGTATTTTTTATTATGCGTGTTTGGGCGCAGCAGTCAGACATTGGAGGACTTTTGACTGAAAACGCTGTATAACAAAGTTCGTACTTGCAGACTTGTTTTAAAACGGTTTTATATTATAAAAGTTTGTTTTGAAGCGATGATTTTCATTTTGATTTGAGTAGTCATAATATGATTAACTAACTAAATTAATTAAATAATTGATTAAGTCTAGCCTTGGTTTCTGCTAAATGTTTGTTATCCCATTAAAGTATTTATCTAGGCGTAATCCGAGATACTTATTTATAATCTTGTATTGATTTTTTTCGATGGAGCCGGGACCTCATCTACTAACGTAAAACTTTAATTGACTATCCATTACAGTGTTCTAAATGCTGCACTTAATGCTGTCTTATTCCTAAGCTATTTTCATATGTCACATATGTCTGGTTTCATATGTCAATGCTTCTATGTCCGGTAGTAGTATCTAACTTACGTTTGAAGTTTCAAGTTCGTACGATATTCCGTTCTTAAGATATTCTGTACCCCCCCCCCCCACACACACACACACACAGACCAACAGCTAAAAACATGTTTGTTGGGTTCAGGGGGTCTGAAAACGTGTAGATCCGGTGAAAACTCGATTTTGAAAAATCGACATGAAAACAATACCTTCCTTCTTTAAATTAACACATGCAAGAGAAAGTAAAAAAAAAGTTCACATATAAAATTATGTCAACCTTTTGAGAGAGTTTAGCATCCAGATCTCTTACACAAACTGAAAGAAAAACATTAACCATAACCTTTACTTACTACCTTGTTATAATTCCTTCCTAAGTAACAGACTCAGGATTAGATTCGGGAAATTTTACCCCCTTTTTTTCTTTATATACTTCAGACTTACAAAATCTACATCAGACCTTCACTGTTACTGTCGCTGACGAGACAGCTATATTAGCTCGAGACCAATACCCTTTACACGCTTCACTTACACTCCAACATCATACCAATATTTACAATATTTATACACGAATGTTGAGATACATGAATAATAAAACTTCATACGGCCAAACCTCTTCACGTAACATTCATACTCCGTCATGATGTGTGCCCACCAGTATACATAGACAATAAAATCTCACAAAGATCTATCTTTGTGATAGGATCTATCCTATCAAGTATCTAATCTGACTTTTGATAAAAGACTGACTTGGAGCACACATACCAAACAAAAATGTTCATTAATAAATTCCAGCCTTAAACTTTTATATTCCCTACCAAAATCGATCAAAATTACCAGTGGGATGAAAATTAGGTATAGGCTACCTATATTGTTCTCTTTTGAAACCTATCTGGATGTAAGGCTTCAAATCCACGACGGAGTTTTACGGTTCAACTGAACATTCTAAAGTATAACGGATTCATATATTTTTTTGTCTTTAATTTTTATTACGGTACTGTACATTGAGCTGCACAATTTCCGTATATGATATTTAATTGGTGTTGGGTAGTTTCACTTAAAGGAGAAGAGGTACCCAGTAGTACATTCTCCGTTTATAAATACGGGCATTGTCCGTTATTCAGACCAAGAGGTCTCTACTCCATTTTTGCTTGAGACGTCGCACAGGTGGGTAGTTCCTTGTAGCTAGATCACGGGCTAGTTGGTTTGGATGGTCAATTAGTCTTTCATGAAATTTACTATACAAGGACTAACGTTTACTATACGTGTTAACTGTATTAACACGTGATCAAGTATTTCAGTCGAAAAGATTACGTCTTATTTTAAAAATATCCCATTTACAAAAGTAACAAAACCTTACACGTACAAATTTTCAAATAAATTTCGTCTACAGTTCCGACCATCACCCATACATGCTATCAGTTGTCAAAAGAACAAGATAATCTACTTGTGCGATCACTTTCAATCTAACATCTTTCTGGAAATCCCAAAAGACGTTTAAAAGAACTCCAGAAAAAGAACAGTAAATTTAATGAATTAAGTTTTATTAAAAATTATTCAAAATTTTTTTTTTAAATTTTAATTCTTGGATATCCACCAATGAAGGGACTTACCCCATGCCTGTGATAGCTTTTCAACACATTATCACATTTAATTGTTGTAACATTCTTACAGTTGTGAATTAATCGTTAAAGATAAAACATTATATAAAATAAAATATTATTATATTATTATTATTTTATTTCTTCAATAAAGAAGCGGGAATATTAAACCATATCGTTTCTGTTTAAAACTTGAATATATAATTTGTTAGATTAACAATATGGAGTTAAAAAGTATCTTTTAAAAATCTTTACGCTGCATTTATGTATAAAATAAAATACCGATATTTTGAGGGAGTTATGCTTTGTTAATATTTAATGCCGAGTTATAAACTTGGAAGGGGGTCAATGGTGGTCTAATAAAATGGATGATGTTCATGGTTATTATAATTATAATCGTCGTCAGCGAGGGACGAACAAAACCATGTAATTAATAAAAGTTTTTTTTGTTTTTGATAATATCTTAGGTTATTTTGACGTGTTGCGCTGCAAATGTCTACTATTACGTAGAAAGGATTTTATTTAGTTTTGTTATTATGGGTTGTACCCGAAATAAGCCAAAAAATGTGACGACAAGATCAAATGAAATTCCTGGATAACTGTAGGGTAGGAATTAGAACGGGTAGCAAGCCGACCGGTAGACATAACTAAATAAATGCATCAATTTCTTCTGGTCCAACGAGTGGAGTATTCAGTACAACGTCGGTTGTGTTTTATATGTGTGTAGTATTATTTGGTCCGCTTTAGTTTGTGTATGCACGCGCTCGTTTTGTGCCTACACACCTTGTTCTCTAATTATAGTAATTAAATCGTCTCTCGTTATCAGAAAATTATACATAATTTATAAATTCTATTTTTAATAATGAAACCAATATGCTTCTATATCAAAAAATAAAAATTCCTCATCAACTATCAGACTCTTCTACTTCTCAAAAAAAATTCTTGAAAGAATACGTAAGCAGTTCTAGTATACAAACTACTTTTTCTAAGAATAGAATGACAATGATATGTCATTTTTGAGTTGAATGTTATAAAATAATGTAGAATGCACTTTCATTTTAACAACTCATATCTATTTTATCTTTGTCGACTATTAAACTAAAATGTAATGAAGATTAATGTACACGCGGGATGTAAAAAGATATTTGGTTCCATCGAAATAATTTGTCTCTATTACCAAATTGATATATTTTCATCCGTATTCCCTTAGTAACTATTGAACTTCTCATTTTTTTGTTTTACTTGAATTTGTCAAATCTTGAAGATCATCATAATAAACAATCGGGTTTACCCCTACTTACCTGTTTCAATTGCCCATAACGGGCAGGTGGAGTGTTAAATTATTTCCACTCAATCTGCTGGTTCCAGGGCTACAAAAAAGTTCTGTTTCTTATAACATAGTCAGCCAATAATTAAATGACTGAACTATTTAAGAACAGAAGAGGTAGAGGTGTAAAAGATACTACTCAGAGTTATCTCCTCTGAGAGTAATGAATTTCACTGTACAGCCAGACCCTGTGGTGAATGAAGTATTATTATTTACAGGGTGGAAAGTAAGTGCTTTTCGGAGGACCAGGTATGCTGATAAGCATACTCTTTCAACTTAGTGAAGTAGGCAATAGTAAACCACCTCACTCCTCGTTTTTACTTAGTAAATCTCTACTGGTTCAAACCAGCCTTTCGGCTGTTGACTTAAACAACAACACCTGTTCCAACAAAAAATTTAGTAATATAATATTTATTCAAGAAATCGGGTTGTGCATCTCCTCCGAGGTCGTTCAATATCATATTGTCCGGTTGGCTTGCAAATAAACACTGTTGGGCCTTTGATCTTGTGGAATTCGCAAAAAATGACTATACTACTTTTGCCTGTATTTTTGATTAGTTGAAATCACCTGAGTGTATACCCATAAATGTCTTTATTTCTTTTATAGTCAAGGACCTTGCTAAAGTTTTTATTTTGAACCCTATATTTTTAATATCTCCTGAGCAATTCGGATCCAACACTGTGAACCATAGATTAAAAATTCCAGAACCAAAATGTGACACACCTTTGAAACCGTCTCCTTCCTTACTTTACCAACCAGTGTTTTCTCAAAACGTATAACTACTATAAACCTTTGAAAATTTTCCAATTTAACCTATGCATCTCGTAATATTAAATCAGAGATCATATTCAAAGTAAATAAAAAATATACCTACCTGTTGTAATGTGTTGTCATTCTAAACTACCTTGCTTTTTTCTCCTACGGCTCCTACGATTTCTTTAAAATCGCCTTACTTACTACATTTTTTTATGTTCTATAAGATCGGGTAGGTGGCAGGTCTGCTGAAATTTATGAGGAGGCTGTGTTTTCAAAGAAACAATGGATTTAAAAGATCGCTGCTTTAATATGCATTTTAGTGCAAAAATGTATATATAAGAACAGTTGCAGAGAATCTAAAACCCTGAAACTTTTATTTTAACATTTTTTTTTGTATAACGCTTAGTTTAGCGGTAATTAGTGATTTCCTGGTTTTTTTTTCATAAAAATCTGACAAAAAATCGATTTTATAAGATTTCAGTCTTAGTATGCATTTTACGACAAAAGTGCATATTATAATCAAACTTACAGGAAAGTAAATGATCTACAACTGTTTTTTTGAGCATTTTTCTTTATAGAGCCGAGTTGAGCGTGAAAGAGTGATTTTCCGTATTTTTAAACTAAAGTGAGGTTGATTTTCTATTTGAATCATTCCCTCATGATTAAAATAAAGTTATGGTTTTTGTGGTTAGCTTTTTTTCTTTTTATGTTTTATTACTAATGTTACGTTATATTAATTATTATGTGCATTGGCATGAGAAAATCGTGTCAGTGTTTCACACCAGATTTTTGTCTTTATTTAGAGCCAACTACATTTATTATAACTAATGTATTAATAATAGTATAATGTCCTGTTTTCGTCTTGACTGAGGAAACCATCAAGTGCTATACCTTCATCAATATTCCATATTAGATCTCGATTTCAGCATCTCTTTATACCCATTTGTGGATCTTGTGATAGGTGTATATGTGTCAATGTTTTCACCACTAGATTTGTGTGATTAATTAATTTTGAATGAAAATTATTGTACAATTTTTTAATGGTCGTGTATACTGTGTCTACATTGAGATGACGTACAAGAGAATTTTGCATGTAGTAGTAACTACATGCGATATAAAAATTTTTTTTGAAAGCTTGTATT
This sequence comes from Catonia carolina, assembly GCA_035578175.1. Taxonomy (NCBI): domain Eukaryota; kingdom Metazoa; phylum Arthropoda; class Insecta; order Hemiptera; family Achilidae; genus Catonia; species Catonia carolina. The sequence goes on along the minus strand of JAQMRL010000001.1, from coordinate 193,047,271 downwards.
TTATATACGTTTGATATTTTTTCCGAACGATAGATTAAAGCTCTGTACATACACATTAACCGAATTAGGTCGTTATAACAATTTAGTTTTGTTTAATAGGTAAGTGTGATCTACGTTGGAGTAGAGAACATTTAACCTGTGATTCTGTAAAATTCTTTTTTGTCTCATGTATGGATGCAAAATCAATCTCCAGTCTGGAGTAGAACCTATATAATTAAATGTGTCTCAGATATTGATGATTTATCGTTGTACAAGGTTGGACACATTTTCAGTCGAAGTATAAACGTAATGTGATGAGACGGCTGTTCATTCATTTTAATTTTCTGTAGTTTACAACAGTGTAAAATATAAATTCAGATAATGTTAAAGAAATAACATTACAATTTTGCCACCAACAATTACAATTGTAGCCATGATAGCTGCATCATCCCCGTAGGTAGCTGTTAACAATCCGAAATAGTTGGGAAATCAAGTGTGCAGAGAGTACAGAGAAACAGAGCAAAAGCAGAACCCTGTAGTAGGCTACACCAGCCAAGATTGGTCGTATAAAACATAATTCCAAACTATGTTTATCGAAAATAATCTTTTTAATATTTAATTCTATTCTATAATGTAGTGGTTTAGTCCTGTTTCTATGCAACACTCAGTTCTGGTAACTAGCAAATTGATGTTAAATAAATTTTGTAATTTTTTTCAATGATTATCTTAATAATTCGTATTTAATAATTTAAGAAAATAAAGTATGTAAATAGATTAAAATTAATTTTAAATAGCTATATATTCTTTGAAGGTAATTTATTTATTAAAGGAAAATAATAGGCCTACCGCATTACCATGTATTATTAATGACTGTTAATGAAACAGAAAATTTTATTTTATAATTATATTTGAATAATTTCTAGCAACTTATTACCGTCTAGACACAATTACTGTAGTTATTTATACATTTTTTAATTAAAATATTATTTTAACTAACACTTAAAAGAAGAAACAATTACACATGCAATGCTAATGTAATAAAATACTGAAGAATATTTGCCATAAACCTGTATTTGTCCAATATTATTGAATCTACTACAGCATAAATGACATCTAATAATTTAAAATACAATTCGTGTTTTATGCCGAATCATTGTGGACTACAGTAATAAATTTGCCATTACGTATACTGTGTAAGTAAAATTAACAACTTTTAGTAGTTAGTTATTAACAATAATAATTCAAGAAATGTGACGTCTAGACTGGACAACCATTATTTATTACCTTCAGCTCCTCCGGTGCAAGACTAGTTATCCAGTTTTAGTATTATTTTCTGAAACATAAATAATATAATATTACTGCTTTTCTAAACAAACAATAATATGAACGCTTCATTTGCAATTTACTTATTAAAGAAAATAAAGTCAATCTTATATTATAAAATTTTACTGTTTTTGTTTTCCAACTACCAAGAATCAAAAAATAAGATAGACTAATAAATAATGTTTATTTTTCTGTATTCCTGATTAATTCTTTTTCATATAAAATACATGGCTTATTAATTCCAATTTGTAATATTAGTTCAGATACCTTTAGATTATAAAAGTACAAATTTATAATTTTTAATTATAATTGTATAGTCCGCACCTATTTAAATGACTACATACATGGACTTATAAATGGAATAAAAGTTTCAGTTTTATTAGCCTATTGTTCGTTGCTTCATAATATTAAATAATGTATAGAAAAAAATCCGTATATTTCAGTTTATTAGCAGTAGTCGTGGAATCGAGGAATGTGGATGGGAAAATAGAGGTTACTTCTGTTAATAATGTCTTACTTTTTTTAGTTTTTATTTTTATAGTCACATCAACTGCTTGGTTATTAATGAATACATTGGGTAATGAAACAGTGGGTTTAACTAGTGAAATTTTTCAGATGCTAGCCGGGAATCGAACCCTGGACTTCCGCGTTGTAGGCTAACGCGCTACCATTACGCCAGGGGGCGTCCAATAATCACTTACTTAATTACATATTATTTACAAAAGAGGTGTGTATCAAAAATTATTTCCTTTTGAATTTTACATGAACACTGGTCTACTATAGTTATTTAATCAACAAATAATATTTTTATATAAATTTTCGTAAATAGGTCGCCTCCGTAGCGTAGTGGTAGCGCGCTATCCTACAACGAAAAGGTCCCGGTACCGATTCCCAGCTAAAGTCTGGAAATGATTACAAGTCAAAACCCACCGATAAAGTTAGATAACCCACCTTAGTTGCCAATAACCAAACCGTTGGATGCAACTTTAAATATAGTACTAAAAATAGTTTGGTAATTCATTTTTGTTGTAAAGTATGATTAAGGGTAAATTCAGTAACATATTCTGAAATGTCTTCGGGAGACGGACAAAAATGTTCTAAACAATTTTTAATTCCGACGCACGGTTAAAAAGTTCAAAATTTCTACCTCCTCCCCCCGCCACAGCTTCCTGAAAAACGTAACCCGGGATTTCGGATTTTTGTGGGGGTTTGAGCTATAGGTCGAGTGGACCACACCTCCAGTTCGGCTGAGCAATGCGCCCAGATGGCTGTGATTTTTTCGTTGTCGGGTTGTCCCTACTCTGACCCCTGGAAGCCCTAGGGGTCAGATCACAGGATACTTTAGCACTGGTATGCTCCAAAGGTAAAAGGGATGTCGGTAGACCAAGGTAAAGATGAAGATAGATGATATAGTGTGTAAGTTCGGAACAGGCTGCGGCCTAATCCTTGGTAAATAACCAATAATAAACGGAGGCGGACGAGAAGGTCCCGGGTTCGATTTCCAGCTAAAGTCTAGAAATTATTACAAGTCAAAACCCAACGATAAGATAGATAACCCTCCATAGTCGCTAATAACGAAACCGTTGGATGCGACTTTAATAAAGTGGTAAAAAAATTTTGGTAACACGTCCTTTGTTGTAAAGTATGATTAGGCCTAATTGTTTTAATTATATTGTTCAATTTTTAATAACTTTTTCCTTGAAATATAATCATACATAGTTGCAGTGGCTGGACTAAAAATCAAAGTAGGTAAATTCAAATGCAATAAAAACAACACAAGTAAGTTTCAAGTCGCATAAATAAACCTTAATATGTTTGAGGAACCTTATTCTATCTTCTTGTAGGACGTCATCCTTTCGGAATCAAAATTTGGTCGTGTCGAAATTGCCTATTCCTCTAAAATTACTGTTATATAAGAATTTACTTAACCCAATGTGGATCAGATCTATGGTTCATCAAAACCATCAGTCATAGCTAAACTTCAACTGTTTCTATCAAAATTTCTTCATACGCTTGTTAACGCTCCATTTTTTGTGTCGAATCACACACTTCACTCGGACCCAAAAATTCCATTTATTAATGACGCCAAACACGAAATGTATCAACACTTTAGATTAAAATTACTTAACAACCCAACCCTTTTAATATTCGTGTACTAAGTTCTCCACATTTACCAGACAATCCATATCGTCGGTTCAGCAGGAGGTGGAGCAGAAAATTGGGTCAAGTTCACTCAATTCAGTTTAAATTTAATTACGCTTAATAAAAAAAGCAATCATCCAATACTATTATTAATTAAGTTAAATAATCTTAATAATCAACTTGTGAGAAGAATAACTGTAGTAACTAACTGCGGGAGTCTTACAAATGAGTAGTGTCCTCCTTTAATGTGTTACGTCATTTAAAAAAAATATATGCATATATTATAGCTACGCATATTTGCTGGTTGTGAAAAGCAGCACAGTTGTAAAAAAAAATTATTAAAGTGGAAAAAATTTAGTCCCAATACTAGACATAATAGGGCTAAATGAATTTAAATAAAACAGAAATTTATAGTTAATTTTTATAATTGTTCAATATTCTAACCTATTCAGGAAATTCCTTCATCAAAATTAAAAAAATTATTGTTGTTATTGGCTATTTTACAAAAAATTTAGTGGTTTAAATATTACACGTTACCAAACATAAAACTCCACGACAAGTTTTAAAACTCTGAACTTATTATAAATAAATAATGTAATTTGCTATAAAAGGAAAGAAAATGAACTAAGATAAAATAAAACCAGAGAAAATAATAACAATAAACATAATTAAATAAAAAAGAGGGTTGTAAAGAAAAGTACAAATAATTTTTAAAGCAGTTATTTACCGCTTCAGTTCCCCTTGGTAAAATACAGTTAGATATTAAGAGATAATTCGACTTTTTTAACGCATCCAAGTACATTTTATTCTTCTCTTTTTCAATTTAATTACTGTGAAAATAAAGAAGGGGATGAAATAAGAGGGAATGTATTTAAGGGGTAAATACTCGTTCTTACCTTAATTAATTTAGTACAGTTTAACTTCAACCGTGTACTACAGAAATTATTTTTCAGTTATTGTTTGAATAATGTAAATCTACATAACAATAAGTAAATTACTAGACTGCTTTTTTATTTGCGGCGGAACAGAAAAGTTAGGCTGTATAAAGTCAAAAAGACATGCATTTGTACCTCCATCTGCTACTGTTTTCTTCAAAATTGCTTGACCTTTCTTGTTGAGGTGTCACGCGTAAGCTATGCGTTGTTTATGGACTAATTCTCTAAGATTCTTCACGGTAAAATGCTGTCATGGGAAACTACAGTAGAACTTTGCTTGGTAAAATAACTATCAAATTAAAAATTACAGCCTATTTTGAAGTAGTTTCTTGTGCTACTTCTTTGCTAGTAGAACTACTTAATTGTTTTGTTTTCAATATCTAATTAGCAAAATTAACATCAGCTTTTTGTTATCTTATAACAAAAACATGAACAAAAAGAAACAATGTTGACACAGAATACACAAAATACAATATCATTATAAACTGTACATATCACTTATGAATTATTAATGTTAGTTTTTGTAATTGCTTTAAACTAAAATAAAATAACCATTTTAAAGGATTAATTAGGATCAAATTTGGTATTTAAGTCTAATACAATATATTTACTTTTCATGCGATATATACTTTAACAACACTTTACAAGCGTAACTGTAAAGTTGTTGTGGTCCAATAAGGTTATCGCGAAATCGGATGTCTGATCAGCTGTTGTTCGACTGCTCTGCCAAAATCTTCTCTGAGACAAGTCATAATGTCTTCATAACAAATATAATATCTATTATATTTGTTTCGTTTGTACCACTGAGTCCTTTTTTCCTAAGCGTCCTGAACTCATGGCATCCTAAGAGCAGATCGTAAAAATTTTGTTTGAAAACGTTCCATTGTGTCAATATTTGAATTTCGTTGTCGTCCCCTGAGTTGAATCGCGTACGTCTACACGGGCTTCATATTATCCTTGTAGAACCTCAATTTTGAGTCAGTTGACAGTTGTGAGAGTCTCCCAGTTACAAAATTGGGCTAACTAATTAATCTTTTTTTGTTAAATACCTCCAGAGAGGGCTGCAATTGGTGAATTAGAGAACTGCAAGTTATTTCAGTTGTTGTATTTTGCTTAGGACGTGGCATTTTTAATTTTTAAATCTTTTATTATTTTTAAGTGTATATTTTAGTCATTTGGTTTATTATTGCTTGAAATAAAAGAGAGCCTCTTAGGAATGTCTTAGTCAAAGTGTGTAATATAATCCATCCTCCTTCTCTTCCCACTCCTTTTCTGTGTTCACTCCTTAAGTAGCTTTCTACGTAAATAATTAATAATTCTAGAGAATAATTACACAAATAGAGAATCACGTTTCCACGTACGGTTGACTTTTAGTAAACTCTTTTCCGCAATAGTTCAGAGTGGAAATTTTTTCGATTTTCCGACATTTCATCTCAGAAGTAATTGAATACAAAAATATATTTAATGCTCTCGTTGAAATAAAATATCAATGAAGTATGAAAATTTTCGAGAAATAATTATAACAGTTATAATTCATGCCAACATTACAATTATAATGATCATTTATATTGTTAAACCTTACTACAATGACAAAAAATTAATTAAATTGCAATTTAAAAAATTGCAAGATACAGTGAATTTAATCTCATAATAACGAAAAAATTGTATTTCCTAACATGAAATTAAAAATCGTAGAGTAATATAGTAAATTAACATACATTTAAAACTATTAGGCCTAATATTAAATAGAGTTTAGTGTATAGATAAACACTCCTAAGCTTTTTCTAAAAAATTTTATTAGAACTGGAAAACATTTTCATTTTCCAGTTTTGTCTCGATGACATTCTTTGAAAAAGAAAAATGATTTTCTCTACAACAAAATTTTGATTTTGAATACGGTACAGTCTATAATGCTGTGCAAAATTTTGAAACCGCATACTTTTCAATTAACTTTAACTTTGTTTTAGTCATCCTTACGTAAACCAATAAAACTCTCCAAGTCATTCGGAAGACATTTTTACAATTACGATTGCACTATTTGCTGCAAAAGTAGTTGTTTCTGGACAACTTCCTGATCCATTCATGGCGTGTTTTGAATTCACCACTATTCCTCAATGTTTCCTCTAAGTAAATTTATTTAGATGAAATATTCATACGTGAATGGTTTTTAAATACATTGTCGTTACATTGTCTACTTTTAAAACCGTACAAATGCAATTTCCAAATGTAAAATTTTTCAAATTTAAATTATCCGTATTTTAGAATAATCTTTTTTGAAAAGTCGAAATATAGTTTTCTAGAAATGTGGTGGTGTTTCCTAAACACTTACTTATATTATGTAACAAAACCCAAAATTGGAAAAGAAGGTTTTTTTTAGTGTATTTGATTATTACAATTAAATAATTATAAATAAGAACGTAGGTATCCATGAATGTAATTTCGTGTGAGTGATACATTTTTTTATGATGGATGGTCTCCTTCATTATAGCAAGTTTAAAATTAAGCGTAAGTCGATGTCTTATTAGGTGTTTTTTAACTACATATTATTCGCTGTTTTATAACCAGCAAGCAGTTAAAGCTGTAGATGTAACAAATCAGTAGACGAATCTAGGTGTAGGTGAAAACAGAAAGATTAATACGGCGTAACTTAAATGAATACATTAGTAAAATGTTACAGTTCGTTTGAAAATATGTAAAACAAGGTAAATTCAGTTGACAGATCTATACGCGTAAAAGATTACAGTGCTTAAGCTGAATATTACAGGTCGTTTGTAAATGTGTCTTACAATTTTTGATGAAATCAAATTTTATTTCAGCGGATTTATTTTTTTTAAATGAACTAATTATACTCTGTGAAACATTTATTTTGAATGTCATTCGTATGTTTGCAGTAGAATATTTAATAAAAAGGTAATATAAAATTTATCTTAAAGTATTTACTACACCTGTTTCAAAATATAATTAAAATAAGCTCTAGTAATTAACCGGATTATTAATTAAAGAGTGGTGTTTTTAAATTGATACCTTGAGATAAAAAGAAATCGCAAATTTTAGTGGGTGTAAAGTTTACTAACTTTCTAATAAAATATCACAAACCTAGGTAAGAACAGTCAAAAATAAAACGTTCATTACGTTATAGGTTTTGTGTGAGATAGTGCAGAGTTGTAATTATGGCCCGTGCCGTACCTTTTTACAAAAACAAGCAACAATAATTCCGTGGGAATCTTCCCTACTTTTACCTGATCCGCCCGACGGAACAGTTCTAAGAACGCAAAAGGTTTGTCTGGAGCCGTGGTGACCCGACACTCAGTTCCTTCATCCTAATTCATAAACGCCGACTCAGTAAATGTTCAAAACTGTGGAATCAAATATGAGATTACATCTGCTAATTTTAGGGGAGTGAATAGCCCTAACGATCAGTTTTTATACCATCCGGAAATGACTGAAATAGTAGTATCAATGTGATTACTACATGATTAAGTGATAGACTCTGTTTATTTATTTGACTGTAAAAGAAATACCATCTGAAATATGGAAGCTTAATACTTGTTACGCCCATCTAACAAATTCATTTTATTTATTTTTGTAATAGACAATAATATAATGCAGAAACTTAACAAAAGATGTTTTTCAAATTCTTCATACAAAATAATAAAACAGATTAGCTAGAAAAATAACCTAGTTTGATGTTAAATTTTTACTTCGACCTCGAGCATGTCCCTCCCTTCATCTAAATAACGCAATTATTCCGCAAGGCGATAAAATAAAGTAGCCCTACCTAGGCCTTTAGTTAGACAAACGACCAACGTGGAGCAATACGATTAACTTTATACATTTGAAACTAAATTGTTTTAAAATTTGATATCCCTTTTTATCGCGAGATTCAAAATTTAAATTAAATATTAAAATAAACAGTTTATAATAATATTTTTGAATCAGTATGGCTATTTGGAATCCAATACTTCGGTCCAGCTGCTAAAAATATTTCAAAAGTTCAAGCGTTTCAATCTAAATTGTTAAGAACTATTAAAAATGCCCTTTCTACATTTTAAAATTTAACCCTTCACATAAATAAAGTCGTTCAATTGATTTCTTTATTTTTTAAGGCGACTAAACCCCCATCCGAATTCCTTAGTAGCTATAACCGATAAGAAGTTATAATAGTTACAATAGCAAAGAACATACCGCAAATAATAAACCCAAAATAAAGTTGAGGTCGTTATTTACTAAATTCGGTATAAAAAAATGTCTGGGCTGAAAGTGTTAACATTAATGGATTATTTACTTCTTTTTACTTTCTCTTGCCTATATGAATATGTATATAGGAAGAAAAGTATTGTTTTCATGTCGATTTTTCGAAATCGAGTTTTTACCGGATCTACACGTTTTCAGACCCCTGAACCCAAAAAACATGTTTTACCGATTGGTGTGTGTGTGTGTGTGTGTGTGTGTGTGTGTGCGCGCGTGTGTGAGAGAGAGAGAGAGTGTGTGCGTGTCTGTGTGTGGTGTGTGGGTGAACAGAATATCTGAAGAACGGAACATCGTACGAACTTGAAACTTAAGTTAGATACTACTAGAGTACCCGACACGAACATTTTCATCAAAATCGGTCAACCGGAAGTAGTAGTTTATTAGTGTCATTTTTCACTTTTTTGCAATTTTCTCAAAAACGGCTCTACGATTTTTTTTAAATGGCTTCATGCTCTTCAAGATAGGGTAGGCGCCATGTCTACTAAAATTTTTGGAGAGGTTGTTTTCTCGTAAAAAAAATTGTTTTTTAAAGATTGCAACTTTAATATGCATTTTAGCGCAAACATATATAATAAAAGTTGTAGAGAATTTAAAATACTACAACTTTTATTTTAAATATTTTATTGTATAACACTTAGTTCAGCGATAAGTAGAGATTTTATGGTTTTTTTTCACGAAAACATGTAAAAAATGGATTTTTTCAAGACTTCAGCCTTAGTCTTAGCATTTTACAACAAAAGTGTGATAATTAAATTTATAGGAAATTAAAAGATCTACAACTTTTATTTAAAGCATTTTACTCTACAGAGCCTGGTTTAGCGTAAAAGAGTGATTATCCGTATTTTAAAGCCAAATTGAGGTTTATTTTCATTTTGCGTCTTTCACTCATGATTAAAATAAGGTTATGTTTTTTGATGTAAGAACCTTCGTCTCCGAAAATCAGCTGTTAAACAGCTGATTTTGACGACGACATTAGACCTACCTCTGGACCAACCGAGTGGGTCTTTTGTGATGTAATAGCAAATCAATGAACTGCTACGTGTAGAAACATAAACTTAAAAGAACCAGCACGGCTCGTTGTTTGGTGATCGATTTTTAACTTGCAGCTAACCGATTCGTGATCAGTCCGTCCGTGTACTTGGTTATATAGGATTATATCCTCTGAGAGGTGACGAAGCAGTTACTGGTACTGAATTCCGTTACTAAACAGTTAGTTATATCTAGTAGTATCGGGTTTGAACGGCCTAACACCCAGTTGCCATCAATAACTAAATTCCTGATTTTAATAAAATTATATTAATACTTTCTCAAAATAGGATTCACGAAATAAGTTCTAAATAGTATTCTTAGCCATATTCTATTACAATTTAAAAGAACCGTTGACTCCTAATATTAATTGTTTTATGGTGATAAAATATAATTTACATTTTTATAAAGTAATTTAGGCCTATAAGATGTGCACTACAAAATACCTATAATTCAGTTTTGTTTCGATTATATTTTTCACTTTTATTTGACACTTAGAATACAGAGAATTTATAATTAAATAGGAAAAGGAAGAAAAAATAGCACGACCATTTCTATTTACGCTTCTTATTTTGAAATACATTTTTTTTCTTAGATGATGTACTAAAGAATTTCTAATTGGGGTTTCATCGTTAATAAGATGTTTAATTCGTCAATTGTATAAATTCATTCACAGAGGGCAAGTTTACATCAATGTGAAGGGTTAAATTTGAAATGAAGTAAAGTTCACTTAAAAGAAATATCCCTTTTTTTCTTTTTTCAAGAAATTCACAATCTGTTAGATACAATCCAGTGCATGTGATAACACAAAATATGAAAAAATAACATGATAAAAAAAATGGAGACACAGTCCAGTGACAGAACTCAGACGTGAATAGATAAGTGCAGCATTTAGATCACTGTAATGTATAGTCAGTTACAGTACTACGTTAATTGATGAGATCCCGGCTCCATCGACGTTTTAGTTGTCTTATTGGATTGTTTGGGAGAGTCTCCGTAGCCAGATTTTAGATCAATGGGTTATCGTGGTTCGTGAGTTTCTTCCTAAATTTTGTATAGAGTTTAAAGAAAACATGATTTATGTAGGGTACGTTTAAATTTATGTAGCTTAAATCTTTGAAATGTTACTTTTTGACCCGCACTAAAGATTTGGATTCCGTATATTCATGTCTAAATTTACCTTGTTCTAGTATTTACCATTTAAATTGCCATTAATTTCAACTCAAGTGTTCGAAGAAAGACATCAGGAATTTATTATATGTAAATTACAACAGATATTAAAATAATTTATTCACAGCTAATAATATAGTTTTAATCAATTGTTGTTATAAAAGGAATTTTATTTTCGTAAATTTATTCTTATTGTTTTCGATGAATGTGTGTTTATACATGTCAATTTTAATTAAATGTATCTGGCTCATTTTATTTTAGAATATTGCTTAAAAAATCGGATGAAAGTATGTAGGCTACATATAAACAATATGTTATATTGGTTATTTTAAAAGAATTCAACAACGTATAAATATGTTAAATAGATGAAATGCCTACCTCCACGAGCTGAGCCTACCTTTTCTTTAAACATTGTGTATGAGTCTGTGTGTGTGCGTTTTGGCGGGCCTGCAGGAGTAGTATTTCTAGTAGGAGGATGGGTAGCAACAACTGTTGTTTAGAGAAGAAAAAGGATTAAAAAAATAGAAATATATTCTGACAGGAGCAAAAAAGTCATAATAAAATACAAAATAAAAATAAAGAGTGCAGGATTGTTGCATTATTTATGAGGATAATAATTGGGGCCATTATTGCTAGTGTCCTAGTAAAGAAGCTCATCTTGCCATCTCTTTTACCATCATCCTCATTCCATCTCATCTTCATCATCATCAGGAGATAACCGTCATCTCCGTCGCCATCATCGTCATCATAACGTTACCATCTACGAAGCTGAACTCCTTCCGACGTTCATCAACAAGATAACCCAAAATCAACATAAATCTGATTATAAATGTTTCATACTATTCATCGTGGGTTTTTTATGATTATTAAATAAATCACAGTTCTAATAATCCATTAAAATTTATTTTTAAAATTTATTGTACTAATTGAACAAAATAAATTCTGTTTTGCATTATTTTTAGCTACAAAATTACTTTTTTACAGTCTCTGAAAATTGATTTTTGAAATTTTTTTAATGATTTGATTGATTGATATCGTAGCTTAATGCAAAGTTTTTCGACCTTCTTAATAGCTTAGACGGTATGAATCGACCGATATGATCCCGGAATCTAATTCACTAATTCAACTTTAGTAGTTTAATAAAATCCGGAGTATTTTCTACTATACGATCGCCTTTCTTTAAAACTATCTTATACAATACAGTTATAAAATTATATGAAATTTCTTATTGTTAAAATTCAATATATCCAATAAAGTCGTGGAATCAATATTATTTCGTTACCTTATCGGATAGGGCCGAGTATTGTTACTTAAATTATCAGTTAGACGCAATCGTGAAAAGTGTGGTACAGGAGGCACTTGCTTGACTCTTACTTATGTGAGTTCCTTTAGTGGAAACGATATCAAGGCACCGATCTTTATCAACAAATTATAGAAGACATTGCAGATTTTTGGCCACCAGAAATGTAAAATGTATATCAATTTCTAGTATTGACATTCAGTTAGATTAATATTTTGTGTTTAATGAATCAGTGTTGTATATTTTTTTGATTAGGTTAATTTTTATTTAGAACACAATTGATATGTGCCTAATTACGTACTCCACCATGACCTGGGTATAAAAACGGTGAGAGAAGAAATTAGAAGCCGGAGTACAATATATTTAAACAAGTTAGACATTCGTTATAATCATTTGGCAATAAATCTTCTCGACGACAATATTGAAAATTAAAGACTCAAAAAGGCGAGAATATTAGCTCTACAATTCCGTTTTACCTGATCAAAAATATTTAGCCATCCTTTCAAGATTAAAAACACAAAATTATAATACGATGGCCAACTGTTATTTCTCAATAAACTTAATCTTAATAACCCTCATTAATCTAAAAACTCAATCATCAAATTAATTTTCAATTATCAACCTTCAGTTAAACTGATCATCAGTATCACGGCTTCATTCTCTATTTTTCACTCCTTCATTCACCTCATCCATTAATTTTAAAACGACAACTACGTCTTTCTCCGTATAATGAAAAGTTGTACATTGCCGGAACCTAAGAAGAAACCCTTCATCACTTATAACCAAACGATCACGCGGAAGCAATGCTGCTGAGCCTTATTCGCTGCTGTTTTCGATATATTCGAAAATTTTTAAAACATTTACTGAAAGTTTTTGTTAAACTAATTGTAAATAATTCTTAACTGTTAAAAAGGATACTGTTTCATCATATCATACAATTAAACTTATTTTTACAAGTATTTGTACAAAAATTTTAAAAAACTGCGGTCGTATAATAAAAAAAACCCAAAATCCGTAAAAATTTGATTTAACAGTTTAACTTAAAATATTTTTGGAACATATTTGTTAAATTCACAAATTCAAATACCTACAGCGAAATCGATTTGTTTTTTGTGAATCGCTAATTTCTTTTTATGTCTACAGCCGGTCTGAAACAAGTTACAGTACTATTGTAAACATGCAGCAGAAAGCAGCTAGTTTGCAAATTATTTCAAGTTTTATCTACAACTTTCAAAACGTTATAAAAATTTATAGGAGTTTCAACACAATGCGAAAAGAGCGATATAAGGACCTCCTTAATCATCTACAGGAAATAATTTTAATCTGATTGAAAGCGAATCATAAGACAATCAATTTTTAACTTCTAATGGTGTTTGTATTGATCTTTTTCTTTCGATCCTAAAGGCATAGCTAAATATATTTTTATGTTTCTTCAATTTAATCTATTAAAAAAATAAAAGTAGTAAAATCGAAGTAAATAATTTTATTTTATTAATTTTTTTTATAAAAAGAAAACAGGTAATATATGGCACAGTGAAATTACGATAACTATGTCAATGAGTAAGTACTATACTAATTTCAAACCATCTTTTTACTTTATCAGATTGGGTATCTGGAAAAATATCCTGCACTCAGTATAGACAGATTCACCAAAGGAGTAAAAAATATTATCTTTTAGCAACTACGCCAATGCGGCCGGCATATAAGTGTGAGGTACTAAATACTAGTAAATAATTATCGATTTTAAATAAGTTAAATGTTATAATTAGTTATAGTCAGGAATAGTCAGCAAAATATTTAAATGTAAAAAATGTACTAAAAACACAGTACACTGGCTTCCGCTTGGTCTCGGATCTACGAATTCAGAGATATGTTCTTGTTAAAAACTTAAGGGCTTTTTCAGGCAGTTCCTTTAAAAATTGTTCTGCCATAAGATTAAATAATACAGAAGCTTTATTTCGGTTGATTGATTATTGTATATATTTTGCATTTTTTCTGATTTAATTTTAGTGATAAAAAGTAGTCATTTGAAATGTTGTTTGAAAAACGGAATTACTAATTTTATCCTCATTTTTTTACAGTTTTCAAGGAAAGGGTTTGAATTAAAGAGGTTTTAGCAAAAGCAACCATAAACCAAAAAACGCCAATTTTATTTATGCATGCCATTTTGTAGGGCACCCTGGCATCAGGAAAACCCTGGCATTGTAGCAAAAACAGCCATAGTTACATTAATACAATGTATTAAAAATTAGCTAGGTTTGCAAAAACAACTACATTCCGTCTTGTTTTATTCAGAAAGTGCCATAGTCCTTGGACTAAGGTTGTTTTTGATCAAAATTATTAATATACTGTTCAAAAACGTGTATTCTTTACTTGGTTTCTTTAACTAGGTACCGTATTAAATGAAATCACCTGAAAGTGATAGAAATCGAAGTGATTTATTGTTTTTTACCATTTCTTTGTTACAAATTGACTTTACTTTGGAAGTACAAAAATACAGCTGATAAAGTTTTTGTCAAACACAAACCTTAGTCCGGGCTTTAATTTTTATTTTATTATAAAACATACTTTTAGCTTTTAATAATAGTTAATAAAATTATAATAATATTATTAATAAATAAAATAATATTCAAATAATGACTTTTCTTTTCTCAAAAAGTATGCAGAATAAAGTTACAACAGTATCATGTGAGTAAAACAATAACAATAGACTGGAGAACCTTTTTAATGCTCCTAATTTTGAACTTTAGTTGTTTTGTTAAAACCTCTTCAATTCATCCGTCCGATTGTGTCCCTTTTAATTGTCTGTTTTAGTCCAAATTCCATAAGTGGATCGGACAGGTGAAATAAGTTGTTTAGGACCTTTATTTTTTATTTTTTAGTTTTTTTTGTCACAATGAGTGATTTGTTGATTGTATTGGAGATAGATGAGTTAAAATACACTTGTGAGCTTGTCATGCAATACGCGTTTGAAATTTCTCGTAGCCTTGTTAAAATTACGTTTGTCAATGGAGTGCCGGGAACTCTGCCAAATCCTAAGTTTTTTTTTTCTCTTTAATTTTTTATTTACAACTGTAAAATGTTACAACAAGCAAATGTGATGATTATCGTGATTATGTAAATGACATGATAGACATGAGAGGGGTAGGGCCCCCATTGGTGCCTCCCCAAGAATGAAATTTGTATATCAAATTAGCATGTCTCTACTCCAGCGTCTTTTAAGGCGTCTAGGAGGATTATCAGGTAAATGGACGGAGGAAAGTGAACGCACCAGGGGGTTCTCGTGTTCGTGTGACTTGTGAAAGCGTTTGTATAGGTATTCAATGGAATTTTGTACAAATGGTGTTTTCAAATCTGTATGTAAGGTTTTGTTGCTAACGTAAAGAGGTGCTTTTGCTATAAGGCGTAATGTTTTTGACTGGAATGCTTGAATTCGTTGCAAGTTAGAGGGTTTGGTTGAACCGTAAATTTGGGATCCGTAGGTCCAAATAGGTTTCAAAAGAGAACAATATATGCGTAATTTTTGTACCATTGGTAATTTTGATCGTTTGTGAAGTAGGGAATATAGAAGTTTAAGTCGGGAATTCAGTAATAAACGTTTCCGTTTGATATGTGTGCTCCAAGTAATCTAAAAGTAATCTCCAAGTAATCTCCAAATCCTAAGTAATCGGCATTTTTCCAGCAATGTTGATCGTATATTTTCTGGGATATACTCGGTAGTCTTACCGTCATAAAAAATATTTGGCGATGATGTGCAAGCCGCATGTTGGGTAATTCTCGTAAGGTGACTCACTGCGTAGTCAATGTCCTTTTCGTCGGGCATTGGTTTACCATCTAATGAGCAAACATCTAATGAGTAACCATAAGATGTTTTAAAATTTGTTTATGAGTAGACAATAGAAATAAGGATTAATGGTAAATATTCACCCATAGTAATGTGAATCTATTATTTTTTGTAGACCAACGGCCGGCCCGCTGGCGTAGTGGTTAGAGCAACTGCCTACTACGCCGGGGTCCCGGGTTCTATTCCCGGTCAGGTCTGGCATTTTTCATCACTCACTTTATCAATCATCCTTCTCACCGTCTGTATTAGTAGCAATTGTAAAAGTCAGACGTAAACCCCCCCCCCCCAAAAATTATCTTTTCAGTTTAATGAAACGACTAAAACCTCGGTTCTGACAGCTGTAATAATCTGTAACAGCTACTAATGTCAGAAGTAACTTATTGCTTACTTTATTTAGTTTGATGAAATTACTAAATACTCCTTAAACAACTGAAAAAAAGTTTAATACGTAAGTTTCTTGATTTTAATACTTGTTTTTAATACTGTATGACTGTACCTACTCGGTGTCAAATCAACCAGCTGCAATGCACAATTTAAGGTATCATTATGTAAGAAACCCTTTTTTCTTAACTAATTAAATTTTACTTAACATAATTCTTGTGAGTTAATAAAAAGTTAAAGTAACAAAAAATTTGATGTATAAATTCCTCAGGTTTGTAAAACAAAAACCTGCATCAGTGTAAATATGTTTCGGAAGGGTTGTTGATGAAGGGACTAATTATTAAGGGTAGTTACCCTCATAGCTTGAAGGCGAATCTCAAATAACACCTGCTTTAATACATATTATAAATGTATATATACATACCAAAGTGTCACCTGTACTCGCAGGCACGAACTCTATAATTCACGAGTTCGCCTGGCTTGTGTAGACAATACGCACACATACACACATAGAACATGGGCACGCTCAATTCGCCTGGAGGCAGTTAGACCGGCTCTCTACATTGTTGTTATTAATATTGTTATTAATTATATTAATTTTAGTAGTTGTTCAACATCTGCCTAATCGTAACGCTTTATTCTTTTCTTTAATATGTTTCATCCTATGATAAATTTAAGACTGACTTTTATTTATTTTGTATTAAAAAAAGAAACAATGGACTACATTTATATTTTACTTGCGTATTTTGTATTTTAAATATATTAAATTGGTTACGCATTTGAAACAAAAGTTCATTTGAGGTTACAAGAAACCTATTATTGTTAAAAGTGCTTAAATAATAATAATAATAATTTCTTATCGTCACATTTTTTGAATTCAAGAACATGTCTATTTATTGTTCCAGTTAGACTTAGGTAGAGGCTATATTTTGTTCTTAAAGTTTACAGTCAAATAAACTTTTAAGCATTTTAGCTACTACATTGTTTTTAGAATTAACTGCACTTTACACTCCGAATTCGGGATTCCTACAGTTGAAGAAGTAGCACAGTCCTATTACTAAAAATTATTTTCGAAATCACTAATAAATCCGAATCTTCTAATTCAAGTACTTCATCGCTTTCACCTTACTGGGAATCCAGCCCGGCGCCTAAAAAGAAGATGTAATAGAGATCTTCTCTGAGTTCTACCTAAAATAATATTAAAAGTAATAACAATTAAACGAAATAATTATCATTTAATACTTACTTATACACCCAGAGAAATACCGATGGGTATCAATCTTTGTCTTTATGTTTCCTTTCATGTTATTTGGATATGTACGTATGTACAACACATTTTCTAGTATTCATATATTTGTATGATGTAGAAAATTTCAAAAAAACTGCACCTAGTCCAGTTGTCTTTGAAAACTAAAACTAAGTTTTAGTTTTGTTGTTTAGACATTTTGTTTAAAGAACATTTTTGAAAAGTCTTTTCGAAAATGTTCTTTTATAATGAATTTGCTAATATCTAATAGTATATTTTTTTATACCCTAATAATTTATTTCAAATTAATTTTGTTTTTATTTAATTTACCTAATTATCGCCAGTTAGAATATGAAAGCTGGTATTCGAAAGATTGAAGAGACGTAAGTAATAAAATGAAGGTATACTTAAATGGAATAAAAAAATGAAACGGTAAAATATTTCATAATGTAGCCTACTAGAATTAAATTTTTTTGTTTTATATTCTTATCAATATGGTGGGTCACTAGTAACAACGTTGGGATATGGTATTATGCAAAACTGATTGCCAAAATAATATATGTGTATTAAATCTTCAAAAGACACAAATATTCTACAAATTTTTGTTCACGTGGTACTAACAAACTGAATAAGTAAGATGAGCCTCAAATTTTATTCTTTAAGAATGTATAGTTCATAGTAAAGATATTAGCCTAATAAGTAAGCCATATGAAATAACTTTTTCTAAAAACTGCTTGATACCGTCCATTCAGTAGTTTGTAAAAAAAATTTAAACCTTTACGGAGATACTTCTGTGATAGTTAATTAGGTGGCGATTGAATATTAAAATTTGATTGTTGTTGTTAAGGTCATCAGCCAAAAGGCTGGTTTGAACCTGTAGAGGTTTAACTAAGTAAAACTAAGAGTGAGGAGGTTTACTATTACCTTCCTCACTGAAAAGTATGGTTATCAGCATGCCGGGCCCTCTGAAATGCACAAATTTTCCACGCTGCAAATGACACATTCACTTCATTCACCACAGGTTCTGGCTGTAATATGAAATTCATTACTTTCAGAGAAGCTAACTCTGAATAGTGTGTTTTACACCTCTGCCTCTTCTGTTCTTAAATGATTCAGTCATTTAATTTGCTTACCATGTGATAAGAAACATAACTGTTTACTTTAGCCCTGCAATTAACAGATTGAGTGCAAATAATTTGACACTCCACCTGTCTGTTATGGGCAGTAAATTTGATTACTATGATTATTTGAGTGCGGTGAATTATTGACAAGACATTGTTCAGATCAATAGTCTACAACCCATTATTCGGTATCATTTGACTGAAATAGAAGTCTTTTTTAAATGTGATTACTAACTACCAGTATAAAATAATCTTTTTAGAAGTTTATGAAAGTTTTAATAGTTGTCTTTCGGTGAGTTTTTAACGAGTAAAATTTTGAAAATCATGTACAACAGAGCTGAGTATTAAAAATATATTTGTCAAACATTTTTTGATACATTTAGTTAATTAATCGAATTAAATATTTGTTTTTCTCTTTTATGGTTACTTATTGGTTTTTATAATCTACCTGGTTTTTATAATCTCTCTCGAGGCTTCATTAATATAAATAATACTTCATTGATTCACGTTTATTCAATGTTACCATAATCGTAAAGCGTTTTAATTCTTCACACTCGTCCAAAATTAAAAAATTAGAACTATTAATATAATTTTTCGTACCTGAATTTCAATTTCCTTTGTGCTTTCATCTCTTTGTTTAGATATTTACATATTAACTAACTAATCGATTTTTCAGGACATGTAACCAATTTAATACAATTTATTAAACAATGTTTTGTATATATTTTTGTACTATATAATGGTTGATGCAGACGAATTTTCATGATATTATTTTATTAATGGTATTGAGTAATTGGATACTTCCTTAATCTCTAATATTCTAATACATAGTTAATTTCGGTAGCTGGTAGCTTAAAATAAGATGCGTGTATCTTTTTACCACCAAACAGGGAGAACCTTTTTACCATCAGACGGATAGGTACGCAGCAGTAGGCTAAGTGGATTTTGTAATCCGGTCACGTCTTGCTTTACTCCACCTACCTACTGTGTCCGAACATGCTGCTACTAGTACTACCGTACTTCTACTTCTACCACTCAGCTACCGGGGTAGATTCCACCCTCGTTACTAATGAGCTCGACGGCATGATTCAGTAATTGCTACCTGTCTTACCGCACACTCTGTATCATTATTACTATTATTTCTTCTACCCGACTATCAGACGAGTTTATTATAGGTGTTTTACAACATATATGTACTAAGTTATTTCTCTCAACCGCATACTTTTCAATTTTTGGTTGCATACCTGCATACCTTTTAAATTGGTGTCTCTTCCGATCTGTGCTTATGAATTTTCTTACATTATAATTACTAAAATATTCTAAATATTTTTAACAATGTTGTTTAAAATTTGTATCATTTTTAAACGTAAAAAATATTATTCTCAACTTTTTCATAAAGAATCATTAATCTATAAAATTATGTTTTCTCTGGTGTTAAACCACTGATGTTATAGTAATATTACTGAAAAATCAATAAAGAAATTTGTTTTTCAAACAGAATTTCGTAGTTTTTATATTTAACTATATGTTTGTTAATTTTTATAATTGACACATAAAGTTTTTATGAATGGTACGAGTATATACCGGGTGGCCCATATGTCGGTTTCCCCATGAGATGGGACATTTCATTTTGATAAGTTGGTAATAGTGTAATGTTGGCAGCATCACGGACAATATTCATTAGATGTCTGTAACAGTGGCTAGTGTGAGGTACGTCTCCGTGTAGTTACTATTGTTTTCCTCCGTAACGGTACTTTTGAAATGTTTTCTACTGAGCAACGAACTTATATGCTTCAGTTGTGGTGGAAGCATCATAAAAATACTGCTAACGTACTGGAAGAATTTAGTGATAAGGTGAGTCGTTACCTGATAGGTGTATGCAGGTGCATCGTTACCGACTCGGCAACATTTACGAAAGTTAAATAAGAAATTTAAAAACACAGGAAGCGTAATAAATACCCCGAAGTGTGCTCTTCTACAATTGATTTGCAATGATGATAACCTACAAAAGGTTGTTGAAGCGTTTGTATCCAGTCCTGGTAAATCAACTCGTAAGGCATCTTCTGAACTAAGGTTATCACGAACTAGCGTGCAAAGGATGATGAAGAAATTAAAATTGAAGCCATTTCGTCCATATTTACTCCAAGCGCTTCATGAGGACGACAGCGACAGGCGGTTGGAATTCTGTGAGACCTATCTGTGCAGAAGCCGATCCAAACGTTTTGCAATCAATTTTATGGTCTGATGAGGCATGTTTCAAACTCAATGGACGTATTAATCGGAAGTACTGCGTGTACTGGTCGGATACAAATCCTCATATTGTAATTCAAAACGAGCTTAATGTGCCTGATGTTATGGTATGGGGACTCAATGGACGTATTAATCGGCAGTACTGCGTGTACTGGTCGGATACAAATCCTCATATTGTAATTCAAAACGAGCTTAATGTGCCTGATGTTATGGTATGGGGAGGTATTTCGAGTACTGCACTGATAGGTTCTTATTTTTTTAGAGTGAAATGTTAATTCGGAAAATTACTTACAAATACTGCAGGTTGTAGTGTTCTCGGAACTTGAAAACAATCCTGTTTACAATATCCAATCACTCATCTGGCAACAAAATGGCGCCCCAGCACATTTCGGTATCGAAGTTCGTGAGTTTTTAAATTCCAAAGTTGATGAATGGATTCGTCGTCGTGGTACAATCGAATGGCCTGCGCGCTCGTCAGACTTAACGCCATGTGATTTTTCACTGTGGGACATTGTAAAGGAACTAGTGTATTCTTCCAAGCCACAAAGCCTGCACAAACTAAAAAGTTCAATTGAAATTGCATTTGATTATGTAAATGACGATAAAATTTTACTGTTAAAATTTGGGATTCAGTTTTAAGTCGCTATATAAAGTGTACAGAGAATCATGGTGGACGTTTTGAACACCAGCTACAATATATTCAAGGTAATATATATGTACAGTTCATATAATATTTTTTTTCGTCTATAGGTTTCTTATTCCATTAACCTTCTTCCGATTTCCGTAAATATTGGGGAATCCGACAAATGGGCCACTCTGTATTAACTTGCTATCAATTTGAAGATTTCACGATTAAATAAACTACCAGGAAATAGACTATATATTTTCTCCTTTGCGCAAATGGATTGATTATTTCACTGAATTGACGTGTATAGTCCTAGTAAACCGTGTTTCCTTATTTCTTATCCGAAGCACAAGTAAATAGAAATTATACTTTTGTAATTACTTAGTCTATTTTGGTCAAAGTAATTGTCTTTTTGTATGATAATATTTATTTAAAATCTGTAACTGACTCCAGGGATTTAAAAACAACATTGGTCAAAAACCTTTGAGTTGCAGTTTTTTCGTTCCAAACTATACAAGAATTTGTATTATATATTTTTTATTTTAATTTTGTAGAATATTTATCAGATACTTAGTGTTATATATTCTTTTCATATCTAAATTTATGTAATTAAAAGAAAAGTAACTTTTAATGAATATCCTAATCTGCAGTAAGTTACATGAAATTAAACACTTGTACAACCTGAGTAATAATATTACTATCAATACTTATATTCAAGTTTGGTATGTAATGACAATTGAAGTATAGACATTGGAATACTTGGACATATGATGAAAGGTCAGAAATTTAAATTATTAATGATGCTTTCACCATGCAAGGCGAAATAATGGGTAAGTATGGTCTAAGTCAAAGAAAGACGTCTTGGCTAAAAAAAACCCTACGGTACTGGTAGGCCTATGGTGTAAACACGAGTACACTGTTAAGTTAGCTGCCACATGACTGAAAATTGAATTAATTTTTGTTTTACGTGCGACCGTTTTGTACATCAATGCTTATGCGGGCAATGAATGGTGATGGATAAAAATGAGTAATTGAAAATTCCCAGACTTTACCGGGGATCGAAGCTGTAACCCCTCGCATAGAACCAAGTTGTACTGACCACTTCATCGACTTACAATTGCTTAAGTCAATATCTGCAGGTTAAGACCCCCACCACCTTCACAATTTTTGGATAGTGATAGGAAAAACAACATAATTAGTATGTTGTTGTTACAGTCAACCGCCGAAAGGCTGGTTTGAACCTCTAGAGGCTTTACAGAGTAAAACGAGGAGTGAGGTGGTTTACTATTGCCTTCCTCACTGAATTAAAAAAGTATGCTTATCAGCATGCCCAGCCCTCCAAAAAGCATTCACTTTCCACCCTGCAAATGACACCTTCACTTCATTCACCACAGGGTCTAGCTGTATAGTGAAATTCATTACTCACAGAGGTGATAACTCTGACTAGTGTCTTTTACACCTCTACCTATTCTGTTATTAAATAGTTCAGACATATAATTGGCTGACTATGTGATAAGAAACAGAACTATTTTTTGTAGCCCTGGAACCAACATATCAAGTGCAAATAATGTAACACTCCACCTGCCCGTTATGGGCAAACAATTAGTATAAAAATTATAATTATTTTACGGTTTCTTTTCAGGTAGAAGGAGGGCCAATGGCATCGTCTTGAGGGACGCTGATTGTTGTTCTTCATGGTGGTCTCCAAGTTCTGCATTTTATTCGAATTCCCTGTTTCCTATTTCTTTATCTATTCCTAGTATTCTTTTAATTCCTACTTATCCTAGATGACGTTCAGGTGCGTGCCAGCTTTTCAACCTCTCAGTTCTGCTGACTGCAGTGCTCCTTGGGTAAGTACATAAATATTATTAATATCACTTACAAGTTAAAAAGTAATTATGACTATTATTTATGAAGTAAAACTTAATAACAATGTTTCTAAATAGTATCTTAACGTAGGCATATCTCATTCTCTGTCTTATAAGTCATTTGATTAATGACAACTTCCTTTCCAATATTTTTATTAGATGAACTACCTACTGATAGACTCCACCTACTGTCTACCTACAACTACCTACTTTAACCATTATTAATCGTAGCATATTAAAAAAAATTGATTGTTTGTCAAAATGTGTTAAAATTCCTGTAGATTTTCATTAAGTTGATATTTTACCTTTTCAACTAATTTTTGTACTTAATTCATGGTCTATAACCAAACGTAACAAAAAAAGTTTTTCAAACATTATTTATTGCAATTGTGATTATGGTTTTGCCAATCAGTTACATTTTGATACAAAATGCATACAAAGGAATTTCAAGACGGTTTTTACTACAGAATCATAACACACTGTATTTGTGTTTCCCTGAAACACTTTTCATTATTTTGCTAAAATATACGTTATATTTTTTTTATTAAGAATAAAATTATTTCCAACAGTAGAATATGAAAATATAATCATTGAACCAATTATATATTATTTACTAGTATATATTATTTACTAGTAAATATTTAAGTATTGTCCAAAATAAAGTCAGTTGGCTGAAGTCATCGTAATCGCCGGATATGTTCGCTGTTGCTAAACTTTTGTGGATGTTCAAGTCTTGACTTGTATTTGTGACGTCTCTTAAATTTTTCCTTAACTGTTGATATTCGCAGGTCCCACTAAGTTTTTTGTGTACTATAGATGAAGCGTAAAAAAATTATATTAACACCGTTGTATAGGCCTAATATTGATAAAACCTTTCATAAACCTTATGAAAATACATATTCCAACGTTTTGTGCTGTTTGTTTTACCATCAATTGCTAATGTCAGTATCGACTATACGAAATATTTTTGCAGTATAATTAATGGTGGGGTAAATTCTAGCTGGGAATCGATACTGGACATTCGGATCAACATTATTAAGACCTACCCCTGAGTAACCAAGAGCTTACAAATTTATATAATTACAGATTCATTACATTATTTGGTGAAAGTATACCAGCGATTGTAGTTATTTTTCTACAATATAAATAATATAAAATCCGTTGGCAAACTATTCAGTGAATACAAGATTACGATTAAAGGATTCGTGTGTTTGATTCAACGTCATGTAAAAGAATATTGCGCTACTTAAATATTTGTGAGAATAAAGGTAATTGAAATTCATTCAAGTAAACATTGAAAATTTGTTTACGGTACTATGTTCAGTTTCCTATAACAACTCTTAACGTTTCATGCAATTTGTTCCTATGAATCCGTGCATGAAAGAAATCGAGAATAAAAATTCTTTAGCCGTAAAAACAGACTTCAATGAAGGGCAAAAAGAATAATCGGCCACTCTACTCACAACACCATAGTATTATACACACCGTGATTTACTGGTCTGAATTTTAGCTCGGGGCGAATTTATTCGCCCGTCGCTTTATTCCTTCCCCTCTCTTAACTCGTTTATTCTCCTTCACTTTCTATTCTTCCCTCTTTCTTCCACTCTCCTTACGTCTCTTTCTGTTTTCTTATTTCATACTAAGTTAATAATATTGTTAATTCCGTGTATGAGTTTCTTGTTTATCTATCTTTTATATAACTGAATACCGAATTTTGAAATAACGGACTTTCTATAGATTGTATTACCAAATTGTATCGTTGAAAACGCGTGCCATAATTATATGTAAATTTATTACTAGCACGGGTAAATTCTGTTACATTCAACATAGGCCTACTTCATGATAGTATCATAAATTCTTTGATATTTAAATTTATCCACTTGATTCAATTTTTAAATTTTTATAAACAAATTTCCAACAATGAGAAAAATAAGTACCAAAATAAAATTTTATTGTGTCTTTCGTCAAAATATCTCATTCATGATTTCAAAACTTTGGATAGGTATTACAAAGTTTTACTGCGATAGCAATCGCTAACAAAAGACTAATTTTCTTCACTATTTGCTTGGAATGGTGAAGAAAAACTTTACAAATAAAATGCGACCAAATTTCATAAAATTGACTAAATTTTTATGGTGTTGTTTGTCAATCTTCAAAAATATAGTTATCCAAAGTAGTTTTTATTTTATTTTGTAATTACGTAGTAAGAGCAGAATACATTTTATAACAGACCAATGTTTTATATATTTTGTTTCCAGTAAATGTATTAAATATTATTCAATGATTATGTTTTATATTTTTTTATTTAATGTTTTAAATATTATAATATTATTTTATAATATTATGTTTAAATATTATATTCCAATGTTTTATATAATTATGTCTGCAGTACTGACTGATAAGTTCAACAATGTAGGGAACTAAAGTCAACATGTAGTATTTCGCTAAGTTCGTAGCAATATTTAGTCAGGCTTTATATTTACTTGTCAATCCTTGCAAGAGGCTTAAAAATTAAAACAGAAATTTACTAAAAAATTAACGACAAAATAAAAATACCCGTTGCTGTAGTGATCAGCTCAGCTGGCTTCTGTGCCGGGGGTATGTGGTTTGACTCCCCGTCAGGTCTGCCGCTAGTTCATTTTTGTATTACGTCATATAATTAACAAAGCATAAGCCAAGACTTAGGTAGACATCATCACTAAATAAAAATAAATATGCCGGTCGAATTGGCAAAGTTGGTAACGTGCTCGCCTCTCATCGTGTGGTCTTGGGTTCGAATCCCACTCAGACAAGACATATTTTCATACGTTACAAAATAATCATTTCATCCTTCATAGCTACAACCCAATGTCGTCGCTAATGACCACTGTAGTTGATGCGACGGTAAATAAACAAAGAAAAAAATATATATAAAAATATGGTCGTCTACGTAGCGTAGTGATAGCACGCTAGCCTACAACGCGGATTTCTCGGGTTCGATTCTCGGTCAGGCCTGAGATTTTTCCAACTATATATCACCTTATATCATTACCTACGCACAAGGTAGGCTTATGTAGTCATCATCACAAAAAAATCAGAATTAGTTAAAATTAAACATTACAACCAGTAAAAAAATGTATTTAGATTTAAAACGTTAGCCTTTGACATACTATTTCTACTGGTTGATCAGATTTATCAAGTTATTTACCTGTATTTCTGATTCCAAAATATATTCCAGTTCATTTGAAATTGTCAATAAAAAACAACAAAATGTAAAAAATTGTGATACGGTAGAATACCAAAACGAGAGCTGTTTCTCTTTACTTTTCATTTTATGTTATAGAGACTATATTTGAGCTATCCTTTAACTATCAATGACTAACAGTTAGGCTAATTAGTTTTGCTGAGGGAACTAACAAAGATAATACAATAATTTACGCTAATATATTGAATCAGTGCATTTGACGTGAACCGATTAATTGCAATTACCCCGAATCATAACTATAACAATATCAATTGTGAAATAAAATTTCTATCAACAGTTTTGTAATTATTCGGTTTTAATTTTCTTTAGAATAAAAGAGAAATTTTGAATAAGATAAAAATATTAAAATCTCATATTTCTCACTTGTTATGGAAGGTAAATATAAAATACGGCCGCCTCCTTGGACCAATGGTTAGAGAATAAAATTGCGCTGCACACTGTAGAGCGGAACGTCCCGGATTTGATCCCTAGCAAGTGTCTGGAATTATTACAAATTAAAACCAACCGACTTCGTACCGCAACACATATTGTTCAAGAAAAATAACAAAATAGTTTGCGAGTTCCTTATATTACGGTATATTATATCGCATGCAATAAAAAGTACATTTTTGCATAACAGTAATACACCTGTATATTAGTGTGGCTTCTACGCCAGGGATGTTGTGTTCGAGTCCTAGAGAGGATTAAAAATCTTTTATCACGGATTTTATCTGTGACTCTTTTCAACTGATTAGATGCATGACGTACATGCATCTAATGCATCATTACATGCATGACGTACGCGTAAAATGAGTATAAACGTTAATACTGATTACCTTTGTAATTTTAGTTTAATCCCTAATGTGTGTACGTTTCAATCAGTTCTATTTTAGAACAATAAGCAACCCAATATGATGTGGGTGATATATATGATGTGTAAATGAGCTTTAGTCATGTACAGACTCAGGCCGAATATTCTTGAGAGGATGGCTTTAATTCAACCTCAATCATCAAAGTACACCGATAACCACAGTCTAGTATTCAAATTCGTATAATAGTAACTATTACCTTTACTAGGATTCAAAACATGGAACATTCGTCTCCGTAAACCAGCTGTTAAACAGTTGACTCGTGGCAACAACTTTACTTGTAAGCCAACCCGGTGGTTATACTTTGTAATAGCACCACAATCACGCTAACAATACCAAAATAGTTTCAAATACGAAACAACGCACGAACGTAACTTTCACTTACAATTAAAGGGGTAAACACAAGCTACAACAATAACGACTTGCATCTGAAACACTGTTTCACGTCGAGTCATTTTTGATAACTCCAAAAGTATTAAACTATCATTTACTACTCCTCGTTTTAATATACCTCAATAAAGTGATGAATTCAAGAAAAGGTAAATACTTCAATCTGGGAATGATGCTCACTTTTTCCTTAATGTCTTCGTTTGATTTATTGGGTACAAATATATCAGTTTTAGAATTAATAATATAAATATTTTATTTTCCAAAAGTTTAACAAACCTATTTCCTACAAATACCTCCGCTTCACTTTGAAAAGTATTAAATAAATATTCATTCAAGTCTACACTCCTAAATTTGGGTTACGAAGGAGAAATTTACCTATTCAACTATAGTTTCCTAGACTTACGATAGGTGAATTTTGACCTCTTGCTCAAAC
Organism: Catonia carolina; assembly: GCA_035578175.1. Classification (NCBI taxonomy): domain Eukaryota; kingdom Metazoa; phylum Arthropoda; class Insecta; order Hemiptera; family Achilidae; genus Catonia; species Catonia carolina. The sequence continues at coordinate 193,018,895 of JAQMRL010000001.1, read as the reverse complement.
ACAACACAGGGTTTGTTCTCCCGGAACCAAAAGTTCAGGTTGTGAGGTCATAGATTTAAAGGAGTTATCATTTCTTTTGTGCGTTGCCAAACGACATTCAAAAGTCATTTCTGCGATTCCGCTTTAAGCTTTGTGATGTTCTGTATTATTCTTTGTCTTGGGGAAGCAGATATATCAGCTTGAAGACCATGTAACAAAAATAACAGATACGTCTTTGGAATACCGATTTTGTAGTTCATAGTATTGTATCTTATTAGTAGATTCGTTTTGAGAATTTTGCTGAGGTCTTTGGTACTTACATAACTTAATTATTATTTTAAATTATTTGAAATAACCAGTCATAACTACTTGAAGAGTATACGTGTTATTTATGTTCACCTATGGCATGATACGAGACTATTAAAATTATTCTTCCTTCCGTAACATTTTAAGTTAAGCAAATAGATTTTTAGTTATCTCACCCTTAAATTGCAAACCGTAAGCACAACCGTTTTGCAAAAAAAAAAATTATCCAATACACAGATTTCAACAAAATCCATTTGGAAAAATATTTCCAAATCAAAATACCAAATCCATTCAATTGCATGTTAGCCACTTCGATATCCACTATTTAACATAATAAATATTTCCTTGTTTTTTTCTAATGCAATTAATTATGACATCATCTGTAATGACATCATCTACATCATAATAAGTATTTATCTTTACCTAATTGTTTTAAAACTCCTTGGTCGCTTTGTAATTACCGTTCCCTTTTCTTCTAAACCTTACATGTAGTAATGTTTAAGTTTCCGTGACCATATAAAAGAAAAAACAAGATTCCGTAAAATTATATTATATTCTTAGAATTCATTAACGTTCGTGTCTACTTAAATTTACATCACAAACTCAATATTATATTTTCATACATTTTTAACTCGTTTCCTTTATGTTACATCAAATTTATTAACACTTTCAACTGTTAATCAGTGATTTAATTGAAGTGTTTTTAAACCTTTGTTTAAAATTAATATTTTGTATAAAAACATGAAAACAGTACATTTCTTCCCTATATATTCATATAGGGCAAAAGAAAGTAAAAATATAATATAAAACGTTTTAAATTAATTAAAAATTATTTTTTAAGTGTTTTAAATTATAATTAAAATGACCGGCTCCATAGCTTAGTGGTTTGAGTGCCAGACTGTGCTGCACACTGCAAAACGGAATATCTCGGACTAGATTCCCGAGTGAGGCCTTCTCTTCTTCTTCTTCTTATGGTGCCTATCCGGTTCGGATGTTGGCTATCATGATGGCTATTTTGACTTTGGAAACAGCTGCTTTGAAAAGTTGGGTCGTCGACTGGTTGAACCACGTTCTTAGATTGTTCAACCATGAAATCCTTCTTCTACCGGGACCTCTCGCACCATACACCTTTCCTTGCAGAATCTTTTGGAGCAACACGTAACGGTTCTCATTGCGCATAATGTGTCCCAGGTATTGGAGCTTTCGCACTTTCACGATGTCAAGAACCTCTTTATCTTTATTCATCCTTCGAAGAATTTCTACATTGGTGACTTTGTCCCTCCATGATACGCGTAACATTCTTCGATAAAGCCACATTTCAAAGGCTTCAAGCCTCCTGGCTGAGGCCTTAGTGAGCGTCCAAGCTTCCACGCCGTAGAACAGTACAGAGAACACATAACATCGAAGGAGACGCATTTTGATAGCAAGTGTAAGGTCGTGAGTTTTGAAAACTTTTCGCATATTGTTGAAGGCCACTCTGGCTTTTTCTATGCGTATCTTAATTTCTTGCGAGTGATCCCAATCCTCGTTTACATTGCTGCCTAGGTAAGTATACTGCTTAACTCTTTCCAGGGGTACACCGTCTATTTTAATATTCCCTCTTATATTCGTATGCTTGCTAATAATCATAAATTTCGTTTTGCTTATGTTAATGTCTAAACCATACTTTCTGCTATGTTCTGTTACCCTATTCATTAACCTTTGCAAACTGGTTATACTATCCGAGAAAATAGCAGTGTCATCGGCGTATCGAATATTATTGATCTTCTCCCCGTTTAGCGTAATTCCCTCTTCAATGCCCTGCACTGCCTCTCGGAATATGTATTCTGAGTAAACGTTGAAAATTACCGGCGACAGTATACACCCCTGACGAACGCCTCTCAAAATCCTCACGCTATTTGTACTCTCATCTTCCACTCTGACTGAAGAGATCTGGTTCCAATACAGGTTTATAATAATTCTAAGATCTTTTGCATCTATTCCAGTCCTCCTGAGCACTTCAACCATCTTTTCGTGTTGCACCCTATCAAACGCCTTTTGATAGTCGACAAAACAGACAAAAACGTCACAATTTACATCACGGCAACGCTGAAACAGTACCTGTATAGAGAAAAGGGCCTCTCTCGTTCCTACGGCTCGTTGGAATCCAAACTGAGAATCGGATATTTGGTCTTCACACTTTTTGTATATTCTGCCATGAATCACTTTAAGGGATATTTTAAGGAGATGGCTCATAAGACTAATAGTTCGAAAATCTGTACATTTCCTTGCTCCGGGTTTTTTGGGAAGAGTTATAAATTCCGAATTTAACCATTCCTGCGGCATATTTCCGCTATTATATATTCTATTAAATAAAGCAGTATGCCATTTCAAATTTTCCCCTTGGAAGAGCTTTATTATTTCGGCTGGTATTCCATCAGGTCCTACAGCTTTCTGTTCTTTTGCATTTTTCACGGCTGCGCATACTTCGTCTTCCAAAATCGCTGGGCCATCATCCCCTCAACTATTGGAGCACTTGGCCTTTGGTCATAGAAAAGTTGTTGGATATAATTCTCCCATACTTGTTTCACTTCCATCTTGTTTGTGATTATTCTTCCTTCATTATCCGTAAGTACTTGTGTTGTTCTCTTTCTTCTTGTGCCAGCCACTTCCTTTACTCTTTTGTGTAAATTAAAATTGTCCCCTTTCTCCTGGCATTTCTCTATCTCCTGACATACGAGTAATTCCATCTTTTCCTTCTCTTTTGCTTCTCTAATTCTTCCTCTAATTTCCCGCTGAACCATTCTGTATTCTACACTCTTGTTCTTATAAGAACAAGAGTGAGGCCTGAAGAAGGCCTTATAAGAAGAGTGAGTGAGGCCTGGACATTATTAATTACATCTTAAAACCCTTGGCTTCCGTACCATAACATATAGTATTCGCTATAATAACAGAAGCATTTGATGTAACTTTTAATAAAAATCTGGTGTGAAACACTCACACAACTTTCTCTTGCCAATGCAAATAATTAACAATAAACCTAACATTAATAATGAAATATTAGAAATAAACAAAAAACTAACCTCAAAAACATAACCTTATTTTAATCATGAGTGAATGATGTAAAATGAAAATCAACCTCAGTTTGGCTTAGAAATACGGAAAATCACTCTTTCTCTCTAAACTAGGCTCTGTAGAGAAAAATGCTTTAAGTAAAAGTTGTAGATCTTTTAATTTCCTATAAATTTTATTATATACACTTTTGTCGTAAAATGCATACTAAGGCCGAAATCTTAAAAAAATCAATTTTTCACACATTTTCGTGAGAAAAAAACAGAAAATCGCAAATTACCGCTAAACTAAGAGTTATACAAAAAATTGTTTGAAATAAAGGTTGTAGAATTTTAAATTCTCTACAACTTTTATTATATAAAGTTTTGCGCTAAAATGCATATTAAAGCTGTAATCTTAAAAAAACAACGTTTTTACGTGAAAACAGCCTCACCCAGAATTTCAGCAAACATGACGCCTACCCTATCTTGTAGAGAATAAAAAATTGAGTAAACCAGGCGATTTTAAAAAAAATCGTAGGACCAGTTTTTGAGAAAATCGCAAAAAAGTGAAAAATTACACGAATAAACTACCACTTCCGGTTGACCGATTTTGATGAAAATGTTCGTGTCGAGTCCGGTAGTGGTACTTAACTTAAGTTTCAAGTTTCAAGTTCGTACGATGTTCCGTTCTTGAGATATTCTGTTCACACACACACACACACACACACACACACACACAGACACACAGACACACACACAGACCAATCGCTAAAAACATGTTTTTTGGGTTCAGGGGGTCTGGAAACGTATAGATCCGGTGAAAACTCGATTTCTTAAAATCGACATGAAAACAATACTTTCCTTCCTATATATTCATATAGGCAAGAGAAAGTAAAAATTGAAAAAATTAAAGTACTTATGTTATTAGTAACTGATATTTTTAAGTCCTATGTGAACTCTTTCAGCCGTACGAATAAAACTGTCAAAGATTGCAAAAAAATATTATTGAAAATTATAAACATATACAATTTTTTAAAGAAAATATATAACCAAAGAAAATACTTTTTAACCCTGTTCTATTAACATCCGTTTCTGTACAAGCAGTAACACGAAATAATTGTAGAACTATTTAATTTTAACGAAGTATTTTCTAATAAATGAATATTGGTCATCTTAAATTTCGTAACGAATTTTTTTATTACAATTTCATATAATTTTTCTGTTTAAGTGTTTTAACACAGGGGTCGGCTGTGTTAAAACACAGCATAAAACGATTAATTTTGAAAAGAGAACTACGCCATTCTCCGTATTTATGAAAAGTTGTGCATTGTGAGGACTCAAGTAGAAACCCTTTATCACTTATAACCAAACAATTACACGGAAGCAAGGTAGCTGAGTGCTGTCTTTTTCAAGATCTATCCAACATTTTTAACATATTTACTGAAAGTTTTTGTTAACTGTTTATAAATAATTCTTAACTGTTAAAAAAGTGTTGTAAATTACTTCATAGGCTTAATTTATTATTTTTATATTATTTATTATTTTTATGATATAGACCAGAAAGAAGTTTCTTAGAAATTTACATCATTCACGAGTCCATTCATTTATTTTTAAGCCTTTATCTTGTTGCAACCACGAGGATTTTTTCGGTAACCAATCTTTTATGGTATTCATTACTCATTGAATTTCATATCTTCATTTACTCTTAAGTTTTGGTTTCTCAGCTTTCCCTTTCATCTCTTACTCAGCATCTTACCATCGAAAATATTATCAATTGTATCATAATGTGCCCGATACATTTTGCCTTCTTTTGCTTTAACACCAACAATTCAAAAATCCGATTTTGTGGCTTAGGGGTTAGCGTACTAAATTGCAAAATGTAAAGTCCCGGGTTCGAATCTCAGCTGTGGTCTGTAATTTTAACATCTGAAAATCTAGACTACTGACATTTTTCCTCAACCCAAAAAAGTTACTAACAAAGAGCCTGTTGATAAGATTTTAAGTAAAATGATAAAACATTGGTAGCCTTTACCAACAAAATATTAAACAGAAATAATTTATAGTTTCCAAGTAACAGTTATAAGGAAAACAATATTAAAATTTAAATATTAAATTGTTAGTCGCTTGATCAATACTAAGATATCGCGTTTCTGTGCAGTATCCTTCAGCTTGTCGGTTGTCAGTGGAGAAAGTCAAGACATCTGATCTCATTTCACAATCAACCAAATGATTTTGTTTTAAACTGAAGATAACTTTCAGAATGCTTATTGGAAAAATTTAAAGAAGATTATTCAGAAACAATTAGCCTAATCAGATTTTGTTTAAGTGTTCCGAAAGTTACAAACAAATACAAACGCTTACTATTTCTGAGTATTGGACGTTTTATTTTAATTTTTTTTAATTATGCCTTACCAATAAATTAAACAAAAGTGATCGTCAAAATGATTTAGGACGAATTCTATGAAATAATTGCCAAAAAAACAAAACACATATTTTCTTTTCAGTGTTCATACAATCTTAACACTTATACTGTAAATAACAATAATTGTCATAAATTTTTTTTATATTATATAAATTATAGCCTACTTAATTTATATTACGTACACAAACATCTCTATTATAATATTCTTTCAATTTTTTGATGTTGGAAATTAACACTTCCATTTATAATGTATTAAAGAGCATGTGCCAAAAAAAAAAAAAAAACAATTTAAAAAATCTGGTGTGAAACACTCACACGGCTTTATCTTGCCAATGCAAAATAATACCTTATCATTTTGTGATAAAATATTCAAACATCTTCAAAAAGTAATCTCTTTTTGTTCTGTTATATTTTTAAGTAGCAGGTTTTATCATTTAAAAGCCAACTGAATGAAGTGTTCTTGGCTTTGCCTGAAAAGAGCAGGTGTTTTGTCATACTTATGGGTTGGCCGGCCCGTTGGCAAAGTGGTTAGCGCAACTGGCTTCTACGCCGGGGTCCCCGGTTCAATTCCCGGTCAGGTCTGGCATTTTTTCATCACTCATTTTCATCTATCACCCTTCTCATCGTCTGCATTAGCAGTAATTGCAAAACACTCGGACATTAAACAAAAAAAAGAAAAGTACTTATGGGTTCTAATATGTATACGTTCAATTTACTCTTACGTAACTTTCTCAAGATCTATTTTACACAGAGTTTCCTAATATGTAACACGCCTTGACACTGCTAAACTTGATTGCAAGTAATATTTATGAAAAAGACAATATTTAAATATAAATAAATATTTATCTACATTTCAGTTATTTTTCCTAGTTATTTTTAGACGGACCATGGAAAGGTTTTTTATTTATAACTTTCAAACCTAATTTCTGACCTACTAACAGAGAACTCAAATTAAAAAAAAAAGAAACACCACCTAAACCAAGATCCCGTGTAAGCCAAGAGTGACTTCACCTTATAGAATATGTACCTACTAACAAAGTTAACAATCGACTGTTATTCCTAAGTACAACGAAAAATTTTCCGTAGTTATTTTGCGACATTTATTTATTTTTATATTATAACACTTATTAACACTTCTCGGTTATCTAACAGTGTATTACGATTTTGATTCTTTTATCATAAAATGAACATTACTAAATTTTTAAAATTTTCTACTTGCATTAATAAGGTTTAACACTAAACAAATCAGTAAAATGTTAATATAAAAAATACAAACTAAGTTAAACACCCATAGTTATCAACATTAAAATAATTATTACAGAAATATAAATAAATAATCACTTTTTGCCCCTAAACGGGCAGGTGGAGTGTTAAATTAATTGCACTCGATCTGTTGGTTCCAGGGCTATAAAAAATAGTTTTGTTTCTTATCACCTAGTCAATCAATTATATGACTGAACTATTTAAGAACAGAAGAGGTAGAGGTGTAAAAGACACTAGTCAGAGTTATTTCCTCTGAGAGTAATGAATTTCACTATACAGCCAGACCCTGTGGTGAATGAAGTAAAGGTGTCATTTGTAGGGTGGAAAGTAGATGCTTTTTGGAGGGCCTGGCATGCTGATAAGCATCCTCTTTCAACTTAATGAGGAAGGCAAGAGTAAACCATCTCACTCCTCATTTTACTTAGTAAAACCTCTAGAGGTTCAAACCAGCTTTTCGGCTGTAGACCTAAACAACAACTCTCGTTTATGTGAATTGTATTTAATGAAATACAAATTCCTATACTATTTGTCTTTCAATTAACGTCACCAGTAAAAGTAAATTCAGGTTGTTCTTTCTTGGTACAGTACATTTGAGAAAAACTTTCAGGTACAGTAGCGGACAGGTCTTCTCTGATGTAGAAGTTTTGAATAAAAAAGAAAACAGGTTAGAAATTATAAAGGTAATTTTACTGCCTTATGAATAAATTGGAAGTATTTAACACAAAAAAGAATAATGAAAATAAACCGCTGTTTATAATAAAGGTTATTTTCTTTATTTTTTATCATTAAGCATGCAGCAATTTTAATTAATACGTTTATTCTACCTGTTCATGATATATGGTTGCATATATATCACAAAGAAAATATAGTAAAGCAATATGTAAATAGGTGCATCATTGATTTAGGCTACGGGCTGCTTTGATTTACAATCATTTTTTGTGCCCTAGTTGGCAACATCGGGTCAGGTCAACATAACCTATTTTTCTCTCATACGCGCACGCAATACACACACAAATGCAAGCACACATTCTCAGTATAGTTTTTGTTTTTATTTTTTTAAGCAATGTTAAGGTACAAGAGGCAAGTTTTAACATCGTATATATGGCCTAATAATATACTAGATGCACTCGAAGCAGACTCCTTTGTAGAATGATGATCGGGATCACTCATACAGCACCGGGGTGGGTGTTTCCATAAAGTGACCCTAAAATTATTTTCATAAGTCACCCTAATATTATAGTATTCCCTCTAGCATTATCATTTAGTGTTTTTATATCCGATAAAAATCCTAAAATTAAATCGTGCAAGCCGTTTTTTCCGACAATGTAAACTATATTTCTATAATTTTTCTTCTTATTTATGATTATAGTATTATTATTTAACATCATTATCGGTTTAAGAACCGATTCTTTAACCTTTTCATTACGTTCAACGCTATTTAGGAACGATTTATTTATACGTTTGTGTTCTTTTAAAACCCTCATTTGTGGTGTAGGCCTGTTCTTCCAAGATAAACTGTTATAGGTCATGTTTCTTAGAAGTCCTACTTTTAGTCAGCTTATTTCATCTTCAAAAAATAAAACTGGCTGTTTGTTGTTTTATAGGTATTTTTAAGTGGTAAAATTCTATATGATAAAATTTTAATGTTACCACCGTACTTACTACATCAGACTGTAGGTATCAAAATATTTATTTTAAAGATTTGTACAATATTTTATTTTTAAATATATATGTTCTTTAAATTTATTATTTATAATGTATTTTAAGTAATAGCTAATATTTTGTCTACTTGTATAGGGTGATTCAAAAAGAGCGCCCGTTTTGATATATCAAATTAAGAGATTTATTTTATTGAAAAACTGAAAATAAATACATCAACAAGTTCATCTTTCCTTCCGAATTTTTGTATGAAAAATGATGTCATGCATGTGTCCTCCTCTACTGCGCTGGCACGCATCAACTCTGTCCATGAAATTGGATATTACTGTACGACAAGTTTCGACTTCCATTTGCCCGATAACCCGTCGAATTTCCTCCTTCAAGTCATTGATGTTTCGGGGTTTAATGGCATACACCAATGACTTCAGATGACCCCAAAGAGGAAAGTCACAAGGCGTCAAGTCACACGACCTTGGTAGCCATTGATGGTCGGAATTACGAGAAATGATGCGATCCTGGAACCGTTCACGGAGCAACAACATTGTTTCTCGTGCAGCGTGACAGGTGGCACCATCCTGCTGAAACCACAACTCGTCAATGTCCATTCCATCCAAATGACGCCACAAAAACTCCCTAATTTGCTGGGTTAACAGCCACACTGTCACGAACCAACGCAACGTTCTGCTCAGTTTGGCCAGAACGACGACGTCCAGAACTTTTAAGGTCGACTGTTGAACCCGTCTCAAAAAACTTTTTCATGAGCCTGCGAACTGTTGATTCATTCGGTGCTTCATTACGTCCTAGAGTACCGCGAAGTCGCCTGACAGTAGCCGCATAACTCTCTCCACTCTGGTAAAATGTTTTGACGATTAAAACTCGTAGTGCAATAGTAGACTTCTCCATGGTTAGACACAGACTGCGAGAATACTACCCTGCGAACAAGAGAAACTACAACTGAATCGTCAATCGGAATGTTCTCCAAAATAGAAATGTGGTCAAACAATGTTGCCAACCGATAAACAAAAATTTACCAGCCGTTTAAAAACCGGCGCTCTTTTTGAATCACCCTTTACAGTATGTTACAATGCTTAATATTCCCAATATATGGTCAGGAATCAAAGCATCCAGGATTTTTTAAGCTTTCGAGCACATTACGTACTGTGCCACCGAGGCGGTTATTACACGTTTTTAATAAAATTACATAAACTTGCTTAAAAATATTGAAGTATTAATTAATCTAAGACCATCCAAGATTATATTTTTTTTTAAATTTCCGACATATTTCGTAAAATTCGAACAGTATCGATGATGAAGCATAAGTAAAAATAATAACAATAATATTAATAATTATTATTTATTTATTTCTCTCAAATATTTTTCACAAGAATAACCTTACACTCATTTCATTTATATAAAAATTTATCTGGAGCTTTAATTTATGCACGAGAACAGAAATTACCATGTCCAACTGTGATTTTCCATGTACTAAGATACAATTCAATGGTCAATTTAATGCAACTTTCCTCAAACAACAGTTTGTTCAGAATTAAAATATCCAAAAGTGTTGTTGTTTAGGTCATCAGCCAAAAAGCTGGTTTGAACCTGTAGAGGTTTTACTAAGTAAAACGAGGAGTGAGGTGATTTACCCTTGCCTTCCTCACTGAGTGGAAAAGTATGCTTATCAGCATGCCGGGCCCTCTGAAAAGCACATATCTTCCACTCTGCAAATGACTACATTCACCACAGGGTCTGGCTGTATAATGAAATTCATTACTTTCAGAGGAGATAACTCTGATTAGTGTCTTTTATACCTCTACCTCTTCTGTTCTTAAATGATTCAGTCATTTAATTGGCTGACCATGTGACAAGAAACAGAACTATTTATTTTAGCCCTGCAACTAACAGATTGAGTAAATAATTTGACACTCCACCTGTCTGTTATGGGCAGATCCAAAAGTAACCTCACAAATTTAAAGGTTTAGCCTTTTCTGTATTGTACTTACCGAAGCTAAAAAGCCATTTCTGTAATTTCGCTTTAATCTTCATGATTACCTCTGTACTTTTATAATTTTTGGGAAAAGGTTATACAGTTTGGGGGTCAGGTAACAAAAATGTCTTTAGACAAATTTTTTTGTAGCCTGTGCAATGGAATTGAATTGAATCGCTTATTTGAGAAACGACATAAGTCAAAAACACCAACTTTCGGAAAACTTGAAAAAACTGTACTGTTTGTTAATGATGGTAGCTAAAAATTTGAAAAAATTTGTAATTACTCTTAAAAACACCTTTAGTTTTACTGTGTAATTCAGAAAATCTTAACACTAATTTAAAATGCTAATTTTTAAAATAATTATTTCTGACTTGTGTTGTTTCTCTAACGAACGGGTTGTAGCAAAGTAACAAAGTTTCTTTTTACAGATTTTATTGATTTTTTAAAGCCAAAAAGTTTACAAAATTAAAATATTTTTCAGTAATAAGTTTAAATTAAGACAGATACGTTATTAATTTCAATTGATAACTTCTACCTCTTCATTTTCGTCTCTGATAACAGTCTCCCAGGCATAGATTTCTTCATAAAATTTCTGGATATCAACTTCTTCAGGTAGATACTGCTAAAACTTAATAAGGTCATTTATTTTTTTAGAATTAATAGGTAAGCAACCTTTTGGATAGGCAATGTTGGTTGGCATACTCAGTCCTGCAATTGAATTTTTTAAATAAAAAGTGTGAACTTGAAGACCGTCAATATAGGTTTTGGCTGTGATAGTGTACGGAGCATCAGTATTATGAGAAAACTGCATAAACTTGGAGATTTTAAATGAAACTTTTTTTCTCTTGAAATACTTTTCCCACGTGTCTCAGTAGACAGGACCATCTTTTTATAAAACTTTGGCCACCAACTACTAACATCCATTATGTCCTGAGATTCAGGAAGGACAACCAAAAATTTGTTACATGCTGATGAAGTCAAAAATAGTTCTGCATATTGTTTTAATGTGTACACTCGATCATGTCTTCGTAATACCTTTCTCACTACAGCAAAGTTTCTGTCACAAGGGAGGAAAGAGTGTCCTCTCAGCGGAAAGTACTGTTCAGCAGTTTTTAATTTTCCTGAAGTTACCAATGCATTCAAAAGTCGCAACAGGGAATGGTTCTTATATTGACCAAAGCACCCATCAGAAAATACGTGGAGATGTTCGACATTTGAAAGCGAAGTTTTGAAATAATCTAAAATAAAGGAACAAACCTCATTCGGGCCCTTACCAGCTTGGCCTTCGTGGTGTATATAAAATACTGCGGTATTATCTTTTAGATTGTGAATGCAAAAGGCCGACACTGTCAGTTAACGTAAGTAAAATTTTTCCTGAACCGGAATGTGTGGCAGCTGTAGGTTCTGCATTAAATCTATGCAAATTGCCCCAATATTGTGTTCCTTTTGAACAATGGTTTGAAGCTCCTTGATTTTTTTATAAATCTTTTAGCTCGTCTTATGTGTACAATTTTTTCAGCCACGTGTGTGCGTTTAGCTGTGTCATTTAAAAACTGGCTTTTTACTTTAACATCTAAAGTTTTAACATCCGACAGCAAGTGTATTAGTAATGGCGGGAATACATCAGCTGATCGGTCCCCGCCATTTCACGGAGAAACAACACAAGTCAGTGACTAAGGCTGTTTCTCTTCTAAACAAGAGTTACTTTGTGAGCCTAGAAAGTGTAGGTTTGACTTGACTTATGCTATGTCTACACAGAATGATGTATTTACATGTGTAGAATACAAAACTGCCAAAAACTAAAATTAGTTAAAAATTGACTTATGTCATTTCTCAAATAAGTGATTCAATTATACTGTAGTTGTATTGTAAATGTGGTTTGTTTTGGGAAGTTCGCTCTGTTTCTCTGCGCCTACATAATTAGTTCACTGGTATAAAGTTGAAGAACGTCAAACCTACTTAAAAATTCAGAACAATTGCTCGGAAGGATAAAGCGGGTAATTTTTGTTAATTACTCGTAAAATCTTTGCTTTAGAACTTCCTTTAAAGAGTCTAAATAAGTTCCACAAGTACCGCCCCATCCCAATATTTCGTAACTGTAAATCAATAAACGGATGCTTCTTCCTAACTGGGAATCGAACCCATTGTTGACTAGGTAATAGTCGATTACTTCATCAGTTACATAATAGAGACGAAATAATGAGTCTAGTTATTTCTTGGAAGAATTTGGATTTTGTTACGTCATCTACATCATCATAAGAAATATTCGAAGATTATATCGTACTGCATATAAACGTAGCAATATACTACATTATGCTTAGACTAACAGTCTCATTTCTGCTGATTTTATATTCGTTGTATATTAAATATCGGCTTACAAATTTCTTAAAACATTTTTAGGGTGCATAAGTAGTTTTTCTTGTACTTAAAATTTGCTTTTTCTAAGTATGGTGGAAAAAGTAAAATTTCAAAACATGATTCACACTTTTGAAGTATTTGTAAAATCCTCAAAGAACGTCGGTAGCATTCCCCTATACTACAATTAAATTATTTAATAAATAACAAACTAATTATAATTAACTAATACAATAAATAACTTAACCAATTTACTTAATATTACTTACAAAAATTATGATGAATAAACGTTAAACAATACACAGTAACGTTGACCTTTTCTAACGTAACCGTTAAGCAATACGCGATTCACTCACTCAAACACAGACAAATCAAGACTTACCCCAGACCATAAACAAACCGTCGCTTATATAGATGGGCTAATGGAGAGATCGAGAAAAGACAGAAATTTTCGATTTAATAATAAAATACAAAAAAATACAAAATTCTTCTGACGGCTTTTGGATAAATCTTAACAACTGTAAACAAATTAGGATTGAATAGAAGATGTTACAAAAAGGCCACTTATCTAAATAGGTACCCTGCTCTCACAATACCCGTACACAATAAACCTGTACTACCCGTACTATAAAAGACCATTTATATTACACATAATATTTCTAACTATTTCTCGGAAAACCCTATTTAGTACTTTTATTATTCACGTTAACATTTTTAAACTCTTGGTAATTCTCGAACACTCCTTCCTTTTCGATAGTGTCATAATACTTAGGTACTATCAGAAATTCTGTAAATAATTTTGGTAAACGCAACTCATATCAATTTCAGGAAACCGTTAATACCAACGTAGGGGTGTTTACTAACTCATATTTTCTTTCTTCTTTTATCTTCACTTAGACACAAATACAACTGTAATTATTTATCAACAACCAGCAGTAGTTATGATAGAGTACGTGTGTAATGTTCTGTTGACTGAGGAAATCACCCAGTGGCAAACACTCGTCGATGTTCTATATTAGGTATCTATTCCACCATCTCTTTAATTGCTTTTGTGTATTTCGTGTTAGCTGTGGTTGTTCGTACCTCTGGATTTGTGTGATTAATTATTTATGAATGGACTTGAATGTATAACTTTAAACGGTCGTGTACTGTGTATAAAATGAGGTCACGATGAATGATAAAAGTTCGTACGTAGTAGGAGCTACATGTGATTAAATATTGAAATTTGTTATGGAAAGGTTGTATTGTTTATATTGTTTTTCGCCGAACCATAGATCAAAGTTTTGAAGAGCCACAGAGGTTAAAAAAGATTGTTGTAACAATTAAATTGCTGTTTAACAGGTAAGTGTGATCTATGGTGTAGCAAGCAATTTGCGGTTCACTGAAATGATTTTTTAGTGTCTTTGGTGGTTCTATATCAATCTCCTATCTAGTGTACGACCTAAATACTTAATTGTATGTCTGAGGTATTGGATGGCTGCCGTAGTATACGGGTAAACAATTTTTTCGACAACGTGTAGACGTAATGTGGTGTGATTTTTGTTCATTTAATTCAATTTTCAATACATAGTTAACGCTAGAAAATGAATATTGTATCCGTATTTTTGACACCTTTTTTTGTGTACGCCTATTTTCAGAAATAGTGGTAGGATATTTCATTTATTTTTCAATTCGTGATGTTAGGGACCAAAACATAAAAAAAAAAAATTTAAGGTCTTTTCAACCTGACTTGATAGAACCGGGCTGGTCCGGATAAACGACATAATAATGATTTAAGTACTCTATGTAATAATCAATACCTATGTGTATGTAATTAAATTTTTACGGCAAACATGGATATAGTAGGGAAGACCGTCATAGGAATGCAGAGATAAGAAAAAATCTTAATTTCTTCTCCATAAATGATAGGGTACAGCAAAATGAATTACAGCGGGTAGAGCATGTAGACGGATGAGCGAGAATAAGATACCTAAGCAGGCGTTAGTTAACAAACCGGAAGGAAAGAGAGACCGAGGACGCCCAAAGAAAAGATAGGTAGATTTCGGAGGTTCGGAACCGGCAGTGATACTTATACCTTGAAGGCCAGAAGAAGAAGAAGAAGAAGATGTAATGATCAATACCTATTATTACAACCTATTCTTCTAGTTCTTATCTTTCTGAATTAAAAAAAACAGACTACGAAAATTTTGCAATAAAAATTAAATATAGTTAGAGCAGCTATAACTTTATAAAAAAATTTAATTGACAAATTAGCATAGGCTACAAAAATACCAGAAGCTTACTCTACTTTAAAGCATCCAATTTAACTTACATATGCTATAGTGCTCCTACACATACTACGCAAAAGCACCCAAAAAATTACTGTTCACCGACTTTTAAAAATGCTAACTAGAACAACAGTGACTCCTGATTTTACTGGTTCATCCGAAGAATGCGGGCGGTAATTACATTTCGGTAAAAAATTTACGTTAGCTTATCTCAAAATTTCAACATCAAAGAAAATAACGTTTATTATTTATTATAAAGAGAACATCATTCTCTATGAACGAAGAACAATGGTATGAATATAAAAAATGGCATAGTCAAGCGCCGATTTCTTCAAAACTAAATGAAAATTAAAAGAAAATTCTGCTCCGTTTACCTGGATCATCAA
Source organism: Catonia carolina (assembly GCA_035578175.1). NCBI lineage: Eukaryota > Metazoa > Arthropoda > Insecta > Hemiptera > Achilidae > Catonia > Catonia carolina. Next base: position 193,003,236 of record JAQMRL010000001.1, on the reverse strand, counting down.
CAGCCAAAATGAAAGTTAACTCAGAAGTGGTTTTTGGACTCGTTTAGATCCGACTTTTGTTTCAGCATAAAAGTGTCTTCTTCTTCTTCTTCTTCTTCTTCTTCTTCTGCCTTTCAAGGATTAGGTATCTCTGCCTGTTCTGAACCTCTCAAATTTGCCCATCTCTTTCTCGGACGTCCTCGTTCTCTCCTGCCCTTCAGCTTATAGCCCAGTGTCTGCTTAGGTATCCTTCCTCCCTCATTCTGTTCATATGCTCTAACCAATTCATTCTGTTCTGAGATACCTTGTCGTTTACAGAGAAGATGTTGAGTTCTTTCCTTATCTCTGTATTCCTGTAACGATCTTCTTTACTACACCTATAAGTGTGTCGAAGAAATTTCATTTCATATGCTTGAAATCTACTTTTCTCTCGCTTTGATAGCACCCAAGTTTCACTGCCATAGAGTAGAGTCGGCACTGCTAATGTTTTATAAAATCTCACCCTCGTGTTTTTACTGGTGCTATTTTTTAAAGTGCGGTTGATAGTTCCGCATATTTGCTGAAATCGGTGCATCTTATTGTAAGCATCTTTATCCTGTTGGTATGTAATGTTGCAACCTAGATACTGAAAGTAGGAGATCTGTTCCAAAATATTATTATCTATAACAATTTTACTTCTGACTGGCTCCTTCCCCCTAAATGTCATTACCTTTGTCTTCTTCGTCGAAACTATCAACTTATATTCTTTGCAGAGTTTGTTCAGCATGAAAAGTGCTCTCTGCAGGTCATCCTCATTCTCCTGTAGCACTATCAGGTTATCGGCAAATAATAGGCAGTTTACAACCCTATCTCCTCCTATGAGAATACTAGAGTGTATTTGAGCCTTCCACCTTCTGATCACGTCATCCAAATAAATATTAAACAAAGTGGGTGATAGACCACACCCTTGTCTTACTCCTCTATTAATAATTACTAAAGGTCAATAAAAAGTCATAAAAAGTCAAAATAAAATTATCTAATTACAGTTTGTCATTATAAAGAGAAAATTATTTAAAAATATCTAAATTTCCGGATGATTCAAAAATCCGCATGAACAGGATCTGATTAAACAGAAAATTACTGTAGTTGAAGATTTTTACTGCCGATTCTTTAAATTTATGTGCTTTCAGCCTTTTTCTACAAAGTATAAACTTTCAAGCCTAATATATAAGCAATTTTAGTCGGTCATTTTAGTCTAAGAAGGTAACTGTAAATTGATAACTAATACTGTAAAAGATTTTATTAGTTCTTAAATAGTTCAACGAGTGAAAATGAACCTAAGTGTAAATTTTATTTTTTCTTCAGGCCTAATTGATCAGTAAGCCTGTACTAAACCAGGAAATTTTACTTCCCAATAAGTTCTAATTAGTCAACCTTTTACTCATGCTCCGTTTATCTGGCTCATCAATAGCCTAAATAAAAGTTAACTCAGAAGTGGTTGTTGGACTCATTTAGATCCGATTTGTCTCATCAACTATCATTATAAGAAGAAAATTATTTTAAAATATCTAAATTTCCGGATGATTCAAAAGCAATATTCGTAGCAATATTCGTATTGAGATGGTAAGCAATATTCGGGCATATTAAATTACTAATTTGACCATTCATTACTGCTAAGTAAACAAGTAAATTAAATTTTGTCTCAACAACACTAGGTATTAGAATAACATCAGAATAGACTTGAATAATAAGAATTGAAATAATTCCTATAAAAAAATTAGGAAAATCTTTTCAATATTTTGTTGTTAAATAATATTGAATACTTCCAGAAACGTGTCAAAAATGGCCTAATCAAGCCCTGATTTCTTCAAAAGTAAATGAAAATTAAAAATACTGCTGATAAAATAAAAATATTTTGAAATTGAATACTAATTTATTTATTTAGCTAGGTACCCATGGGCATACCCATCGATGGGAAGGGGGCAGCTGCCCTCCCTAGAAGAAGAAAAAATGGTTATAGTGATGATACAAAAAAAATTAGGTACGGCGACGGAAAATAATCGGTGTTGTTTACCACACTGAAATGGTATTAAAATCAAGAAGTATCTAGAACGACCATGGCTTGCCCCCCCCCCGCGTAGTTTTGATTCTGGGTACGCCCATGTAGGTTCCTATTTAACTTATTTACTACTAAACAAATAATTTTTGGTCTTTCGCACACACTCTCCGACTCTTAATGAATAAATAAATTATGTTTTATTTAACGTTTATGATTTATTTTATTTGAATACTAGTAAATTGTAATTACTTATTTCAATTTTAACTCTTATCTTTAGAATGTAAGTAAAGTTTCTAGAAAATCATAAGTAAACAAACAGTAATTCAAAGGAAAAGGATGAACACGGTACGTTTTTTTAAATATTACCATTCAGCTGTCGTAAATTTATTTTTCTTGTTAAATAATGATCTTTGCTGTTTATTTTTTCTTGTAGTAGCAAGGTCTTATACGTTTACGTACAAAACAAAAACCGTTCACACAAAAATAATACAATGTACTTCATATAGCTGTTTTGTTTAGTAGTTCAGACACAGACCGAGAGATGGCAAACGTGCCTTGAAGGTGCGCTGCTCTTGACATCGCTGCTACCTAGTGAAGTTTACTTTAACTACGTTCATGTAGTTTGCTGTTTACTCGGTAGAGCGCGTTGGTCGCTTCAACACAACATCTTATATTCCTTGATTGCAAGATCTACATTTTTTCCCCAATGTGTGTAAGCTGCAAACTATTCAGTAGTTTAGAGTAATATGCAACCCCATGACCCAATGAAATGAAAATGATATTTTATGAGGTGTATTCTTGTACAGACTCAGACCAACCTTTCCTGAGAGGTTTAGTTAATTGATTTCCAACCATCAAAGAAAACTGGTAACCAATATCTCGTTTGCAAATACGTATAAAAGTACAGTTTTTGTATTTTTCTTTGTTTTTTTTTTTGTTTTTTCTGGTTACTAGGATTTGAAACATGGAACCTTCGTCCCCGAAAATCTGCTGTTAAACAGCTGACTCAAAGCAACGACTCTGCCGCTAGACTATAGCTAATTACATAAACTCTAATATTAAACATAGTCTTTAATACTTTCTTTGATAGATAAAATTTATTAAAAATAATAAATCTTACAAAAGTTTTCAGCCTTTTAATCTACGAAATTAAATGATTAAATCTAACGAAAAGGAATATTAAAAAACAAATAAAAGGCTAATTTTTTTATTATCTAGACACCAAAATTAGGTTGGCTACATATTCCTAGATTTAAAAAAAAAACAAGAAAAATAAGTAATAGAGATAATGCATAAAAACACAAAATGAACATTACACCTATTGATAATGAATGTTACTGATCATATGAAAATAAAATAAATTTAGAAATTATTTTAGATAAAAAAGACTTTGTAATAAAAGGTTAATCATTATCTAATCTGCTATTTAAGCGAATCCCATCGTATCTAGCCTATTAAGTCTTGTAAAAGTATAGTCGCTGTTGTCCAGTACGTTTATCGTAAAATAATTCGGATGTTCGTTCAGTTTTTGTTGTATGTTCTGCTAAATCGTGTAAGTTCCTGTTTTACCGAGTTAAGCCCTATGTCGGTATAAATAACTTATATTTGTTTCGTATGTACATATTATTCTATAAGAGTATTTTAAAAGCTGTAACTTACTTAAAACTTTAGTTTGAAAACGTTGTACATTTATGTCAGTACTGGAGTTTTTTGTTGTTCCCTAAAGTTAATCCGGTACGTCCAAACAGGCTTCAAAATTTTCTTGTATAGCGTCAGTTTTGAATCGATTGTTAGTTGTTAGAGTCTCGGTTTAACCAAAACATGGTCTCAGTTTCAAGTCCAACTGGCCGTTCGGTCAGAATGTCTTTCTTTCTGACTAGGCTAAACAGAGCGAAAAAGTAATTACAAACACTGCGTTCGCTTATTTAAATTTATCAGTGAATTATAAATTTTATGTATGTATATTTTTAATACGCGTTATTTAAAACTCTGTTCTAAATAAATCAACTTTTGTAGCTGATCAATAGCGGAACTGCATTGTACTGTCAGGACATTGTAATAAAGCTAATATTTTTTAAAATTACTGTAGGCCTAGGTAAACCTATCTATTATTACCAAAAGCAGAGTATCATCCATTTTCATTGCAGTAATAGATTTTTCCACTGACTAACTTTTTAATTATAATTAATGTTACAAAGGTTTTGTTGCTATTTTAAATATTTTCTTCATCGTATTAGATTAACATGGAAATATTTCTAAAAGGAATGCAGTCTTACGAAAAAATTTAATAAAAAAGTTTTCGATAATTTTTTTATTTCGAGAAAAACCAACTCGATGAACTTTTTTGATGTCACCAGGACCTCAAACCTGTTACTTACATGACAGAGCGGTACCTTTAAGTTTTTGTTCTTTCGTATTATTTTTCCCGCAACTTTCAGTGGTTCAATAATATCTGTTAAGTTATTAGTACGAATTTTGAATATAGGCCTAATATTAATGATGTTAATGAGACGGTATATTGCAAAATAGCCTCGCGTGTGCATCATATTGATATCTCTTTCTAAACAAGGACATTCTAATTAATGCGTAGATCTTCAATAATAAGTGACCAGCGTTTATTTTTATCGAAATTTAATATAGTTGTATTCTTAGCAACACCATGAAAAGCCATTGGTACCAACACCCAATTTTGAAAACGATCAATCTGATCCATGAGTTTTCATCGATGTGAATTTGCTAAATCATCATCAGAATATGAATAAATGCAAAAAACTTAAATTTTTTCAAAAAATAACAAAAATTCTGTGTTTTAAAGGCAGTGGAAAATACGCAACACCTATGGTTTCTGACAAGTGGTTTATGTAAGCTAAAAAGGATCTTGAAGGTACTGGAATAAAATTGTAAATAATATTGAATCGTATTAAGTACATGTAGTCTACTATATTAAAGGTATTTACGAAAAACAGAAGAAAGAAGATATCTTTGCAGTGACAGAAAACTTAAAATTTGGGCTGCAGGAAAACTTCTAGCAATATTTAAATTCACTTGACACGTTTAAACGGTAGCCTGTAGTAAACATTTTATCGTAACTTCGATGCGCTTCACAACAACTTAATTTTCCACGCGTTTGAACAGTAATCATAAAATTTACTAAACAATGCATTCTAATTTTACGTACATGAATCAACTAGCAGATATGCACAGAGCTCAGTCTGAGTTCATTCCGAAAAATTGCTTGAGAAGCTCGGATGCAGTTGGCTATTGGTATAGATCAATAAAGGAACTATGTAGATGACTGTCATCACTTTTAAAATAAATCCAAGAGAACTGTAATATAATAATTTTATATTTATTGTTTGGAGTGTAGCATTACACGGGAGTGAAACGTGGGTGATAGGGGCTGTAGAAAGGAAGAGGATAGAAGCTTTTGAAATGTGGTGTATAGAAAAATGTTAAAGATTGGGTAGAAGGAAAAAATAAGTAATTTAGAGGTTCTTAGTCGAATGAATGAAAAAAGGATTATATGGAAGCATCTTACCAAAAGAAGGGATAGGTTAGTGGGGCATATCCTTAAACAGCCAGGTGTTAGTCTATCAATAATGGAGGGTATTATTGAGAAAGTGAATTGTAGGGGGCGGCAAAGGTTAGAATATATAAAGCAAATTAAAAAATATGTAGGGTGTTACAGGTATGTAGATATGAAAATTCTTGAGCAAGATAGAACACCTTGGAGAACTGCATCAAACCAGTCAAAAGACTGATGACAAAAAAAATATTGATTCATATAAGAACTATACATTTCTTCTTAGAGTGCCGACTCCATCAATGTAGATTGGCTTTAATTCTGGTAAACGCTTTTTATCGTGATCCATCCGTAAAAGAGTATATATGTTTACTCAGTTTTTCTAGTCTCTAATATTTCTTAACCGTATAATAATATCAGATGGTAAATACATAATGAAAAACCGTTTTACTATGAAAGATTAGAAGTTTGTAAGATCATTGTAGAATTCTTAGAATCATAAATGATTAAACAGTATCTTATTTAAAACGAATTAGATAAAACCCACAAATGAACTTAAATGAAACGGAGGAGTTACGGACAAGTCACTTTTAAAATATTAAGACTTTCTGAAGCCACTTACATATTGATATCGCTTGTGTCTAGACCAAACTAAAGATTCATTTAATGATTCGTTTATTTATTCATTTGATGCAATTTTATTTTACGTTGATAAACATCGATAAAAAACTAGAGTGTGCTATTAATATTATAATAAAAGTTGTTTATTTATATTAAACGGTTTTGATTTGTTTTATAATAATAAAATTTAATTGTTTTTATATTAGATATGTGAGCGTAAATACATGATGGCGTTAGAGATGACGATAGTATTGCAATATTATTGCGCCGGTGATGGTCGGCGCAATTTTCCTTGCCTTCCTTTATAACATCCGGTTTTATCTTTTGCTATACATTCCCCAGTAATTATCATCGGTTGTTTCTTATTATAAATTCTGTTTGCATCCATATTTTGAAAAACAGGATCTTGTTAATGTCATATTCCGGTCTCTTTGCATATATTTAAATTTACATTTTATAAAAGTTTCCAGCTCGGTCAGGTTCACGTCTTGAAATGAAATGAGTTTAAGCTACCTGCTACAGTAATAATCGTAATAATAACTGTTTAATTCTATCAAATAATAGGCCTACCCAGCCATTTATAATAACATACCTATTACCGTGATGGAGTGTTCTTATCAATAAATTACAGGGCTCTGTTGATCTCAACTTTACTCTTAGTCTTAAGATTCACACTGTCTTACTAAGTAAATACAATATTTTCTACAAAGTTATTTATTTCAAATTACAACACAAAACTCACTTAAGTATATTTTAATTTGTTTTCCCTAATTTATAAATTAAAATTAAATTTATGGTAGAAAAATTAACCTATCCAACTATGGTTTTACACGTTTAAGGGTAGCCTACTTTAAAAACTTCAACTGTATTAGTGTGTTGTTGGCTAATTAAACTATGTGCTATTAACATAATTATATATACACTAATAAAACTATTAAGTTACTAATTAAAACATTATGATACATTAGAAAAATGATAAATCCATAAAATACCATAAATATTTAAATCTATGGATAATTATCCACGATTATTAAACCCTTTTAAAAAATCAATCTGTTATGGGCAAAAAAGTTAATTTGATATAAATTATGTATACTATATTTTTTATTATTAACATTAAAATTTAGGTTGTTTCCTAATTTCTTGTTTTCAATATATTAGCCTCTACGTTAGCAACTCATATTTACTGCTATAGAGGATTTTTCTTTTCTTTTGCCTACATGAATGTATAGGAAGGGAAGTATTATTTTCATGCCGATTTTTCGAAATCCAGTTTTTACCAGGTATACACGTTTTCAGACCCCTGAACCCACAGAAAAATGTTTTTAGCGATTGGTCTGTGTGTGTGTAAAAACTTAAGTTAGATACCACTAGAGGACCCGACAGGAACATTTTCATCAAAATCGGTCAACCCGAAGTAGTAGTTCATTCGTGTCATTTTTCAATTTTTTGCGATTTTCTCAAAAACGGGTCCTACGATTTTTTTTATAAATCGCCTCATTTAGTACATTTGTTATGCTCTACAAGATAGGATAGACGCCATGTTTGCTGAAATTCTGGGGAGGCTGTTAGAAAAATATTATTGTTTTAAGATTACAGCCTTAATATGCATTTTAGGGTACAAGTGGACAAAATGAAAGTTGTAGAAAGTTTTGTAATATCTAAAGTTTTGTTTTAAACATTTGTTTGCATAATTAGTGATTTTCTGTTTTTGTTATGAAAATCTGTAATAAACTGTTTTTTTAAGATTTCAGCCTTATACATTTTCAGGCAAAAGTGTATAAAAATCAAATTTATAGGAAATTAAAAGATCTACAACTATTATATTGAGCATTTTTCTCTACAGAGCCTAGTTTAGCGTGGAAGAGTGATTTTCCGCATTATTAAGCCAAACTAAGGTTGGTTTTCATTTTGCATCATTCATTCATGATTCTGCCCATAACAGACAGGTGGAGTGTCAAATTATTTACACTCAATCTGTTAGTTGCAGGGCTAAAATAAATAGTTCTGTATCTTATCACATGGTCAGCCAATTAAATGACTGAATCATTTAAGAACAGAAGAGGTAGAGGTGTAAAAGACACTAATCAGAGTTATCTCCTCTGAAAGTAATGAATTTTATTATACAGCCAGACCCTGTGGTGAATGAAGTGAAGGTGTCATTTGCAGAGTGGAAAATATGTGCTTTTCAGAGGGCCCGGCATGCTGATAAGTGTACTTTTCCACTCAGTGAGGAAGGCAATGGTAAACCACCTCACTCCTCGTTTTACTTAGTAAAACCTCTACAGGTTCAAACCAGCCTTTTGGCTGATGACCTAAACAACAACATTCATGATTAAAATAAGGTTTCATTTGAGGTTAGTTTTTTTGTTTATTTCTAATGTATTTTTACTAATGTTAGGTTATATTGTCCATTACTTGCATTGGCAAGAAATGTTGTGTGAGAGTTTCACACCAGATTTTTTAAATTAAATTCTAACAAGAATGCTAAAGAAAGCTTTGAACATGTTTTCGCTGCTCCCTTAAAAATTTAGACGATTAAAATGTGACTGTTAACACTAATGCAAAATTTAAGAAAAAATGGAAACACCGTCGATGGGTGGTCATTTCCTCATTTGTGACAAATGGGTCCTCATTTCGTTTATGTTAAATTTTTGTAATTTTCACCCCCAGCTCATTTTTAAACCAACGTTCAGGCACAAATGTATACACCTGATTTAGTCAATAACTAAGTAAGTAAAAGTCACTAATTTATTCAATAATTACATAAATTGTTTATGGCATTCTTTAATATTATGAATCTTATAATTCAAGTATAAGGTTGATGTAACATAATCTAGAATACGGTAGCCAAAAAGATACGCAGAGACTTGTATTAGACTAAACAATATTTTTAAGAATGAAACGGGGAGAAAATAAAAAGGTAAAGTATAGACCAAAAGGAAGAGTCAGGAAAAAGGACATTAAGGTAGTTTTTCATAGGCTGAAAAGAAAAACTGTTCCTTATGATATAACATAACGGCCATATCTCCCTTGAATAACCTTTTCCCTACATAACACCAAAGACACGATACATTACAATATCCTGTTTGATAACACACATAAACATACACACGAGATGCGCTCACCTACCAATACTTAACGTTCCCTCCTATTATCTGTCTATAGTTTACTATTAGAGTTTGTCATAGATCAAAAACATTTAACCTAAAATTCAGAATACTTTAAAATTTGTATTAGTTAATGTGATATTTATAATTGCTGACAAATATTTATATTTACAAAAATTCTGGTGTGAAACACTCACACAACTTTCTCTTGCCAATGAAAATAGTTAACAATATAACCTAAAATTAGTAATAAAACATTAGAAATAAAAAAAACTAACCTCAATAAACATAACCTAATTTTAATTATGAGTGAAAGACGTAAAATGAAAATCTACCTCAGTTAGATTTAAAAACACGGAAAACCACTCTTCACGCTAAACTAGGCTCTGTAGAGAAAAATACTCTAAATAAAAGTTGTAGATCTTTTAATTTAGACTAAATACGGTTATTATAACTTTTGTTGTAAAATACATACTAGGGTTAAAATGTTAAAAAATTGATTTTTTTACACATTTTCGGGAGAAGAAAAACAGAAAATCGCTAATTACCCCTACACTAAGCGTTTTACAAAAAAATGTTACAAATACATGCTTAAGGATTTTAAATTCTCTACAACTTTTATTATATACATTTTTGCGCTGAAATGCATATTAAAGCCGCAATCTTAAAACAAAAACAATTCCTTTAGGAGAAAACAGCCTTCTCAAGAATTTCAGCAGACATGACGCCTACCCTATCTTGTAGAGCGTACAAAATTTAGTAAATGAGGCGATTTTAAAGAAAAACGTAGGAGCCATTTTTGAGAAAATAGCAAAAAGTGAAAAATGACACTAATTAACTACTACTTCCGGATTGCCAATTTTGATGAAAATGTTTGGGTCGGGTCCGGTGGAAGTATCTAACTTAAGTTTCAAGTTTCAAGTTCGAACGATGTTCCATTCTTGAGATATTCTGTTTACATACACTCACACACACCCACACAAGCACGCACATATGCACACACACAGACCAATCGCTAAAAACATGTTTTTGGGGGTTTAGGGGGTCTGAAAACTTATAGAAACGGTTATATGTAGACAGTGATGCCGACATGTGAAACGTTATTACCGGTTTTGAAAGAAAGGCTAAATTTTAGTTGGAAACTTTGTACGTTAAGAAAATTTTTAAAGGAAATGGGGTTTAATTGGAAAAAGTGTTGGTCACAACGAAGTATATTAATTGAAAGGCAACATGTGGTTAACAAACGGTACAATTGAACGGTAGTAAAATATAGTGTCTCACTGTGTAGATTGGCAGCACTGTCACATTTCTCTTCCCTTCCTCACAGCCTATCTATACGCAAAAGGCATTATCGTGACTCGTTATCTATACAGATAATCTACTATTTACCCATAAAATTTTGCCTAGTATGCCAGCCGCACTGGCGTAGTTGGTAACGCGCTCGCCTCTCATCATGTGGTCTTGGGTTCGAATCCCATTCAGGCACGGCATATTTTCATACATTACAAAAAATCATTTCATTTTTCACCGTGTGCATTAGCAGTAATTCCAGAACAGTCGGACGTTAAATCAAAAAAGCATTGCAATGAATTTTAAATATTTATAGAACAATACATTTTCTTTTGTAATTCTTTTATCCCTAATGTATGTACGTTCTAATCTGTTTAATTTAGAATAATAAGCAACCCCCATGATTCAATAAGATGAGAATGATAAGTATAACGTGTAAATGAGGTGTAGACTTGTACAGATTCAGGCCTAACATTCTTAAGAACGTTAGAACGTTAATTGAACCCAAAGCAACAAAGTACACCGGTAACCACTGTCTGATATTCAAATCCGTATAAAAGTCTACCTGGTAGAGTCTACCTTACTAGAATTTGAACCACGCAAGTTCTTTGTCTCGATGCTTCGTCTCCGAAAAACACCTCTACTGTTTAACAGTTTAACTGTTTGACTGTTTGATTGTTTGATTGTTTAATTGTTTGACTCTTTAACTGTTTAACTTTTTAAATGTTTGACTTTTTAACTGTTTAACTGTTTGATTGATTGACTGTTTAACTGTTTGATTGTTTAACTGTTTACCTGTTTACCTGTTTGACTGTTTAAATGTTTAACTGTTTAACAGTTTAACTGTTTGACTGTTTAACTATTTAACTGTTTTTGTACTGTTTAACAATTGACTCGTTGCAACAACTTAACCATTAGATCAACCTGGTGGGTTTCTTTCGGACAGTAAAAATCAATAAGTATTAATAATATGCATGGATTTACTATTTTAATTATTTAACAGTTAGGCCTACTTAAAATAAATTAAAAAACATCTTCTTTGGTCCTCTAATAAACTTGATGGCAAAGCGGAAAATCCCAGGTTAGAGATTGAAAAAGTTTCACAGGGATTAACCCTTAAGTTATTGTTCAGCACCCTTAACGGTCGATAATAACCAAGTGGTATGAATAAAAAAAATATATTCATCAATGTGTTACCCAACTAATGAGTGATATTTTAAGTCTGCTTTTATCGGGTATTCGGAGGGTGAGTTACGAAAGAGACTTACTGTTGAATTTTAGACTACTACAATACATCACTACATCACACTACTTCAGTAGTTTAAATAACTTAATTAACAGTAAGTAATCAATTATACCTAACTAATCAAAAGTTTTCGTCTCCTTTCCAATCAGTTAAAATAAATAGGCTTACTGAGTTTAAGAGATAAATAGGCACTTATATTGATTGCAGATGAATAAAATCATGTTATATTTTTTTAAATTTTATTAATAAATTAGATATATTTTTGCTTTTTTGTTAATAGGGAAGGTTTATTAACAAGGAAAATCCTGTTTTTATTCGTATTAAAGGTTACATTTTAATGTAATGCAAGTTCTAAAATCAATTTTATAGAAAAAAACCTTTATAATCTAAAATTATATAAATGATTGTTATATTTTATTAAACCAATTGGTTCTCATCTCCATTAACTAGACTAAATTTTAATATCTTGTTTGTTTCGGTATCTTTTACTTCTACGTAGCATAGAATATCAAATTTAGTAAGCTATTAACACAACACTGGTAAACATTTTGGCGACATAAACGACGATTTAAAAGTTAAAATGATTAAGAAATTCTTATAATTAACGAAACAAATATTTTATTTGACAACCATAATATTTTTTCAAAAAAGTAGGTAGGCTACTGCATCAAAAAGATAATTTGTTTATTTCTCAAAAGGAAATAAATTCTGGTTTTATTTCGTGTATTTAACTCAAAATTAAACACTTAAATGCATATCTGGTAAATTCTCGATAAAGAGAATCTAAAATAAAAAGAATATTTAATTTCCATTTCAAAGTTAAATTTACTTAATTCTAATTCCTCCAGATGCAAACAATAAAAGAAAATGTATATATATCAATTTTATTTTTCTATAAATATTTTATGCTAGAAATAATTAATTAGAGAATTTGTACCGGTGTTGTAATCCGGTAGTCAGATGTCTTCATAGGATAGAGATCTATTGGTCACACCATCTTTATTCATGCTGTAAGACATGCATTATTTAAATTAAGAATGTTAAATCGTTTATCTGTCTCTTTTTTTTGTCCGCTTTATCGACAGTATTTTTTATCGCCTAACTTCTAAGTATTGCTGCTCATATTGTGTCTAAAGTAGGCCTACCAAATGAACAATTGAATAAAAATAAATAACTTTTTTATTGAAAATTAAATAAAATTAAATATGATTGATAACTAAATAAATCCACTTCACTCCTCGTTTTACTTAGTAGAACCTCTAGAGGTTCAAACCATCCTTTCAGCTGTTGATCGAAACAAAAATGAAAATTTAGTACCGTTATTAAAAATACTATAACAATTTCTGAATATGACGCTAAGGTTCCAAAACCTGAACTACTTTTACTTGCAATCATCACTACAGTCCTACAATTGGCCAAGAAGATCCTTTGACCAGAGGCGTTTTACATGTATGTGATGAGTACTCGGTATCACCCTAGTATATATGTTTTCTAAGAGAGGGTTGTCATGTAATTCAAATGTGTCGTGAATCGTCTTGTATAATTGTTTCGTGACGTACTGCGATTTGTAAGTCTTTGTGCAACATTGAGTTTGTAACGTAAAAGAGGCATTGCGTCATCGCTCGTAGAATCTTGTTTTGAATCGCTTTTATGTTTCGTTAGTGAAGGTTTAGCAGATCCCCAAAGTTGAAATCCATATGTCCAGATCGGTCTTATGGCTGCCTTGTATATTGTTAATTTATGTGTCGTGTTTAATTTAGAACGTCTACCGAGTAAATATTTCAGTTAATAGAAGCGTGTTTTTGGTATGTGTAACATGTGCGTTCCATGTAAGTTTTCTGTCTAATTGTGAGCCTAAATAGCGTGTTTAAGTAGTGTAAGGCAGTGGAATATTATTAATGTAAACGGTTGAACAGTTGTGTCGTCTAAGAGTAAAATGTCGTTTGTTTTCATTAATTTTTGTTTTCCATAGTTTAAGGCATGGCTCTATCAGGTTTAAGTGGATTTGTGTCTTTCGAGTTGCAATTTCAGGTTCGGCATCTAACGTAAGAACTGCCATATATTACTATTATAATAACTACTACATTATTTTAGTATCAGCATGAAAATTTGATTAATCTTGTATCACAGTATTTTTCACCTGGTTTAGGGAATTCAAATTTATCCGAATAAATGTAGTGTATAATATTTTTTACTATTTTAGAAAGGGGTAATGTATTTTATAAAGGGTGGATTAACGTTAAAAGCTATTTTTAGTGTTTGTATAGTACGATGTAGGGTTACACTGAGCTCATACGTCATTCAAATCACTCCTTTTAAGTCATAGTTTTTCCGGCAGAATGATAAGAGACGTAAAGGATCATAAACAAGTTCCTTAGATCAATTCCCCCACCCTTAATATATCGATCGCGACGTCATTTCGCGATATTACAAATTGTCATTCTAACCATTTTACTTTTTTGTTATTCTTTATAATCTTAAACTACTTGCTGTGAAATATAACATCGTAAGGAATTTTATGTGTAATTTCCTTATTTTTAAAATTTCTTTCTAACATTATCGAGTTCATTAAAAATGTTCTCTTTCATTCACCTTAATTGTTTTTTCTTACAAATGACACAAATTTATGCCATAGTTATAAAATTAAGTTTACAAGGAAGTATTAATAATGTTCACGATTATTAAACAAAAATACTATTTTCTTTCTAATTTTATACATTTTAATTTTTAATTTGACTCAAAAGGTTTTTTACATTTCATGTACGCTATCTTATTTAATTTAACGTCTCTGCGTCTCGTGATTTTGGTTAGCCTATGTGTCACCTGCAGGATACTTTAATTTTCTTATTGAAAAGAAACATTATGTAGTCCCTATTGTAAAACCTTGATAATTCGAAATAACTGTGACTAGAGAAACTGTGAACGGTGAAAGTGTATTCAATAACATGCGTACGTTACATTTCAATAATGTAGAGTAAAAATTGTACATTACTAGGCCTACAGTCGGTGTTGGATGCGTTTGAATGATCAAACGTTTTCATTTTACGAACGTTAGACTTTAAAAGTGAATGTTAAATAAATCATAGTAATACCCAATAGCATCTTAAATTTTACACAGACCAGTTAATAAAATTTTAATAATTTAATTTCGACGGGATTTTTACAGAAAAGTATATTTGGTTAAATTAATTTAATTACATTATAATCTTAAAAATGCAATATTCTTTAAACTAATACAAACTGCCTGATCAGTCAACTAGTAGAAAGTTGCTTTTATTTGTCAAGTAACGTTAGTTCAACGAGCGAATTCGTATGGTGATCCGCTGACAATCATACATTAACCAACTCATTTGGGTGTCCATGTTAAAACTCACACCACTAACAAGATCCAGTATAAGTAGAAGCCAAGTTAAAATGCTTTTTTTAAAATACAAATATTATTCGACAACAAACTAAAGCAGAACTATTTCTCTACACATTATCATAAATATTACATTAGGCGAATTTGAAAAAAAAAATTAAACTTATTGTGGAACGTCCAATTAATGTCTAATTGATGTACCCTAGTGTTAAAAGTAGGTAACGTAGTGTAAATGTACAAACAGAATGTTTTATCAGTTTTCTTTCTAGGAATAAAATCATATCAAATTGTCAGTTACTAACGAAATACACGAAATATTTGTTGTTGTTGTTTAGGTCAACAGCCGGAAGGCTGGTTTGAACCACTAGAAGCTTTATTAAGTAAAACAAGGAGTCAGGTGGTTTACCATTGCTTTCCTCACTGAGTACAAAAGTAGCCTATGCTTATCAGCATGCCAGGCCCTGCGAAAAGCATCTACTCCGCACCCTGCAAATGACACCTTCACTTCATTCACCACAGGGTCTGGCTGTATAATGAAATTCGTTACTGTCAGAGAAGATAGCTCTGATTAGTGTCTTTTACACCCTCACCTCTTCTGTTCGTAAATAGTTCAGTCATTTAATTGGCTGACCACGTGATAAGAAACAGAACTATTTTTTGTTGCCCTGGAACTAGCAAATCGAGTGCGAATTATTTAACACTCCACCTGCCCGTTATGGGCGATGAAATGCTTAGTATACATATTTTACGTTTCTATTAAGTAATTTAATATTTCTCGATACTTTTTGTAATTATTCCACAGTATTTGTACGACTGTATGAAACTAATAAAAAAATTTAACTCTAGCAGCTAACACGTATTATTACTTCCTTTTTTTTTAATTTCTTAAGATTTGGTCTGGACCTTTAGAAAAGATCTTTAAATAGAAGTATTTTGAATGAAACTAATTAAACATTTTAAATCAAACAGTAAATTTCGAGTTGTTATTTTAAATAAATAGTGGCTTGCCGGAAAGCATAAAGTGGTCCCACTTTATGATAAAAAAGTAAGTATGAAAAAATTTATAGATCATAATTAGAATTGGATTAATTTTTTAACTTTTCCTTATTTTGTTATAATTAAAAAATATTTTTCAGTGTTATATAACTGGGTGTAGAAACTTGGAGCTTGAACAGGACGACTTCACGCCGGCTAAAGGCTTTTGAACTGTGGTTGTATAGAAGAATATTGAGAATTTCGTGGACGCATAAAGTCACTAATGTTGAAGTTTTGTTGAAAATCACAAGAGTATGACCAAAATTGTTAAATGACGTAAGCTGTAGTACTTCGGTCATGGTATGAGAAATCAAAAAATATATGATCTACTGCAGCGCATTCTACAGGGGAAAATAGAGGGAAAGAGAAATCCTGGTAGAAGAAGAAATTCCTGGCTCGCCAATTTGAGGACCTGGTTCGGTAAGAGCTCCACGGAATTGTTTCGGATTGCCATTAATAAGGTCAAAATATCTATGATGATTGCCAACATCCGAACCGGATTGCACGACAAGAAGAAGATTATACTAACAACTAACGAATGAAACGAAGAAAATTAATTAAAAAATTTACGTTATGGCTTAGAGAAGAACACAATTCAGTAGTGAGATTCCGAAAAGACTTTGCAAATAGACTGTTAATTAAATTGCCGCATTGGCGCAGTTGGTAATGTGCTTGCCTCTGATCATGCGGTCTTGGGTTCGAATCCCATTCAGGCATGGCACATTTTCATACGTTACAAAAATCATTTCATCCTTCACCGTCTGCATTAGCAGTAATGGTAAAACAATCGGCCGTTAAACCAAAAAATAAAAAATAAAATAAAATAAATGAAAAATTGTTAATTAAATTTGATGATGTTTTGAAAAATTGAGATTACAACATTTAGAAAAAACTACTACCTATTGAGATTTCTGCTCCAGGAACGTTCGAAATCTCAAAGTGAGTTATCAGATAAATTATTAGGTGACACAAGTTTACTAGTTAGTAAGGATTGTGTAATAGTTTCTTCTGAAAACGTCTCCACAATCATTGAAACGTGTCATTTTTGTATAGAATTTTTAGATTATCATGCTGGATGGTGGATCGCATTTAAGTGAAGAAAATAGGTTGTATTAATCCACTACAGAAGCTATTAAGCATTATATTCTTTCTAAATTAAAAATTGAAAACTTTAATTAATAAAGCCCATATTTTATTTTATTTCAAAGTCTTTGCTTTCAACAAAAATGGAGTAATTGTTCTCCCTTTGTTTATAACCTCACTTATTTATTGCTTCTACAGCAGCTACTACGCGCAAGTTTGTAGTCGACGGTACTACGGCACCCTACATGGAGAAATGGGAACCGGAAAGCTCCGTTAGTCGACCACCACCTCATTCGAGATTAATCGAACTGAACCAGCAAATTATCAATCGATTATTTTATATTGAAATATTAAACTACCGACCAAACCAAATGAGATGACCCAACAGTAAACGACTTCCCTGCCCTAAAATAACAATCATCTTTTTAACTTATTTTCGCGAAGCAGAAAAAAATTGTTAGTCTACATTTCTTTATTACTTTTTTCCTTATCGTAGGACGAACACACTACCTTTAATCTTCCTCTAAACCTTTCTTTAATTGCTTTTAATTTACCTTTCTTTTCGAAGCTTTATTAATTAAAACCATAATAATTTTTATGTTTCAAACATACTACAAAAAAAATTTCGTATTAATATTAATAATGTATTTAGGATACACAAAATTTCTGATAATTGAATAAATTTCTATAAAAAACCCGTACCTAAAAGATATAGTATAACTTTGTTCAACAAAATCCATAAAAAGTCCAGACAAATGAAATATATTTGATACGTCAGACTCGCAGTATTATCAATACCCGCGGGATTCTTATATAAGTTAGTTTAAAGGATTATTTTCTTCTCTTGTAATTTTGTTAAGTAAATTTATTTTTTTTATCATTCGATTTCTTGGTTCTGTTTTTATTCGATTGTAACTAAATTAACTCATATTTGTCAAAAATAATTAGTAAATAATAGACTATATTTTATTATATTTCACGAAAATTATTGTAACAATAGTAAAATTCTTTTATGCTTGCAGAAGCTATTAATTCGTAACTAAAAAAATCTGGTATGAACACTCACACGAATTTCTCTTGCCAATGCAAATAATGAACAATATAACCTAACAGTAGTAATAAAACATTAGAAACAAACAAGAAACTAACCTCAAAAACATAACCTAATTTTAATCATAGTAAGTGAATAATGCAAAAGGAAAACCAACATTAGTTTGGGTTAATAATACGGAAAATCACTTTTTGACGCTAAACTAGGCTCTGTAGAGAAAAATGCTTAAATAAAATTTGTAGATCTCTTCATTTTCTATAAATTTTATTATATACACTTTCGTTGTAAAATGCGTACTAAGGCCAAAATCTTAAAAAATATATTTTTCTTTACAGGTTTTCATGGGAAAAAACCAGAAATCACAAATTACCGCTAAACTAAGTGTTATACAAAGAAATGATATAAATAAAAGTTTTAGATTTTTAAATTATCTACAACTTTCATTATGTATTGGTTTGCCTTAAAATGCATATTATCTTATTATCTATAAATGCATACAATCTTAAAAACTCATTTTATCTACGTAAGAACAGCCTTTCCAAGAATTTCAGCAGACTTGACGCCTACCCTACCTTGTAGCGAATAAAAAATGTATTTAATGAGGCGATTTTTTAAAAAATCATAAGAGCCGTTTTTTAAATAACCCCAAAAAAGTTAAAAATTACACGAATGAACTACTACTTCCGGTTGGCCGATTTTGATGAAAATGTTCGTGTCGGGTCGTCTACGGTATCTAACTTAAGTTTCAAGTTTCAAATTCGTAGGATGTTCCGTTCTTGAGATATTTTGTTCACACACACGAGCGCGCGCACGCACATAGACACACACACACACACACAAACTTACACCAATCGCTAAAAACATGTTTTTTCGGGCTCAGGGGATCTGAAAACGAGTATATCCGGTGAAAATTCAATTTCGGAAAATCGACATGAAAGCAATACTATCTTCCTAGATATTCATATAGGTTAGAGAAAGTAAAACACAGGTTCATTTCTTATTTCACAAGAAAAAACTTTTTCTGTAAAAATCTTTTCTGACACTCGTTCCACCATATACCAATTTTTAAACAAATTCCTTATTTAAGAATTAGTAATATCTAGGAGCACTGCAAACACTAAAATACTTCTTTCATTGTAGAAGTAAATTTAAAATTTCACCTTAAATATTTTAGAGTAGAAGTGAATCGCTTCTATTGCATAAATATCCTTGCCTATGTATAACGAGTAAAAGACTTTTACTCGGGTATTTTACCTTTATCGCATGAGTGAGTAGTTGAAAGACTACCGCTAAACTAAGTGTTATACAACACTTAACTTCTTATAAAAAAAAAATTTTCTTATAAAATTAAAAAGTGTAAACTAAGTGTTATACAAGAATCACAAAAGATCTTTTAGGTCGCGGTGAGGAGGGGCTGCAGAAGCCTGAACGCCCTGGTTGTAAAGAAGAAGAAGTGTTATACAAAGAAATGATAAAAATAAAAGTTTTAGATTTTTAAATTATCTACAACTTTTCTTGTTCTTTGTTTTCTTGTTCTTTTAAAAATAAATACTAATGATAGTTTTCATTAATTTTATAGTTTATAATAAATTTAATTCAAATTTTAAAACAATATCATACACATGAATAAAAATATCAATAACGTATCAAATAAATAAATCTACTCTGGGCCGCCTCCGTGACCCAGTGGTTACCGTGCTACGCTGGAAAGCAGAGGTTCCGGGTTCCCAGCCAGGGTCAGGAAAATTATTACAAGTTCAAACTCACTGTTCCTCTTCATGTTATTAGTGGCCACGGTAGTTGTTTGATTCCCAGCCAGAAAAAAATATTACAAGTTCAAACTCACCGTTCCTCACTCAACGTAGTCGCTTAAAACCAAGATGTTGATACGACAAAATAAACGTTAAAAAATCTGCTGTGAATAATTTCAATTTTTTGAAAAAAATATTCAAAAACGGATATAGAATATAAAATGTAAAGAAAATAATACAGATATTACTACTTTCAATTTCACCTGCCCATAACAGGCAGGTGGAGTGTTAAATTACTTGCACTTGATCTGCTATTTCCAGGGCTACAAAAAAAGTTCTGTTTTTTATACCCCATGGTCAGCTAATTAGCTAATTATATGACTGAAGCATTTAAGGATAGAAGAGGTAAAGAGGTAAAAGACTCTAGTCAGAGTTATCTCCTCTGCGAGTAATGAATTTCATTATACAGCCAGACCCTGTGGTCAATGAAGTGAAGGTGTCATTAGCAGGGTGGAAAGTAGGCTACATGCTTTTTAGGGTGCCTGGGATACTGATAAGCATACTTTTCCACTTAGTAAGGAAAGCGATGGTAAACCACCTCACTTCTCGTTTTACTTAGTAAAGCTTCTAGAGGTTCTAATCAGCCATTCGGCTGTTGATCTAAACAACAATTTTACCATATTAGGTTATGCAGTAGACCCATATATTTGCATACGAAACAAAATACAGCGTAGAAAAAAAATGTATTATTGTATGACACATCTTAAAAGATTGTAACTGAATTACAACACTCGTAAATATTACTTCTTACTGCAGGCTATTGTTTTGTCAAAACCTTAATAACACCTTAAGATTGAATAAAAAATTTAAACAAATTGTAAATTAAATAGAAAACTAATATTGTTTAAAAGGATCCATTTAGCCTATTTGCAACAAACAGCATATAGTATACGTCCATTTTACTTATGTTCCAACGTAACTTAAACATGACACAATATGAATCTTTATATTAAATTGACTAGACAGAGAATTCTTATCTAGAAAATCTATTAGCGTGTCATCCCTCCCACCGAAGCGGTCAGAATACAAGTCGTAGATTATAGATCTACCACTACTTTATCCATTAGTGTTCCAAAATCGTTTCCCACCCTCTTAGCGATTCTTCATTACACAACGGTTTAAAAAAATTAGTCCTAGATACCAAGGAAGTCAAAGATCACTTTTATGCAGCCAGTTCCGTTAGTTCATCGTATCTCAGCGGGTATTAAATCTAAAGAAAAGAGTGTGATGCGTTGCAGACGCTTTTAGCTGGATTAACTTATCTCTGTGATAATTTTATTTTGTGTCACTTAGTACTGAATAAAGGATAAAATTTATGTACAATGTAAAATGTGGACTAATAAATGCTCTGACGCCACCACCAAGACTAAAATATGCACGCGTGCGTGCATATGTGTTCTTGTAGATTTATAATTGTATAAATATACGTATTTACGAAAGATTTAAGTGTGTGCGTGCGAGCTGAGGTCCGTTATGTTGCCTGTACTGGGCGGGGTACGAGTTAGACTGGTTTGTGACCATTCAGTTGTGCCAACACACGGCTGTTAACACAGCTTTGACCACCTCTCAGTTGAAATTATGGACACTGACTGATAAGTTTGTTGGTGGTGTATTTGTTGCCATCATGATCTTAATAAATTTTTCGATATTTTGTCTCTCCCAAGAATATTGTGAAAATATATTGTAATAATTTAAATAATTGGTTATTATTATATTAACGAGATTTTTTTTAAATTACTGAACTAAATTGATTACAAATTTACTGACTGGCTCATTTATAGAAAATTTCAGGGAATATAGAAAGTCACTGAGGCAATCTGATGTCTGACCTCAGATTTTATATTTAAGCTGATAATGCAAGTCAGCTTAATTCTAAATTCGATAACTGTACATTTATACTTATTTACAATCTATTCTCAAATATGTAGAATACACTAACACTTTGTATAAAATTCGGCGTATTATTTTAAAAACCAAAAATTCTTTGTAAAATTTGATGGGTGCAGTAAATTATTTATTTTCTTGTATATTTCTTAAAATAAAAATACGCGCGCGCGCACACACGCGCGCGCACACACACACACACGCGCGCGCGCGCGCGCACACACACTCACACACACACACACACACACACACACACACACACACAGCCAATCACTAAAAACATATTTTTGGGGTTCACGCGACCTGAAAACGTGTATATCCGGTGAAACCTGTATTTTTTTTAAAATCGACAAGAAACAATACTTTCCTTCCTTTTATATTCATTTAGGGCAAGAGAAAGTAAAAATGAAATAGAATTTATGGGTTATGATTTTAATGAAATTAAATTTAGGTCAGAATATTTGTTGTACTGATTTTCTAAAAGAAGAGTCTGTCAATTTGAAATAAGTTAAAAAAATTTAATATTTGTAAAAAAGTTAAAAATTTATAATCGATGAATTTATAGGGTGTTAAATTTTACACATCCATAAGCCTTTATTTATAAAATTTACATCAAACAATAAACTCATAATAATACCTTTACATTATAATAATTCGTAATTTACACCATTAAATTAATAATTTATTTGAAGAACAGATAAATAAAATAAATGCTGGTTTACTTTTATTAGCTCAATAGTTTATCGTCACGGCCGCTACACTCCGTTAAGTCAAATACATTTCAAACATAGCTTTGACAGTCCTCACATTAAGCTTTTATACTCTTACTTATTGCCGAAAATAAACTATTCAATAACTGAATTTATTAATTACATTTATGTATTTACTAAGACAACCGACACACGTCTGGCTTCTTCCTCGGTTAGAACCAACAGGCCGATACTAGCCTGTTGTTGTTTAGGTCATCAGCCGAAAGGCTGGTTTGAACCTGTAGAGGTTTTACCAAGTAAAACGAGGAGTGAGGTGGTTTACCATGCCTTCCTCACTGAGTGGGAAAGTACGCTTATCAGCATGCCGGGCCCTCTGGAAAGCACATATTTTCCACTCTGCAAATGACACCTTCACTTCATTAACCACAGGGACTGGCTGTATAATAAAATTCATTACCTTCAGAGGAGATAACTCTGATAGTGTCTTTTACACCTCTACCTCTTCTGTTCTTAAATGATTCAGTCATTTAATTGGCTGACCATGTGTTAAGAAACAGAACTATTTATTTTAGCCCTGCAACGAACAGATTGAGTGTAAAAATTTGACACTCCACCTGTCTGTTATGGGCAGGATACTAGCCTACCATTGGCTTAATTACTGTACTTAGTAATTTTTTATTTAAATAGTTTATAAATGAAATTTTACTTGCTGTTTAATTTTAATTGCCTTTAGTATATGATTAAATGTTCAGTTTCATTATTAGGCTAATAATTTTTCACTGTTTGTAAATTATAAATCACAAGTTGAAACATTGTTTATTCTCAGAAATCACTAATAAAGGCTAAATAAAATATTGTTTTTTTTATATTTTAGTTCATCAACACTGAGATTATTATAATTTTTTGTAATATTCATTCAACGTAGATATTATAAAGTTAACCTGATTTCTTGACAAATAATTTGTGAATTTAAAATATATATATAAGTTATTTTTTAATCGGTTCAAATAACCTACAACATAATTTATATATAGATTGTATCACTTCAACTGCTGTTATAATAATTTATTTTTATTTTTTGTTATTATGAGGATTACAGTCATGAGGTTTACAGTATTTGTACGTATAATAAGCTTTGAAGTGAAGGGAATTCTGGCAATTGTACACTTTCAACCTGTCTTCTCATATAATAAATAAAATGTTAATAATTAGCTCAAACTAAAGGCATTCCTTAATTATATTTTATTCTTTAAAAGTTTCAACATCGTTAATTTTTGGAAACGTACCTATTCCCTAAGGTGAAATCTGCATTAAAAGGGACTAGATTTGAGTCTGTGGAAGCTGTAAAAGATAAAGCGGCACGTGTCCTGAAGGAGCTGACAGAAGATGACTTCCAGCACTGTTAACGTACAATACGCGTGTCTTCTACCTATTCCCTAAGGTGAAATCTGCATTAAAAGGGACTAGATTTGAGTCTGTGGAAGCTGTAAAAGATAAAGCGGCACTTGTCCTGAAGGAGCTGACAGAAGTTGACTTCCAGCACTGTTTCCTACAATGGAAAATTCGCATGAAGCGTTGTAGGGATAGAGAAGGAGTGTATATTGAAGGTGACAATAAGTGATTATGTAAAAAATAAAAATAAAATATTTTACAACGTCAGTCTCGTTATTTAATAGCTGCACCTCAACAAATCAAGCTCATACATGAACATACAGGGTTAAATAATAAAGGAATAAAAACTATTAAAATAATCATACAAGCGAAAGGTAACTCTTAAATAGGTCTAAATTGTGTTATAATTGATAAACTAATACACTTATTGAATAGAAATTAATGTTTTCATTATTCATTGACAAGATAATCAACACGAGTGTAATATTCACGTGAAATTTTTGTAGTAACCCTAAGGCAAGTTAAGTTGACGTAGACTCTACTTGTGTACTAATTGTAAGAGTATTACTGTAGTAGTAAATATAAACCGGCTTTTTTACTCAATAAATCTAATGATGATACGCAGTAACTTAAACAATTTTTTTCTTACTTTACTTATTTCGTATTATTAGCTAAGAAAATATTTTCATGAATGAGAGGATTTAGATAACGCATTTCATTCAAACTAGAACAATAATAATTTAACTTTCATGAAATTTTGTAGTTCATAAATTATTTGTATAACTACTCTATAAATTCAAATTATTTACTTACCGCTTCCTTTATGACATAAATAATATTGTACTATGTAATAACATTTTGTAACATATTTTTATATATTTGTGCTATTACATTGTAATGGAAAACTAAATTTTCTGGTGGTGACTTTTTTTGTCATCAGTCTCTCGACTGGTTTGATGCGGTTCTCCAAGCTGTTCTATCTTGCGCAAGTCGTTTCAAATCTACATACCTGTAACACCCTACATCTTTTGTAATTTGCTTTATAATTATATTCTAATCTTTACCTCCCCCTACAATTTACTCCCTCAATATTAACCTCCCTCTATTACTGATAGCCCAATACCTGGATGTATTGTGCTAATTGTCCTAATAACGTCGGTTTTAGGTCTTGCTAATTTTCTGTGAAAATGTTGATAACATTGTTTTATTGTATCGAATACATAAGAAACTTGTAGCTAATAGCGAATAGTCTTGTTTTGTACGTACCAAGGGGAACCCATTATAATTAAAAGTGCTCTGGACTGGCAGGACTGTACTTTAAATGAATTTAATGTAGACTATTAATTACAAAACTTTATTTTTCTTTTAATTTTGATTAGAAAAATAAAACTATGACTTACTGTTTAGAAAAAACGTTTCTGTGTAAAACTTTCATTATCTAACAGGCTAGACGTTTACTAGAAGGACCCAGAAGATACAAATCTGTTATAATTAGGGTAATAAGTATCTACAGCTCTAGGGGTTTGTAAACCAGTTTTTCCTTAAGTGAAACCATTTTATTCTTGTTTTACGTCCGACTGTTAAACCCACTAAGGCTAATGTAGGCATTGCAGGTTGATAGATGAAAAAGAGTGATGAAATATTACCAGACCTGACTGGGAATCGAATTTAGGACCCCTGGCACAAAAGCAAATAAATCAAATAAGTTTTTTATTAAAGATATAAAATAATAATAAAAAACATTTTGTAAACAAATCATGAAAGTGTTGTAAATATTTGTGAGTTGTTTTCAATTAAAAAATTAACAAAAAGTGGTATAAATTATTATGAAAAGTTTTTAAATTGAACTCAAATTTTTCTTACTGTTTAAAATTTCTATTCTTAAATAAATTATTTCCGCTAAGCCTTGATCAGATCATCTTGATTAATTAATTTTTTGTGGTAGATGTTTAGTAAAACTGTGATGTGCACAATTTCAAAAAAGAAGAGTAGTAAATTAACTATTGTTTTAAAATACTTGAAAGTTTAAAACTCAAAAAAATCAAGAGTATTACAGTACGCCTTGTGTAATATGCAAGCCTAGTTTGTACGTAGGCTGTGTTATATTAAAATAGTTTTAACATAATTAATAAAGTCGTCATTAACTCTCAAGAACAGGGTAATTTAAATTTAAATTCCAACAATCGAATTTGTACCTCAAGTAGGTCAGTTTTCTTAACATTGCGTTAGTTCGTAGAAAAATTGCCCCGTTTCTGTTCAATTATAAATTTTTGTTAGTTTTGGCTGAAGGTAACTTTTTACTAATTATAGCAAGTAGTCTAACAGGTAATCTTAAGCTGTGAGATGCACGAATAGAATTTTAAATTACCCCTACGTTTTTATGTATTAATGTATCCGAACATTTCATAATTATGTAGAGTCTAGCCTCGTAATTTTAGCCTCAAACAAAGGTCCTGGTTCTCTGCACATCTTTCAGCAAAGGTTTAAACATGAGCCACCTGGTTATACATGTTTTACGTTTCGATATTCATAATAATAATGTAATTAAATTACAATGTTATTTTTTACGAATTACAATCTAATATTTTGTTGTATGTTTTGTAAAACAGAAGCTGAGATTCTAAAAATCAAATAACTGAAAAATTTGTTGTGTACTTATACTCATAGAAAGTTTAGCTGTACCAGTTCATACTCATGATGTATTTCATTGAAGGAATGTTCAGTCAGATTTAATTAGCTACAACACTCGATAAAACTGAAATTAATGAAGCGTGGATAATTAAAAACTCAATTTGCAATTTTCACTTATCAAGGTGAATTTTAATACATCATAGAGACTTTATTTATATAAGACTTTACAATGTACGAATTCGTTGGATTATAAAAATGCATGTTTTTACACACCTTTTAAAACCCTAATGTATGTACGTTGCAATCTGTTGAATTTTGAACAATAAGCAACCATATGACTCAATGAGTATGTATGACGTGTAAATGAGGTATAGTCTTTTACAGACTCAGGTCGGACATTCCTAAGAAAGAATGCTTAATTGAAACCCAATCATCAAATTACACCGGTAATTTCTGTCTAGTAATCAAATCTCTATGAAGGTAACTATCCTTACTAAGATTTGAACCATGGAACCTTCGTCTCCGTACATCAGCGACGAATTAACCATTAGACCAACCCGGTGAGTTGGTTAATACAATTAATTACGGTTAACCTGATAAATGTATTTTAGATAAAGCAATATTATTATTTCTGTAAACGGTGGTTTTCTAAATCTTTCCAATAGCACGATATCGAATATTTAAAGCAACGTGTTTAAGTATTTCTATTAGCTAATAAACGCAATATTTGATAGAAAACAATTAAGAGGTCTTTTTTATGTCTTAGTCACAATGTGTAGCCTAGGCATCATTAATTAGGTCTATACACATCTTAATTGGACCTACGTCATTTATTAGTACGTTTTTTATTCAACAAACATAGACAACTTGGTCTATAAAGAATTTTGTTGAAACTTTTAAAATCAGCTTCCCTTGTAAATTTTATAATAGCGGACACTTTATATATTTCTTCATATTCGTTTCAGCATTTAATCCACAACCTTTCATTAAATTCAACTGTGCAGTTACTGAACAACCAACTAATAAAATACAAGAAATGTTAAGAATTTTAACCATTTTCGTTTTATATTAAATATACGTTAAACATTAGGAAACCTGATAATAATAATTAAAAAGTATACCTATGAAGTAATTTTTTTGTGAGTATGAACACCAGTAAAGTGAAAGTCCTTTTTAGGCAATAGTTTTTTGTGTAGTTATAATAATTTAATGTTTTTAATTTTGTTACTATATCGTTGTTTTATCTTTTTTGATGTTCTGATAGAAATGTTTTTAATCTACTGTTACGCAATTTATTTATTATATTAATTTTGATTGTGCAAACTATCTTAGATTTAATGAATTTATTACAATGTGTTGAGTATAGGTGTTAAGCGAGTTGAATGATTTTTAGAGATCTTCAACAAATTCCATACATTGTGTTAAATTCACCAGGTTGATAGGTTTTTACTCGAATAGACTATACAAATTACTAGGTAAACATAGGCTTATATGTTATCAGTAGCGTTTAATTACAATATTCATGAAGGAAAATTCAATTGATTACATTTTAGAGATGGTGTGTAATTTCAAAATTTACAAGATATTTTTCTTTTCTATCTTCAGTACTAACTTAATACCTACTTTTAATCGTTGTCCAAGTACTAAGTACCAAACTCTCTTCTGTCAAAAGCCATTGTTTTCACCATTCTTACAACTTTTTTCTGTTAGGTTAAAAATAATTCCCAGTTAAATTTTGACTTTCCAATATTCATCTTTCCCTCAGGTATTGCCTCAGAAACTCTGACAACCTTTCACTACTCTCAGCAGAAATTTCATTTTGGCTGTATCCAGTTTACTTTAGTGAACGCCGAACGCCACGAAGAAGTCCGTTGTGTTTGAGAGCTGTATCTCAAAAACAACCAAACGTAAAAATTTGAACATTCTTATTTCTGTTTTTCGTTTTATTTACCACTAAATTTATAAAACGCAATGCCTAACATAATGCTGTTGTAAAATTTCATGGTTCAGTCCAAAAATCATTTCCCTGTCTTTACGTGAAGCCATAGTAGAACAATTTTTAAAAAAAGCGGCATATTAAAACGAAACATAAGATTTCACTTTTGAAGTATTCACATTATAGGGAAAACTGTGATCTTTAACATACGTAAACCTCGATTTTATATGTTAAACCTGGACGGAGTAACAGACGTTTAAAGAGCATATCAATGGAAAACCGGCTAAAAACTGGGTACTTTTATGCGTAAATTGCTGTATCTCCTACTAATTTCTAAATATAATCAATTCAAACCAATTAACGCAGAAAAAAAACAGGCTTTAATTTGTTATAGTGTTCAAATTTTTCCGTTTGTTTGTTTTTGAGATAAAGCTCTTCAAACACAACGGACTTCTTTTGTGGCAAGCACAAAATTTTCTTCTCTCCTTCCCAGCACCGTACGTCAATAGGTACTGATAATTACACAGATTTATAAATTCGCATTTTAGTATTCTGTGGCACTTCTTTACTTCTGTATTGGTTAAGTGACTGTACACCACACTTTTCCTTTTAAATTCCGTTGTTTATTTCCCTAACCAGAGTTCAACCAGAACTAATATACAGTTCTATATACTAATTTTTGTCCACTTGTTCTATATTTTCCCTATTCCGCTCTACGTTATTTTTCCCTCTGTCATTTTGAGATATTCATGGTTTTATTCTTGACATTTAAGGCCATTCCTGTACCTTTCAGTTGACTCACTCAGTAACACTTAGTTTTAGGTCTTCCAATTATTACATACTACAAACATAACTTTTAAAATTTATGGAAATGCATATTCCTATATTTAAATGTAAACACGAACATGATGTGAAGGAAATACTTTTAAGTTTTTTCATTTTATTAACCTAAGTTATCTAATTAACTTGATGTAACCTAAAATTTTGCATTCCGGTACCCTTCAAAACCGCCCGTAATTTATTGCATCGATACTGAAAATACTTTTTACTTTGATACTTGTAAATAAGCTGTATCATAAAAAAGTATCCTACATTATTTTATATGCCAATAAAAATGTATTTATGTACACTACCGTTAACATTTTTCAATAAATTGAAAAAAAAACTTTTAATGATTTACTTCTGTAGGCTATATCAGCATATTAAATTATGGTATTAGACATACTTCAACGAATAAGTACATTACGTTTGCAATATAATTATTATTAAGATAAAGTATTATATTACTTAGATGAAATAATAGGTTTATTATAAATAATATTGTATAAGTATTTACAGTAAACATGTTTTATTTCTATTCAATTTAGCAGTAAAATAATAGGCCTAAACACTAACTTTCCCAATAATCTGTGCAGAAAATAATCATATTTTAGTAAAACCTTGCCGCTGGCGATTCTAATGAAATAACAAATATAACTAAATATTTTAACAAATTTTGATGCGTTAAATTTGGATAGTATAGGCCTATTCTTATGAATTTTGTTTACGTTGTATGAATTTTAAAATAGCAAATATTTTTATGTTTGCTAGAATGTATATTCTGTATACTAACATCCAAAATAGACAAGAAATTACTATAA
Source organism: Catonia carolina (assembly GCA_035578175.1). Taxonomy (NCBI): domain Eukaryota; kingdom Metazoa; phylum Arthropoda; class Insecta; order Hemiptera; family Achilidae; genus Catonia; species Catonia carolina. The sequence continues at coordinate 192,972,895 of JAQMRL010000001.1, read as the reverse complement.
AATTTTGTAACCATTTAAATTACATTTAGATATTGTTTGTACTAACTTATATTTTAAATATGAAACTAAAACCTTTTGTTACGAAGGTGTACCGTATTAAATGTAACCATTTAATTAATACATTTTTAAACAATTTACCTTAACTTAATTATAGCGAAAACTTATTAGAGGTAATATATTATTAAATATTATTACGCTAAATATTATTATTTAGCGTATCCGATTCATTTAACGAAGCATGACAGTTAAGGAAATAAGTAGGCCTACTGTGTTAAAAAGGAAAGAGTTTAATTAGGAATTTATTCTTTGTTTACACGAATATATATACTAGAGTATTTTCTGTACAGGGTCACTGTAGTTCACGTAAAGTAACTTTAGATACTTCTGAAAGCTCTTTTGGCATCCCACATCATTCTTTCACTGTAGGCTTTTCTACTTTCTTCCGTCCATCGAGTGTTCCGCTTTTGTTTTTTGTGGAAGCCCTTAAAATCAGTTATCAGTTTCCTAATTGGGTTCGGTCCATTATATTTTCTTGGTTTTTTTATTTTCTCAACATCCTTATGACTTATTTATATCATTTATCTGAGAACTTAAGTCAGTTTGAATACATTAAATGTTCTTTTGTCAACCGTTTAGATAAACATATGGTACACCAAAACATTGAATTATTTTTTACGGTAAATTTGATTCGGGTAAGAATCTGAATCATTGCTGGAAATTTTTTGAAATATTTTCCTCGTAGATTCGTAATACTGTTGGAATATTTAATAACTACATAGTTGCGACTTAAAAACGAAAATAAGCCTACAATAATTCAAAGAATATTTTAGTTAGTAAATTTTATATAAAAACTAAATTATTTTCCTATACTTGTTATATATTAATAAGGGGCATCGGACAATAATAATCGGTTGTGCTAACGTTTGGCAAAGTTGATTGCTGTTAACTAGTTTGTTTGATAAAAATAATAGTAGGCTATAATTGACGCGTTTGTTATTATAATAATACCAGTATTAGGCTTATAGTAGGTCTGAGACTTCTGTTGCATTTTGCTACCCCAGTAAACAAGGAACTGCGCCGAGTGTTGTTTCCCTGAGGTGAGGCAACAGAAGACAACAGCGGCATCCAATTGACAGGTGACCCGATGACATTAAAATGTACCGCTGGTAGAGTATCAGCGTATAGGTTGGCAATCCTGTGTTTGTCTCCAACGAGTGCAAAAGAGATAGAATAGGTTATTTACCTGGTCACTAGCGAGTGTAAGAGAAATAGATATATTATGATTTACCCCCACCCGTTGCCTCTTTCACCTGGACTCACCTTATGCTGCAAGCCGAGACGGCCGACATCTCCTGAGGAAAACCGCCTCCAGCTGTGGAGCTGTAGTGTCGCCGGCCACTGCAACATATGTGGGACGAACATTTTATTAAAATATTTGTGCGTTTCGTTGGTTTTTTAGTGCGTGTATGTATTTAATCGACGCGTTTATTGTTTATTTACATTCACAAGTGATCATTTACTTCTTTCTCTTCTTATCTCTCTTTCTCACTTTAGCCAATCTGTTCTCACCTCTCATACTAGCAGTTCTGTTATCGCGGTCAAACATAACCTCACTTTCACACACTTAAACATTTTGCTTTTCTTGCACAATTTACTGAGCTTTTGTTAAGAATCATACACTTAAAATATGCATGCGTACACTTTAAATTGAATATTTTTTTCAAAGTATGTTAATATTTACTACTAAGTTCAACATAAAATCTAAACACTTAATATTTTATACTTCAGTAATTCTTTTCTTGAAATTAGAATTAGAATTGAAAATTTTAATGTATAGTTATTCAAATACTTTCCTCAATTATGAAAAGTGTGTTTGCAAGATTCGATTATGTTTGGCTTTAAGTTTAAGAAAAATATAGTGGAAACTTGTAAAACTCATTGGTCTATTTATTCTGATTATAATTGCTGTAAAATTGATTAATAATATACAAAATTAACTTATAAGTTTTCTAATTTCTGACACAATATTTCGTAGTACCTAGGATTTAAAAGAAAATAAACATTTCATTTTCAATAGTCTAATAACCTCATTAATGATATTAAAAGCTGCGTACTTAGTAATAACAACTTTTAACGTTTTTAAAAAATTTAACTTTGCATTAGATGACCGTATTGTATTACTTTCAAGCAAATAAGAAAAGTTCTTTCCATTGTCTGATAAATAGCCCACAGAAAATGTATGTTGTGAATAAAATTAGAAAATCTTGTGTAAATTATAACTGAATTCCTGATTTTATAAATTGTTTATATATTTAGAAATATAAAAATGATTTACCGGTTGTTTAATATTGTTTTTAACAATGTTTTCTCTATATTTTACTTTTTAATTTTGGAGGGCTTGTTATTTTTAAGTAAGTATGAATAATATTTTGCAATGTCACTCAGAATTTGATAAGTGTACACTGTATATAAAAAACTAGCATGAAATAAAATGTTTTCATTGATAGTAACCGTGGTTCTGGCTTAATAATAGAGTGAAAGAAAATTTTCATTATTATAAATAAGATATTTATTATTTTCTAATTAGAGTTGGTTGGTCCACAACAAGTAATGTGTTTGGTGAAACACTACTTACGTAGTAATCTACCTTTTTCCTACATTAACATATGTTTCCTTTAACAGTTTTATGATTTCAATCTTTTTTCATTTTCCATTAGCTAAGATATTAATGTATTTGATCACTTATATTATTTACAATTTGTTATTTGCAATTTATAGCCGGCAAAACTTTAATACTACTAAACAAAAGAAGACTGTGATTTACTGTGAAATATTTATTTATATCTTCGATGAAAGATGTTGATTTCTTATCGTAAAGACTAACTATTAAAATTAGAGATCTTTAATTTAAAGAACGTACCTGAAAAGTAATCAAATAAAAGTATTCATGTGCTCAAAATCAAAAATATGGATATTTGTATAGCAAATTATAGATTCATAGATTTATTGTATGCTCATGTCAACTTTTTTACCAGTTTTATAAATCATAACTAAAAAAAAACCAATTACTTAACATTTAAAAATTAATTTTATATTACGTAGTTACGTAGAATTTTATTTATTTTTATCGATTAACGTTATTAGGTTTTATAAAATAATTAAGTGCCATATTTTACGGAAGAAATGCAGTATTTCAAATCGATTTCAAAAGTTGTTACGTCCGTATTATTATGAGTTCATATAAGGAAGAACTTGATAGTTCCGGTGATGTAATAGCAATGAATGACGTCATATCTAATAATAATAATAGTGTTGAAACAAACAGTGCAAGCAGTACATCATCTAAAAGAAAATTAAATGATTCTCCTACGTTATCAAACGACGATACAGATGGAAATGCGTTATCACCGAGAAAACAGTTACATCTAAATCATAATAACAATAATAACAATGACGTGTCTTTTGTCTTAATTGAAGAGGACACTAATGCTGGTACAGGACCGGAGGATTTGGCTTCAGGCGACGAAGAGGTAAAAATCATTCAGTAAATTCTTAATTTCTTGTTTAAAAAGTATTGTCTTCATAATTTTTTATTCTTTCATTGCAGTTCGCGTAGATAACAATTTATTTTACAGAAATTATAAATGTTTTACTCCATACACGTAGTACTGTATTATTCTTATACTTCTAATTGTATTTTTAATCTTGGTTATTAAAATATTTAAGCAAGTATACGCCTATAATTCTGAAGTAAACGGTTCACCACATTTAAAACTATCAATCTTAGTGCTTTTTTATACTTTCATCATTACCATTTAACTTTTAGATATGAAAGATAACCTCTGAAAGATAAAGATGTCACATTTTTTTACTTTAAATCATCAAGTTTTTTAAAATGGATTCACTTCCAGGTGGCTTTAGAAGTTCTATTTTGGGTTGGAAAAATTTAATTTTACATTCTTTGTATATACGCTTAATTATTTAATATGTTGGGTGTTTCACATGTCCTTACGCCATAAATTTGCCCATAACAGGCAGATGGAGTGTTAAAATATTTGCACTTGATATGTTAGTTCCAGGGCTACAAAAATAGATCTGTTTCTTATTACATGATCAGCCAATTATATTATTGAAGCATTTAAGAACAAAAGAGGTAAAAGTGTAAAAGACACTAGTCAAAGTTATCTCCGCTGAGAATTATGAATTTCATTCTACAGCCAGACCCGTGGTGAATGAAGTGAAGGTGTCATTTGCAGGGTGAAAAGTAAATGCATTTCAGAGGGCCTGGCATGGTGATAAGCATACTTTTCCACTCAGTGAGGAAACCAACAGTAAACCACCTCACTTTTCACTTTATTTAGTAAAGCTTCTAGAGGTTCAAACCAGCCTTTCGGCTGATGACCTAAACAACAAAAACCCCATAAATGATCTATAAAATAGATGTAGAAACTTTACAATACCACATGTTTTTAAAATCGGTTAACATATAACAGAAAAACATACAAAAAAGCAATAAGGTTGAAGAATCAAAATTTTTAATAATCGAATGCCTAATCTGCCTGGCCACACATCGTTTATCACACGCAACTGACATGTAGTAAACAGAGAAGTCTTCAGGCTTGATATAAAAAATACATTAATATTAAACATAATAATTACATCAATTTGAAGTAAAAACTGTTTATTTTTACAAATTAAACCACAGAAACTTTACAGAAAATTTGTGGTTGATACATGAGATAGTTACAAATGAAGAATAAGGCTAAAGAAAATATTCTTTCCGATAAATTGACGTCATCAATATTCTTTCACATCTATTTATATTTAATAATAACATTCCAAAATGCGAAAGTACAAATGGACACATTCCTTCAGTTCAACAAGAAATAAACACCTACAGTTCAAAATATACTAAAGAAGACTCGAATTTTACATAAGTCACCTTGCCATCTCACTATTAGACAATTTAAACGAAACTCGTTGGCTGAAATAAAGACCTACTACAGACTTATTTTAAAGTGGGATGATAGCACATGACTTACATCCACAACGTTCCCCATTAAAGGTTTTCTTCGGTCGGGACATATAACAAAGAAAACTCATATTCTTTGTATTCTACTGAAAGAATAGATTGTAGATGCTGTAATTAAAAAAAAAGATGGACAAAATTATCAAAAGGTTTTACGTGCCAAAAATCATAGATATACCTACTTAAACGTTGTTCATAAGTTTAATTTCAAGATAATTTAACGACAGCTACGATTTATTTTACATACTTAAATTTTTATTAATTACGTTCTATTTGTTAGAAAAACGTGCAACATGTCTTGCTTGTTACTAGGTAGGTAATAATGATTCATGCCCTACCTTATTATATTGCTATAACTAGTTATTAATAGTACCTTTTAATAAAAATAAACATAAAATTAAATTAAATATAATTATACAATAAAACAAAAGAATTTTACTAGTTTTACGATTATAAATATGATTAGAAATAAGCATAGCCCTTGAACAGAGCTAAAAAATTGTTACTTCAAAGAATTTCTGTTACGTGGTCCCCAAACTGTACTTGTTTCACCATTGTAAAAGTATACGGAACATCGCAAAGTTTAAAGCAGAATTATAAAAATGTTTTTTTGGCATCGGTAGGCAAAAAACAAGAATAATGATTTCACCCTTTAATCTAAGCTTACAAACCGATATTCTGGTTCTGAGAAACCTGTGTTTGAAGTAGAGTGTCTGAATTTAATTAATCTATTTTAGAACATGGGAATTCATAGTTCGATTGGTTAATTATCCTCCTCTTACAGAATTTTAAAAGTTGAATTAAATAAATATGAAATGTATCGTAGTGTAAGTAGTTAATGCATTGGATATGCATGTGTAAGTAAATATTTTGAGAAATAACATTATTGCCTTATACGATTGACAAATTACTGAAATTTAAACGTAAGATTTTAAACAATCGTATGAATCAGATTATACAAAATTTCTGTTAGAAACCAAATGAAATAAGAATTTGCTGATAATTATCTAAAAGGCTGTAGGTTGATATAGTAAATCTATGTGTTCGTCTTTCCGTTTTTATATTGATATTGACCTACATAAAACCTTCATTATAAATCTGGTTACAAGCTTAGTTGATGGAATTTGTTTTGGATGAATCAGTATGTAACTAATTTACTCGTAGTTGTCTACAGATAATATTGAAAATTAGATCTCGTGGAAAAATTTTGATTAATTTTAATAAAAATATAACAAATACTATGAGAAAAAATGACATATGTGGTAGTTTTACTGGACTGGATATGTTGTTTTTTTATTCCCATGGCAGTAGGTTGAATTGTATGCTACCAACGAACGATCTTGTTTCTGTGACATTTCCTTCTAGAATCTAACAAGCTTACTTAAACCGGTTACTTCCTGGAAAACTCATTAATTATGTAATTTGTTTAAATTCCTCCTGAATACATCGCACCTTATTATTTAATTTACTGTTCTCATTAGAAATTTGGTGAAAGATTAAAATCGTGGAATCCTGTTTTGCATACAGTTTATTTTTTTATAATAAAAACATCGTTTTATTAATAGAAACGTAGGCTAATATTCATCTTCACACCTGTTTTATAAAATTAACTTTTATCTGAGTTCTGAACTTAATGAAAAGCTGATAAATAAGCTACAAGAAACTAGACAAAACTTTTAAATAATTTTATTCAGCTACAAGCGTTTATTCGAATAACAAATTACAGGCTTTAAAATTCAACGTTTTTGTAACAAAATTCGTTTCCTTATAGAGTTGTTTATGTCATTTACTTTATTTATTAATTATAAAAGAAACCTACCATAGATTTTACTAAGCCACAAATTCCAGTATCAAAATTTTAGATCGATCCAGCCAAAAACTATCAGAACCATGTTGAAAACAACCCTTTTACAAGAGGAAGAAATTAATCTTTGGAAAAAATCAAATTAAAAAAAATAAAAGAAGAAATTGCAGATTTAATTGTTAAATATTTGGATAAACTAAACGAACATAAAAATCTACTAATCATCAATTTTTTATACAAATCAAAATTGATTGATACAAATCAAATTCAAATCAAAATTGAAGGTTGAAACGTTTGAATTTTTTTGACTTCCCTTACAGGACTGTAATAAAAATTTAGCGTTCCATTCTTTGCATTTTACTGATTTTTCATTCCTTCTTCTTGTAAATATTGCAGAGAATTGACGGTTTCTTTTAGATTTTCACTTCCTTTACCATGTCATTTACGTATTTTTTCAAATAAAATGAACAAATTATGTAGCATTAAGCAAATCAACGATTATTCTAGAAATTTAATTAAAATCATAATTTTGTGCAAAACATTTTAACATAAATATCATATTGATAATGTAAAGCAATCTTAAATTCTTCACGTTATCGTTGCTTTTTCTTGATTGTCCACGATCACTTCAATAAATGGGATTGTTGTATTACTTTTGGTTTCTTTACATCCAAGATATGAGGTTTGTACAATTTCTTTATAACCTACATTGGTTAACTAGATCAATTATTAATCTAAAAAGTGTTGATTGATATAAAAAGACAACTTAGGGATCTGTTGTTTCCAAAGTAAAATAATTTGCTATTTACACAAATTAATTAGTACATAATTTTTTCGTTCTTCGGTCAGCAAGAAATATGATTTAATAATTTACAACTGGGAGAAAAGACTTCTTGTGTTGTTTGATTTTCTGAATTTTCAACAGAAAATTTTAAATTAGTAGGCTAGTTAACTTATATCAAAAACATATACAAATGATATTTTTACTTATTAAATACTTATTTAAATATTATTAATTTTTACTCGTTTGCTTTAGTTATTTTAAAGAATCGTAGTAATTATTTGGGATGAATTTAAAATACTGGCATTTTTGTACAACGTCAGGGGTGCTACAGATACGGCGAAATTAATTATTGAGATCCGAGATAGGATAAACTAGATGTATAAAGCCTATTTTCATAACTTAGGCTTAGGGCTTAGGGTTCATTTTAATCAAAACTAATAATAAGCGCTGGCCTACGGTACAAAATTTTAGGTTATCTATAATTATCAGGTTGTTGAATGTACAATACTCACTTCCTTTTACATCCCTTCATGTGCTTTTCTTCGATGCAGCAAAATTTTTTTAAGCGAAATCATTCCTATACCTCTATTAGGAAAATTAGGTTAAATAAATTAAATATTAATATAAGGTATAGGTCAAAGCTATATTTTTAGTGTTAAATTATTTGCACTCTATCTGTTAGTTCCTGGGCTACAAAATATAGTTCTGTTTCTTATCACATGGGCAGCCAATTTATGATTGAAGCATTTAAGAACAGAAAAGTACAGGTGTAAAAGACACTAGTCACAAGTTATCTCCTCTGAGAGTAATAAATTTCATTGTACAGTCAGACCCTGTGAGGAATGAAGTGAAGTTGTCATTTACAGGGTGGAAAGTAGAGCTTTTCGGAGGGCCTGGCATGCTGATAAGGATAGACTATTCTTCCACTCAATGAGGAAGGCAATAATAAACCACTTCATCTTTGTATTACTTAGTGAAGCCACTAGAGATTAAAAGTAGCCTTTCAGCTGATGACCTAAACATAAACAAGCGAAATAATTAAACTTATGATTACAAATAATATAAATTATTGCAAATTCAAATACGAATTTTATTCTAAATTTTTCATTCGTCAATTTTACTTGGGTGTATATTGTACTAGAATTTCGTAACATCAGAAAACATATAAATAGGTAACATGTAGTAATGAGAAAAACATAGTCTACTAAGAAGAATATAGTAGTTAGATTCTTGGTTTCCTTACGAAATCTTTTCGTTATTGGATTCCTAGTTTGTTTGCGTATTTTTTTGCAAACGTCATGAATTTTTTTATTTAGTTTGCCAACAAAAATTGATCTTGTCCTACCAATCAACTTAATTAAACACAGCCGTAGGTGGTAGAAAATTGCTTCCAGAAGTTAAGTCGCACCGGTTGAGCGAGTTGTTTAGGTTAAATACAAAAGATAAGGAGACTAACACGAATGGGGGAATTCCTGTTCAATTTTAACTTCCGTGTTAAAATTGAGTATCCTATGTATCAATCAGTGGGCAAAGTCGTCGACCAGTACTGTTTAACAACCTCTAGTAAAGATATGTAGGCTATTAAGTTATTTGAGAATAAGGTGAGGTGTGTAATCTAACCTTTAACTTTTTGGCTATAGGCCTATGACTAGATAAAGTTTTAATATAAAGTAAAGCGTATAAGGTGAACAAACTTTCTTTTTATCTAAAACCTTACTTTTACAAGAATAATTAATGCAAATTACTGTAGTGATTGATTCATCATTCCCTAAAGAGGATAAAAATGTAATATCACGAAGGATTTTATTTCTGCTCTTATATTTTTTAGAGCATAATATGTTTTATTTATAATCTATTTCTTGAACTACATTGCAGTTTAAAAAAATTTAATTGCACGATATTCAATGATCCATCTAAAGGGAATTTTGTTATGAAACGTTACCTTATACGATGCAAAAAATATTTGTGAGTAAATTATTTGTAAAGGTGATCAAGCGATGACCAGTAGGTTCTATCATGTCTTTCATGAATACATATTTTAGAACAGATGTGTAAGAAGAAATTACTACGAAAACAAAGAGGAAAAATGCGTGGATAAATAAAGAGGGAAGAAGTTTAAGATAAAGGATAAAAATGAGTAGTCCTATGCCAGGCAGGGTGGGGGATTGTGTGTGGCTCCGTGTAGGTGGTTACCTGGTTAAGAATTGAAATGTTTTCTGATCTGGTAGTAGTTGCTAAAGGAATGCTGTCCTTAGGCAAAGTCTTCCAGTTATAAACCCGTGGTCCACTGGGGCGCGCGCACGCTTACACACACCGACTTACCAATACACATACAATATACATTCTTTTACGCGAGTAAATTGTTGTACGTGTGTCGGGAGGGGATTTAGACTAATCATGTTGAATATAAGTGCATCTCAGATGCCCAGTGCAGTTTATTATGATTGCTCCTTTAAAGGCATTAGCGATTTAAAATATTTCTGTAATATTCCGTTAGTGGGAAACGCACTTTTATTAAAATTAACTAAAAATATATACTATATATTTATTTAAACTATTAAATGAATATAATTAATATTATTTAGGCTCATTGTTAAATGAAGTATTAACCAATATTATATTGTAGTTATTCTTTCCACCCTTCGACAAAATACCATTAATAAAAGTTCCATTTGAAATTTATTTGCAATATTGATTTTCTCTTTTACAAAGATAAAAATAAATAATTAAATACATTTTATTAGCGCCATAATTTGCGGTGTTATTTAGAAATAATAACCGATTCACTATAATTCGATTCCCAAACAGAACTCTTTCCCTTTTCTTTGGATTGGTTTTTCTTTCATTTCTTAGAGTAAAAGCTAATTACCGGCTTCAACTCAGCTATTTGGCAACCAAAATGTGTAATTGGCTTTCATAAAATACTGAATTGATAGGCAGTTCAAAATCAGAGTTCAGAATGGATTACAAAAATGTAGGAAGAGAAAACATAGAAATTATACTTACGTGATATCGGCTTACGTATTTACAAATTGTTTAGTTAATTAAATTCATTACACTTATTATTACTTACTTATTAGTACATCATCGCAAAAGCAATTCTCAAATTTACTAGTTGTATCTACATACAATTGTAAATAGTATTAATAAAGTAAAAATGTTTTAGTTTCATAATAATTATGAAAATTAAATTATTTTATAATTGATGGTTTTAAAATATTTGTTTATTCCGTTCCGGCATTAAATAATAGTAAATCATGAACTATTGTATTGTGATCTCAATCGTACAGGTTTCTAGACAAAATAACAGAACATCTACCTTAGGACAAGACTTTTAGCCAGTTGGGTAGATCAATAAAATTTTCTTCACCTCGTACTTTGTAAATTGTAAGTAGTATTAATGCTTTATAGTTTTTAGAAAAAATGCGCACAGATAACATATTGTAAAATATAAGAAAATAAAGTAGGCTATTATTATTTAACCCATTTAAAAATAAAAAAAGTAGACCCAACTCTGCTGCTCCCCTACTGCTGCTTCACTATCGAATATATGTTTCTATTAAAAATTTAAGACTTTACTTGAATTTTTACTTTGATAATAAAGATATTATTTAAATGAATAAGAAAAGATGCACTTTACGTATTGTACGCAACTGTAGCACCGTTTTCTTTTACTTTTGTATACGAGTATGCCTGTCCATGCACTATATTATGAGAGAGCAGACTAAGTCCAGCAAAGCACGAAGTGTAATGAAATGTGCCGCAATATACTCGTTCAGCAACGGTTAATAACAAATTTTAGTTGATAATCTGTAGAAAAAATAAATAATGTATTGTTTGAAACATTTATGGAGTTTTTACTGCGTATACGAGAGACTGGATACTCGTATACTGTATAAGCAACGGACAAAAACAGATTTTGAACAATTACCAAATCTCAAGTAAATATTGCAGAATAAATTTCGACTGATTAAAAGAGTTAGTTTCACTGGTGACATTTCTATTTTGCTCTATTATGTAATACTCGATAGTTTCTGTGTTGGTTAGTGGATTTAGTGAAGACTTCAACTTTATATTGTAGCAGAACTTTAAAAAATGTTCCGTACAACAAAACCAACACCTTAATTTTAATAATTGTTTACATAAATTTGATGATTAATTAATCATTTATTTAAAAAATTACTATATATATATTTTAAATTATTTCTGAATGATTCTAAGAAAATAAACATTTTAATAATCCATGACTTCTACGAAAGATAACATGAGATGAACGATCCACTGACATCTCTCATACGTTTCAACTAGACTATTAGATTAAATAAAAATATCAGAGTTAACATTTTAAAAAGCTTTATGGGGCATAAAACCCATAACTATGAAATATTACATACAGGAAATTTCATATTTAAATGTTTTTAAAGTTGTTTAATTTGTAGTGTTATAAAAATTTGGTACTGTGATAAAAAATATAATGAACGAATAGATGTAAGTAAATAATGACTTTGCAAAATCTTGAACATTAGGTATTTTTAGGTATGCGAAAAGCATTCTGTTTATTTTAAATGTAGGCTTACATATGTTTCAGAGTTGTCTTAGATTAGAAGTTTTCAGTAAAATAATATTAAGTACTCTTTTCAACTCACATTCAAATTTTTATCGAACTTATCATTTGCTAACAAACAAGAAACATGTCTCAAAAGTCCACTTTACCAAACAAAAAATCTGTTAAGTTTATAATACCCTAAATTGTGAGAAAAGTACTTTAAATTTTTGTAGAAGGTAAGGGAAAATGAATGAGATGATTGAGTGAATGAAACACTCCTTATCTGGCACAAAAATTTAAAAAATGACTACTTCCGATTTCCAACACTTATAAACTAATAAGTTTGTTAGACCTTTTCTGTTATTCCTTTGCCCTGGGGATAATTTGTCACATTTTGTGGATATTTCGTATGTAATCTTACAGTACTTTTAACGATAAAAACGGGAAAATATTTAAAAAAAATCACATTTCAATATTTTTCAAGTTAATGTTAACTATTTATTGAAGGCTATTAAATAATTTAATAATTATTATGTGCTCAATAAGTTTATATTTCATTATTACATACAGTAATAATACCTATTGAGAAAAGCAATGTATTTACCTTACCTATATTTAACGTTACCGTAAAGAATATTGGTGTATAATTTTTAAAATATTTTTCTTGTTTTTAACGTTAAAAATACTGTAAGATTACATATGAAATATCCACGAAACGCGACAAATTATGAAGCGGGGGGGGGGGGGTAACAGAGAAGACTTAGTTTATTTGTAATTATCGAGCTTCGAAACTAACGGTGTATCCAGGCTAAACAACCAATTTTCATTCGCTCGGGACGTTAAATAATGAATAACTTAGCTTATACATATGTCATATTTTGAGACAGTCCTCCAGTCTCTTGAATTGCAATCTTCAGTTTACATAAAGCATATCATATTATTTTGTGTTTGTGTGGTATTCTTGGCATTCTTGGTTTCATCCGTTCAGTTCGTGAATAAATTAGAACATTTTCAATTACATATTGTGGCTCTGAACGGTGGTTGTTAACATATCTGTCAAGAGAAAAGAATTTTGATGGGTTCAACCCATCCTAAATTATCTTTCATTATTTGTTTCATTTTAAACTTACGTTGGTATAGCCTAACCAAGGTGGTAAGAAATGTGATTTTTTCTTTTCTAATTCGTGTTGACCGCTCATAATTTTGTACCTAATCTACGTAAATATTTATATGTGTGTTGGTACACTCAAACGCGCACGTGCTTGTATGTAGGAGGTGGCAATTTGTTGAATGTCAGAAAGCGCGACTGGATATGTTGTTTTGTTGGAAAGTTGTTTTAATAATATGGATGTATATTCCAGATGGGAATTACAATTTGTCTTAAAGATTTTTTTATGTCTCACAATTTGAAGTTAAAATTAATTTTAATTTCAGTTTCCGACAAGTCATGAAAATGATTACTTCATATTTTTCTTTAAGTTATAGATCTTGTTTTGAAATCAAATTTATAATATTTATTTTCCTGAATGAAATAAAAGAAACCTAGCTACATCATTTTTATTTATTTTTTACAGTTCGAGATATATGATACATATTTTATTTTCTTTGGTTTACTACGAAACGTTAGGCATTATTTATAATTATAACGACAATTTGTTGTATCCTATTTTATTTAAAACTTCGTGAATGTATATGGAATAGACAACTGTTTAAAGTGTGCATCTGGAACACGGAGAAAGATCCATTTATTTGTGTGCAAAAAATTTATTGTAGAGGTAGCCTACCTTCATAAAAAAAATTCCACTTAAATGCCATATGCACACCTACATGTCTGAGATAATGAAAATGAATGGTTTTTTTATCAACCACAGTTCTTACTAACTATTTTTCAGAACTACTATTGTTACGTTCGCTCATGCTGCTTTATTTTGGTTGAAAATTTTACAATAATTGTTTCCAGTTATTATAATATACTCCACACAGACAGTCTTACTATTGCTTGTTAGTACTACAGTGTTTCTTTCGGTTGACGTGCCGGAATTGAACGTGTAGTTATTGTAATCATTACAAAGATCGTACTCCTATACTGCAGACAAAATTAAATAATTGTTTTAAGGTTTCACAGTAAAAAAATTTCCCCTATGGTACAATTGAGTTATTTACTACCTTCAAAATATTAATAAATTATTTTTGATTTTCAATAATTTATTTATGTATTCTACATGTAACATCAGTTTCTCAACCATTACAATTTTTTGTAATAAATAGCACTGATTTTCATAAGATTTTATCAAAATCTTATTTATTGATTTTTTCAAAAGATTTTATTTTATCACTGACATCCACAATTAAATGAACAAGTAAAGTTTATTGAGAGCGACGCAAAAATAGATAGAGAAGTTTGTGAGCAGTGCTAGAAAAAAGTTGAACAAAAAAGGAAATTTTTGTTGACCAGTGTTCATCAAAGTACTGAGAAAATAACGAGAAAAAATGAAACTAATATATTTTTATAATTAGGCTACTATTCCTCCTACTTCGTTGGTGAAATCAACTATATAAGCTAGTAACTTATCAATGGTTTACTCAGTCTTTTGTAAACTGAAAATCAAAGATTGAAAAAGATTGATTCCGTTTCGCGGACGCTAATCTAAATGACTTTTTGCCAGTTCAATTTAGCGAAAATTTACTTAGTAAAATCATAGCGTATAGAAGAGATCTCTTCTATACGCTATGGTAAAACTAACAAAATCTATCGTGGTATTTTTTTTTAGTGTTTGCGAAAATTCTGTTTTTTGTCCACTGGTTATTTTTTTTTATTCTTTTCGTTACTAATTAATTAAAATTATTGTCAGAGTGTCTCAAAGAATTAGCCTACATATCAAAAGTCAACACCTTCATTTTACAATAATTTATTGATTGTATAAAATTTGGTAGATTTTGTAAAAAAAAAAACAAATAGTAAAATTAGCTAACTTGTTTTTTGATATAAGTTTTCACTTGTATAAATTTGTTTTTTGTTGTTCCAAGGCATATTTTGGTCTACAGACGTAATTGTTTCACTATACAATGTAGTCTGGCCGCCTCCGTAGCGAAGTGGTAGCGCGCTAGCCTATAACGCGGAGGTCTCGAGTTCGATTCCCCGAAAGAGTCTGAAAATTTCACATATCAAAACTCACCGTTTCATTTAAATAACCTACCGTATTCGCTAATAACCAATTTGTTGATGCGACTTAAAAAGAAAACTAAACAAACTGTAATCTATTTATTCTTACCCACCTATTTAAATCTCTTACATTTAAACAATGAGGCCAAAAATTAACCCATCAGATTTGAAATTGGAAGGCTAGGGAAGGAAACCGAAAGGCTAGTTTGGACCTCTAAAGGCTTTACCGAGTAAAACGAAATCGGAGGTGGTTTACAAATGCCTTCCTCACTGAGTGAAAAAATCCGTTTATCAGCATACCAAGCCCTCCAAAAAGCATCTACTTTGCACCCTGCAAATGACAACTTCACTTCATTCAACACAGAGGCTGACTATATAATGATGAAATTTATTACTCTCAGAGGAGATAACTCTGACTATTGTCTTTACGCTTCTACCTTTTTTTGTTCTTAAATGCTTCAGTCATATAATTGGCTGACCATGTGATGAGAAACATAACTATATTTTGTAGCCCTGGAACTAGCAGATCGAGTGCAAATAATTTAACACTCCATCACCCGTTATGTGCATTAGATATAATAGCATCAACTAAAAAAAATGATCTGACAATTCTTATTGTATTGTAATTAATTAGATAAAAGTTTGTAATGTGTAAACTACTTCTTCAAAGTCAAACTACAAAGCACTCGTTTCTTTTTAAAGTAGCTATTTGGTCTACATTATTAATACGTGCAAGCAAAAACTCTAATTTTTAATATAGCTAGTTCTGTATGTCCAATGTTGAACTATCATGTTCATCTCAACATGTTTAGAAAATTTTACTCTACTAATAGGCTATATCGCTTCGGTCTTACTACTTCCATTATGTATTTAAATCTTCGTTACGAGCACTAAGTAAGTAGCTAGCTGTGTATGTAGACCACAAGTTCTTGTAAACGTCATATCTATGCAATTGTACCTACGCTTAATAAGATCTTTTTAAAACAGTAGTTTCTGACCTAATTGCCTTGTAAAGTATTCGTGCTGTCAAATTATGTATACGTGAATTGACAGTTAAAAAATTGTAACATTAGTGTTATTTAATGAAGTAGTTGAATGCATAATTAATTTTTGTATTTATCATAGACAAAATCATTAGGCCTACTAACGTCCTATTGTCTTATTTAGGAAACGCGGACAGTTCTCTTAAAACTTAAGTTTGTAATATATATAGAGCTATTATTAAATAGCCCTATGAACATTCATAGGGCAATAAACATTTATTAAAGCTTATTTATTTTAATACAGGAATATACAGAAATTTAGCTAACTGGTTTTATCATAGATGTAATTAAAAAATCCACGCGAACACTATTTAAAATTAACAACATTTTAGCACTTAATTTAGTAGACAAAGTAGCGGTTCAAAACACAATCAATTTTTTTTAAATTTCAGATTTGATATAGCCTACCGGTAATTGTAAAAATGGCATATGTTATTTTTCATCGTGTCATTCTATTTTTTTTTTTGTTTTTTATTTTTCTGTTGTCTAAATTTTAATTGAACCTAATTAATTTTTCATAATGTTTTTATATATGACCTAATTGTGTTTGCTTATGTCTTTATTGGAAATTTTATACTATACGTATTTATATGCAACGTGGTCGCTAATGACCTCGTAGTCGATGTGACCTTAAATAAATAAATAAAAAATTAGTAGGTATATAGGCCTATACTTATTTTGAGACTATTGTTTTGTGTACGTATTTTACTTTCAAATAGCTACACATTGATTTATACATTGGTTTATATACGCGAATGAGTCCTTTAGAATGATCGGGAATGTCGGTCTAAGAGAAGCACAGAAATTTGAGAGAAAGATCCACCGCAAGATAATGGGTCCGAAGATAGTAGACGGACAACATATAGGTTACGAGCTCGAGAAGAACTGTACAAGAAGAATGAACAATTAATTGAAACGGTTAGAAAAAGAAGACTAAAATTTTACGGATATCTATAGTATAGAATGGACGATAACGGGTTGACATAATACTATTTTAAGACAATAAACTATTTACTTATAGACTTATTATAAAGTGTTGGATAAATGGTTCAAAGAAGTCGAAAGGGATATTGAGAAAACCAAAATAAACCGAGAAAACTTAATGAACCGAACCAAATTTAGACGATTAATTAGGAATTTTAAGGGTTTCCATTAAGAGCAAAAACGAAACACTGGGTAGACAGAAGCAAGGAGAAAACCTACAATAAGCGAATACTGAGAATGTGAGCTGCAAAAAGAGCTTCCAGAAACGTCTAAAGTCACCTTATGTAGTCTAAAATTGGCCATTTACGAGTAAAAAATTGTCGATCTATTACGACTAATTCATTGGTACGTTATTCTCGAGTATTAATTTGTTCACCTGCAAATAATAATTTCCTACAAAACACCTTATTATATAGTAAGTTATGAAAGCTAACTTAGCCTACTACATTTTGTTTGTTAACCTACAACGTCAGAAGTTTTTATGTAGAATAATTTTATAATCACAGTTGTTCTGCTTAACTTTTGGGGATAACGTTTTTGACGATATCTGGGGATACCTGAGTCAGATATTCTGTTCGGTGTTCACGTTATAGTTTCTTCTGTCTCTGAACAACATTCTTGCTTTGGTTTTTAGGGGAGTCGGGAGTCCAAAAGTTTTATTTTTTGGACTTTCTCGTTTTTTTATATTTTATAATATTTCAAAATCTTGTGATTAATTTGATATAAAACTGTTGTTCTACGGCGCACCTTTCTATTTTTAATATTTTTTAAAAAAAATTTGTGCTGCAAATAGACTTTTCTCTTGTGTTTGATATTTAATCGATTTTTTTTGCTGTAACTTCGGTTATAACTAAGCTAACGTAATGATTTTTGTTTTGAATTGTTTAGAAACTTCCCTATAGTGCCCCAGTAGTTAACTAGACGGTCACAGAATTTTGTGAGTATGGCCTCATCTAGGATCTTGTCTGTATCAATACTAGTGGCTGATGACCCCGTTTTTAATAGGTTCAGTTGAAACCTGCAGAAAAATTTCTATTTCCGTTGTTACAATCCATGCTATTTTCAAGCACAGTCTCCTCAAAAGCTAACTCCAAACTGCATGAAGCAAACTATGACTATAAGCTGGGATGAACCAAGTTAAACTTTTCAGTTTTTTGTAATTTCCGAAAAATACATTTTTTTAGCACAAAAGGAACATTTTCTCAGCAACCACACAACCAATTTTGATGAAAACTTCTGGGTAGTTAACCTTCATATGGATACATCGGTTCTGTGAATAACTTGTGTAAAAAAGATTTCTGAAATATTTGACAGCTGTAAATGTTTCAAAATTTCATAGGTCTGAAAGGTGAGCCAAATTTAATTTTTTATCTTTTTTTAAAAATCAAAATATTATAAAATTGTACTATTTAAAATGTATATTATAAAAGCATAATATTTTCTAAAAAAAGTGCACAATGTTTTAACAGTAGCTACAAACTGAGAAAATGTTCCTGAAGTAAGTATGGTGAAGTAGTAGGACTTCCGTGTCCCCTCAAAAGAAATAGGATAAATTTATGTAGATTTTTTTTTGTAGTCATGCGACTACTAGATATATTCATTATTCTACTTTATTTTTGTAAACATATATTTAATTGCAGTGCACTGTTTCTCTACTCAGTCACTTATTCTCTGTCAGTCAACTTTCTCTTCAAGGTCAGTTTGAATAATTACTAATTAAAATTCAATTTTAAATAAGTAATTAAGATAACTTTATGAAATTAGATCAAGATCTTAACAAAACAACGAAGTTGAGATCACACTGTGATAACTTGATATTTTTTTTGATATTAGTATAAAGATCAAACTAATAATATGTAGTTACCAGAATTTTAATTCAAAACTAAAATGTCTCAGGAGGATAGTTACATTTCAAAGTAATACTTTTCTATCTATTTTATTTTTTAATTTAGATTGTTTTGGAAATGTATCAACCAGTATTTCATGTATTAAGGTATTAAAAGCCTAATGATTAGAGCGAGATTTTCGAGATATATTGCGTATCATAAATTTATTCATAGAAATCTTCTGGTGAAATTTAATACTAAAAGAGTATTAATTAATTCAGTAGTTACAGTTACTCTGCATATTAATTTTCTCAATAGAATCTGCTGTTGATGAAATAATAGAATATTTTAATTTGGTATTTTATTATTTGGTAGCTAGAATAACATCATTATGCAGGGCAAATTGTTTATAGGTTATAACATTGAGCACGTGGTGGGAAATGCGCGCGCATCTAGGAGGCGTGTTTAGTTCAGCCCGTGCCAGCTGATGCCCGCCACCGCTGTTCGTCAGTCAGTTGTCATTTTGTTGCTAAGCAACAATCGTCGCGATTAAGAATCTTTGATCGTTGTCGCTTCTGTACATTGTTGAACACCGGCCACGTGTTGTGTATCTTTGTTTTTTTTTATTGTGCAATTATCTGATAAAAGTGATAACCGAAATTTTAAATATTCTTTGACGGTGTGTTATGAGATCACAATACAACTACGGTTTTTTAATTTTATTTTAAATATCGTAGTGTTTATTTTTGTTATTTTTATAAATAAGTTATTTTAATTAAAACTTTTTTTTTAATATATTGAACAGTTCTCAAAAGGTTTTAACTCATGTTACAGACATAAAACACAGTCAAGTTTCTTGAATTGTCACGCTTCTTGTTTTCTCTGTAGTCTACTTTAGTCTTCTGAATTTGAATTCTTCCTCTTTTCTATTTATTAATTGTCAATATCTCTTACTAAATATTTGTAATATAAAAAACCGCTTAAAATATAACGTATTTATGAGCAATGAGTTCGGAATTTTTGGATAATTTTCTCACTTGCTGTCAATCAAAACTTTCTAAGTCTGTTTTATGTGGAAGTTTGGGTACTTATTATCAGTTTCTACAGCCCATGAAATAATAATGAATAGGTATTTTACACAGTAAATATTTTTTAAGTTACTCAGATATTTGATAATAGCCTACGTCTTGCTTTTGCACAGTTTCAGTTACATATTTTCAGTAAATTATTAGTATCACGTTAGTATACGTACAGTTAATATTACGGTTTTTAACGCATAAGGTTTACTTCAATATTTTCATTTAAGGTACGAGAAAAGCTGATTATTTTGTTTAAAGTATTTCAGGCTTCGTGGTATTAATCACGTTACTTTTACACAGTAGATTACATGCATCAACGTAACAAGATTAGTGTTTTAAAGTAAATACTGGCCTATGCAAAAAAATTATTAATAATTGTCCGAGATTGTAAATTACGAGAAAAACTGCTACAGAAAATTTGAAAGAATTAATTTGAAAATTTAGTTGAACAAGTAACTAATCAGGAGGGTTTTTTTAATCTCAAAGATAAGGTTGAGTACCGTTGTAGTAAGAATATTTTCATATAGGAAGGTTTCATTCCCTGCACTTTATAATGTTATTTAATTAGTGTTTGGGCCTATACCTCAATAATTTTTTTTATAACCTTTAAAAGATTTTTGGACAAGCATTGACCACACCCCCCTAAGAAGGCTTAGGCATAATGTAACCTAAAATAGCCAGTGTTATACAGCGGTATTTATGTATAAATCTAGTGCTCTTAAGAATTCATAATAATTATATATACGACATAATGTTTCATTAATTAAATATTGGTTGACGCTAATTACAGTAATTAGGGTGTGTATTGACGGGAAACAAAATCAAGACAGTAGGCCTAAGTATATAATTAATTGGTAGGCCTACATGCTAAAACCAACATTATATATACACAATTCATAATTATTAAATAATTAAAAAATTATTTAGTCCACTTAGATCTATATCGTAAAAAAGTAAAAATTGACACCTAGAAGTTTTTATAATTAATTTGTAATTGAAACATCAATCAATTTTGTAGACTTAAATCAAGACGAAAGAAACGTCTTGCTGATTTACTTAAACAGTGTAAAAACAACGGAGGTTTATATATTTTTTTCAATTTTTATTTCAGTAAAAGAGAATAGGTTTTTTTCTGTAGCAACAATCTTGCGAAGTATTTATTTAGATGGAAAATGCTAATTTAGAATGTAGTGAATACGTATTCAAAGGAGAGATTTCAGATGACGACAAAAATGTGTTATTATAAAATGAAATGAAGCATGTTCTGAGATAATTAGCTACATTTCATTTTACTTAAAAGAAATTTAATTAACATTTTTATTTTGCTACGGTTTTACTTAACGGGAAGTAAAATACGCATAAATTTTCCAAATTAGATATGAAGCGGTTCGAATATGTTTAGAATATGTAGGCCCAAATTTGACATATTGAAAAAATATCATCGGTTCCTTATTCGATACATGAAAATAAGTTAAAAATACATTAACTAAATTATTATTTTATAATGCTGATAATGCGACTAAACACTTTTATTTATTAATAACTAGGCTTACTTCTTTAAAAATAAGTTTATTTTAGACAGAATTGTGAAATAAAATATAAAATGCCGTAGGCTATGTTAAATAATTTTGTAAATAAGTAATTGATGGTAGACCTTTATCGTTTGAAAGTACTAAAGATAAACTTTCATAACAAATAGATTGGTTTGTACATAGTTAATACTTAACGGAGTGTGTAAGTTCTATTTTGTGGAAAAACAACGCTCATTACTGGAACAGTAAGCTATTTTAGTTTACGGTTATAGCCTAAATCATATAATTATTTTTAAGATATTTTTTAAAGAATTTGCTTCCGTTAATGATTCGGAAAAAGGTGGACAAGAAAAGCCTTATCGGTAAAGCAACAATTAGAAAAAATTTATTTCTACCTATAGCTACCCGAAAATATTATTGCCCTACAAAATTAATGACCCGTGAAAAAAAATCAAAGAAAATTACTTTTCTCAGAAATATTCCGAATGGAAAAGTTAATATTGACTAAATTAGAGAAATGTTTTATTAACTTTGTCACTTTTTTCTATGAAAATTTATAGTTACTGAGATAATCAGGAAAAACTTTTTGTACCACTATTCTTCAGAGGACAGATGTTTAATTATTTAATTTATTAATTTCCTATTTTCATTTTTATAAGTTTTTAATAAACAAAAAAGATAAAGGATCTCCAATTTGTAAAATATATGTCAGACGGGGTTGAAAATTTTCAAAAGGAATCATAAAGTTTAAATCTAACTGGTATTTAAAATAATTTACTGACAGGTACCCGAACTAATTTTGTTTTCTTAATTCATCGAACTTCTGAAAGTGCATAAAGGAAAATTAAACATTACAGATTTATTTTTTTTGTTTGTTATAATTTCAGTGTTGTATTGTGATCTATTAATATTGTTGTATTTGTTTTGCTTTGAATATATTTATAATTTTTTTTAAATGTTGTCAATTATTTAAAATTACAAATTTTATTTTATGATGAAATGTACTTTAGAATAAATGGATAAAGTGATGCGACAATGTAGATATGACTAATACAAAAATTATAAAGTGTTTGTTACGCCGTAGTGTTATTCAAAATTGTTATTTCACGTGAATATTTCACACCGGTATTCGCACTGGAGAACTGTACGGATCTGACAGTTTGCCACTATGATATGTCCAACTTTATGGAGGTATGAATTTAACTTGAAATTGTTTTCTGTTATGCTTATTTATTTATATATTTTACAACTACTCTATAGTACTTCTATAATTTTATTATACAATATTTATTTTATTAGTATACACATAGACTATATAATTTATTATTTACATGCTGTCGAACGTAATACATAAAACTTATTGGTTTATCTTTGGAGAAATTTTAATTAAATGTAAATATGTATTTAATAGACTAGCCCTTGAGAGGTGCATTAAATAAACTGGTTTATTATTGTTTTCCCTGGTTACAACTTGCATTTTTTTATTTCTAGATATCATTTTCAGAATTACAACTTCTTGGAAAGTTAAAGAAATAATATTTATTTTTTTTTATTACTAGATTTTGGAAAGGTATGGAAATATTTGTTGTTTTATTGTAATAGCCTATTTACCTCTGCGACTCATATAATAGAAATGTAATGCTTTCGTGTTTATGTTCAACTTCTATAGAACAAATGTGCCGAATTTCAGCTCTAAATGATCGGGAATTTAGAGAATTCTTGGGAAGTGAGTCAATGAGAACTTTTACATTTTTGTATATATATTACCCAGTGGCGTAGATAAGGAGGGTTCTAGGTGTCCAGACCCCCCTTCAAAATGTTAAACAATGAAAAATAATTTATGTAAAACCTCCTCAAAACGACCACGTTCGGTGAACTAAATAAGTGATCGGTTTGAGAGATGATCGTTTTGGAAAAGTGGAGTCAGGATAATACCCTAATTAAAATAACTTCATAATTATGAAAAGTGTTAGATTATTTACCCTAGGATATACCTAGGACGAAGGGACAGTAGATGAGGTTCTTTTTCTCCCTTAGCATTTACACAAAACATAATTGTGATTCTATCTTTCGCCTTTTTACCACCAGTATATTGTGAACCTTTTACAACGAGCGATTTAGTTGGTATTCCACGAAAGAAAAGTCCCGTTTCATCGATATTGTAAATGTCTTTTAAATCATAATTTTTACTACATCAGGTTCTTTGATAGCCATTCAGTTACGTCGTTTACATCGACACTAGCACTTTTACCAGAAAATGCATGAAACACTATGTTGTGACGCGTACAAAATTTATCCAGCCACACGTTACTGGCTTTAAAAGTTTCATTATTTGTTGCCTTAGCAAAACATATCGCCTTTTCTTGTAAAATTGGTCCAGTAATTGGTAAACCTCTACTACGTGCTCAATTGAACCACGCAAAAGTGAGTTCATTAATGTCAACTGTTGAGTAACTGTTGAGTACAATCCCTTTTGAAATCCTTATTTCCATTTTGATTCCATTTTTCTCTAATATGATTCTTCATTTTTAGTGTCTGCTGAATCTGGGTCTTTCCGCAACCATATTTTTCCGCCAAACAATGATGCGATAATCCTTTTTACTATCATTAATTACGTCTACACGTGTTTTAAGAGTTAAAACTGTTTGTTTATAACCTTTCTGAGACATTTTACTTTAAACAGAAAAATAAATAACAGTGTACTTTATCAATGACTAATTTTAATTAGTGTTCTGTAACACTACACCCGACGTACTTACAAACCGACCGAAATGAATAAACTACACTACTGAACTGTATAAATGTTTGTAGGGTTCTGTACATAACGTCATCTATGGTCAATGGCGTACATGCAACATTACATTTGTGGTAGGGGAAGAGCCGGAGATGTTTTTGTAGTTTTTGTGGTTTTCCCACTAATACAATATAAGTTGAAGCTTGTTAAATTTTACGTGGTATACTGTATAAACTGAATAAGCTTGTAAATCTGTCAATACCGAGTTAGATGTATCAATATGTAGCGCATGGCTATTCTGTATTGAATACGTTTGTCCATCTACCTTTAATTTCTAATATATTATTAAATTAATGTGGTCGCTTTTGCTCGTTTTTACCGAACGCGGTCGGATTAGAGAGTGGTCGTTTAGCGGAGGTAAACTTTTATGAAGAAGAATAGTTAATATTTTGGTTCCCGAAAAAACTGGTCGGTTAGAGAGTTGGTTGCTTAGGGTGGTCGTTTGTAGAGGTTTTACTGTATATAGATTAGTAAATTTTACCAATAGCAGAAAATCTACTAAATTAAATTAAATATCTAACTAAAATAATTTACTTAATGAACTTCTTTAATATTGTTTATTCAAATCATTGTAAAATCAACCCTTATTTTAAGGTCGTTTGGGTTCGGGTGAGCTCGGATTTTTAGGTCATGTATAAGAAAATGACCTATAAACTTTTTTTTGAATTAATTACTTGAATTTGAGGTAAATCACTCACCACTGTATACTGGATAGAAGGGGCGTTCTCCTGTACCGAAAAAAGTTTGGAGTGATCAAAACCGGCAAACGCTTCTGCTAGAGATGGCCGGTAAAGTCCAACAACAAGGTGGCTGACAACCGGTTCACAAAATAAAATTTTTAAGACACTAAACAGTAGACATAAGGTGTTGGATAAATGGTTTAAAGAAGTCACAAAGGATATTGATAAAACTGGAATAATCCGAACCTAATTCAGTCAACTAATTATGGACTTTAAGGTCTTCCATGAAGAGTAAAAATGGAACACCGGATGGACAGAAGAAACGAGAAAAGCGTACAATTAGCGAATGATGAGAATGTGAGCTGCGAAAAGAGCTTCCAGAAACATCTTAAGTCACCTCACGTGGTCTAAAATTGGCCCTACCTACACAAGGGAAAACTACTAGGTGGAAATTTTAAGTTGAAATTTCCATTTGAAAAAACGAAGGGTTTTAATTTGTTAAGCACCTTGAAGAAATAGAGGCATTAACAGGTACGTTACTTCAAAACCGACAACCCAAATTTTTTATCTATGCCACTGTTACTTTCCCATACGCTTTGATAAATACAATTAAAAGTAGCTTAATAAATTTTCCTTGCGTAAAAAATAAAAAAGATTTGTTCCATTAACTCAAAAATACAATAAAATTATTAGGATATTTTTCATCTGTCGTACTATATTTTTTTCTTATATATTCCGGTAAATAAGTTGATTAGCCTATAAACATCACAACTACATTTGTTTGGCAGCGAGCTACGAAAAATTAATTCTGTGGTTGGATTTCAAGTTTGATAGATGATAAATAATTCATTTATTTATTACATAGGAAAATGTTAATCGTTTATCAGCCTTGATTACATGACTCTTGTTGACAGGTCTGATATAAAAAAACCAGCTTTGTGAAGCTTAAATTTTACAGATTTAAACATTTAGAAATAATACATAAATCCCCTTGGAATATATTTGACTTTAATTAATTTAAAATATCTTGCCATTTGTAACACAGTTTAACAGAAATTATGAGTTTATTATTACTGGTATTTTCTATTTAATATTTAATTAACGTTAGGTAAAACTGTACTTATCTATCAGTAGTAGCTACAATCATTAAATTAGGTGAATGCAGTATGTGAAAAGATGATATGAATAACCTGGAGGAGAATAGTACTCAGTAAAAGGCTCAAACGAGTAAATATCAAAATTCTTACAAAAAGTGGCCTGCCGAGGTTTCATATGAATCGTTTTTCGGTGGCAAGAAGTTTCTGTTTAAAACATTCGTAAAAATATGAATGGGTGAGTTAACATACGGAATTCTTAGTTGGGTAACGTTTCGTTAGATATGAACCATGGTGCGTCTGTCTGGTGAGGCTGGTTTGAACTTTAGAGGTTTTACTAAATAAAAACGAGGAGTGAGGTGTTACTATTGCCTTCCTCACTGAGTTGAAAGAGTATGCTTATCAGCATCCCAGGCCCTCCGAAAAGCACCCACTTTCCACCCTGCAAATGACACCCTCACTTCATCACTTCATTCATTACAGAGTCTGGCTGTACTGATGAAATTCATTACTCTCAGTGGATCTAACTCTGACTAGTGTCTTTTACACCTCTACCTCTTCTGTTCTTAAATAGTTCAATTGGTTGACTATATGATAAGAAACAGAACTATTTTTTGTGGCCCTGGAACCAACAGATCAAGTATAATTAATTTAACACTCCACCTGCCCGTTATGGGTAGCAATATAACATATGCACTTGGAATGGAAACCCCGTAATTTTATGACTCCTGAGGGCTTAGCTAAGCCAAATGCCAGACACCCGGTAGTTTAAATAGGTCAAAGTAGAGATTTATTTAATAAAAATTTGAGAGGAGAGGGAGTTTTAACCGTCTGGAGAGTAAGGTGAATTGTTATTTCCGCCTACGTTCATGGTATTTTGGAAAAGTAATGTAGCCTATACAATTAATTATTTGAATTAACCTTTTTTTTTGATTTTACATTAAATTAAAATGCCTTTCCTCCTATTAAGTGAATCAAATGTTAAATAGCTACATGCCGTTTTAAAAAGAAATTCTTTTACTACACAACTATTTTACTCTTTCTTTTATAAAATGTACTTAAACATAAAACTACTTAAATGTTATATATAGTGGTTGGTAAATATGCATAATACTGTAAACAATATTGTATTTTCGGATTGAGAAGATTCAAATTTTTAAAGAGAGAGTTCATTAATATTATGAGTTTTTTTAATATGTACATCATTTAGCAATGTATTCATGAGCACGTGACCACGAATTCTTTAGTGTACTTTGAAGCAGGCTTGTGTACTTTTCATAACGGTTAGTTCCTTAAAGTTATGCTATTTTAGTCCCATGTTTTCTACTATGTTCATATTTTTAACTTAGTTTTAATTGATAGCTGAATAAAACGAACTCATTTAATGTCAACTAATGTTATTGCTTAAATAATTTTAGTTCGTGGCCACCTCCGTGGAGTAGTGACTAGCGGCTATCCTACAAAGTGGAAAGTTTCGGGTTCGATTCCCGGCTAGAGTCTGAAAATTAAACCACGATAAAACCCACCATTACAGTACCAAAATGCACAGTAGGCCTAGTTACTTATGACCAACCTGTTGATGCGAATTTAAATAAACTTAAAAATAAAATAATTAGTTCGTAGGACCTACCCAATGGTTTGTTTTTACACGAAATATAAGTTAATTAAATTAATTTTAATAATTTAATTTAATTAATATTGTTATAACCTACTCCTTTTACAGGCATATTTGAAAGTATATTTTTTACTACTTTTTTACTATATTTTTTATTTAGTAGTGTTCACAAACTTGACAAAATACTTATTAAGGTAAGATATTCGTCGAAAATTATAGAAAAATAATTTTTATATTACCCATATTTTTGAACTAAATAATCCATTTCAAAATGGATGCCGCAACATTTTACTTCGTTATTAATTTAATTTTTACAAGACTTTTGATAAAAGGTTTTTAAGTACGTTACAAAGAAAAGAAAACAGTTATTGAGAAAAGTTTTATTAGAAAAGAACAATTTAACAATGTTTACATCAAGTAGCTTAAATCATTATTAATTAAATCTTCAAAAATAACTAAATTAGTAATTTCTTCTTTTTTTTAAAGTTACAAATTGATTTACTTTTGGTGCAATTTGTTTATGATTTAAAACATTTTTTGTGTTTTTTTATTATGGTCGTGTCAATTTTAGTTTTTAGCGACCTCACTACATAACAAAAACAATAGCAAAGAATTGCTATAATGCATAATAGGTTTACAATAATATTAAACGATTATACGAGTTTTAGATTTTCTACAGTATTTTGCATGAATTATATATTTTTTTTTATTTTACAATTGACTGAATTTTAAAAAAAATTTCTAAATTTTAGTGTTTTATTTTGTAGTGTGTGTAATTATCGCAATCTTAGTAATTTTACAAGGATGTATTGTGCAGTTAATTTTGTACTGCAGTGTCTACATTTTATGGTTCTTGCTTTGTCATGAGGTGACAAGGTATCAGTTTAGTGTGACCAATTCGTAGTCATGTAAGTGTCACTTGGGCTAGTCAGTTGGCAAATATATCCAAATTAAATTTAACTTGTTTTTGAAAAACTTCTGTAGGGCTCGTTGGGAAGATTTATTTATTCTGTGGGAGAGCATGTAGTAGCCATCTGGTTGCTTGATCAGCTTTCTCGTTCACTGTGATTCATAAGTAGGAAGGGACCACAGAAAAATTACGTTTTTATCGTGTCGCTAGTAGTTTTGTGATTTGTGTTAATTTTGTCTTGAATTATTAGTTCATCTCAGTTAATATTTCTAAGGTAATCTAAAACACTTCTTGAATCTGTCACGATCACAAAATTTTGCTGTTAGATAAAATTGTAACTTCCCAGCTTTTTTATCGCATACGTTTTACCATAAAACACTGAAGAATAATCTTGTAATTTGAATACATTTTCTTTATTTTACTTTTTTAACAAGGTGTAATTCTTTAGCAATCAGTTTTTTAAAAGTAAATATAGGCCTATAATTTAAGCAACTAAGATTAAAGTCTGAATTATAACGTTATTTGAATGAAAATTTAAAACACACTCGGTGGTGCATTAAAAAACCAAAAATTGAACAAAAACAAAACTAAACTTGTCTACTGAAGTGTGCATAAGTATCTCGAAACATAAAGTAGTTGAAGCTGAAGATGACGATATCATCATCTACTACTTTTACTAGTAGTAGTAAAAGTAGAAAGAATAAATGAAATGAGTTAAATGATTAAAAAATCGTAAAGATAAGTGCAATTCTTTAAAACATTTTAGTCTTTTAATATCTTTGCTGTTGTCAAGGAGGTTGATTGCCGAAAAGATTTTGATACTCTTTTAACTTTTTTCAAATGTTTCTTGCTACGTTGATTTATTTCTTTTTTTATGAAGGGCAGCTTTAAATCGGTGTGCAATATTTCATCGGTTACATGCCATAGGGCTGCAGTGATCTGTCCCAGGCATTTTGATTTAAATCGCTGCAGTATTTCTGTATTTGATGAACTAGCTGTACCCCATAGCTCCAACCCTTAAATTTAAACTGGTTTGAGAATTGCTTTGCATAAGAGGACTTTATTTTTAGAGAAAGTTGAGACTTACTGCCTAAAAGCCAGAACAATCGACATAACTTCAGCCGAAGTTGTTTTCGTTTTGTCCATATAAGACTTTTCCACGTGAGTCTTCAATATAAATGTAAACCCAGACACTTAACTTTGTTCTGCAAGATAACTGAACCGTTCAAGATGACCGATTTTTTTAACATTAAAGTTATTTTATTAGCGTCATTAGGCGTTAGGGATGTAGAATTGAAATCGTTTCAATCTTATCTTATTAATATATTACAGTGTATGTAGTTAACTAGAGTTGTTAGGGGGAAACTTACAAAGGATGTATCTGGAAAGCTTGAAGTCAAAGTAGGCTTTCTACAAGGGTCAGTTTTAGGTTCAATTTTGTTTCTGTTGTACATTAATAGGCTACCGGAAGTCATACCTAATGACAGAGCTTTGTTGTTTGCTGATGAAGCTTCAATAATCAGTAACAGTTTACTGGCTGATGCTCTTGAAGTAAATACACATGTTAACATAGAGTCCATATTACAGTTCTTGAATCAAATGTTATTAACAGTTAATCGGAAAAAGTGTCAGTACTTGCAGTTCAAAAACAAACATATCGTTAAAGAAAGTACGAGAGAAGTGGATGTATTTATTCATAATAATAGTTTAGAGCATGTAGAAACAGTGAAGTTCCTAGGAGTATCTCTAGATCGATT
Source organism: Catonia carolina (assembly GCA_035578175.1). NCBI lineage: Eukaryota > Metazoa > Arthropoda > Insecta > Hemiptera > Achilidae > Catonia > Catonia carolina. The sequence continues at coordinate 192,942,255 of JAQMRL010000001.1, read as the reverse complement.
TTTGTCTTAGGACTTCTATACCAATCAAGTTTGTAGTAAAACATCATCTGGGGTATTTGCACTAAAACAAATTGCCAGATTAAATGATAAAAGATTACCAATGGCAGCTTATCATGGCTTCATTCTGTCTCATATCCGTCAGTCTATAGTATCTTAGTATGGGGTAATTCTAGCATGGGTAATATGAGAAGGGTCTTTAAAATTCAAAAGAAAGCTATTAGTTTTATGGTGGGAGTAAACCAGCTAACTTCATGCAGGCCACTATTTAAGGAGCTTAAATTGCTTACAGTTCCCTCTCTCTACATTTTTGAGGTGGTTATGTATGTTAGGAAAAATAATGATATGCAGAATTTCAATGTTCACAATCATAACATGAGAAACAAAAATGATTATTATGTGGCTAATCACTCCACAAAATTGTTTGAACAAAAACCTACTTATGCAGGGAAAAAATTCATGAATAAATTTCCCCAATTTTTAAAATTTTGTGATAATTTGCATCCTTAAAAAAAATCTGAAAAATTACTTGATCGATGAAACTTTTTATAGCGTACAAGAATTTCTTTCTTGATAGTAGCGATACATTGTGTGATTCTTATATGTATTTCAAGTGTTATAACTGACATGTCCTGTACTCATGCTGGAGTCTCCTGGACGCAAAAAAATTGTTTTTACTTAGTACTTTTTCTTAAGCAAATTTGAATCTTCTGCCAGCGATCTCACTCTACTGCAGTTAGTTTATTCATTTAAAATAAAAATTAAGGAAATCTATATTAAGATACATAAATTATTTTCTTATTACTAAAGTATGTTTCATTTGTCCTTTTCAGAATTAATAAAAATTAATAGTCGTGTCAAAAAGAATTCAAACGGCATTGTTTTTATAACTAATATCATAAAATTATTTCTTGAATGGAAATTACTTTAATATATCTTAGAGCTTCTGTATTTTCCCTATTATTAAGTTGAGGTATAAATTTATATTTAGTTTCAGTTTTTATTTTATATCAGACTGTACTATCTTTAGTACAGTCACTTTATACGTGTAACATGCTAATGAAACATCAGTCAGAGATGAATTTTAACTTACATGTACTGCAGTATATAATAAAGAGGGTTTCTATAATTAAATTGAATGATAGTAAAAAATATTAATTGCTTACTGGCTACGTTAGCTTCCAATTGATTCAAACAGGCATTCAATCTTTTTTAGGTTTTTAGACCGTGAATACTTTTTCAATGATCCACCTGCCAGTGAATGATCTGATTTAATTTCTTTATAATCTTTAATTATTTTTAAAGAGCTAATATTTTTTCTAAAACTATTTTTATTGAATGTTATTTAATGAACCTGACAAAAATACAAAATGTATTTTATATTAGTCTTTCCTCGTAAGTTTTTATTGATTACTGCTTTTCAAACCAGGGAGCAAGTAAGTTTAATTTATAGTTTCCTTTTGAAAAAATAAAACTTTTACAATTAATTACGTAAAACTTTTTTTCCAATGTTCTATTTCAAATTGATTATTTTATGAATTCATAATTTATAATAAGTTTAATAAAAATGTGAAGGTTGAAAGTTTTTATTATTGTAACTTTTGGTTTTTCTGAAATCAAAGGTAGGCTAATTATTCTGTAACATAACAAAATTTTTTACTTTCTTTTGCCTATATGAATATATAGAAACGAAAGTATTGTTTTCATGTCAATTTTTTGAAATCGAGTTTTCCCCGGATATACACGTTTTCAGGCCCCCTGAACCCAAAAAACATGTTTTTAGCGGTTGGTCTGTGCGCGCGCGCGCGTGTGTGTGCGCGCGTGTGTGTGTGTGTGCGTGTGCGTGTGTGTGTGCGTGCGCGTGTGTGGGTGTGTGTGTGTGTGTTTGCGTGAGAGAGTGTGTGTGTGTGTGTGTTTGTGTTGTGTGTGTGTGTGTGTGTGTGTGTGTGTGTGTGTGTGTGTGTGTGTGTGTGTGTGTGCGCGTGTGTGTGTGTGTGTGTGTGTGTGTGTGAAAAATATCTCAAGAACGGAACATTGTTTGAAGTTGAAACTTGAAATTTAAGTTAGGTACCACTAGAGAACCAGACACGAACGTTTTCATCAAAATCGGTCAACCGGAAGTAGTAGTTTATTTATGTAATAGGCATGTCTGTTGAAATTCTTGGGGAGACTGTGCTCTCGTAGAAAAAAATTGTTTTTTTAAGATTGCAGCCTTACTATCCATTTTAGGGCAAAATTTATATAACCAATATTGTAGAAAATTTCTAAACCTACAACTTTTATTGCAAACATTTTTTTATACATCCACTTAGTTTAGCGGTAATTTGTAATTTTCTGTTGTTTTTTTTTCATGAAAATGTGTACAAAAATGGCTTATTTAAGATTTTGGCCTTAGTACTATGCATTTAATGACAAAAGTGTGCATAATCAAATTTGTAGAAAATTTAAATATCTACGTTTTTTTACTTTACTTTAAAGTCGCATCAACAGCTCGGTCATAAACGACTATGGTGAGATGAACAGTGGGTGTTTACCTTGTGAAAATTTCCAAACCCTGGCCGGGAATCAAAACCGGGATATCCGCGTGGTAGGCTAGCGCGTTACCTCTACACTATGGAGGCGGCCACCTACAACTTTTATTTTCTACAGAGCCTAGTTCACCGTTAGAGTGATTTCCCAAAAATCAAAGCCAAACTAATGTTGGTTTTCATTTTGCAACATTCACCCATGATTAAAATTAAGTTGCTTTTTTGAGGTTAGTTGTTTTGTTAATTTCTAATATTTTATTACTAATGTTAAGTTATATTGTTCATTATGTTCATTGGCAAGAGAAAGTTGTGTGAGTAGTTCACACCAGATTTTATAGTATATAAACAAAATGTAGTATCACATGTAGCAAATATCTGAGTACCGTTTAAAAACGCGCCTGTGGATACATACCTGTTAGAAGTAAATTATTAGACGCTGTATGAAGTGTTAGAGAGACCAGATTGACGTGTTTAAGTGAGAATAGGGCTGCAACGTTTAATCTGAAATGTATGATGATGTTAATGTTGATGTAAATGACGATAAATTAAATAAATCGTTAATGATTTTTAAACGATTGATATAAAATCGAATTATAATAAATTATAAGAAATTTGATTATTCTTCTCTTAATTAATTTACTTGTTTCAGTATAATAAGATACAACCTGTTACAAGTCTGATGACGAATTACAGTGAACAATCGGTATATGACTTGAAGAACCAAAGTACTCATTTGTCTTACTTCTAATCATAAACTTTGTAAAACATTGAATTTCTTTTGATTAAATGGTTATTGTGTCTTTTTTTTAAAAAAATGATATTTATTTAATTAATTATTATTTATTAATAAAATAAAATTTAAAAAAATTATATTTATTAAAAATTGTTTACTTAAGTGAATCACAAGTAGGCCTAACTAAGAAGGTTCAACGCTCTCATAAATTATCGGGGAGAATTGTCCAGAAGTTTGGTTGTATTTGAAAAAATTAGACGTTTTTATGTCTGACTAACATTCGGTGAAACAAAAATAGTTTCATGCGTCCCAAGGAGAGTTCGAACTTAGAACCTTTACTGAAAAGACTGCAAACGAGTAATATTATTGTAAATTATATTATTATTTCAATCCAAATTAAAATTAGGATGAAATTAAGTACCAATAACAGTTTCGGGGTGCTTCATTTCAGAGAGTTATTTTATTTCTGCGAACAATAAAATATTATGAAGCTTCAAAACTTAAATACTGTTAGATTAAAGAAAAGTAATATTATATTTCAGAGGTTTATAACATGTACACTAGGATGATACCGTATACTCAGCACAGACATTTTAAACGCCTCTGGCCAAGGGATCTTCTAGGCCAATCTTAGGGCTGTAGTGATAACTGCAAGCTCCAGCAAGTAATTTAAGTTTTGGAACCTTAGCGTTATATTTAGAAATTGTTGTAATATTGTAATAACAGATTCTAAATTTTCAATAAAAGGAGTCAAAAAAGGGGTGTATAGCCCTGTTTTACAATCTGTATTTTGTAGTGATTTAGTAACTTTTCTCAGTACAAGCTGCAATAATAAACCTTTCTATTTGGAAGTTAATTACACCATAATATTCAGGACATTATACAACAACAATGAAAATTACCGACGTAATCACTAATCACTAATTATATTAAATAAAATTGATAGTCTAACAAGGTGAATTCTAAACGAATAATTAATTTTATCTATTGTTCAAATTCAATACCAATTTACAGAGAGTTGTCGATTTTATAGCTTCGTCGCTAGAAAAAAAATTAACGCTGCAGGAATAATTTTAGATATTACCCAGGCATTTGGTCGGGTATGGCACTATGTCTACTTTTTAAACTTATGAGATTTCTACCGCACGCTTACGAGCATTATTTGGTTTTAAGATCTCACTCAAGTAACAGATTATTTTCAGTAAAACGTGGTAAACGAGTTATCTTTGGTACACCCAATCTTAACTAGTGTTTATTCCAGAGTTTTGTTCTGGCTTTGCTTTTTTGTACTCTGTTTAAATACGATTACCCAACTGCTCCAAAATATTTACTGGCTACTTACGCGAACGATACGGATATTATGATCAACATTAATGAATAAAACACCACAAACGACGAAAAACTTTCCTGATACATAGATTAAAGACTAAGTACTATCTACTCCATCTTAGATTTCATTTGCATATCAAATAAAAACTAAAAATTTTATAATTATCTTATTCATCCGATGTGAATTTATGGAGCTTTGGTGTATGGTTTGTCAAAAATATAAAAAATTATAAGATACCACCTTTTCAAAACAAATTTTTACGTTCAATCACTTGTCGTCCATACTGTCTAAATACGAAATTCTGACTTAATCAGGATCATAGAAACATAGACACAGTTCACAATAATTAAAACATTGTACACTTATTTTTATTCAACATTATTTAGTCACTAAAATCCAGAATTATAAATATTGTCACAACCTCATCTACCACAAAAGTTGCAAAGAGGATTAAAGATATGCTGGAATATCAAACATTTATGAAAAACATCGACGAGGACTTGAGACTGCTTAATTTCCACAATCAAGACAAAAACAGGATAATTCACACTTAATTACTGATTAACTGTATTAATTTACAATTGTAGGTGCTTCTGAATAAGGGCAAAAAGTAAATCCCTTACATTTCAGTAAAGTACAGTCTCAAAGATAGCTTACTATGATAGTTTCACCGCTTGTATTTAACGTCTCGGCTGTAAGATTCGTATTATAAAATAATAAGTTATCAAACTCTGACCGATAAAAGACTTGAATCAACTTTATAGAACAAAATCTCAAAGAAGTCATAGGCATGTGTTATTCATTCATAATTTGATAAACTAGCTCTCTAAAATTTTCCAGAAGAATTCAAACAGTTAAAACAAAACAGACAATATATTAACATTTGAATGCGTAAGGTAGTCGTATATAAAAGAAAACTTGACATTCATCATAACTAACGTATATTACTCGTAACTAGAACGAATATTTAGTTTTCGGAAAAGTTCACACAATTCTGGTTGCTACTACAGTACCAACGTACTGTAATATTCTATATTTTAATTTGAAATATATTACGAATAAAATTTTAATTTATACAATGTTCTTAAAAAAAGTTATGTAGATTAGAAAAAAATTGCTTCAATGTCAATAAAAAAATCTCTTATACATTTCCATGATAATTATATATGTAAATAAATCTATTCATTGCTTTATTAAAAACAGATAATTGGTATAATAGGTACCTACTATAAATCCTTTAAATAAAAAAATAGTGTATTATGAAATCATTTTAAAACTTCAGATTCTTAAAGAAAATAATCTGCAATTAGTATATTTACACCTCATTACTAAGGAGTCAAATGCTTTGCGTTTTCCTTAATCTGTTTACCTATCTTTTAATTAATAATAAAAAAAACCGGTCAGTTATATCTCCTGTATTTGCTTTTATTGGTACACGATTGTTATTTTTACTTAAATTTTATAATAATAATTGTAAAATTCTGAATTAATGTTTATATTTTTAAACAATTTCGATTTCGATGTGTGAACAATTATCAAAGAGACCTGAAATATTTTGTTCCTTTCATAAACGATTTTCTTAGATTGAACAATACAATTCAAACATGAATTTGTGTTTAGAACCAGCAAAGATTATTCAGTATTAGATGAAAAAGGAAATTTTAGTGTGTTTCTGCACATTATTAATTGTGATCATAGCGCATATAGTAACAATTTTTTTAAATATTATTTCCCAGTAACTATTATTGACAATTTATGCTTGTCATATTTGTAATTTAAGTAGGAGGTTATTGCTTGGCAACATTTACACGGTTTATACAAATTAGATTATTTTGTTCGATTCTTTATTTACTTTGAAAAATTTATTGAAATTATATGAATGTGCAATTAGAAAACTAGCATAACTGATAAGTAATGCTTACAGTAATAACGTTTATACGTAACATTGTAATATGAAAGTTACTATAAACAGAACACTACCCAGGGGCAGGACTCCAACGTTCGAAAAGGATTTGTTCCGTGTTCTCTTTTTTGTTTACTAACATTTATTTAAATTTTTGAAGTTATGGTGTTATGCATAGCTACCTTATAGTTTAAAATTTCTCTGCTCCATCATCTGAGAGAGGATTACTCTAGGGGTACGTTTATCGTGTAAAACACGTACAAGGGTTTCTTGTGATTAAACATTCTGTCCTTAAAACTTAGATAATTTTTAAAAAATAATCGTTAACTTAAGATACATTAAGTCCATGTAAAACGTTGTGTTTGATTCGTAGGACGGAGCGTTTGCTATACGTTGGAGAGTCTTTGATGGAAATCTTTGAATTTGCGCTATGACAGATTGTTTTGCTGAACCATAAATCTGGCGTCCATGCATCCACAATGGTTTATAGAGAAATTTATACAGTTTTGTTTTTCTTTATTTGAGTTTTGTTTCTGTTTAGGATACAATTGAAGTGTCTGTAGAAATGTTTTACTTTATTTAATAAAATTATGATTGTTTGTAAAACAAATGAATAAGTTTACGGTAAAATGAAATGAAATGCACCTCAAGTCTTAGAGGAGATCACTACTCAACAGTGAGGTTTCAACTGGATAGGTATAATTGAATGGCCTTTTTTTAGTTTCCGGGATATTTGTAGTAGATATAAATTGTAACTCTATCATTTAGTTTCTCTAGGAAAGAAGTAAAAATCTAACGAAGACTTCTTTTGCATGGCGTATCCTACGGTATTTGGAAATAATCATTATCTTCCTCTTTATTCCTCTTCCAAGTTTCCTTGGGTCGGAAACAACTCAACTCCGCTTCACCACTCTCTTTCGCTAAACCATCCATTTCTCTCTTTGCATTGCATCTTTTTTCCAATTTATCCACATATGAACCCATCCACTTTAATCTTGGTCTATTTCTTTCCATCTCCAAGTACAGCTCCTTTTAGGCAACCTATTTTCCTTCATCCTACTAACATGCCCAATCTATCGTAGCTTTTGTGTACAAATAGTTTTTCGTGATTTGGAGATAATTTTATTAAAAACCTTTGGTAACGTAAAATTGTGCATTTAGTCATTTGTCTTCAAAATTTATTGATTGAAATCTTTAAATTTTTAATATTACTTTTAGCGGTGTTAGATTGGTCAGAATTTGAGCTGTTCTATTATCTCCAGGTCATTATTTTTCTCCTAAAGCTTTGTTAGATTTAGAGAAACTATAGAATTTGATTCATAAGAATTCTGGTAATTTTATATAATATTACACTACCATATAATGAAAAATTAAAATACTTAAGACTTCGAAACTTCACAGAATAACTAGAACTATGGAAACTTAACATAATAACGTAATAATCCGGGTCCCGGGTTCGATTCCCGTTCAGGTCTACCATTTTTTCATCTGTATACCACCTACAATACTTATATGCTCGTACTCATTTCAGTTTTTACAAACCACGGCTTATGTAGGCATCATCGCTCAATAATAAAGAAATAACATAAAATTGCAACTTGATTTGACAGTACGTAGTAGGGGTTGGTCGGAAAACGTCTGTTTACCTGTCAAGTGAATCAATAATAAAATTATTTTATACAAACCTCTTTTAACCCTTTCTGTGCCGAACCAATATTTAAAAGTTTGATCCTAAAGTGCTGTTTAATTTGTACAAGGGTGTACAAAAAGTGACAGCCCTATTCCGAAAACTTGAGGCGTAAGCCTGCCATTGCCCACCAAAAACACACAGAAAAATCAAATTTTTTGTTAAAAACTAATTTTTATTGTTTTCATAAAAACAATCGTTCTAACGTTAAATATTCAAAATAGTATTTTTAGTTTATTTAAAGTCGCATCGACAGCTTGGTCATTAGCAACTACTGTGGGTTTTGGTACCTTAACGGTGGTTTTAACGTGTTAAAATTTCCACACCCTGGCTGAGAATCGAACCCGGGACCTGTTGCTTTATAGGCTAGCCCGCTAGTCACTACGCACCGGAGGCGGTCTGAAAATGCATTATTCCATTAATTTTTAATTCAAAGTTTTTTTTGTAAACATTCGGTTATCTGGACGTTGGCACTTAATGCATAACTTCCGGGTGTCCGGTAAACCGGATTATGTCACTGCGTATAATTATATTGACGTCCCGTTTTCCAGACGCTGGTGCTAAAAGGGTTAAAATCCATGTGGACATATTGAATTTAATTGCGGGTTACATCCAGCACTTCGAGTATAAACATATAGGCTACGAACAGTTCCTATCACAATTTTTGTGGTGAAGCCTACAAATTTCACGGGTTATAAAATACTTATGTCTTTGCTTATCTCAACATCGATGTTGTTAAATAAGTAATATCAAGTAAGAAAGACTCAACTATCTTCCAAATTACCTGAATCTAGATCTTCTCAACAATACAGATAACGGTTTACAAAATTGAAAATACATGTAACAGTGTAATATATTAAAAGTTATCAATTTTAATAGTCATTGGTATTGCTTTGAAATAATATCTCCTTCCTTTGGAACAAATGTAATATTTTCATCAGCGGACGTAATTCTATCCAAGTAAATTAATATTTTTCATAATTAGCCTACGAATTGTTTCTTGTTAATTAATGTGAACATATTGTAACATTGATGATAAAAAAATGTTTCTCGTAACATTATTGGTTCATCCTATACCGTAATGCAACTGTAACTGCACATTGTAAACGTTTATATGCACTGTGAGTTATACAAAAGATATAATATTGTAAAAATTAAACAAGCTGGCAAATTTGAATATCTAATATACATAAGTAAAAGGATAGTATATTTTTTTTAGAAAATAACAATAATTTGCTTAAGTTTATTATTTTTGTTAACAGTTACATTTCATTTTACAACTGATTTATTTAATTATAGCTTAACATTCATATTATTATAGCATACATGGACTCCACTTCATGATGTAGTGGGATATAATTTTTAAGCCTTCTGCAAGAAGGTCAGCAACCCATAGGGTACGCATTTCTGAACGCTGACTTTATCGAATGCAGTGTCCCATACTGTTAAAGAATTACAACTTACATTCAATAAATCTTCGATCACTTGTTACGTGATTTATTTTTATGTTTATACGTACTGTTTATTGTAATTGGCTATCAAAATTTAATGTCATAACATTTAATTTTTCTTAATTTAACGGTAAATAAAACTTTTATATTATACAAACTTGGTGTGCAAATTGTGTTTTCGTTTATTATTAAACATAGGTTACAGTTATGTGACTTTTTTAATTTCTTCCTAACATAAACCAATCTTGTTGTTGCGTACGTGTTCAGATTTTAAGCAACGCTTACATTTTAAAGGGATTTTGTATTCCTATTGAAAACTCCGAGATCTTCATTTTTTATTTCACAAAAAATAAAAACCCGATGTTCTTTCACATCTCATATAACTCATAATTTTAATTCAAATTTTTGTCATAATTTTGTGTGAAATTATTTCTCTTTTTATTCATAATGTTCGCCTATATGGAGTCGGATATTTTCGTAACTAATGTTTACTGACAGTTTTACGGAAATATTGGAATTATTTAGTAGTTATAATACCTACATTAAACAGCAAATAATGTTGGATGATGACCTTTTTCCTATGAATGGACTTTTGTTTTGAAATGTGAAAATTCTCTGTTAAAGATAATGTCTGTTCATTTTCATTGCTACAAAATATTTAAGTTAAAATATTATGATTTCCAAATTCTAAAAAAAACCAATATTGTATCCTGATTCTGTTACCTGTTCATCGTAGAATAATTATCTTACCTTAGAACAATCTCTGCGAATTAACATACATTATTTAAATTAATGAAAAATTCTTACTACACTTAAGAAACAATAAATCGTCTTCTTTTAATAAGTCATACTTATAACTTATGTAACTACAGGGGTTGTATTATTTGGAGGAAATTTGAGAGCTAAATGTTTTTAGGTCGACCAAATAAATATGAACAGTGTTTTTATGCCTATATAGTGACCTTGCGTAGGCCTATACTAAAATATTTCTGCGGTTTCAAAGAGTAGTTTTATTGGATGTAACTTTAGTGGATAATATTGTTAAAGGCCTGAGAAAGTTATGGTGAATACATTTTTAAAGAAATATGGAGATATAAAAATTTAAGTCGAGTTTAAAAATTGGAGTGAAAAATTGCAGTAGATTTTACATAATAATAGAACGAGTTCTGTCTTGTTTTCCCATGACTTAATGACGCAACATTTAGAACGTGTCTTGTTTTCCTGTTTTAAATCTTTGTAGCTGCTATATCAAATTTCTTATTAGTTAACTAAATGATATAGCAGTAGATAGGTGTTTTTTAACTTCCAAAAATGTACGAAAATTAAATAAGTTTTACAGCGAAGTTTTTTTATTATTTTAAATGGAAATATCTGCGGTGCCGATAATGATACATGAATTTTGGTAGTATATTTGAAACGTTTTGACCAATTTTAGCATTTCTACTTATGAAAATTCATCAATGCTAAGAAATCGTTTTAAAGTTTTGCAAAAAATTGCTCGCGGTTTACCCACATATTATTTAAGTCGAATTCTACTTTAATGGCATTGTCTTGTAACCGTTCAATTTACGATATTGATTGTAATGAATGTATTGTTTAATTTTCAGGACCGGTTGACTGGCCATGGTGCGATCACGTCAATGGGCTCTGGGGGTTCAGGCGCGGGAAGCGGCGGAGGCGGTGCGGGCGGCGGATCGCCGTTCTCGCCGTCTCACCATCATCACCACCACCATCACCGAAACGCAGCCGGGCCTGGAACAGCGACTACCATGGGCCACACCACCGACTTTCAACCACCGTATTTCCCGCCGCCTTTCCCACCGACACACCACCACCAACACCAGGGTGGACATTCAGCAGCACCAAGTCCTGCGGCAATGGACTACCTCGCTGACCCATATAGTCAGGCGACTCTCAACAGTCTCCACCAGACGGCCCAGGCCGCTGCGCACCATTACAATCAACTCACAGCCGCTGCCGTGTCCGCCGGTCAGAGACACGACGCACTACGAAGAGCCGATTCGGATTCACTGCACGTGGTAAGAAAAGAAATTATTAGTACTTATATCTAATGCCCTGTTTCTTCCTCTTTTTCTTCTAACCAAGGATTAGGCCGCATCCTGTTCCAAACTCACATATTATATCATCTATCTTCATCTTTTCCTAGGTCTACCGACATCCCTTTTACCTTCTGAAGCATACCAGTGCGTCTGCTTAGGTATCCTGTGATCTGACATCCTTGTCATGGTCTGTGTCCAACTTTGGCGATAATCCCTTATATTTTCGTTCAAGTTGTAAATACCGAATTTTGACCTTATTTCCTCATTCCTTATTCTTTCCAAGCGTCTACACCCCTTAGTCCTTGGATTTTTGTTGTTGTCCATGTCTCACTTCCGTACAAAATAACTGGATCTACCATAACTTTATAGAACTTAAGTTTTGTGACCTTTCTTGTTCTATTACCAAAAGTTCTGCTTATAATCCCACTTGAATTCTGGAATTGGCTTAATTTCTGCTCTATATTCAAATTGGAATTAGATCCCACATCACTCCCTAAATAACGAAATTGAGATGCTTTCTCCATACCAGTATTATCCACAACTATTTTTGAATGGAATATTTGTCCTAAAAACCATTAATTTGGTTTTATTAATGGAAATTTTTAAGCCAAAATCTTTACACAGTTTGTGTAACACATGGACCGCCCGTTGAAGATCATCTTCCACACCCTGTTTAGGAAATAATTTCTATCCTATTTGAGAATCACTGATAAATAAGACACAGCCTATCTAAAGTCATTCAACACGTAGTGATACTAAATAAGCCAACTCAACCATTTCCCAGATTTTTAATTTATAACAAAAAGTACACGATGGAACAATTTTTTTCATCTAATTTAACGCGGTTTCATTGAAACTAGGCAAGTCTAATAATGAAGGATTAGTCCCTGACCTATGACCTCGAGGCTCTAACTGGCTGATTACAGATTAAAATACAGTAGTAAAAGAAAATTTTGTAGTATTAAAACAAAAACAAAAGCTTTTATGGCAGTGTTACTGCCTACAAAAAAAAAATATGAATACTAAATTTTTGGAATAATTTTTTGTCGTACGAGTAGGCCTATACCACGAAGATAACGTATAGTAAAGTAGAAAATTTATTTTTCTCTTTTGTTTAACGAAACTAAATATGCTGGCTGAGAAATTTGAGAGAGTAGGCCTAAATTTATTCAATTTTAATTAGAAAATCTGAAATAATTTTAAAATTCCTTTAACGGGGATAAAAGTAACGTGGGACTAAAATTACATCTAACAATAATATTCGACCGTCGTTTATTTTCAATATTTTAGGACTGAAACATTGATAATAATGTAAGTATAACCCAGATTTTTGGATTAATCAATTAAACGAGAATGTTGCTTCAATCATTAGCAAATAAGTTGTGAAGATTCCATCAGTTTAAGTAATTTAATGGTTGTACGCTGTGTTATTCTAAGAACGCTGCTTCCCTATATAGGACAAAATGTTTTAAAAAGGGTAAGAGGGATAAAACTACCCCTTATATAGGACAGGGATAAGGGGTAGAGTAGGGTTTGCAAAGAAACAATGCAAAATATTGCTGTCGTGGTGAAGTTGATATTTTACAAGACCGGATTCCTGAAATGCCAGACGATCTTTATCATATATACATCATCGCGTTATCCATGATTCTTAAATGAACTTTCTTCTTGGCTTCTTAACTTTTTCGACCGAGCAACAAAAAGAGTACTCACTAAATTCAAAACTTATGGGAAAAAGTTAATAACACTCCCCAAACTTCTCGGCGTTATTCAAACGGTACTGTTACTGTTATTAGTACTCGTATAATAATAGAGTTATTTTTCAATTCTTCATTCACCATTTTAAATGCTGATGAAATACTCTTGAAAATATTTGGTCCACAGTATTAACGACCAACCATCATGATTAGTTGTGGAAGTACAACTCAATTGTTATTAAAAGTTATTTTAAAATAAAATTACCGATATAAATTTTCAATGCTACTGTAATTTCAAATAAAACTGAATTTCTGTTTAAACATTTTATACTTTAAAAGTACTGGTTTCCCTAATCGTAAATAAAAATAAAAATGATATTTAAATATTGATCATTTCGCTTAGTAGAATAAGATTTTCTGTTTATGTTCATAAAAATAACTCATCGGGTTAGTCTAGAGGTAAAGTCTTTTCGGAAACAAAGGTTCCTGGTCCAAATCCTAGAAAAGGTAGTTATTTTTATACCAATTTGAATATTAGTCAGTGGTTACCGGTGTGCTTTGATGGTTGGGGTCTTTCAGAAATGGTCGGCCTGGGTCTGTACAATACTACACCTCATTTACAAGTCATACTTATCATCCTTATTTCATTGGGTCAAGGGGTTGCTTATTGTTCTTAAATTGAACAGATTGCAACGTACACACATTAGGGATTAAAAAAGTTAATAAAAATAATATTATTGCATAGTTAAAAAAAACTTAACTGTATTTGGATTTTTTTAAATTTCTGGATAGAAAAAATGTTAATAAAATAATAAGTACAAAATTTATAAGACTAGTAAAAATTTCCTTACTAACAGAACGCTATTTATTGATTGGAAGAATTTCTCAATATACCGTCCGGAATTTGATTTTTAAAAATTAACTCGAGAATTGACAGTATTTGTGAAAATAGATAGCATAATGCGTTGTATCTAATAATTAATCAGTATATTTTTTAACTCAAGGGGAGGATATGCATTTTACTTGTTAATTTTTTTATAAATACTCGTATTTTTTTAAATTATTGTTAGAAGAGCGATGAAAAATCGCCTTTCTTTAAAGATTTTTATTGTAAACTTTTGCTGTTACCGATTTTTAACTTCACAACAAAGTTCAAATTCATCCGAAATACCCGACAACATAATTTTTCTTTGCAGGCCAATACGCTAAACACTACTCTACAGAGGCGGCCGACAACGCAATTATTTACCACATTTTAGGTACTTTAGCGTTAAAATCAAAACAAATGCTTGAAAAAACACAATTGTATTATAAGAATTATGAATTTCATTATTATTCTTTCTTTTAGGCCTACAGAAATTACTAATTGATTAAGAGCAGTTAAAGTTCTTCATAGATTAATAATTAGCCCAAATTACAAACAATAATTTAAATAATTAAAATATTTTGTTTAATACTGTAATAACATACCCTCGATTACAACTTAGCTCTTTAAATTAAAATTTATGATTATTAAACCTTTACAAATATATTATAGTCATTTTTCATTATTTAGAACGGTTTTACACCCAAACATTTTTTTGTCATCAGGCTCTCGACTAGTTTGATGCAGTTCTCCAAGCTGTTCTTTCTTGCGCAAGTCGTTTCATATCTAGTACATACTTGCAACACCCTAAATCTTTTGTAATTTTCTTTAAATATTCTAACTTTTGCCTCCCACTACAATTCACTCCCTCAATATTACCCTCTATTATTGATAGTGCACCTGGATGTCTTAAGGTATGCCCCACTAGCCTAACCCTTCTTCTGGTAAGATGTTTCCATTTACTTCTTTTTTCATCCACTCACCTAAGAACCTAAATTACTTACTTTGTCCACCTACAACATTTAATAATAACACCACATTTCAAAAGTTTCTATTATTTCTTCCTTTCTACAACCCCTATTACCCACTTTTCAATCCCGTATAATCCTACACTCCAAACATAGTGTTTTAAGAATTTTTCATAATTTGTAAATCAATGTCTGTAGTCAATAAGCTATTTTTCATTTCAAAGACTAGCTTGAGCATTCATACTTTTGTTATCACTTATGTCTCTACCATACTTTGTTGTTTTACTCCCCAGATAGCAGAATCCCAACTTCTATACAACCATAGTAACGCAAAAAGGTCTAATTTATAACTTCAAAATCGAATTTTATTTATTTATTTTATTATAAGCTACTATATTTGTTGTAAAATATAACTCTGAAATACCGGATTTTGGTAAAAATAATAATAAATTTTCAGCGTTTTTATTATTTTCACCAATACAAATTCCAAAATTGAATAAAATTTAATTTTGCGTAAACCAAAGTTAATGTAGCGTATTTTTATTTCTCTTAAAATTATATTTTAAACTACTTTACGTTCAGATTACATTAATTTTATGTGATAACTATGCAAATTTTAATTAAATATATTTTTAATTACAGAGCAATATGCACACCTCGTTTCCATACGAAGGCAGAGGGTCAAGAAGCGAATACGGCAGACGTGGTGATAGTCTTGCACAACACCCTGGTCTTGAAGACCAACTTACCCTTCACTCAGCGTTATCAGCTGCTGTAGACGATCCTCAGGTAAGCACCAAATTAGTTTTATGAAAAACATGTTTGATTTATAACTCATTTAATTAGTAACTCGTAATATAGGTAAATTTTGTGTTTTAGATTTAACAGAATCGTATTGTTTTTAATGGAGCTGTAATGAGATAAATAAGCTATCGTTGGGTAATCAGTGTTAGTGTAGAAATATTAATAAATTACTTGAACTTTTCTGAAATTTCCGCAGATTTCATCATATTTTATTAGTGCAATGTAGTCATCGGACTGTCGTTAGCATTCAGTGTGTGAATTAGCCGTGAAATTCATTGTTAAACTTATATGTCTAAGCAAATTTTCATTTAGTTAAGTATTTTCAAGTTGCGTTAATTTATTTTTGTACTTTCAATACAGGCTTACTTATCAGAAAACCTCTAATTAACTCAACATATCAAAAAAGTAAAATCTAAATTGTTTCAAAAATTGTTGAAGAACTCAATGATACTTAAATACAAGGTTTCTTCTAGAAATAATTTTTACTTTTTATCAAAATGACTGTTGAAAACAAAAATAAAGATATGGACATTTTAAAAATGACTGTTTTTTTTTTATTTTACATCAGATTCTTTTGCATATTAATGCTAACTTAATAACTGTTCTGCTTATACTCATAAGAATTGAACGGATTAAAATAATTCTCTTTTTGTGTTTTTGAACAAATTAGAGACGTTTATTCTTTGTTTTTTTCAGCAATAAAATGGTTCATTCAGTGATAAAAATAATTTTATCTATTTAACAGATAATTATCAAAGGATGCACTTGTGATAAAGTTAAAGAATTAACCGGTTATTACTTGATGAACTTCAATCGTGCAGTGCTTTTTACTTTCCACCAAGGTGTGTCGAACCATAAAATGAAAATATTTAGCCTATTCTTTGCCGTTAATGATTCATCCAACATTTACGATCCAATCCTGTCAGTGATATCTCTTATTTCATTCTTCGTATTCACTAGAAATTTTATTTCTCTTTTAAGTACAAACGAATCGGTAATACAAAAAATGCGTATGAGAATTTTATATAATTTTTCTTTTTTAATTCTCTATGAGGGCTAAATTTACCGTTGTCCTACATATTAAATCATGCATTCTAGAAAATATAAAATAAATTCCAGGTAATTAAAATTTTATTTAAACGATATTTATAACATTTTTTCTTTTTTTGAATCATGACTCTAGCAATGAAATAGTTTCACCTGTTGTTCACTTCATAAATTATTTATATTATTGAATCCTTATTTATAACTACATGTTTTAGATCTGTACATAAAATTGTTCATTCCATTATATGATCAATAATTTATTTTCTATTCAGATATAATTCATAGAAGTTTAGATTAAAGTTATAACTTCTTTCTAACGAATCTTGTAACAATATTATCAGTAAATTTAAATTTATTTTCAGATGTTTTTGGCTACCATTTAATTTTTTTAAACAATTATTTTATTATGATTTGTATGTTACCTAGTAAATTCTTAGAATTATTCAATCGTTTACAATTGTAATTCTGTATTTATAGTGTCTAATAAATTTAATGAAATATTTATATTATTTTTGCTACCTAGTTAAAACGTCTTTACTTTCGCTAAATTATTTCTCTTTAAAAGTAAAACAATTTAATAATATGTACTAGTTTTCTTATCAACGTTAACAACAAAATGAAACCAAAAAAACAATTTTTTAACACACTTCGATCAACTGGAACGTTTACTCGATAGACGTTCTAAATTAAACATGTCACATAAATTAACAATCTACAAGACGGTCTTAAGACCAATTTGGACAATGAAGTTCAATTTCGGGGATCTGCTAAACCTTCACACACGAAACGTACATAAGCGCTTCAAAACAAAATTCTACGAGGGCCCCTTTTACGTCCCAACCTTAAGTTGCACAAAAACTTACAAATAAATGACGTCACAAAACAACTATACAAGACATTGCACGACAAATTTGAATTACATGACAACCCTCTCATACAAAACATGTACACTAGGGGATATCAGGTACTCAGCACAGACTTGTAAAACGCCTCTCGCCAAGGGATTTTTTTGGCCAATTGTAGGACTGTAGTCATGAGCTCCAGCAAGTAATTTAAGTTTCGGAACCTGTAGCGTCATATTTAGAAATTGTTGTTATTGTAATAGTGTCTTTAGCTATTGTAATAGTTATCTTTATCTTTGTAAAATTACGAGGGTAGGCTGATAAGTAATGCACACATGCTTGTAGAAGACGAACAAAAAGAAATAGCAAGATGGGGTAAATAACAAATTAAAGTACAAATCTTAACCTACCAAATTATCTATTTATTTTTCAATATAGTCACCGTTAAGCATTACACATTTCTCCCAACGTTTAACAAGTTTTTTCATTCCGTCACTGAAAAATTCTTCCGACTTTCCTCGAACCCAGGACGCAATATTTGCCTTCACCTCATTGTCCGAGCTGTAATGATTACCCTTAAGGTCTCTCTTCAGTAGAGGAAAAAAATAAAAATCGCAAGGCGCAAGGTCGGGAGAATACGGAGGGTGTAAAATTGGTTGAAACTTCAGGTTTCTCAGAGCCTCTCCAGTTGCACGCGAAGTGTGTGGACGAGCATTGTCGTGTTGCAAAATTATTGGCGCCAGGTTGCCTCTAACACGACAAACTCGACGTCGGAGGTGTTTCAGAGTCTGTATATACTGAGCAGAATTTACCGTTGCCCCTCGTTCCAGATAATCAGTCACATAAACTCGGCGAGCATCCCAAAACACAGTCAAAAGAATTTTTTTTGCGGACGGTTGTGTTTTGAACTTTTTCACAACAGGAGAATGTGGATGACGATATTCAGCGCTCTGCCTTTTTTCTTCGGGATCGTAATGATGAACCCATGACTCGTCCCCCGTCACAATATTCAAAAGAAAGTCGTCTCCTTCGTCACGGTAGCGCTTCAAAATTTGTTCACAGCATTCCAATCGACGCTGTTTATTCTCGTCTGTCAGACGGCGTGGTACCCATCGTGCACAGATTTTACGGTATCCCAATTGTTCAATAATGAAGCCAACACGTTCCTTAGATATTCCAATTTGGTTTGCGATACGCTGTTGAGTGATTCGCCGGTCATTTTGAATCAAATCATCGATGAGTTTGCGACGATTATCGTCTGAGGCAGTGATTGGTCGTCCACTGCGTGTTTTGTCAACAATTAAGGCTTTTCCAGGTTGGCAATCACGAAATTTTATTACCCAACGATTCACAGTAGACCTATCAACAGTATCGTCACAATAAACAGCCTTTAAACGACGATAAATCTCACTAGGATTCACTTTCTCAGCAGTTAAAAATTCGATAACAGCGCGTTGTTTAATTCTCGTTGACATAGCACCAGAACACGACGCCATACTTCCACTACTCAAAACAAACTGAATGAAAGCAACGCCTTCAAACTGCGCAGGCTTGTAGAGGAGAAATAGTACTTCCACATGCCACCAGGCGCGCTACTGAAGTTTATTTAGTTGTCTTCTACAAGCATGTGTGCATTACTTATCAGCCTACCCTCGTATAATGAAATTATTATTATTATAAATTTGTCTGCACCGATGTATTATCTATTAAATCCTAACAGTTATTTTATTTTATTTAATGCGAATCTTGACAGACAGCTTAGCCCATTGTCACTTGGGCGTATTTGAAGGAATACAACGAGGTTATTTTTATTGCATTTGTCATTATTTTTAATTTGTTTGTTTTTAATGTTAGTGAAATGGTAATAATGCAATTGTAATTTTATTGTCTCAATGAACGTACTTTATTAATCAAGCATTTCGCTTGAAATGCGCCCGGTAAGAGTTTTCGCAGCCGGCGCAAGCGAACTGCTTATTATTATTATTTTTATTGTATTATTGTAATAACAGATACTAAATTTCTAATGAAAAGTGTCAAGAAAAACATTTAATTCTTACAATATCTCTCTAGTGATTATTTTACTCAAAAATTAATCAGGTGATTACTTTCCAGGTAGTTAAAAGAAATAATTAAATTACTTCGTGTAGAGAAACAAGTTTCCTAGTGATGATGGAACCTTTATAGTCATTTAATACCAATCTGTTTGTTCCAAAGAATGTAGGGAATTTAAAAGACCAGTTCGTTAACCTAGAAATTTGATTGCATTTATAAAAATTAATTAAAATATTAATATGAATAACTAATTAAACGAGTACGAAACAAATATCAAAAGGTTACAATATAATCCACAGAATATATCGCTATAGATCGTACATAATTATATGTGGTTTTAAGTGTGACTAAATCATCCGTCACCACAACCTTTATTTAAAAATTGGTTGCGCTGGTAGCTACTGTGCAGTACATGCTCTTAAAACTTGAGGTATGAAAAGTAGGCTAATTATCTAATATCTATCAACCCACCGGGTTGGTCTAGAGGTAAAGTCGTCGCCAAAATCAGCTGATTTTCGGAGACGAAGGTTCCTGGTTCAAATCCTAGTAAAGGTAGTTACTTTTATACGGATTTGAATACTAGACAGTGATTGCCGGTGTACTTTGATGGTTGGGGTTCAATTAACCATACTCTCTCAGGAGTGGTCGACCTGTGTCTGTACAAGACTACACCTCATTTACACGTCATACACATCATCCTCATCTCATTGGGTCATGGGGTTCCTTATTGTTCTAAATTGAACAGATTACAACGTACACAAATTAGGAATAAAAAAAAAAAAAAATATATCTATCGGAAGTACTATTTATGAAAATGCCGGCCGCGTTGGCGATGTTGGTAACGTGCTCGCCTCTCATCACGCGGTCTTGGGTTCGAATCCCACTCGGGCATGGCATTTTTTCATACGTTACAAAAATTCATTTCATCCTTCACCGTCTGCATTAGCAGCAATTTGCAAAACAGTCGGACGTTAAACAAAAAAAAAAAAAAATTTATAAAAATATTCACTTTGTACAGAAAATGTTGTCCTTAAGTAATTGTTATTATTCCGTAACCAACTTGGTTAATTACTTTCTCTTGCCCTAAATAAATATATAGGAAAGGAGTAGGTATTGTTTCCAGATTTTTCAAAATAAAGTTTTCACCGGAAATACATGTTTTTAAGCCCTTTGAAACTAAAAAAAACTTGTTTTTAGCGATAGATGTGTGAGAAAAATTATCTGAAGACCGGAATATTGTAAGAAATTGAAACTTAGAACTTTAATTAAGCACCAGTAGGGGACTCTACACGAACGTTTTCATAAAATCTGTCAACCGGAAGTAGTCCTATAGTTTATTCATGTTATTTTTCAATTTGTAAACTTTCACAAAAGCAGTACCTACGTTGTATTTTTTTTTTTTAATCACCTCATTTACTAAATTTATTATGCTTTACAGTATAGGATAATCACCATGTCTGTTGAAATTTTTTGGGAGGACTGTGCTCTAGTGGTAAAATAACATTTTTAAGACCGCAGCTTTAATTTATCCATTTTAATTTGTCGGAAATCAAAAATCCCTACAACTTGTATTTCAAGCGTGTTTTTCTATAACTCTTAATTTAGCGCCAATTGGTGTATTTTCTGTATTTTTTTTATTAAAAATCGGGATTTTAAGATTGCGGCCTTAGCATAGGTTAAAATCAAAACAATTAAAGAAAATCATTTCATGAGACGACGCGTCTCATTGTTGATGGAAATTTTTAAAAAGACTTATGGTAAACAAAAAGTGATTTCTGTATCTATTATGGTAAACAAAAAGTGATATCTGTATCTATTCTTTCAGAGAAATTGAATGACATTTTTATTTCCAAATTCCGACTTTGATTCCTTGACTTCCGGTTTTGGGCCACTTCCGGTTGAAACCGAAACTTAAAACTCAATCGAGGCCCATTAACTTTCTGGCAGATTACGAATCCGAAAACCGTTCGTTGCTATCTCTTGTAGTTTCTGACTTTAATTTTGTGACTTCCGGTTTTGGGCCACTTCCAGTCGAAACCGAATTTTAAAACTCAATCCAGGCCCACTAACCTTTTGTGTAGATTACAAATCCGAAAACCGTTTATTGCTATCTCTTATAATATACTATTGATGCTCTGACATCTTGGTAAGACGGAGGGACGGACGGACAAAACAAAATGATAAGTGAAAATTTTAAAATTGCCACCAATAAATACAGGTTTGACAACAAATTTTTCTGTATTGTACGTATTTATTGACTAAAGAGTATAAAATCAAAGGTAGACCTATAGAAAATTAAAAAATCTCCAACTTCTATTTCAAGAATTTTTTCGAGCATTGTTAGTTAAGCGTTAACTTGTAATTTTACGTATTTTTAAGTTCTACGAAGGTTGAATAAAATTGTACTTTTAAATTCTACAGAGGTTGATTAAAATGACGTTACGGTTTTCATTTTTTATTGTTTACTCATGATTAAACATAGGTTATATTTTTTCGTGTTTGCACTGCAAGAGCAAGTCGTGTGAGGGTTTTACACCAGATTTTGTTTAACTACTAATTAAAAATTTTACTAATTTGTATATGGTTTATATAAAACTAACTTATTATTAAACCACTAACGTACGAGTGTATACGTATACACTCAGGAAATGAAATAGTTCAAATTCTATAACAATATAATGAATGAGTTGAACTTTTTTTTAAATCATCTGAAAGTTTAGATATTAAGGTACTAAACTGTAATTTTCCTCAGTAGGGATCCTTTACCAAATTCTAGTAATATTCGAGAGCGGCAGCTGTCTTTGTAATGCAATAAAACTCCTTGTTCTCTATCAACACTCCCCTCGGCTTGATTCCCCATTTGTAATTAGTTAACACTTACATTTTTCTCCTTTAAGGGCGGAACGCCCTTTTTGGTTTATGTTTGCTTTATCTCCAGGGGGTTGTTTATTCGGTGTTTATTCACACATTACAGGTTAGAAGTAAGGGTTGCTTTGTGTACTATGCATAGTACGCTTTCTTGGGGGTCCGCTGTTGCTTTCAAAAAAATATTTGTAAACTATAATTATAAATTTTTGACTTTAGAATAGCATAGTTCACCGGCTAATTTTAAATACAAAAAAACCCTTCTTCATGTTTTTTAACAATAACCAAGAATGTGGAGATAAACAATGCTGACTCTAGAAATCGTTTGATTCTTAGGAACATGATTAGTTCATTCCTTCATCTTACTTAAAAGGCTATAATATTAGAAATGAATTTTATATCATCCTATTTAAATTTTGTGTCATAATTAGCGTGATTATAATTCCAGTACATAAACCTAATTCTTTCAGGTTTAACCTAATTAAAAGAAAAATATACATTCATTAAATTATTTTCATCTGGTTTTTTTAATTAATTATTTATATTAACTTATAAAATTCTTCTCCGGTTTGTAGAGGCTTAAAACTATCCAGGAATAGCTCGGTTTGGTTGTCTAACCGTTGTTGTTTTTCTTAAGGCAAACATTTTGACTAACTGTTTTTTTCCCTAAAGTGATTCAAAATTATGAAAAACAAATAAAGATTTTACTTATAAAAAATGTTGCAGAAGTTCAGAGATATTTAGAATGTATTGTAGAAAGACCTAAGGTATTTCATTTTTTAAAAATTGACAAGATTATTAATAACAATGAAGTAGATATGCTACATATGATCAAATTAACAAAACCGATGTTTTAATCCTATTTACTTACAGAACTGATAATATAATTTGTATTTATGAACTGTAATCTTTCGGGATGCAATAAAAACTACGTAAAATAAAACAAAATCAGAAAGGATATTTTTGTAAAATTACATGTTGGTATACCACCAAGTCAACTATAGTTTTAAAAATTAATCAACAGGTTCAAAACGATCGTATTAATATAATTTTTAATAAAAAAGTTCCAAAAGGTATCTGTATCTCTCTCCCCCTTTCTATTTCACTCATTTTGTTTGTCCTAGCTGGCTTTGTTAGCGCTTGTAAATCGATAAAACTTTCAATCCAGAAAACCATGTTATACAGATTGATCAATTGAATTCTATTCACTAACGGACGGAAAGCATTTTTAATTGTTTCATTTCAAATTAATACGCCTGGTAAAAATTTATTAAAAAATTTTGAAAGCAAATACTTCAAACAACTCTGACCCATACGATGTGGTCGACCGAAAGACTTTTTGTGGACGGGATTTATTTCATAACCTCTATGTTTTTTAACACATCTCAAAAGTGCACCGCAGAATTTCTGACGTCAGAGAATGTTTGGTTTGTTTGTTTTCAACTATTTTAGAGATATTTAATTTATTAAACCATCAAAAAGAGTTGTTTTGACTGTGTTTTTAATGTAACTGTTTTATTAGTCGTGAATATACTGTAACTAAATTTAACAACTGGACAATATTACTTTTTTACGTTTTAATGTTTAAAAATGTATCGATATTTTAATTTGTAGCCTTCAACCTCGGTTAGTTTACCTATTTTAAACCTAATTATTTATATTTTATTCGACTAATATTTTTATAAAATAAAATATTTCTAACACACAGCTACTTTTTATCTAAAGTCACATCAATTTTTTTGGCTATTAGCGGCCGCAGTGAGTTTTATTACTTAATAATTTCCTGAAGTTGAAGGTTTTGAGTTCGATTCCTAGCTAGCTAGGAATCGAACTCAAAATCTTCAACTTTTTGTGCAGAGAAGTCTACCGTTCTAATCACTGGGCTAAGAAGGTGGTAAAACATATTATTATAACTAATTTTATACTATTTCTAAAACTATCTTCTATTCAGATATTCATTCCCAGTTATTAATAATGTAATCTTCCATTTATCTTAACTTTGTTCTCAATTGAACATTATGGATTGTAGAGCTACAAAAACAGATTTTTCAATGTCAAAAATTTAGATCACAAATTTCAGTACCAACCTTATCTCCATTTTATCCCAAAATTAAAATAATTTCTTGGATATTATGTTAGGAGAACAATTTTTATAGTCTCAGTAAGTTTCATGATAACTGGTGTAACATTTATATTTCTAATAACTTACTTAATTTAGTTACAGGACTACAAAAAATAGTTCTGTTTCTTATTACATGGTGAGCCAATTATATGACTGAAGGATTTAAGAACAGAAGAGGTAGAGGTGTAAAATACACTAGTCAGAGTTATCTCCTCTGAGAATAATGAATCTCATTTTACAGCCAGTCCCTCTGGTGAATGAAGTAAACGTGTCATTTGCAGAGTGGAAAGTAGGTACTTTTCAGAGGGCCCTGGCATGCTGATAAGCATACTTTTCCACTCAGTTAAGAAGGCAATGGTAAACCACCTTACTCCTCGTTTTACTTCGTTAAGCCTCAAGAAATTCCAACCAGCCTTTCGGCTGACGATCTGAACAACAACATAAACCTCAATAATCGTACTGTCTAGTAGTACGTGATAATTTAATAATTTAGACGAAATAAATTGTAATATGCTCGCTTTTTACATGTAAATAAATCTGTATATGAATTATTATTTACTCTATTTATAAAATGTTCATTAATTCACAAAAATATATTAAATTTAGCCACATGAATGAACCACCACTCTTCGAAATTCATACAGTATAATAATAGTAATGATAGCAATTGAGATAACAAACGATAATTGAGATTGCGTGTCACTCATTTGTTATTATTCTTATTATTATACTATACTATACTATAAGTGATAATATAAGCGTGCCAACGAATTCAAACACAAACGACTCACTCCATTCAACAAACTCACCGTCTGTAAAATTGTGTTAAACTGTTGCACACCAGCAGAATGAATGGGCTACGGAAGAGCTGTGGCCGTTGTAACTCACTCACCTATTACCCACCTGTCAGATCAAATACCACCGATAACATCCACCCTTTGATTAACGCTGCACTCATTTCCATTGTATTTTTACACGTTATTCTTCAAAAAGGAAATATGTTTTTTGTATTTCAATTAAGTATTTATTAATTAACTACACTTGTATTTATTAGTCTATAAGTATCTAGCATAAATAATTGTTGGTTTTATTTTATGTTTCTCTCTTCCGTAAAAGTAAACGAATTATTCATTCACTGATTTTCGTTCTTGATTAATGAATAATTAGAAAATTTATCTATTCCCCAATTAATGTTGGTTTTATACAACAGTAAACTGTTGTAATTTATATTATCACAACTCGTAGAGATTTATGTGTCCTGAGATTCCGCGCAAGGTATTAACGAGGATCAGTAAAACCTAATGGAGTCAAGACTTAATTTTGGCTTATTCGTTCACAATCTCTTTTTCTACTATTTAGGCTGTGAATGTACGGGATATAAATCTGGGTCAAAAACAAGTCACAGTAACATTGAAATAATTCAAAAGTTTCAATCAAAAGTACCTTTAAACATCCAGACTCACCTTGGAACATATCTAACACTATAATATACAGACACATGTACACTCCCACAGTACAAGAAGAAATTCAGTAGTTTTTTACCAGTTACCAAACGCTATTTGAAAACCATCAGGAACCAGAAGCCATCAATCTCAAACAGTGAAACAAACAGAAGCGTTCACAGACTACACCCTACAGATTTTTTTAACATTATCATGGCGAGAATAGCATAACAAATTTTTAATTTATAGTAATACCAGAGGGTATTACTCACTGACTACCTACACTTACAACATATCTTCATTAATCTATAAAAGTAGATCGTAGATTCAAAGACATACAAATCAACTGTACAGGCTATTTAGAATATAAATAAAGTATTCTATTAAGTAGAGGTAGATTAAGCAAGTGTGTGATTTCCTACGATCCGTATAGGTATTCGAATGATCTAGTGCAGGTTCCTTAATCGGAGCCCGTAGGCATCCTGAATCCGTTGTACCTGTATGCTAGTGAATAACCAGTTGCAGTAAATACTACCAGACACATTACTAACAAATATTTTAGTCATTATAATTTAATTTTAATATTTTAGACATTATAATATTCGTATAACAATTCGGAACATTTGGAGTAGGAAATCGAACAGAATGCAAAGGAATGCCCGAAGAAAGTTGTCTGTAAACCTTGACAAAAATAACGAAAGATTATAGTAAAATTAATTTTAAATCAATTCTAATGCGTAGTTTTCAGTATTAATAATCACAAATCAACGTATTAATTGTTTTAAAAAAACAGTTTACAATTTATTTAACAAAAAATAAACAGATATATAAGTAAATTATATGACAGAGTAATTTTAATTCATTAGAGTTTAATAATAAATTACAACCAAGACTTAGATTTAGCAGCTAATCACGTTTGAGACGATTCTCACTAAACAAGTGGAAAAAAATGACTAGGTCAGGTAAGAGCTTTAACCAGGATTGATTCAAAAGCAAACACCATAGAATCAATGCACTCCGAGTATACGATTAACCACTGGATATTACTTTCAAACTTAAATTATTTTTGGGGCAAATATTCGACAAATGGTCAAGAAAATAAATTACAGTTGTTATATAGAAAGGGTTAGGTCAGAATATTTTTTATTCGATAGTATTTAGAGTAAATTACTGATAACTATTCAGATGCAATGTATTCCTTCGTTATATTTAGAGTAGAATACATAACGACTAAATACATTTTTAATAAAATTAAATTCGATCTAATGGGTATCTTAAAATTGTCTACTATATTTTACATTATTCATTAATTGTCCTTTCTTTCTTCTTTTTTAGAACACCAATGTGGACGATAGCACGGGATTTATTACAGATTTACCACTACTAAAAAGTAAGTATAATTGTATCAATCAGTTCACATATTTTATGTAGGTATCAATTACTGTCTTCATCTTTTATGCTTTTATTGGTTTTTTATTTTTTTTAGACTCGAACTATTTTTAAAATATATAAATATATTTTTAAATTAAATGAAATGTGTATTAATTTAACTCAAAATTGAATGGATATAATTAGGAATTTCTCTAGTATTAATAATATACGTATTAAAAATATGGACTTTAAAAATGTGGTTTTAATAAAATTTTGTTTAAAGTGGCATCAACAGCTTCGTCGTTAGCGACTACTTAAGTTTAAGGAACGGTGGTTTTAAACGTGTAATAATTTTCTAGACTTAGCCGCGAATCCAACCCGGGAAATTCCGCTTTGCATCGTGGCATGCGAACCACTCGACTCCAGAAGCAGTTTTGATAAAACTTTTATATGCATTTTACAGTTCGATATTCATTGAGTAGATTTTTTACTTGACCGAGTGCAAATCTTAAAAACTAAAATGGTATTTCTATACTTTTTAGTTAACTTCGTATTAACTCCTAGGCCTAATTGTTCGCAACAGCTACTTATTATAATATATTATATTTTAAAACATTATTTCACTTTTTTACATTGTATAAAAATAGTTAAAACCATATAATGCGCTCGCGCACCCATGCTCACTTTTATGTTCTCTATACGTACATGTTTACTTGCATAACTAACGTATTATTATTATTATTTTTATTATTTTATCAAACATTTTATGTAGGATTATAAACAACCGTATTACCATTTAAAATTAAAATTTATATATCTAACCACCAGAATACGGTAACAGAAAACACTTATCAATGTTTATAGCGCTTTCGTGTATCTTGTACACATCTTCAGTAAATTAAAATTCTTTAAAAAAATTCTTTACATCAAAATTTAAAACTTCTTACTCCTGCCATGGTAGATACGGAATTCAACTAACGTATTATGTAGTTATATTTTACAAAATTAAGTACAGTATCACCATGGTAAAAGCCGTGTTGAGGATAATTCCAATTTTAATACAGTAATTAAATTTTATTTAAAACAAAAAAAGCGAAGTGATTTATCCACTGCTATATTAAAATACATACATCGTATCCCACAACAAATTGTGGAATAGTTTGGTAAAAATTTAGCTGTCTATTCTAATTTAATCATTCCTACCAAAATTTTAATAATATAATTAAATATTTAATTGGTAACCCAAAAATACATTACTTGTCATTGAAACCTATTTTACTCATGATTTATCTATTAAAATTCTGTTAAAAATTGTCTTGTTAGCAGTATAAATTCCTTATTGTAACGGGCTTAATACGGGGTAAATAGTTAACATATTGTACAAAACTTTATTTTGGACTGAATTACAAAAATATTAATCGTATAATTTTCTACCTGATTAAAATATTTGTAATTAGCGTATATTTATCTGTATTTATTAGAAATATTTATTATTTTTTATAAGTTAATTAACTTAATGTGTTAAGTACACGTTCCGCAGAAAGCATTGAATATTATTTTACAAATCAATGTTTATTCGATGCATAACTAACTAGACTACAAATGTAGCTTACTATAATTTATACACGTTTTATTACTTTAATATTAATACGTTTTGTAAAACAACCCGTAAACTATTGCTTGCGGTTATACTGTGTGAATTAATTAAAGTATACTATGTAATTAAACTGATTCACTTAAGATGGAAAGAAATATCTACTCGTACAACAGTAATCTGTAATTTCAAATATATTATTTACAATAAGGAAAATTACATAAGATGCAACGACGAGTACTATTTAAATTAAATAATATAAAAAATATTATTATAACTTGTATTACTTTCCCGTTATTTTTGTGTTTATTATATTAGAATTTTATTAACAACCAAATCTTAACAAAATTATGAAGATTATGTCTAATTTGTAATCCGCAACATAGTAGTATACTTATAAATAATTAATCCCAGTAGTTAGGAAAAAGGTTTTTTTATTAAGTTTTATTTTAGACCATGAGCGACTATTTTTGGATTAAAGGACGGTGGTTATAAACATTTGATAATTTTCTAGAACCTAGCCGGGAGTCGAACCCGATGGTTTCTGCTTTGCATAATAATATGTTAATCACTTTGTCAGGAATGCGGTCAATAACAGGCATCATTGCTCTGCAAAAAGAAAAGTTTCATTTTGTGATTAATCGTAATCTACTCAAATATTTTAGATGAAAAATTAATTACTCACTCTGTGATATAATGTAGACCTATGAATAGATCATTATTTATTTAATTAAATACACCTACTAACGGAGGTTTGATAAATTTTTGACTTTCCTAGGTAAAATTTGAAGTTTGAGAATTTTTTTTCTTAACGTCTGATAGTTTTGCACGTACGTAAATTCTAATGCGGGTAATGAAAAACGGCCATTCTCCCATGATAAGTGAGAATGCGTGATGAAGAAATGCCTGAGATGACCGGAAATCGAAATCTGGACCTCTGGTGTACAAGTCAGTTGCACTGACTACTACACCACTGACCTGCAAAATTTAGAAAAATATAAATATAGTATAAAATGTCAAAAATATTAGCTAATATTTGAAGCACAAATTGTTGTCATTTGTCTCGACTGGTTTGATACAGTTCTCCAAGATGTTCTATCTTGCGCAAGTCATATCATATTTTTACACCTGCAACACCCTACATCTTTTGTAATGCGCTTTAAATATTCTAACCTTTGCCTCCTCTTACAGTTCACTTCTCAAATTACACTCCATTATTGATAGAGCAATTGGATGTTTTAAGATATGCCCCACTAGCCTATCCCTTCTTCTGGTAAGATGTTTACATATATTTCTTCTTTCATCCACTCGTCTAAGAACCTCTAAATTAATTTATTTTGTCCACCCACCGAATCTTTAACACTTTCCTATAACACCCATTTCAAAAGCTTCTATTCTCTTTCCTTCTACAGCCCTTATCACCCACGTTTCACTGCCATATAATGCTACACCCCAAACATTGTGTTTTAAGAATTTTTTAAAGAAATGTTTCCTTGTTAGTTGTAAATTTATAAACGCATTATTTGTGGTAATAATAAAATATTTAAACATTTACTCAACAAAATACAGTAATAAAAAATATAAAATTTTATAATTTCATTGTACGCATGTTTCTAGATATTTTTACTTTCTCTTGCCTATATGAATATATAGGAAGGAAAGTATATTGTTTTCATGTCGATTTTTCGAAATCGAGTTTTCACCGGATCTATACGTTTTCAGACCCCCTGAACCCAAAAAACATGTTTTTAGCGATTGGTCTGTGTGTGTGTGTGTGTGTGTGTGTGTGTGTGTGTGTGTGTGTGTGTGTGTGTGTGTGTGTGTGTGTCTGTGTGTGAACAGAATATCTCAAGAACGGAACGTCGTACGAACTTGAAACTTGAAACTTAAGTTACATACCACTACCGGACGCGGCACGAACATTTTCATCAAAATCGGTCAACCGGAAGTAAGTAGTTTATTCGTATAATTTTTCAGTTTTTTGCGATTTTCTCAAAAACTGGTCCTACGATTTTTTTTAAAATCGCCCATTTTACTCGATTTTTTATTCTCTACAAGATAGGGTAGGCGCCATGTTTGCTGAAATTCTCGGTGAGGCTGTTTTCACGTAAAAACGTTGTTTTTTAAGATTACGGCTTTAATATAAATTTTAGCGCAAAAACTTATATAATAAAAGTTGTAGAGAATTTAAAAACCTACAACTTCTGTTTCAAACATTTTTTTGTATGACGCTTAGTTTAGCAGTAATTAGCGATTTTCTAATTTTTTCTCACGAAAACGTGTGAAAAATCGATTTTTTTAAGGTTTTGGCCTTAGTATGCATTTTACGACAAAAGTATATATAACCAAATTTATAGAAAATTAAGAGATCTACAACTTTTATTTAGTGCATTTTTCTCTACAGAGCCTAGTTTAGCGTGAAATAGTGATTTTCCGTATTTTTAAGCCAGACTGAGGTTGATTTTCATATTGAGTGTTTCACTCATGATTAAAATAAGGTTATGTTTATTGAGGTTAGTTTTTTGTTTATTTCTAATATTTTATTACTAATGTTAAATTATATTGTAAATTATTTGCATTGGCAAGAGAAAGTTGTGTGAGTGTTTCACACCAGATTTTTTTAATATTTTTTTAATTTTGCAATAAAATTTAATCTACTGTATATTCTAAATTTAACGTTAATTTTATTTATTGCCACTTTACTTTTTTGTTTGTTTACTTTATTAATAATGCTATTTATAACTATACGTAGTCCATACAAATAGTGACGTGACTACGGTGTGTGATGGTACGTGGTAGTAAGACTCATACGATTAAATATTCTGTACTTCATAAAATGTTCATTTATTAATTTACTCAAACAATAAAATATTAAATTACTCAGAAAACATAATGGAACATTATAATACAAAATGTCACAGAACAGTGATTCTAATAATTGTAGAGCTTAGTGAATGAAGGTGCTATGTAACCCATTTTTCAAAAACTTAGTTTTTGTGATTAATGAAAGATTTAAACTCTGTCTCTACAGTTTAAGGAAATACTATTGGACAAATGGTATACGAGTGTACTGCTTAATTTAATGTTTTTTAGTGTATTAAAGTGTCAAGATTATCTGCTTCCACCAGAAAAAACTACAGTCTTGAGACACCTTTTTGGAAGAATAACAGTTAACTATAGTATTATGTATTTATATTCATCATGTAAAAAGTGTTATTTGGTTTTTCTTTAAAAAAATTCTGTTATGAAAAATTTTGTCTTTTATTTTTTAAATACCATTTATCCGTCCTCAGAGAATATAGTGTACGATACAGATTTTAAGAGGATGAAGGTATCAAATGCATAAGAACGTTATGAGAAAAGTTATGTTCAAAACCAATTTTATGACAAAATATAAATTTGCATAAAGAGGTAGGTAATATGTAGTTACCAAAATGAAAGAAATTAGGCAATTCATAAAAAGATGGGAGGTTTAGAATTTTGATTTCATTTTTCTCAAAACTATAATTTTGTTACATAACATCTTCTTCCACTAAGTTCATTAATTGTAGGTTACACTAATTATAACAACATAATAATTATGGTTAACTTAACGACAATTGTCTTTAAGTTTTCTGTGTTACTTAGACCAGTATAATATCGGTACTCGATCTATAATGTGCTTTATGTATTTTCTTACAACGATAAATCGGTAATATTTATCTTCTTATTTATTATCATGACTTACAAAACTAACAAACTATTTTTCATTAATATTAATATGAGTAATTAATATAGGTTTTTATTGGTTAGATTCTATTCAATAAAAATCTGGTGTGAAACACTCACACAACTTTCTTATTCCAATGAAAATAATGAACAATATAACCTAACATTAGTAATAAAACATTAGAAATAAACAAAAACTAACCTCAATAAACATAACCTAATTTAAATCATGAGTGAAAGACGCAAAATTAAAATCAACCTCAGTTTGGCTTAAAAATACGGAAAATCACTCTTTCACGCTAAACAAGACTCTGTAGAGAAAAATGCTTAAAATAAAAGTTGTAGATCTTTTAATTTCCTATAAATTTAATTATACACTTTTGTCGTAAAATGCATACTAAGGCTAAAATCGTAAAAAATCGATTTTTTACTCGTTTCCGTGAGAACAAAACAAAACATTGCTAATACAAAAAAATATAAGAAATAAAAGTTGTCGGATTTTAAATTCTCTACAACTTTTATTATACATTTTTGCGCAAAAATGCGTATTACAGCCGCAATCTTAAGAAAAACAAATTTTTTACGTAAAAACAGCCTCTCCAAAAATTTCAGCAGACGTGGCGGCTACCCTATCTTGTAAAGCATAAAAAGTGTAGTAAATGAGGCGATTTTTCAAAAAACCATATAAGCCGTTTTTGAGAAAATCCCAAAAAAGTGAAAAATGACACGAATAAACTACTACTTCCGGTGACCGAATTTGATGAAAATGTTCGTGTCGGGTTTGGTAGTAGTATCTAACTTAAGTTTCAAGTTTCAAGTTCGTTAAATGTTCCATTCTTAAAATATCTGTTCACACACACACACACACACACACAACACACACACAACACACACACAACACACACACACACACACACACACACAGACCAATCACTAAAAACATATTTTTTTGGATTGAGAGGGCCTGAAAACGAGTAGAGCCGGTGAAAACTCGATTTCGAAAAATCGACATGAAGCAATATTTCTTCCTATATGTTCATGACCAACCGGGTTGTTCTAGAGGTAAAGTCGTCGCCTTGAGTCAGCTGATTTTGGAGACGAAGTTTCCTGGTTCAAATACTAGTAAAGGTAGTTACTTTTATACGGATTTGAATACTAGACAGTGGTTGCCGGTGTACTTTGATGGTTGGGGTTCAATTAACGATACTCTCTCAGAAATGGTCGACCTGTTTCTGTACAAGACTACACCTCATTTACACGTCATACACATCATCCTCATCTCATTGGGTCATGGGGTTGCTTAATGTTCTGAATTGAACAGATTGCAACGTACACATATTAGGAATTTAAAAAAGAAAAAATATATATTCATACAGGTAAGAGAAAGTAAAAATCAGAAATCTGTAGTGTGAGTCAATGTATTAATTTAATATAGCCTAAGCAATTACGTAAACTAACATTTTAAATAGTACATGATATTTTTAAAGCCCATAAACTACTTTTTATTGCTATAAACTCTAATACGTATTTGTATTTCATTCAGTTGCAAATATACAAAATAACATCTTGTACGGATTAATAACCATAGCAGTCAATGCCCAAATACATAAACAAATAAATATTCGCATAAAGATAACATACTTTGTATTATTAACCATGTCTTATCTGCCACGTGATAGCCTGTAATGTACTTTGTTAATTGTATATTAATTTTACTAAGCTTTTGGGTAGTTAAAATTCACTCGGTTGAACAGTGTTAAAATTCCTCGTACGTCAAGAGAAAATACAGATCCCAGTCGGGTGTTTAAAATACTTTTCTATCGGCAGGACTAAGGTGAAAATAATATTTTTGGTAAAAGATCGATTTATTTGATTTGTGTACTTTATAAAATAGTACCTACATTTTTTATAGATTCCCAAAAAAAATAGTAATTTACACCCCTATGCCCAAATTTAGCTGTGTGGTAATGATTTTTGTACAACGATTCATTAGGTTTTCTGCGCCGATTCCGCGCCATTCGAAGTAAGATTCAACATTGAATCTAGATTACATACGAGTAGTTCCATTGGTTTTGAAATTTACATTATTTTTCACTAAATTCGTAAATTCCAAAGATAGTGCTTTGATGTAGGATGTGTTCAGAAACGTTCATTTTCTCTATAAAGATACGAAGATACTTTTCAATACTCGTGTTATGTATGAAATAAAATAAAACTTATTTCTTTTTTTTTACTTTTACGACCTATTTGAACCACTTAGTCAAGTTTTGGCCACTTTTCTTTTGGTCCAATATTTTTTCAAGATTTCCGGTCTTATTTTTCTTTCTGTCTCTGAACAAACTCTGTCTTCTTGCTTTTTAATCTTATTTTGAATCTTATGTATTTGTTGTGATGTATCTTTAACTCTTCAGTCTTGCTTTTTAGGTCATGTTCCATTATCCGTACCTCTTTCATGTCACTTGTGATTGCTTTGAGCCAATTTGGTGGATTTTTCAGTGTTTTTAGTTTCTCAAAAAACCGTTATAAATGTTTTTCACGTTTTTCTTTTTCTAGTGTTGAAATAATTCAGAATGAACTTGCTCCCAGAAAAATTGTTCGATCGGCCTGTAATTTTTTAGGCAGGTTTATGAAAATCGGACTATCATTGCGTAGACCTTGTATAAAATTTGTTTTTTTTTTTTTTTTTGTCATCAGTCTCTCGACTGGTTTGATGCAGTTCTCCAACCTGTTCTATCTTGCGCAAGTCGTTTCATATCTACATACCTGTAACACCCTACATCTTTTGTAATTTGCTTTATATATTCTAATCGTTGCCTCCCTCTACAATTTACTCCCTCAATGTTACCCTCCATTATTGATAGCCCAATACCTGGATGTCTTAGGATATGCCCCACTAGCCTATCCCTTCTTTTGGTAAGATGCTTCCATATACTTCTTTTTTCATCCACTCGCCTAAGAACCTCTAAATTACTTATTTTGTCCACCCACCTAATCTTTAACATTTTCCTATAACACCACATTTCAAAAGCTTCTATCCTCTTCCGTTCTACAGCCCCTATCACCCACGTTTCACTTCCGTATAATGCTACACTCCAAACATAATGTTTTAAAAAATTTTTCCTAATCTGTAAATCAATGTTTGTAGTCAGTAAGCTGTTTTTCATTTCAAAGGCTTTTCTAGCTTGAGCAATTCTACTCTTGATATCACTCGTGCTTCTACCATCCTTTGTTATTTTACTCCCTAGATAGCAGAATTCCCCAACTTCCTGTATGTTCTCGTTGCCTACTTTTAAATTTCCCATCTCTTCTAAACCACTCTTGCTGCTGCACAACACTTTCGTTTTGTTCTTATTAATTTTCATGAAGTAATCCTTCCTCAAGATCTCATCCATTCCATTTAAGGCATCCTCTAGTTCATTCTTTGCCTCGGCTAATACTACTATATCATCGGCGAATCTCAACATTTTTATTGTTTCTCCTTGAATTTTTATTCCTACGTCAAAAATTTGTTATAACCCTAATAATTTTTTCCCATAAACTAAATTTTGTCCCGAGTTACAGGAAAAATGAAAAATCTTAAAAAATATTTATATTTATTTCAGCCATTAATTTTTTAAGTCGTATATTTCAATTTTCATCTAAGGTTATGTCTATCAATAAATGAGTAAGCTGGTTAAATTTTTTTGACTTTTTTCTTTGATATATTTGAAGGAGTGTAATAGATGGTAATAGGAGACACGTATATAAACAAACAATTGTAAACATGCAAACTTACACACAACTAAAAATACACACGTAAACACACACGTACACGCATACCCTTCACACAATCGACATAAACAAGACATGTCAACATTTATTACTTTTACACCCCAACATAAACAAATACGTCAGATGATTTACCAACTCCAGATGTGAGTGATAAAAAAAAAAAAAAAAAAAAAAAAAGAAAATTTAAATTTTAGAAAAGGATTGTTGAAGTTTCATTCTGTTTTAAAACTTTTATGAGGAGAGACGTTTTACAATTTTTAAGAAAAGGAACCAACAATATATAATTATTTTAATCAAGAAGTATTTTAATCAAAGATTTTAATTATTTTAAAGTGTTATTAAGAAATTTTAAAACTTTTAATTATTATTTTAAAAT
Organism: Catonia carolina; assembly: GCA_035578175.1. Taxonomy (NCBI): domain Eukaryota; kingdom Metazoa; phylum Arthropoda; class Insecta; order Hemiptera; family Achilidae; genus Catonia; species Catonia carolina. The sequence continues at coordinate 192,905,042 of JAQMRL010000001.1, read as the reverse complement.
GTGTGTTAGGTCTTGTTTTTGACGAGAATCAAATAAATTTATTTATTTGTTGTCTTACAAATATTGATTATAAAAATTCTACCACTGGACATCGATTACAAAATGGTGCATCGACCGGGAAATTAACGAAAACTTAACAAGAAATTAATAACAAGAGGAACTTAATAAGAGGAAATTAACAAGAGGAATACAAGACGTCATAGAGAGCAAACAGACAGAAACCAACTTCAAAAACAATTCTTCAACAATTTAGGCAAAATTTATAAAATACTCACATCTGAAAAGGTATATACACGTCAACCGGTAAGTCATCTGTTAAATACACATAATTAATCAACATAAACATGGATGGACAAATAGCACGAATTATTGACCCTACTAGACTAGACGAAAACAACCTTAACTTTCAACTTAGGATACGAAAAAGCACAACAACCGGAAATGTCAGACAAAGACGACAACGATTACAAAAACTGGTAGATAACGGACGACAAATTGACATTAATACAATACGTAGATTTGATCTTGACAAACAACTAACAGAGTGTCAAAACTATTTAGTAAAGTTAAGAAACACAGAAAACTTAAATGATTTAGAAACATATAATGCTGAAATTTTTGACGACCGCCTTAACAAACTTTTAATGTTTGTATTAACAAATAAACCTGATAAAGCCGTAGGTTTTCAAAATTTAAGAGAGGAACTTGATAATTGGAAAGTCAATGAGTTACGTAATATCGAAGTTAGACCCAATTGCGAACAAAATTTAAATCCCGAAGAGGTACATTTAAATGACAATCCGTTACCTAATCAAAGACAAGGGATCATTAATTATGATCAAATTAACCTTATACATCATCCAGTAATACAAAGTCCCGTTTTTAGGAATGATGTTCCTGGCATTTTAATACCAAATGCAAAAGGTAACAATAATCCCGTGTGTTTCCAACGCGAATTGAACTTTAATTGGTCAAAAATTGCAAATCCAATAGAAAACGAATTAAAACAATTAACTATTACTGATGGACGTGACATTGACACGTTAGTACGAAATATCAAAATTATTAAACAGATACAGAAACGTTATGCAGTTGATTTACCCTTGGTGTTGTTAACTCCGTTTATGACCGGTTTCACAGAACAAATTTTTGAAAATTCTATTAGAAATAATCATAATTTCAATCAATTTCATAGAGATTTAGTAAATAAATTAATCACACCAAAAATGAAAGAAATATTAAAATTAAAATTATTATACCGAAACCAGTCACAAACGGAAACCCTTGCGGAATACATGAGAGAAATTTTAGAAAATCATGATGTATTAAGACTAGATTTAACGGAAGGTGAGTTAATTAACGTGATTTTGACAGGTTTAAATGAAATATATGCCACACACATAGGCATAATTGGTAAACCCAATAACTTACAGAATTTTAATAAACTGGATGCTTATGTTTACGAAAGAGTTTATGCCAGAACTCTTAATGATCTTGGTTTATCAAGTGTAAATGTTTCAGACACCCCAAATACAACAAATATCACGATGCCTATTCAAAGTAAACAAAATATCTTCAAAGAAACAAAATTTAACAACAACAGATCACAAACATCACTCACAACACTGAAGTGTTTTTATTGTAATAAATTAGGACACATTAAAAGAAACTGTAAACTTTGGCAACAAAAGGCGAATTACCGTAATTCAAAAAACTAAATTTATACAAATACGAACAACATAAACATATGGTACGTATTTGTGAAAGTAATGTAAATAAATATTTAAAAATAAATAAACAAAAATCAAACAGTAATTATGCGTTAAAAGCTTTAACAATAAAAATTAAAAATGATATCTTTAATGCTCTTATTGATTGCGGTTCAACCCATAATATTATTAGTCAAAAAATGTATAAAATTTTAAAAAATAATAATGCAATTATAAATGAGGAAAATTTTAATGCTATTTGTCTTACAGCTGACAGGTTCCCGTTAGAAATAAACAAACAAGTTTGGATTAAAATTAAATTAAAAAATATATCGTGGAAAACAAATTTTAAGGTTTTAAACAAAGTACAACATAATATAATATTAGGTATACATTTTTTACAAACAACGCATGCTATATTCGATGCAACGAAATCAATGATAACCTTTGATTGGTTGAAAAATCAAAAATTCTATTTAACGGATATACATCCAGATCAAATAAATAACATCGAGCAGTCTGATTTTATTACAAGTAAAATTATTAATCTATGTAAAGAATTTCCAGATGTACTCACTACTAAACTAGGATGTACAGATGTCTTGACATATGACATTAAACTCAAAAATACTGAAATAATAAAATCTAAACCGTATCCGTTAAATCCAATAAAAACATTTCAGATGAAACATCAGATAGATAAATTGTTAAAAGACAAAGTAATAAGAGAGAGTGTTTCACCTTATTCGTCTCCAGCGTTTTTAATTCCAAAACCCAATGGTACGAGTCGTTTGGTCGTGGACTATCGCTCGGTTAATTTAGTAATTGACTCAGAGGCACAACCTTTACCTAATATAAATCATGCCTTTCAATGGTTTTCAGGTGCACGATGGTTTAGCACACTAGATTTAGCCCAAGCATACCATCAAATACCATTGACATCCAAATCCCGCCAAATCACCGCATTTTGTACTCCGGATGGTTTATACGAGTACGAAAGATTGCCTTTCGGTTTATCGACTGGAGCGCAAGTACTAACACGTCTCATGAACACAATATTTAAAGACGTTAAGTATAAATTTGTATTCAATTATATGGATGACATATTAATATATTCTAAAAGTTTTCCGGAACATTTAAAACACATTAGAGTAGTACTGTCGATTTTACGAAAGGCAAACATTACTGTAAATCCCGATAAAGTCACGTTCGCAGTAAACGAGATACCATTTCTTGGACACACATTATCCTATAAAGGAGTCTCTATAGATTCAACTAGGACACAGAAAATATTGGAGTATCCTGAACCCAAGTCAGTGAAACAGGTACATCGGTACTGTGGTATGATTAACTATTTTTCTAAATTTATTAAAAATTACGCTGATAGAATAGAACCCCTAAATAAATTACGTCGTAAAAATACTCAATTTTTCTGGGGAGATTCACAGAAAATAGCGTTTGAAGATCTTAAACAGGCAATTGCCAATCCTCCAGTACTGGCAATACCAGACTTCTCCAAAACTTTTATCTTACAAACAGATGCGTCGGATACAGGTCTAGGAGCTGTACTGCTTCAGGAACAAGAAGGGTCTAGACGACCCATAGCGTACGCTTCTAAGACGTTAACGACGGCCGAAAGGAAGATTTCTGCGTATGAAAGGGAGTGTCTTGCAGTTGTTTTTGCGACAGATCATTTTCGAACCTACCTGGCACATCGCGAATTCCTCTTAGAAACCGACAATCAAGCATTAGCCTGGCTTCTTTCCCGACCTAAACAGTTAGGCAGATTAGCTAGGTGGCTACTCCGATTGTCTGTTTTTAAATTCAAAATTAATCACATCCGCGGTTCCGATAATAATGTTGCTGATGCGTTATCGAGGATGTATAGTTCTACTAGTGATGATACCGCAAAGGATATATCTTATATCAACGCCCTATTGTCACAGTTCCCTCTATCTTTTACGGACATACAGAAACATCAAGAACAGGATACCTTTATCCTCCAACAGAAAAGAAAGATGAATAACAAATTTTGTTTATCAAAAGGAGTGCTATGTCTAAAGGATAGAAACAACAATCCTGTTAAAATAGTTCTCCCCAATTCCTTAAAAGATTTAGTGTTTAAATATTTTCATCATTCTACAATAGGCGGACACTTAGGTGTAGCTAAAACGATTTACAAAATAATGCGACATTTTTACTGGCAAGACATATATAAAGAAATTCCTTTAAAGGTGAATGCTTGTACAACTTGTCAGCGAAGCAAACCTGGAATGAATTACAAATGGGGGAATCTCAATTCCAGGGTTCCAACAAAACCATTTGATACACTGTTTATTGATACTGTAGGCAGCCTACCAAAAACCAATCAAGGGTATAAATATATACTAGTTGTGGTAGACAGCTTTTCAAAATTTACATGGTTAGCTCCATTGAAAAATACAAATACGTCTTCAATTATAGAAGAATTAAAACGTATTTTTCAAAATTATTCCATTCCACGACTAATCGTCACAGATAACGCCAAAACGTTTAATTCGACACTTTTTAAAAACTTTTGTTTCAACCTAGGCATTAAAAGGACTACACTCTCCCCTTATCACCCGCAACCATCTCACGCCGAACGATTAAACAGAAATCTTAGGTCTATTCTTATGGCGTACTACGCAACTGCACAAACGACCTGGGATAAATCCCTCTTTTGGTTTCAATTAGCTTTTAATATGGCACAACATACGGCCCACGGTGTATGTCCGTTTGACATATTACATAATTTTCCAGCTCAAACGCCCTTGGATAGAGCGTGGAATATCCAAGACATCCTTCATCGGAATCCTGTACGTTCGAGCAACGTGATGAGTACAATTAGACGACAACTAATTAAGTCTCATCATGATATGGCACGTAGATACAATGCTACACGTCATCCAAATCCGTTTTCGGTGGGAGATAAAGTTTTGCTTAAAACTCACCCCGTAAGTTCGAAACGGAAAAATATTTGTGCAAAAATGGCATACCGATGGTCGGAACCATTTTATATCATCGGTTTCTCCACACCAGTTACAGCCTTACTCCGTAAGACTGTTGGGGGAGAAATAACCAAAGAACACATATCTAATCTTAAAAAAGTTACATAATTTACTAAGATAAGTAATATTATTAGGTGAAGTGCGTCACGACCCTCGAGCTTGGGATGATTGTACTAAATGTGTATCTGATGTTTACTTGATGTGTGGATGTGTTGTAAAAGGGGCCCCGAATGAACGAACTTTACCGTCTCAGGCCGACAACTGCTACGTACTCACCTTCTTTTTTTAACATTTAAGCACCCACCCCTTATCCTTTTTTGCTTATGCATACTCCCCGGGGGGGGGGGGGAGATTGTAATAGATGGTAATAGGAGACACGTATATAAACAAACAATTGTAAACATGCAAACTTACACACAACTAAAAATACACACGTAAACACACACGTACACGCATACCCTTCACACAATCGACATAAACAAGACATGTCAACATTTGTTACTTTTACACCCCAACATAAACAAATACGTCAGATGATTTACCAACTCCAGATGTGAGTGATAAAAAAAAAAAAAAAAAAAAAAAAAAGAAAATTTAAATTTTAGAAAAGGATTGTTGAAGTTTCATTCTGTTTTAAAACTTTTATGAGGAGAGACGTTTTACAATTTTTAAGAAAAGGAACCAACAATATATAATTATTTTAATCAAGAAGTATTTTAATCAAAGATTTTAATTATTTTAAAGTGTTATTAAGAAATTTTAAAACTTTTAATTATTATTTTAAAATGTGTGTTAGGTCTTGTTTTTGACGAGAATCAAATAAATTTATTTATTTGTTGTCTTACAAATATTGATTATAAAAATTCTACCACTGGACATCGATTACAGGAGTATATACATTTTAAAATTTGACAAAAAATAAATAATGTTTTATAAAATTATTTATTGATTATAACCCATAAATAATTGAGAAAAATTGTTAAACTTTTCAGGAATGCAAGTGGCATTAGGTGGGTAGAGTAATAAAGCAAAAATGATGATCATAGGACTATTATTATGAAAGTTGATATTTTCGCCTTAGTCCCTTCTTAAATAATTATGTATAAAACAAATAAAATATTAATATATTAGTTATTATTAGTGTGATGTAGAAGTTGTCAATAAACTGAATTTCCTCCTCTTAGGACATCGTCTGATGGACTGGTCCATGGAACGGAGTTGTTCCAATGATTTAAACAAAATTGATCCATACAACAAGAAAACTGACGATGTCCTCAGAGAAGAAAATGTTCGTTTTATTTACAACTCCTATAATTCAGGTACGAACAACATTTTTATTAAGTAGAATAACTATAAATTAAACGTATATTAGAGGACCTTGTTTCCAAAGTACAAAATCCAAATTTCCTATAAATATACCTACCACTTTTTTTTTAGGGGAGCTTTAAAATAGTATTGGATTTGGTATTAAAATACTTAATTTAAACCTTTTTTTATAATGAAATTTTAAGTAATTCTCAACAATAAAAACAAATTTAATTTGAGCCCATGAAATTAAAAATTTTAAATTTAAAAAAATGCTAATGTAAGAATCTATTATAATTTTGACTCAATCATGAGATAAATTTACTGGAAGAACATTAAATAGATTCAATCACTTCTTGGAAGCAATTAACCTGCACAATATTGTCTTCAGTCAAAATTTTAACTTTACAGAAACCTTTATTAGATCACGATTAAAAGCTGCATCCTTATTGCTACACTCTTTTTTATGTCTAGATATTTTTTACAACTATTTGGGTCAAATTTACGTTGTCTACCTGTGGCTAAAAAAGATAGTGTACTATTAGACAAACCATCACATTTATCGGTATCCATTATCATAGACTTTTATTGCGATGTAAACCGTTACAAAATGTACAAAAAAGATGTGAATTTTATTTACAAACAATATTTTAAATAAACCAACTTAATTATTTCAAATATACGCAATTTCAAAAACATTCATTTATATAACATTTTGCCAATATAATCACAAAAACAAAAATACTTATCAATTAAAATGGAAGGAAGTCTATTATTCAGGTACAATATTACTAACATTGATTTTTTTAAAAAACTTTTCCCATATATGTAAAACTAAATAATCGCATGCATTGAAAAACCGCGTTAAAATTTAAATTATTGGATATAGTACGTTTATTAACTTTATAGTATTCCCATACAACTGTAGTTGGATTTGGAACGTTTTGACAAAATATTATTCTCCGGGACATACATTTTACATACTGACAAAAAATAAATAAAAAAGGGGTTTGGAAAACTCGAAAACGATTATCTCCTGAAATACACAAATAATAGAATATATAGATGAAAATAACATTTATTTTCGATACATATTAATTTAGTAAGTTTTGGAAACAAGGAGCTTATTTATTAATATATTCCAGAAAATTAATTTTATTATTATTATTATTTTAGCGGCTGTTCTACAGCACTAGGCCATTTATGCAAACCGCTGTTAATTTCTATTGAACGCATTTCCATCCCTTAGCACTTCTTTTCCATATCTCTCATTACACCATCCGTCCATTCCTTCCTGAGTCATTCTCGCTTCCTCCGTCCATCTGAAATCCATAGTCAAATCATCTGCGATAAACTGTCCTCCTCCATTCTTCGCATTTTTTAAAATCTCTTTATTCCAAACTTGATCAAGCATACTCAGTTGAGAGTTTCTTCTCAAAAACTCATTTTCATACTTGTTATTCTGTTTTAAAATCTTTAAAGGAAAACCCAGCTCTCTTAACCATAAAAGAGACGATACTCCTGTGATTGGCTGAACGAAGCCAAACCCTTTGTGTATTGTTAATTCTGCAATCATATGGCGATTTTGTGGGGCGCTTTCAACAAAATGAAATGTTCTCTTCTTAGCACTGCAAGATATGTGATTACTTCACAAAACAGGATGTAGAATTCTGGTGATGGCCCTGCTAACTTTTTTTCAGAATAGACCATCATTGCCTATTTTCAGTGAATGCGAGACGATAAAAATTTATTTTACGTGATGAGATTCAATTATTGTCCTTGCAATAGGATTTGTACTTATGCTGCGTAGAGAACTGAAAGGCCTAATTCATTGTGTTTCAAAAACAAAATTTGTGTGGTCATTTCGCCGATACCATTATTCTGATTACCCTTAGTTAGTAATCGCCGATTACCATTAGTTTAAGCTCCGCCTCAGCTCTGGATAATTCTTGACAGCATTCACTCTATGTTTCTATTATCCACAACAGTTTCTAAAAACTAAACAATTGTTGATAAAGTTCTAAATAATTAACTGTATAGATGTAAAACCATTGTAATAAATTGATTTTTATAAGTAGTTTTGATTTTGTGTTTGTTATTTGAACAGTAAAACAATTTTACAATATGATTTATATTTTGTTGAAGATAACCGAGTGAGCTCTTACCATTTGCCATATCTTTTGGTTGTTGTAGTTATAGTATAATAGGTATAAGAAATCTACAGTCGTGGATCCAGTGTAACGGAAAGAGATAATATATTGTTAGTTTCTATTGTCTAAAGATAGAATTGTGTTGGTTTATTTTTAATTTAATGGCTAATACGAAACACTAGTTTTCATTCAATAACTTTGTAATTCATTACAATATAACGTTAAAAAATAATTTAAAAATAGTGTGCCCCTCTACGCATTTGCACAAGCGCGAACAATCCGTCCATTCATTGAGATTCTTCTTATATAGTTGTTATAAAATCAATTCAGTAGTCATTCTATGGCAACATAATGTGTATTGTTAAATTTATTATCATTAAAAAATGAATACATGGACGAACGGCAACGACCCCAGCAGTTATTCTGCTATTGGCTTCGTTCAGCCAATCACAGGAGAATAGTTAATTCGCCTGATTTCATTTCCTCCTCGATACTCAATGGGTTTATCAACTGTAAGACAAGGAGATTGCAGGAGGCCGGATTGACAGTGAGGAAAGCTTATATAGTAGGCCGGGTTTCATTCTCAATGCTTGCAACCCGCTGTGTTACTGTTCTCGTAGCCTACGGCCATTTTATTAAACTGCAATGTTCTGTCTTTCTGAAAAAAAAAACAGTACCTACTTTTTTATTGTACGTTATATAGGTATATATGTACATACGTTCCTGTGGCTAATCGAGTAGTTTGTGATGAAGTGGCCCTATTTTTTCATTCACTTTTAATTCCGTTACTTCTACTACCAATAAAAACTGTAAAAAGAATACACTTTTTTACTATAGTTTTAATACCATCATGATTATGATATTTAAAACGACTGCTTTGTGCATAATGCACAAAGGTGCATTCTCGGTTTACTCACTTGCACCAATGTTTTCTGTTATTGATATTGTATTCAGTTAAAATAAATGTACTTGGGGCTTTTAACTTGAAAGATATTGAAGCATTCCTTCGATTCACATAGTTTTAATTTGCTCAATGATTTTATAAAGTAGACTAAAGTAGTAAATTGTGGTTAAGTTTTGCCTATAGATTGTTTATCTGAAATCGTATTAATAAAAATGTTTTATGAAGTGATTTTGATCTGGTGATTTTTGGATCTGGATTGCAGTATCGTAGCTTAAGTAGTAAATAGTAAGTTGTCGTTTACTAAGATTAAAATCTTCCTTAGATTCTTCCTTAGTCTTATTTTATTTTTATAAAATCCTTGAAAACAGCAATTTTAAAGTTCGATACGGTGAAAAGCTATCAACATTACTAGAAATTAGACCTGGCGTTTCATCTAACTTAAGATTAAAATTTGAATCAAATTAACATTTTATGTAGTTAAAAATAAATGTTTAAAACTACAACAGTTTTAATTATATAAATTATGTGAGTATACGTAAGGCAAGATGCGCGAACGAGATATTCTTACCGAATTCCTAAAATGATGAAGTAAATGTTTTCAACCCTCGTCACATTTATCGGAAATGTGAATTCACTGGAAGACGCCGCTAAACGACTTGCCTAATTTCATCCGGCAGTACGCCAGCCTAAAAATTATTATCATATCTCTTCATGGAAGATAATACAATATTCTAATTCGCATACGTTACACAAGTCAATACTAGATGCAAAATAAAAATGATACTTTTGTTCTTGTGTATTAACTGGTTGAAATATTTTATTAATGTTTATTATTCATCCCTTTACATTAAATTTTATAATAGCGTTAATTTTTAAGATTTAATGTTTCAATATTTATTTTGTTTCTCTAACTTATTTCATTTTCCTTTATTTAAAATTTTTATTTTGTCCAAACGCTACTTTAGTAGTGTTAATTTTTTAAAATTTAGAATCATTTATTTTTCAAGTGTAAAGGTTTTGTTATTTTTAATGGAATGTATATTCCTCCTGCATATTCTACATTTTACAGTTGTCAAAATTTAGTCATATTTTTTCTATAGCATAGGACCAATTTTAGACCACGTGAGGTGACTTTAGACATTTCTGGAAGTATTTTTGCAGCCCGCATTCGCTAATTGTAGGTTTTCACCTTTTTTGTATTCATCTGGTATTCTATTTTTGCTCTTAATAAAGTCCGTAATTAGTTTTCTGTATTTGGTTCGTTCATTATGTTTTCTCGGTTTATTCCGGTTTTCTCAACATTCTTTCTGAGTTCTTCAAACCATTTGACCAACATCTTAGATATATTGTGTAGTGTCTTAAATTTTTTTTTGTCAACCGGTCGTCATCCATTCTATACAGGCGTCCGTAAATTTTTTTTTAAAGTTGATGTATATCTCACAAACAAATTCGAATTATGATAGCCTCCGTGGCGTTGTGGTTAATATGCTACACTATAAAACGGAAGCCCTTTGGGGTAGATTTCAGGTTAGGGTTTGCAAAATTACAACGTGTTAAAACCCGCTATTCCTTAACCCCAAAAGTATCGTTACCTAGCTGTTGACGTTACTTAGAATAAATAAAAATAAATTTAAAAACTTTAATTTTTTTTAAGTCCATATTAATAAAGTTGCATCAACCATTTGTTTATAAACAAGTAGTTTATAAATAGTTTATAAGTAGTAGTTGGTAACGTGCTCGCCTCTCATCATGCGGTCCTGGGTTCGAATCCCACTCAGGCACGGCATATTTTCATACGTTACAAAAAAAAAATCATTTCATCCTCATCACATACAGTTACACCCCAACGTCGTCGCTAATGACCTTGATGTTGATGCGACGTTAAACAAATTAGAAAAAAAAAAATTAAAAAAATTATAGGTTTAAAAAAATCCGGAAAATTCGTTTTGCAGCTTTTCACTCCTCCAGAGTTTAACAATCCTCCAGTGATCCTCAAAATATAATTAAGTTTATTAGTTAAAAAAGAAAAATAGCATTCGATAAATCTACTGCTAAATGTATTAATATATAAATTTATACAGAATTCCTAATACTATTATAATAGTCTACATTATAATATTACGGCGAAAATTTAATCAGAAGTAATATCTGTTCCTTTCCATAAAATAGTTTTCCTACTTCGTTTACTACTGTTAAATTGAGCACATTAAATGAGTGTAATAATTTATTCATTGATTTTATTATAAAATTATTATCTTTGAATAAAAGAAAGGCGGTTTTATGCTGGAGTAATCTATATTAAAAGAAAATCATTCTACATCTTCTAAAATTGGGCTTCCTAACCTAAACCGGCAACTCCTGCTCTAATGCAGCTTAATTTAACAGCAATTAGCTTGTAGATTTACTAGCTGAAATATTTTTCCAATAAAAGTTTTAGTATCTTTTCTCGTTTTGTTAAGTAGGAATACTGTTAACAAACATTTATTATATATTATACTATACTATTACAAGTATTTCAGATTGAATATGATCCAGTAAATTTGTTTGTTGAATTTTGAACCGTTAGTAAAACGCACTTGTCAGAATGGTGGTACTGGAATTTTCATCTTGCTTGCTCCTCTACTGCCAATAACAAAATACAAACCCCTCAGTTTCCCTCGTGTCTCTCCCTCCTTCCGCTCTTTTAACCCTCCAACATTTCAGCGTACTTAATATCTCAATCCATCTCCGCGCATTTATTTTGAAATAGGGTGACGTATAAAGGAAATTTTGTTCTTTTAAAGAATTTAAAATCTTTATTACAAAATAAATATTATCAATTTTTAATTAAATATACGTTTAATTTAATCGTTGACATTATACGCCAATTTCTGCAATCGACTATGTTTCTGTTTATTGAGAATTATCTGAATTCCATTAAAATATTAAATTATATTAGAAGTTATTTACGACGTTATTTAACTAAAAATTGCAATTTTATCTAATACAGAATTTTAGTATACAAAATAATATTGTATAATAAAAAAAATGTGTTTCTATCATAAACGTAAAAACCACACTACGTAAAACAACTTTGAAAATACCCAACCCCAGATATCTGACAAAAGTAACTAATAAATTCATATTGACAAGAATTTAGAAAATGATTTCATACAGACCACCTCCGTGGCATAGTAGTCACTAACAAAAAAGAAGGTCCCGGGTTCGACTACCGGCCAGGTTCAAAAAATTATTACACTTTAAAACCTACTGTTCGACAAACCACATTAGTTGCTAATGACCAAGATGTTGAGCCGACTTAAAAGTAAACTAAATAAAAACTATATAAAAACTAAATAAAAAATAAATTAAACTAAAGAAAGAACCAGTTAGAAACTACTCAATTTTTTAAGTTTCACAAAATTTGAAATTTAGTACAAAAAGTACCGTCAGCATTTATTACTTTTATTGCAAACTTATTTTGGTCAGTAACAATCGTAATGGTTGTAAAATATAGGTGGTGGTTGACTTAAATATTAATGAGACTTTAATAAAAATTGTAAAATATAATTAATTTGCAAATAGTTTTATTACAGTATACCATATAATTGCATGATGTCCATTATACGAACCTTAACTAAACCTTAAATAAATTAATAACTTTAAAATTAATAAATTCATTTGATTATTTCATGATAATATTGGAACCAAACAAAACTCCATGAAGAAAATTCACGAACAATGACTCTAATGAAGCACTAAAAAAAATTCAATCAGAATGTCACTACCATGCAATAATTTATGACACCAAAAAGCTGAAACTAGTTGACTAGCTTCTAAGTACCTGCTTCATTCACATATTCAAAAAAATGTGTAATAACATTTATATTACTTTTTAAAGTTGTTTAAAAAATTTATAAAATATATACATTTTTATTTTATTAATTGTAAACTTTTAAAAACCACCAGAACTGTCAAGAATCAGTAAAAACACTTACAGAAAGAGTAGCGCTTCGCGGTGATATACCATTGACATCTCGTTATAATACTTTAAATTACATATTTAGGCTACATATTTATTTTCAAAAAATGAATGCTTGAAAAAATAGATGACGTGTAAATGTGTAATTTTAAATATTATGACGAGCTGACGATATGGTACACTATGAAAGCGCTATAAGCGTTATAAGCTATAAGTTGGTGTTCTTTCTTATGTTTTGACAGTTCTGATAGTTTTTTAATATTTATTTACAATAAATAACATTAAAAAAATACCATTTTTATAGAGAAAGGATTGAACAATTTAAGAGACCAATAACTGAATTCTTCAAAAACTGTAAAAATATACTGTATTAATTTTTCAATCATCTTTAAATTTATGACAATGTTTGAAATTTGTAACACTAAATATAAGACTACAATGTAAAAAATCCATTAAAATATTTATGCATCAGAATTCAATAATTATATTAGAATATATTTTATGTAATTATATGTGAAGAAAATTGAAGGAGTGCTGACCTATCAGGAAATTTAGTATCTAAAAAAAACTAAGAGTAGGAAAAAACTGTTCAGTTTTTTTTTATTTTTAACAATTGACCAGTTGTATTATCAACTTTACTCGCTTTAAATTCTTTACTTTCTCTTGGCTATATGAATATGTAAAAAGGAAAGAATTGTTTTCATGTCGATTTTTCGTAATTGAGTTTTTACCGGATATAGCCTACACGTTTTCAGACCCCTGAACCTAAAAACATGTTTTTAGCGATTGGTCTGTCTGTGTATGTGTGAACAGAATACATCAAGAACGGAACAATTAACGAACTTGAAACTTAAGTTAGATACTACTACCGGACCTGACACGGAGATTTCCATCAAAATCGGTCAACGGGAAGTAGTAGTTTATTCAAGTCATTTTTCACTTTATTGCTATTTTCTCGAAAACGGCTTCTACGATTTTTTTAAAAATCGCCTCATTTACTACATTTTTTATGCTCTACAAGATAGGGTAGGCGCCATGTCTGCTGAAGTTCTTGGAAAGGCTGTTTCCTCGTAAAAAAATGTTCTTTTTAAGACTGCGACTTTAATATGCATTTTAGCGCAAGAATGTATATAATAAAAGTTGTAGAAAATTAAAAATCCTACATCTTTTATTTAAACATTTTTTTTGTATAATGCTTAGTTTAGCGGTATTGGAGATTTTCTGTTTCTTTTCATGAAAATCTGTAAAAAAAATTATTTTTTTTTTTAATTTTAATTTATAGGAAATTAAAAGATCTACAACTTATTATTTATTTGGAGCATTTTTCACTACAAAGACTAGTTTAGCGTGAAAGAGTGATTTTCCGTATTATTAAGCCAAACTGACGTTGATTTTAATTTTGCATCATTCACTCATGATTAAAATTAGGTTTTGTTTTTTCAGGTTAGTTTTTTTGTTTATTTCTAATGCATTATTACTAATGTTAGGTTATATTGTTAATTATTTGCATTGGCAAGAGAAAGTTGTGTGAGTGTTCCACACCATATTTTTTCATTTTTTTATCCCTGACGTTTGTACGTTACAATCTGTTCAATTCAGTACAACCCCATGACCCAATGAGATGAAGATGATTTGTATGACGTGTAAATGAGGTGTAGCCTTGTACAGACCCAGGTTGACCATTCCTAAGTAAGTATGGTTAATTGAACCCATTAAAGCACACCGGTAACCACTGTCTAGTATTCAAATACATATAAAAGTAACTACCTTACTAGGATTTGAACCAGGAACCTTCGTCTCCGAAAATCAGCTGACTCGTGGCCATGACTTTACCTCTAGACCAATCCGGTGGGATTACACACCTTAAACCATAAATATATAAATAAATAGTATAGTAAATAAATATAAATAAATTTCCATAGTATATAAATTTTCCCCCACTCACGATAATTATATTTAAGTGTTAATTTTTTGAACAACAGTTTGTACTATTTTTTTCTAATTATTTCTTTAAAATGGCTGAAATTTTTACACATAATTAGAAACTGAAAAAGGATATTATTATTCATAATATGTATAATTCCGTATGTAAATATAACTATGTCTCTGTGTAATTATTACCAGTAAAGTAATTGGTACTGATTATATAGAATTAATTCAATATACAGGTTAGGCTTATTATTGCGTGGAACTTTAAAAATACCAATTTAAATATTTACTTATTTGAAACTGGTAGGTAAAATAGATAAAAAAGAAAGTACGAAAATATGGTGCATAAAATTTTATGTCTTATTTATCCTAGGTTTCAATATTATTTACAATTTTGGTAAGTTAATAATAGTTTTAAAATTTAGCGTTTCCTGTTATTATTCCAAAATATATGATTGTTTAAATTTAATTAATTTATATATATCAAAGAACTCTAATATTTAAATAATATTTCCGTTAATTTTTCACTTAATTTACATGTATGCCTACTTTTAAAATATTTTTGAATATTTGTAGGTTGCTACCATCATCTTTATAGATGATTTTTTTTAACTAATTATTAAAAAATTATTCAAACCAATCGAATGAATAAATTAGTTCGTTGATATTTTCTTTTTTTATTGCAAAGAAAAAATGTATCACTAAACAGTAAAATAGGCCGAGTTTACATGCTGAGAATAATTTATACGTAACTGTTATTTATTAAAGAAGTAAGTCAGTATCTTCCAAAATAATTACTTTTTTTATTCACGAAATATTAGTATCTTATTATGCTGTACAGTTACTAAAATGTGATATTTTATGTTAGTTATCATTGTTTGTTCTAAATTATTATTTAATGTATTCAATTTTCATTCACGTTGTTAGCAATATTATTAGTTTTTTTAAAAATCTGGTGTGAAACACTCACACAACTTTCTCTTGCTAATGCAAATAATTAACAATAAAACCTAACATTAGAAATAAACAAAAAACTAACCTCAGAAAACAACCTTATTTTAATCATGAGTGAAAGACGCAAAATGAAAACCAACCTCAGTTTGGCTTCAAAATACGGAAATTCACTCTTTCACGCTAAACTAGGCTTTGTAGTGAAAAATGCTATAAATAAAAGTTGTAAATCTTTTAATTTCCTATAAATGTAATTATTACACTTTTGTCGTAAAATGCATAGGCTACTAAGGCTAAAATCTAAAAAATTCGATTTTTTACACGTTTTCGTGAGAAAAAAATATAAAATCGCTAATTACCGCTAAACTAAGCATTATACAAAAAAAATGTTTGAATAAAAAGATGTAAAATGTTTAATTTTCTACAACTTTTATTACATAAATTTTTGCGTTAAAATGTATATTAAAGCCGCAATTTTAATAAAACAATTTTTTTACGTAAAAACAGCCTTTCTAAGAATTTCAGCAGATATGGCGCCTACTCTATCTTGTAAAGCATAAAAATTTAGCAAATGAGGCGATTTTTAAAAAAATCGTAGAGGAGCCGTTTTTGAGAAATTCGTAAAAAAGTGAAAAAAGACACGAATAAACTACCACTTCCTATATATTCATATAGGCAAGAGAAAGTAAAAAATAATGTAACAGTTTAAAACTACAGCGGATATCAGACAAAAATTAGAACGTACATTTTGGTACAATAAGAATATGCAAGGAGTGCTGAAAAGTTTAAAATTTTGATTTAATATCTATTTTGAAACATTTAAAAGAAAGTTTTTGTCCTATTTTCTTTTATATTAAGTAACTTAATATTCATGTTATTGTACTATATTATTCTATGGGTAATAAAATTCCAAACTATGGGTTAATAACATTTATTGTGTCCTCAACGTAGAGAGAGTATACCCTAGCCGACCATAAATACACTCATTTTCATTTTAAATTAATTAATCAAATAAGTCCAGAAATACTAACATTGCTCTACCCATATCCACCACAAAATTCGCAAAAGCAGTTAAAAAAATGCTAGAATATGATCTAATTAAAATAACACCGACGAGGGTATGCCAGTGGGTGTTTTTCTTAGTAATCAAGATAAAAACAGGACATTACACCTGTCCATTTCATAAGTTCTGCAATTGTATTATGTATATGTTCTAAATTGTATTAGTTTACAATTAGTTTAGTTTAGTTTAGTTGTTTATAAATTAAAAAATTGCCCACAACGGGCAGGTGGAGTATTAAATTAATTGCACTCAATCTGTTGGTTCCAGGGCAACAAAAAACAGTTCTGTTTCTTATCACATTGTCAGCCAATTATATCATTGAACTATGTAAGAACAGAAATGGTAGAGGTGTAAAAGACACTAGTCAAAGTTGTCTCCTCTGATAGTAATGAATTTCACTATACAGCCAGACCCTGTGGTGAATAAAGTAACGGTGTCATTTGAGAGTGGAAAGTGGGTGCTTTTCGGAGGGCCTGGCATGCTGATAATCATATTTTTCCATTCAGTGAGGAAGGCATAAGTAAATCACCTCACTCTTCGTTTTTACTTAGTAAAGCCTCTAGAGCCATTTGGCTGTTGACCTAAACAACAAATAAAAAATGAGATACCATTGTATGTTTATGTTCGATAATGGAAATTGCAATATGATTAAATAGAAAGAAAACTTATATACATACTTAATTATTTTTAACAAATTTTGCCATTTTAAAACATTTTATTTTTTGAGATTATATTATAAATTATCAAAACTAATCTCTCGTAAATATTCCAGCGAATTTATATTAATTGCCAAATTAATAAATTAAGTTTTAGTTAACAGTATATGCGAGTTTTCTTAACACAGATATTTGTTTATTTTACAAACATATTAAAAAATAAGTAAATCTGTCATTTCAGAAAGCCTATAAGTCAAAAAACTAACTTTTAGAAAAATTACAAAACTTGTAATTTATTACGTTTCAATTAAAAATATAAATTGTTCAGTAGGCTGTTTCCTTTAACGTAAAATATATTTTTGTCTTTTTAAAGAAAAGCCACTTGTTTAAAAAAATTTAAAATTCAGACTTGGTGTTTCTGAAATAAATTGGAGTAAAATGTTAACTTACGTTGTTTTATGTAAAATAAGTTGTTAGACCAGAAGAAAATTGTGCTGTACAATAATAGTATTTATTTACTTGTTTCAGTAGTTTATATTATGACTTAAAATTGCTTTCTGCAATAATAAAAATTGAAATTTTTAACTTTCAGAAAGAAAAATGTTGATTTTCAGGGCTATTTACGTTTTTCATCGTTGTCATAAACAGTAGTTATACGCCTTAAAAAAATTTTTGCATAGAATCTTTGTATGGCCTCTTCCACCACAAAGTAGAGCTTAAGTTTCAAAAATACATCCACTTTAATGTTTTTAATTAGTAGGAAACACTTTATATTAAGGACAAGCCTTTTCTTACTTAAGGAAAGCCAGATTTAATTTTTGTAGGGATGGTGTGTTTACACATAGTTAGTTCTAAATTTCACTGAAGAAAAAATGTAAAATTTTGACTTATGGGCTTTCTGAAATGACTGATACAGTGTCTTTTAAGTTAGTCCAACGTCAAAATTACTTATTTACCGTTATTTTAATAACTTATGTTGGTAATATTAATATTACAGATTAATTTTATTTAATAATAGGTAAGTAGCTAGTTGGAAATGTTATTTATAGTTTATCGATAACTTACTAATTGGAGGTACGAATTAAATTCTTTTAGAACGGTTTATTTATGGTAAAATTAAATCAAAATAAAATTTAAATAAAGTAACGGAATTAAGTAAGCACTATCATAATAAGTTATGTTTAACTAGAACACTCTGTTGCATTCCTAATGGAAGACTAAATGCATTGCATTTTATTCCTCAGTATTGCCTACATGTGCAAGTAAATAAAGTTGGATTGCAAATTGTACTATTTGTACATGCACATTCGGATTGCTAACTTATTTATTTTAATTCTTTTATCATTTATTCTTGAAGTACAATTCATATTTCATAATGAAATAAAGACAGATGTACATTATAACGAAGTGTAACTGTACAACTGACGTCTGTAATGCGGTCGCATTGTACTTGCATCAAATAATATACAGGGCTGCAAAAGTTGACGTGGTCCCTCCCGGTGAGAGGGAACGCCCCCCAAACAACATATGACTGAACTAATAAGCCCCCTATCACAGCAGGAATCCAGGGTACTTCAACCCATAGTTATGGTAATATGAGCAGTTCCCCTCTTTACTGAGAATTACTGCTTGGACATATTAACATTGTTTGTAATGTAATTTAAATTTTTGTATGAATCTTAAGGAAAAAATATTCAGATATTGACTTTTTAAGTAGCAATATCTAAATAAAATTACCAGAGAATATATCGTTATTCCACTTCAAAATAACTGTCAGATAATAACATTTAATACACTCATTAATTTTTGTAATAACATTTTATAATATGTGCCAAAATAACAATAGAATTAACGAAACATAAATAGATACTTTTTGGGATACTGGCTAGTCTTACTTTAACTGGAATTATTTCGTGATTTTCCTAAAAAGAAAATCCTGTTCAAGAATGAAAAGAAATATAAAATTTATTTTATAATTCTAAAAAATTAAAGTTCTTTAAACAATAGAAATTCTGAATTTTGAACTATAACTTATAATTTTATTATATAGAGTATTAAAAAAGTATAGATGAATTTACATTTAGTCGTAATCCAATTGAATTATTCTTCATCATGAAAAATTAGAGATAAAACATTGATTTAATCGTAATACATGTGCAAATAAAAATTAGTATCGTACTTTCCCAACAAATATTGTGAAGCTTAAATGTTTTTCCATTATCAGTTTATAATTGAGTGATCCCAGGGTATTTTTTTATATTTCTGTGCGATTGGTGACTAAATTCGTCGTTAAGTTAATTATTTATACTTGCACGTATGAAATTTAACATAAGCTCTTGGTATTATTTTGTAATTTTGTAAACATTCGCTTGTTGAGTATATTAAGATGTTTTTCCGATGTCTTTCTCTTTACAGTGAAAAGTTATTGAACATCGTTGCTCAGTATTAATGTTTAATCACACTATAATGCAATATAGTTTTAATTGACTTCTTTATTAGTTTAAAATCATTTAATTCCTTATTGAATATCTTGTTCTTGTCTACATATTCGTTATTCTTTTTCCTTAGCTGTATAGTTAGAATAATATAATCCCGTAATTTAAAGTGAGACGGAATCCCTATCTTGCACCGTGTTAACGTTTGGAACATTTTCTCAAAAACTACTAAACCATTTTTTTCAAATTTTAATACAATGTTTACAGTACCTTTTTACAAAGTTATGAGTTTTTACAACGAAAAATAATTTATTTTTACCAAAAAAAGCTTTTGTTAGTCACTGACTATTTGGAACCTTGAATTTTAGGCAATTTTTATTTTTGTAGTTAACTGAAGTGACTCAAAAAACTCATGGTTGTGTATAATGGTAATGTAAATCATGTGTAAAAATTTGAAGTGGATTGATGCAGTGGTTTTTGAGAAAATGTTCCTTATGAAAAAAAATATAATTTTTGGTAAACTGCAACAAAAAATATACAACTATTTCCTAGTGTAATACAATCGTACTAAAGAAGAAGCAACAACTTGAAATTCAAGGTATTGTTCAAAAATAAATTTTAAATATAAAGGAAAATGAGAATATCATGTATTATTCTATATCAATAGATTCAGAAAATCATAAACTATAATGACGCTAAAATTTAAAATCGAAAAAAATTTTTTTTTGCTTTCCGTCTCTCCTTAATGAGTTGATTATAAAATTCGTAAGTAAAAGTTAGAAAAACCTTTGCATTTTCCTTAAATTAAAATTTTTGTCTGAACAAAAAATATAGATTGCCCCTTCCCATGACAGATGAGCTAAAAATGAGAAAAATATATATATATTTTTTTACCTCTGACTGTTTTGCAATTTCCGCTAATGCAGACGGTGAGAAGGATAATAGATGAAAATGAGTGATGGAAATATGCCAGACCTGACCCGGAATCGAATCCGAGACCCCGGCGTAGAAACCAGTTTCGCTAACCACTACGCCAACGGGCTTAGATAATAAGATGTAAAGATACAGATATGGAAGTAGATAGATCATCAGGGATGACATTTTTATAGTTTTTTTTAGTTATTAGTCTAATAATTTTCACACTATTTTTAATTTTTCAGATATGAAACCACGAGGGTCTGATGGAAGTAAAGATGTTCTACTGTCAGGAGTATCAGCATCATCTGATGTATTCTGTAGTGTTCCGGGTAGACTTTCTTTGCTATCTTCAACGTCAAAGTACAAAGTGACTGTAGGAGAAGTACAACGCAGATTATCGCCCCCCGAGTGCCTCAATGCATCACTATTAGGAGGAGTACTCAGGAGGTAAGAAAATGTTCAATTTAATTGTATTTTTTCATAATAATTAATCAATATCAGACTTCATGTACTTTATTCATATTTGCCGTGAATCAAAATAATTCTTTGTAAGCAATACAAAATGTTTTCAAACAGTAATCACTGTATTAACCTGCACAATATTAATTTTGAAGTTAATAAGCTAAAGGAAAATTTCACTTATAGTTTAGATTGAAATTTACAACATTATTTTTATCTTTTTTTAAAAATTCTTCGTAATTTACTCATTGTTCTTTGTTTAAAATTTTTGTTTTTAATGAAACTAAATTATATCTTGTAAAGTACAAGACGTGTTCTCTGTATTTTAAGCATTATAATATTTATTATAATGTTTAAATATAGCATATAATATTATTTAAATTGCACTTATTTTTGTTGCAGAAATTGTTTTTTTATAAATACCGAGTGTGTCTTTGAAACGTATAATTAAAAATATATTTTTATTCTTTAAAAGTAATATTTCAGTAATTATGTTTGCGTTTTTTTTAAGTTTATTTTTAAAGTCACATCGACAGCTTGATCATTAGAGGCTACTGTCGGTTTTGGATATGTATCGGTGAGTTTTAACGTGTCAAACTTTCCAGACTCTAGCCGGGAATCGAACACAGTACCTTTCACTTTTTAGGTGAGCGCGCTAGTCACTATGCCACGGAGACGATCTATGTTTTGGTTCTTTTAAATTAAATTAATGATTTATGAGTTAATATCATACATTAATATCATACTATTATTTCTTGCAATTTTTATAATAAAAGAAGCATTTGCGTTATGCTACTATAGTTTAGAGAGTTGTGTTGTAAATAACGGACTTTTGTATCTTTGAATAAATGTGCGGAAATAAATTAGAATAACTTAGAACCTAAGCATTTTGTATTCGTTATTTTGAAATCGCATTTACTATTCTCTGATCGATTTTATAATAATAAGCAGGGTTTGTTCTTACTGTAAAACGATGGCATTAGTACATACTGCAGATATGGTATCAGTAATGAATTCTGAATCTATATCTTTACTGGTGGTCTCTCTTTATTCTCTCTCAATAAACTCTTGTTCACTCCTCCTACAGTTACAGTGTTAAGAAGCTTCGTTTGCATATGGCGCGAAGGCAGTGTTCTTAACTCCAATCTTGTTGCTGCCACCACTGCGCCGCGGCGAGTGAGATTTTCTTCTTACAAATGGGGGAGGTTCTGACGAAGCTTTCCCTATCTTTATCATATTTCCCATTCCTTCCGATTTAACTGTGATGGATTTACCTCAGCTTTACTTCGATTAGATATTTTTTTGTATTTTATAGATGCTACAGTAAAATGAAAGATGTATTAATTTTTCCTTGTATTGTTTCTTTTTTTTGTGGTAAAAAAATTGCTGTACGAATTTATCATATACTTTTTGAATTTTCTTAACGATTAATTTTAGGTAATTTTTGTAAATTTATTTGGTTGTAAAAGATTTTAATACCTTCCGAAGTATACTAAATTTTTCTATTAAGTTATCACTAAAAAATTAACGATTATTTTCCTAAACCTTTTTCAGATTTTATCTTAACGGAATAATTTATTTTTCTCTTCTTATTCTATATGAACTATAATAATTTTAAAATTTCACACTCTGTGAAAGATTGTTTAAAAATAACTGCAGTAAATATTACCTAAAGCATTACATAACATTTGATACCAAAACGATTTCTGATTATAAATACGTTATGTACATATACATATGTTATCTACTACACTTTAAAATATGGTGCAACAGTTGTTTATAAAAGTTATGGGCTTAAGAAGATCATGTAATTTTCACCTCAAGTCATTTTGAAAGTAAACGAACAGAAATAATATTTGAAATAATTGCAAAATGACCGTTACAAGAACAAACTTTCTATATTTCATCCAACGCTAAATATAGGGTAGATATTATTACTCCTTATTTTACTGTTCAACTTCTGCACAATACGGTATTCAAATGAGATAAAAATGAATTGGAATATATCCAAGACGTAATTAATAATTAAAAAAATATATTTTGTTTGGTTATTTTTATTGTAAGATAAGTTTTATTTTATTTAATAACAATTATAATAAAAATAATTTAAGTGAAGTGCGTTACATTTCTCTCCGAAACTAATCCTCTCAGGATTACGATCTCTCGTACACCAATCTAGTAAATTGTTGAAATTCGAGTTGAGGGTATATGTTAAAATGAATTAGATATTTTATAACATAATTTAATAAATGTAAAGTAAAGCCTCCTCCGCAGCTCAGTTGTTAGAGTACTAGATTGTTCAGCCCACTGTAAAGCGAAGGGTCTTGAGTTCAATTCTCGGCTACGGTCTAGAAATAGTATATGTAAAAACCCACTGATCTGTACAATAACCCATAGTAATTGGTAAACCCCAAATCAGTTGATGATACTTTCAATAAATACCTAAAGTGATAAATTTAACCGTTGTGAAACAGAACATAACTAAGTATAAAAGTTCCACTTAATGGCTAAAATGTTCTATTGTGTGTTAATATAATGGCAACGCTGAGCTAAATAAATATTTTACCTTGTTTTTTTTAATTTTCTAAACGGTGTTCAGAAATTACTGTGGGGTATGTTACGGTTTGTTTTTACTTTTTATAACTTTCAGACCTAACTCCTATCAATCGAACCCACAATCTTCTGCTTTGTAGCTTAACAGACAACCCACTACACCACGAAGGTAACCTTTCATATATTTTATTTAATATTTTAAATTTACACAAAAGATTTATAGCATAAAATTTGCGAAAAAGTTTTCATTTCTTAGTTCGATTAACGAGAGTGGTATTCCGTATACCTAATAATCGTATTCACTTGAAGGACAAGAAGTTATTTTTACAGAAAATTTAAATAATGCAACAATAATTGTTGGTATTATAAAATTCATGTTTTTTTTTAAGTTAGTAACCTCTACTCCAGGAACGTTGATGTGTCAAATTAACGGATATTAGCGGCTATTGTCAGTTCAAGTAGTCCCTATAAGAAAGTTAAACAGCTTTTGTGGATCTATTTTAGTTCCATTTGAACTTACAACGCATACGAGATATTAAGAATTAAATATAAATTTTTGCCGATTGATTAATAAACAAATATACCCGGACAATTCATTTATTTATTTATTCATTCATGCGAGGATTTACAGCCCCACCCGTATCTCGCTTCCTAAGCACCACCTCTGTCTTGCCAGTCCCCATCGGAGAGCCGCCGTAAAGACATTGCCTCCTGCACCCCATGCTTCTGGAATATTTCTTTGAACGCTGATTCTTCTCCTAATTGCAGAATTCGGAATTCGATCGATCCGCGACACACCACAGCTCTGCCTCCAGAAATCCATCTCCACCGCTTTTAGGTGATCCTTCTGCCTCTTTGCCAATACCCACACTTCCGCAGCGTAGGTACACACACTCTCCAGGATAGATATCCCGGACAGTTTATTATTTTAAAATGTTAGTGTTTGTAATAATATTTGATATGTGAAAAATCTAAAAAAATGTTGTCCGATCTAAAAAAAAGTGTAAAATTAAATACAAAATTAATTATAATTTTAAAATAAATTTGAGCCTAGACCTTCTTCGATTGTCATATCCTCAGTGGATGTAGGCTAGTCGATCCACATGGCCCATCTAATTCAATCCACTAATGATCGAAAAAAGTTCATTGTCTCGATTTTTCCTCCCCTTTCACGATTTGACCTAAGTAAGAAATTTTTCTTCTCTTGACGATGCTCAGAAGTTCATATAATAATACAAATTATAATTATTTATTTTTATTAAATTTATTGACAGCTTATTTTCATGCTGCATTCTCTACAAAATTAACATACACATTTGATCTATACTATGAGCATCGTGTAAATTTTATTTAATAAAACAAATTTAATGCTGTAAAAAACTTAAAACGCATTTAACCTTTATGAAAATATTTTTATAAAATAAGTAAATAAAAAGACTAAACTCTATCAGTGAAAAAATTAAAAACTTGAGTTTAGCGAAATATATTTTAAGCCAATAATTTTCAGAGAACTAATGATTTTTTAATTACACCCAATTATAAATTAGGCTTCCCTAATAGTATTTTTTTTAAATTGTTAGAATTAGTTTCTTAGCAGGTAGCTACTACATAACAGAATGTAGACTTGAATTTATGTATATACATGTGAGAAAATAATTATCCAAGTAAATTTAAATATGCATACTTCACATAAATTAATACTACAACTTGTTTGATAATTCCACTGCCATGCAAACTGCATTCAACAGCTGTAGTAATAATAATTGACATTATTTACATACTCTCACGAATCGACAAGTTCTCCTTTTTCCATTTATGTATATAATACTCGATCATTTTAAATATTATTACTTTTGTGCGTGTAATAACCTAATTTGTATTACGATTATTTTGTAATGACAATTAATATGATTTATTTAAAAAATAAACTGAAATATTGTAATCAATATTATTACTGTTAGGTAATTAAATATAATCTCCTTAATATATTTATTTCATATAAAATAACACATTTAACTTTCCAGGTGTATTAATAATAATAATAATATATTTTTTAATTTATGTTACAGAGCCAAATCAAAAAATGGTGGTAGATTGCTGAGGGAAAAACTTGAAAAAATAGGTTTAAATTTACCAGCTGGCAGAAGAAAAGCTGCTAACGTTACACTACTGACGTCTTTAGTCGAAGGTCAGTTTTAACATAATTTATTTACCAAATTAAAAATGTTGAACATAATGATGTTAATACAAATGACTCGTTAAACCGAACTAATGGAAGTATAGAATAATGTTAAAGTTTATTTTTGATTGATTGATTTTTTACTGCTGTGTACCTTACAAAACTAAATGACAAATTGGGTATAAGCTACCCTATTCGAGCAAATCTATTTAATAAGAAATTTCTTTTATATTGTCAAAAATGTGAAATTTGACTGTTAAATCTTTTTTTTGGTTTAACGTCCGATTGTTTTGCAATTATTGGTAATACAGACGGTGAAGGATGAAATCATTTTTGTAACGTATGAAAATATGCCGTGCCTAAATGGGATTCTAACCCAAGACCACATGATGAGAGGCGAGCACGTTACCAACTACACCAATGCGGCCGGAAATTTTTACGAATCAATTTTTACGGCAATTTTGAAACGAATCGACTGATTTTTATTTTGTGTTACCGAACAAGTAAAATCCTAAAAAACAATTATATACGTTTACTATACAAAATTTGTAGGAGTTTTAGTTTTCTTCTATATAATAAAGGTACACTTTCCCACCCAATGATGATATTAAAAACTATAACTTTAATCAGGTTTATTTACAGCAATTTGAAATTGTTTTTAAACTAAATGTCAGTGGTTTTTATTCATAAAATTTGCAACGTATTTAATTTTATTTCATTTTTACCATAAATAAACCTTAAAGTTGGAAACTTCAGAATTTTTTTTAATAAGAGCAAAGCTAACCAAGAATTATTCCAGGTACACCACTTTTTCCTTCTTGATGTTTTGAGCAAATTTATTAAATGAGAGTACTTGTAGTTCTTACAATGAGAGAATCAGCTTTTTAGCTGCTTTTTAAAAGTTTGGAATTTTGCATCGAAAAAATTGTATAGCCTACTGTTAATTTTAAGACTGCTGCGTTATTTCAAATCTTGCGAAGAAAAACGTCCTGAAATTTTCGCATAATCAGGATTGTAGATTTTACTCAAAGATGAATAAACATATTCCCAACTGCACAAATAAAAATATACAATCGGATATTCCAAAAACCACTTCTTTGAGTTCTAGAAGAAGTATGAAATTTTAAGATCGATTGAAACTTTATACTACCTCACTACTTTCTCACAACTAAATATTATAGAAAAACCAGTTGTAAGAAAGTAATGATAATATTAAATAATATGGTACAGACCGTATTGAACGATTTATATAGTGATATAATTCACTTCAGAATTCATAAATACTAAATTACTAATTATATTTAATAACTAAAATGTATGTACGTACTATTTAATCCTAGCAGAAAAATTGCACTAAATAATGCAACTATACATTAATAAGTTTAACGTGCAGGCTTATAACTTGACTAAAGAAATTTCCACTAGTAAACCATGTTCGATCTGAATCGGAAATTTACGCGATTGCAACATTTAATTGTTACATATTTCTATTTCACAAATTATTTATTTTTTAAATCGAAACATTAAAAACGTAAGGAACAGACTGAAGATACCCGATTAATTAATTAGTAATAAAACCAACTGTACTTCATACTTTAAAAATAGTAATTATGGTTGTATTTATTATTTTTATAACAAATGGTTAAATTTATATCCAGTAATTTTACTTCTGAAATAGTTTTACTCTTCCAAAGTTTTATTGCTGTTTACTGTTGTGTAGTGCTCTTCAAACTAGTTATCTGATTGTCTTCTTTCTCTTTATTTTGCAACACAATTTAAAATATGTTAACAAACATACTTGATTTTCTTTCACTTCAGAACCCCTTTTTTCTCAAAATAATGAATTACTTAAATCAAATAAGATTAAATGAAGTCAGAAGAGATTAATTATCAAAATTATTGATGATTTCTTCACTTTGGATTACGAAGTAATCCTCTGATTACATTAAATTTCTTACAATAAATCGTTTTAATTTTGTAAAGTGATTTTTAATGAGTTTGCAACAAACAGTCGTCATCTAATATATAAAAGGAGATAAGTTGATATGAGCTAACCTCAAAAACTACGGGATCGATTTCAATGGAAATTTTACTGGTGTTTTCTTAATGATTTTGGGAGTGATGGCTACTTAGTAAATCGATTGAATACTTTGAGGCCAGCACAGTAGTTTTTAACCGACCTACTCTATGCCACATTTACAGCCTCTTCGTCTGTAATGCAGTTCTTTGTGTGCGATATTTTTTATAATTTAAAAGAATAAAATATAGTTTTTTGTCAAGGTCATCAGCCGAAAGGCTGGTTTGAACCTCTATACTACATTTCAGGGCTGATGAGCTCTCAACGGACACATTGCCCCCTACCCACTTCATAGCTAGCCTATGACTTGCCAATACTTGCTCTCGTAGCTCTGTTACATATTTCGTCAACTATTGTTTTGGTCTTTCAACAACAATTTAAACCATTTTTACAATTTGACAACGCTGGTAAACATTCTGATAGGTCTAAACGCGTCCAACAACAGAGCTCATCAACCGTGAAAAGTATTATAGAGGCTTTACCAATTAAAACGAGGAGTGAGGTAGTTTACAATTGCCTTACTTACTGAATAGAAAAGTATGCTTATCAGCATGCCCGGCCCCCCAAAAAGCATCTACTTTCCACCCTGCAAATGACACCTTCACTTCATTCACCACAGCGTCTGGCTTTATAATGAAATTCATTACTCTCAGAGGAGATAACTGTGACTATTGTCTTTTACACCTCTACCTCTTCTGTTCTTAGATGCTTCAGTCATATAATTGGCTGACCATGTGATAAGAAACAGAAATATTTTTAGCCCTGGAACTAACAAATTTTTTTTTGACACTTTTAATTGAAATTTAGTATCTGTTATTAAATTAATATAACAATTTCTAAATGTGAAGCTAATGTTTCAAAACTTGATTTACTTGAAGGAGCGTGCAGTCATCACCACAGTCCTACAGTTGGCCAAGAAGATCTCTTGGCCAGAGGCGCTTCAAACGTCTGCGCTGAGTACCCGGTATCGCCCTAGTGTACATGTTTTGTATGAGAGGGTTGTCGTGTAGTTCAAATTTGTCATGCATCGTCTTGTATAGTTGTTTTGCGACATCAATTACGTATGGCATTTGTAAGTCTTTGTGCAACATTGAGTTTGTGATGTAAAAGGGGCATTGCGTTATCGTTCGTAGAATCTTGTTCTGAATCGCTTGTATACGTTTCGTGTGTGAGGGTTTAGCAGATCCCCAAAGTTGAACTCCATATGTCCAGATTGGTCTTAAGACTGTCTTGTAGATTGTTAATTTGTGTGACATATTTAATTTAGAACGTCTATCGAGTATGCGTTTTAGTTGATAGAAGCGTGTTTTGAGTTTGTGGCGTGTGTGTGTAACATGTGCGTTCCATGTAAGTTTTCTGTCCAAGTGTAAGCCTAAGTAGCGTGTTTGAGTAGTGTGAGGTAGCGGAATATTATTAATGTAAACGGTTGGGCAGTTTTGTCGTCTAAGAGTAAACGTCATTTGTTGCGATTTGTTTTCATTAATTTTAATTTTCCAAAGTTTAAGCCATGACTCTATCTGGTGTAAATGGTTTTGTGTCTTTCGAGTTGCAATTACAGGATCGGCATCAACCGCAAGAACTGCCATATCATCAGCAAACATAGCCATAGTTGTATAGATACAATTTGGTATGTCACTGGTGCTTACAGAAAACAGCCTTGGCGCAAGTACGCTTCCTTGTTGTACACCAGCATTGACTTCGTACATTCCAGAAAGTTCGTCACCTTGTTTTACTCTAAAGTAACGTTCCACTAGAAACGATTTTATTACTAGATACAGGCTATCTGGAAGTATTAGTTTCAATTTGTATAGGAGTCCATCATGCCAGACCCGATCAAAGGCTTGAGATACATCAAGAAACACGGCCGAACAATATTGTCTGTTTTCAAGAGCTGAAGAGATTATATCAATTAGTCGGTGACATTGCTGAAGCGTGGAATGAGATGAACGAAATCCGAACTGATGATCAGGAATTGTGTTTGAAGCATCGATAAACGGTACTAGGCGTGGTAGAAGTAGTTTCTCAAATAGTTTGGACAGAATAGAGAGTAAGCTAATTGGCCTGTAAGAAGTTAGTTGGTGAGGTGGTTTGTCTGGTTTTAAGAAGAGAATTATGATAGAATACTTCCACTGAGTAGGGAAGTGAGTGACTCGGAGAATGGAATTGTAGATGTGAGTTAAGAGTATGATGGATTTCCTAGGAAGATGGCGCAAAAGTATTGAAGTAATAAGATCATATCCCGGGGCTTTGCCTAATGGCAGGTCGTGAATTGCTCGGAAGAGTTCCCCGGGTGAAACTGGCTTTGGGGGAAGGCTAAGTTGCAGAGGAGCATTAAGGAAATTTTCTATGTTCGGATGATCTTTGTGTTGTAGGTTGTGTGGTTGGAATGTGTTATGTAAGTGCTGAGCAAGCATTTCTGCTTTCTCTTTATTGGTGGTCGCCCAAGAACCATCAGGTCGTTGTAGACTAAATGAAGGATTGTTATAGTTAAGAATTCGTCTTGTCGTGTGCCAAAGTGTTTTGTTTTGAGTAGAGAGTGTCTCAGTGAAAGCCATAAATCTATCTGCTCTGTAACGCGAAAGGACAACCTGTAAACGACGATTTAGCCTATTAAGTTCTGCTTTAACGCTGGGGTATCTGTTTCTCTGCCATAAACGACGACATCGGCGCTTAGCAACTATCATTCGACGGATGTAAGAAGGAACGTTAGGTATGTGTTTAAATTCCATGTTCTCTCCTTCGCAACTGTCCCAAGCTGCGCTTTGTAGATTCTTTGTGAAGATTTCCACTCCACGCTCGATTTCACTAGGGGTTTTGAGGGAAATTCCCAGGTTTGTTGTTTCTGTCAATATACGTTGGTACTTATTCCAGTCTATTTTACCAGATGTTAGGGAATGCCTGTACCTTAATTTGGTTGGTTGAGAGTTTAACGTAAGTATTACGGGTGTATGATCAGATGATAGATCAGGAAGAGTTTCAAGTTCGTAGTAGGGGAAGAATTTAGACGATACAAAGAAATCTAGAATATCTGGGAGGCAACGATTATTGTGGGGATAGTAAGTGGGTTCTGCAGGGGCATAATAAAAATATTTTTTGTGAGTTAAAACATCATATAAAGTTTTTCCCCGCGGGTTTGTAACTCGGCATCCAAACTGTTGATGTTTTGAATTAAAGTCACCACCTGCAATGAAATTTTTTCCTAGATAATTGAAGAAATGTGTAAATTGTTCGCGCGATATATTATGATTAGGTGAGCAGTACACAGAAGAAAGGGTAAGGGAATGAGTGATTAAAGATACTTCTACCGTGGTAGCCTGAATGTACGATTTTCTGTACGGAGGGAACGAATTATGACTAATACTATTACGAACAAAAATAGCCGACCCTGCATGGCTAGTTCCATCTGGATGTGTACTTCGATATAGTGTGTAACCAGTGATATGGCAGTGTGTTGTGTCCTTAAAGTGTGTCTCTGTAATAAGTGCAATGTCTACCCGATTGTCATGTAAAAATTGTTTGAGTTCGTGAACATGACGTACAAGACCTGCTGAGTTCCAGAGAGCAACGACGAGGGACCTGCTGGTTTCAGCCATTGATATGACTTAGCAACTTGTTAACGACCATATTAAGCGTAGTAATGAGAGGTGTCAAAAGGTCCTGAAAGCGTGTAAAAAAAGTGTTAAGAGTGGCTGTAAAATGATCATAAGGATTCTGAGTCGTTAAGGGATCTGTTGATGAAAGAGTTGAGAATGTCATGGAAGGCTGAGATGGCTGCTGAGAGGGCTGGAATAACTGAGATGACCGAGTATGAGATGGCTGCTGCCGAAGGGAAGGAGCAGCCATCTGAGCGTATGACCGTGAATTCAATCTCGGGTCACGAGAAAGGGGGACGGTGTGAGTATGAGTGGACTGTGTATGATTTGACTTTACCGAGGTACTCACGGGGACTGCAACAGTGACTGGAGGCTCCAACATTACATGAGATTTATTAACAGAATATTTACCAAAATTAAAATTTCTTTTATCTCTCAGTTCTTTATATGTTTGATATCCTTTGTACGTGGACGAATGATTGCCTTTGCAAAGAACGCAGACTCGGGGTTCATTGGCACCTCTTGGACAATCAGCAGTTGGATGAGAGTTGCTGCAGCGTGCACATCTGAACGGATGATTACAGTACGAGCGGGTGTGTCCAAATCGTAGACATCTTTTGCACTGAACTACGTCACTTTTCTTTTTTGGCTCTTCAACCTTAATGCGTGTGCTTAACAAGGATTTAACATTAAAGATTTTCTCGTTATCTTTGTCAGGCTCAAGATCAACGAAAAATAATGGTAAGGGCACTCTTGTACCAGCCTGTAAAACATTGACAACGTTTCTTACCTTAAAAGACAGTTGTTCCAGAGAATCCTTGATCTCATACGGATCGATACTAGGATGCAAATGACGTATTACGACTCTGTATGCTTTTTCGTGGGGTAGCTGATATGAATGAAAATTGCGTCCCAATTCTCTTAATCGGTGTACAAGAGTACGGTACGTTTCGGATGTTTTTGGGTAAATGGTTACCCCGTCGTTGTTGGTCGCTTGAAATTCAAAGTCACCAGTTACTGTACTCTTCAACTGAGACATTAAGTTTTTGTAGTCGCGCAGTTCTACGTTTTTTAAATAAATTGGTGGAGGCTTGCAAGAGTCTTCTTGTAACGATTCTAAAGGTCCGTATTTATTTGTTGTTGGGACTCGAAACTTAGAAGGAGGCTGAATCCTGAATCCTGAATCCTGGTTGAGAGGGCTAAGAAGCCCTATGATGGCGACATCGTGTTAAGGAACACCTGGTCGCTCGGGGAACAATATAACAGAATAATTGCAACCTCAAGAAATTTAGGGGGAATTTTATAGTTTAAATAGGAAATAGGATTCTGGTTCGTGGGACATTGGAACTGGGACTTGAAAGGAGGTAATTTATTTTTAGAAGTTATTTGTGGAAAATTTAAATTAAGGGACAAGTGGGTTTAAGAGCGGCTCTTTTATTTTATTTTATTTTTCAGTGGCCTTTTTTCAGTTTTGTGGGAGGCCTAATATTTTGGTGAGGGGAAGGCATGCATTTTACTGAACGTGGACTAAAGGTATAATTTAAGGTAGGGGTTAGTTTATGATTTCAGGGGAGACGGAAAGGGTAGAGTTTGGCATAATCACCGGCCTTTTTATCTTCTGAGTGTTTATTAATTTAAAATGGCGGCTCTTTTCACCGTAGTGGAGTGATTATGCATAGGAACATGGGGACAACTACCAACTGGGGGGAGTGAGTCATACAAGTAGGAGGGGCATGGGTAAATAAGAGGAATACAGGGCAGAATAAAAATGTGGCAACTCTAAATTTTGTTAAGTGGGTCATTCTAAAATTTAGATAAAGTCGTGGAATGGTAATGGGATAGAGACTTCAGGTGGGTGTAGGCGTCGGTACAAGTCCTGAATGATCTGGGGTCCGTCAGTTTTCCCAGCGTCGTGTAGCCGTTTCGAGGTATTGTAAATAAAGTCCTCCATAGAAGGGAAGAGAAGGTGTTCGTGTATGATGCGATTGGATATAAGATAGTGGAACTGTGTGATGCACCGGAGGACTTTGTTCTGGTATGCTGAAGTACGTCTTTTGTTGGACTTGGAGAGAAAGGGCCACCATACCGGTGACCCGTACAAAAGGAAAGGACGTAGGATAGAGGAGTACATCAGAAGTTTCAGTTTTGAGGAGTATGCAGGAGAGAGGAACAAAGGGATGAGTAAAGCGAACAAGGCCCTACCCTTGCTAAGCTTGCTGTCAATGTGCTGTCGAAGTGTCAATCGTTTATCTAGGTCAACCCCTAGATATTTCACGCTGTTCTGCCATGGGAGGAGTTCCCCTTCCAATCGTAGAGGCGGAGGAACATTGCGTTTTAGTGTAAAGTGGATTGCTTCGCATTTTGTGGGGTTAAGTGATAGTCTCCAGACGCGACACCAGCTAGTGATGTCTAGAAGCTGAGTTTGAAGCGCGCGGCAATTGAGGCGGAGGCATCTGCCGTGACGGTACAGGATAGCATCATCGGCAAACAGTCCGAATTGGATTGAATCACGGACAGGAAAATCGAAGGTGTACATAAGATAGAGGATGGGCCCAAGGACCGAGCCCTGAGGTACACCCGCGGACGAAGGGGTGAGTGGAGACATGGCCATGTGGAACTGAGGAATAGTGACAGAGACTTGGAATTGTCTTCCAGTAAGATAGGAATGGAGTAATCGGACAGTTGAGGGGGGAAAGAATTGTGCCAGTTTGTAAAGGAGGCCCATATGCCAGACGCGGTCAAATGCAGCCCGAAAATCAAGCAGTACAGCCGGCGTGTCACAGTAAGAATTTCTGGCATCCACAAGTGCCGTGACGATGCGG
This sequence comes from Catonia carolina, assembly GCA_035578175.1. Lineage (NCBI taxonomy): Eukaryota > Metazoa > Arthropoda > Insecta > Hemiptera > Achilidae > Catonia > Catonia carolina. The sequence goes on along the minus strand of JAQMRL010000001.1, from coordinate 192,870,349 downwards.
AGGAGTTGGGTAGTTGTGGAGTGTCCTTGACGAAAACCAAATTGCTCGGGGGGAAGAACAGATTCAACAACAGGTCGCAGGCGTGGGAGAAGAAGCCTTTCGAATAATTTTGACAGGATCGGCAAAAGGGAAAGAAGGAGGCAATTCCGAGTCAGCGGAACTCTTTTCCGTATCCAACGGACATTTTTACTAGACATGACCTTAGTCCATGCCATTTTCTGCGTACCAGTTGTCTCAGGTGCGACATCTAGGTGATCGTTGATCACCTTCAAGTTCTCTTCGTGATTGAAGAGATTGTCCATAACTCCCTGCTCCATAGTCAATGGAAACAGGGAGGATTATTATACATATAACAATAGTTTATGAAAAATACTTACAAAAAATTAATGTAAACAGAAACACAAACATAACCTCACACATATGCACAATTTCCGTGTCTGATATTCTATCTTCACCGTATTTTAAAATAAACTTCTCTTTCCCAATAAGAATAGTCTTTTTTTTTCTTGTGAAATTAATTAATTAATTAATTTTCGATGGTTTCTCACAGAAAATCAGAAAATAAATTTATGAATGTTATTCACTATGTCGACACCAGCTGATCAGCTGCGTTTTTCACTAACAAATTGAGTGCAAATAATTTAACACTTAACCTGCCTGTTATGGGCATATTATAATAAAATTAATAAAATATTGATAAAATTAAAAAAATATGTTTTTTTCTTGATTCATGAAAATCGAATTCACCGTTGTCATAGTATACATACACACATTTTTGTTTGAGTATACTTATGTAATAGTTACACAAATGTGCGCCAAGTGCTCACGTATGTTTGCAATGACAATAGGGTGCTATCTCACACATATAAAGGGTTGTTGTTTAGGTCATCAACCGAAAGGCTGGTTTGAACCTCTAGAGGTTTTACTAAATAAAACGAGAAGTCAGGTGATTTACTTTGCCTTCTTCACTGAGTGGAAAAGTATGCTTATCAGCATGTCAAGCTTACTAAAAAGCATATACATACTTTCCACTCTGCAAATGATACCTTCACCTCATTTACCTCAGGGTCTGGCTGTATAATGAAGTTCATTAATTTCAGAGGAGATAACGCTGGCTATTGTCTATTACACTTCTACCTCTTCTGTTCTTAAATGCTTCAGTCATATAATTGGCAGACAATGTGTTAAGAAACAGAATTACTTTTTAGGTACAGTATAGAATTTGAATAAATTTAGGTTCTCTGAACAAACTTCCTGGCTTACCACTTTCTGCTAATGTATAACAAAATCAAAATTAAGATAAGCGTACTCTTTAACGGTGCTTAGTGAAAAGCGAAGCGAGGGAAGGGGCTAAGTTTTTTTTAAATAAGATTTTGTTTACATAAGATTTTAAAACAATCTTTTATTTCCTTCTCATATAAACTATAATGTAAATATTGTTCAATGCGGGTGTTTATTTGTTCTGGTACATAAAATATAGAAACTACATGAGTTAGTTACCGTGTTTTACTACACATCGCACCAGTTAGTTATAAAGTGTAATAGATGATGTAGCTCAATGCTGCATTTATTTGGTCGGTTAGCAAGCAGAAAATGATAATAATTATACTCTTATAATAGCTTATATAAGTCTGGTTAGTTTTATTATAATTATTATGATATTTGCAAGTGGCTGCTTGTTGTAGCTTACACCTGGTCGATTGTGGCTCGTTTCGACTCTGTATTCACAGTGGTCAGTGGAACTAAATCGGGTTATGGGCTCCTCCCAAACCTAACTTCTCATCCTTAACTTGAAATCCAATAAAACAAAAACCAGTTCATATTAAACTAAGGCGTTTGTTCACCTATACAGACACACACTTACATTTGTTATCATCATTTTCATTCTTCTTGTTCTTCTTCCTTGTAGGCCCGTTAAACTGTACTAAACGATTGGTCCGAGCTCAAATAAATCTTAAAACACTGTTAGGTCAATTCATCTGATCATCGCTCCTGGTAAATATTTCGATGCATTGGACGTTTTATAACTTTTTATTGTTTTTTCTTTAAAATCGGCATTCTTTATAAATAAACAAGAGTTATGTTTACCCAGATCAAACGGACTTCGTAATATTTTTTCATTCGCAATAATAAATTGATCGTATTTATAAAATTTTTAATCGATACAAAATCGAATGAGTATAATTTGTTTTTTCTTTCATTATCAAAAACTAATTAAAACTTCATTGGTATTTTCAGTACTGATGAGTACATTGACCTGAAATTACATATTAATTATACATCTCTAACTTCAATTATAATTGATTTACCAGCAATAATCATTTTCAAAGAAAATGAATAATGAACTGACGAGAAGTACGGATAACTTTTCTCAGTTCCAATGATCTCAGCTTGTGAGTTAACTTACGGATAGAAATGTACGAGTGCCAGTATAATGGCTTGATCATTCATTCCGTTATCACGTGATGCACAAACCTGTAATTTAAGAGGCATTGCTGTGTCCACCCTCGTACTAAACTGTATGTCATGTTTCATGAAACGTAGAATTATTTTACACAAAGAATTATTATACCTATACGAGTTATTTATAAATTTATGTCAGCAAACTTATATTATTTTACATAAAATATAAATTATAAAGTATTAACGTTTTATTGAAATTTTAAAATTTCATTATCTTAATATTTTTCCAATTATAATTATTTGGCTTTTGGCCCACTCATCATGTCAGTCAGGCTGTAAAAACTCGCTTTAAATTGTTAAGTTACTTCGGTTTCTATAGTGATCAACTAACAGCCATAACCGAACAAGCACACTGATTGTTCGGGAAAAAAATTATTACTGAAAATATGAGGCAACATTAAAATTTATAATTTCTGAAAATAATAAAGAAATAGTGTTGCTAGAAATTTATTTGTTCGAAAGTTCTCTCTAACCGTACTTAACTTACTAAATTAAATTTAAAATAATTTTGTATAATAAATAATAACTATTTTATTTAAAAAATACATTTTGTAGATTAAATTTGATATTAACCTTACGGGTTAGTCCAGAGGTAGTGTTGTCGCCGCGAATCAGCTGTTTAATAGCTGGTATACGGAGACATAGATTCCGTGGTTCAAATCCTAGTAGTGATAGTTACTTTTATACGGATTTGAATACTATACAGTGGTTACCGGTGTACTTGATAGTTGGGGTTCGATTAATTATTCACACTTATGAATGGTCGGCCTGACTCCAAAGCGATGGAAATTAAAATATCAAACTATGAAGAAAAAGCATATAGGCTACCAAGATATCTAAAAACATGTTCACTAATTGTCCGACTATTTATTACAAAAAATATAGTAGGCTCGTTGTTAACTTTATGTTTTACTAACCATCATTTCCATTTTATTCCTTCCGACATTAATTATTTATTTATGCATTTTATTCCTAATTTAATTTCATATGTTATTTTATATTTTTGGGTAACAGGTTACAAAATTTGGGAGCCAACTGAGAGAAGTGTCGCTCATAAAGCGCGCTTCTCACTTTATCTGGAAGAATTAGGTGTTTGTGTCATACTTATGGGTTCTATTTTGTAGTACGTTCGATTTACTCTTATGCAACTTTCTTAAGATTTCCCTTACAAACAGTTGACTGACACTCATCGCTTGAAACTTTGCAAAAATTTGATCAGACGGATAGCGAGGCGGTTTTCTACTTATAATTTTTTAAATTAATTTCTGAACTACTAACAGGGAATAATTATCGGTAATTTTAGTTACTAAAGTTTATCTCTGTGTAATTTAAAAGGTTCATTCATCGTATTAAAATTAGGTAAATCCTTGTTGTTTTAAAGATTTGAAGTACTACACCCACTTTAAGCTAACGCTAATACTGTTTTCTTAAAACTCTACATCATTATATTTTATGTTAATTGAATGAATAACTAAATACTCCATTCATGTTTGATTGTGTGATTACAAAATAATCCAACTTCTTTTGGATAATTATTTATAAAACTAATTCCATTCGTACATCTTAATCCATTCATACAGAAAGAGTTTTTTTAGGTCTAGTGACAACTACAATGTTCTTAAAACCTACCTAGAGAAAGAAAAATAATTACTTGCATTAATATTATGCAACCACGACCTTTCAGTGCGTTTTTGAAATTCAATGTTCGAAGCTAAAATACTAGCATTCTTCCTGCAACTTAGAAAAAAGTTGGTTTTTACTGGTAGGCAAAATTACATCGGGTTTTTAAGTACCATATTCATATCTGAATACAGTTAGACTTCTCTTTACAAATACTCCTGTTTTTCTGAATAACCTATTTTATGTTATCTAAGAAACTTGTTAGTGACAATTTTTAAAATTATCATATTTTACAATGTCCTTCTGTTCGTCATTTCCAGATATCAGAAACTACAAGAGATAACAACAAACGGTTTTTGTATTCGTAGGTCTAATCTATACAAAAAGTTAATGGTCTGGATTAGGTTTAAAATTTTGGTTTTAACCGGAAGTGGCCCAAAACCGAATTCAAGAAATCAAAGTCAAATTTGGAAAAAAATATCGTCATTCAATTCCACTTAAGAAGTTCATACAGAAATTACTATGGTTTTTCCCATAGGTTAATGGTAAACCTTTTTTTCTGACGATAGCTAAGTGGGCTTGACCTCTTCCAATAATTTTTTTAGAAAAATTGCCCCAGCCATGAGACGCGTCGTCTCATGAAAGGGATTAAACTTTATTATATTATGACCTTATATTAGTAACCTCTTCTTGACCGATGATCTCCATGGTGCACGCATTTGATTTTTGTTAAAAAGAACTAATATTTAAATGTTAAAAATGTATTAACCGACGTAAATTTTGCTGACAGATTTTTAATTTGGTCTATATTGTGAGAAAAATTTAGTAATGTAGTAGCCTAATAATAAGTGTTCTTCTAGCTCTGTCTGAGTCTATGGTGAAATTCTTAGCTAACTATCAACAATTAACTATAAATACAAGCATCTTGTGTTTGGAACTGATAGTTGGTTTAAAAATGAAACGATAAAAACTAAAATAATGAATTCAAAATGTTAAAGGAATATCTATGATTACTTCAGTACGATACAGCATGACTATATTTCTTATTAATGTGTTGATAAATAAAAGATACAATAGTTTAAAACCGAAATTATTATTATTATGTGTTTTCAAATCTATAATTTTTGACAATTACGAGTACGCCTACTAAAATTTATACAAATATAGAGCATGTTAAATATTTTATTTATGTTTTATTTTAATTTAGATTTTATTAACTAAAAGTTCATATTCAACCAATTTTCTTACTGATAAATTCATTCGTATTTCGCAACTGCAAAAATAGGCCTACTTCTGATTAGCCCCTTATTTAAAGATCACAGCTCCAAAAATACATTTCAACTTGAAATTTATGGTCGCTCGCTAAACTTTGATTGTATAGTTCAATAATTTTTAATATTTTAGTCACTTCAGTTAATTGCAAAATTTTTCATTTAACGTTCTTCTTGTTAAACGTTTTTCGGATATTGGATGTTGTAAATTTTTCGATTCAGAATTTATTTAGGAATATTTATCATTTATTTCTACGGGTCTATTTTGTCTTCCATTATTCTTAACCCTGTTTAATATATTACAATTTATATAATATATAATTCATGTACGAACGTTGCATCTGATAGAAAGAGATCTTTGTTGTCAGTGAACTAATTTCAATTACTATATCTCCGATGATAAATTACAGAAAGAAATATACTACAATAATAATTTAATGCACAGAATTCGTATTGTATTAAATCTTAGTACAGCATTGAGTAAAATGAGTAATGAGCTCCGGAATTACTGCTGAGGGCTGTCATTAGGTGACCGATGCCTTGACTAAGGTCATGTATCCATCTCCTTCTTCATCGGATAATTGGAATTGCTTGCTCGCCTGCCTGACTGACTGACTTCCCGGATAATTGGAGTTGTAATAGCGTAATAGAGTTCGTTCGGTCCCACTTGGGGGGCCCACCTGCTAGAGTCATTTTAAACGGGGTACGTGCCATACTATGAATTCTATCTATCCATCTACCGGCAATATTATACTCCTTTAACCATTTTATTATTACTTTATTATGAAATAAAGTAACAGTACAATGGAAATTTTGTCCTCCAAAATTGCGCGGACCGATGTACCTGTACATCCAAGACTACGAATTATTGCAACGGGCAATGAATAGTGTCGATCATGTCTCATTATTTTATTACATTCCTTCTCTGTTCATTCTTAGAACACAAGATAATCTTCTGGTTATCTAGAATATATCTAATTAAAATGAACGGTATATCAAAGTGCGTCCATTAATCTAAAATTAAATAGATCTATTTTAATATTCCTACGGTTGTAATTTATTTTAAATACTACAAAATTAACATAACAGTCTACATATGTATTTAAATTCCAATGAACTCTAATACATTAAATTAGTTACAGAAATACGAATAGTAAAATTTTATAGTCTACGATTTTTACTCATTATTAGACTTTAAAAATATTTCTTATTTTTGACCTAATTTTTCTAATTAATTACAGATTTCATTCCTTTCCTTTATGATAGCTTATTATAAAATATGTACGTAGCAATATTGAAATAATATAATTAGAATTATCATAAATTTTTCTAATACTGCCTTTACATCTTTAAAAAAAAGTAGTTTTCTGATTAAATATTCAATTTATCTGGGTTTATGTAAATCAACCATACATTGTTTAAATTAATTAAAGAACTATTTGTATTTTTACAATTTAAAACAAGTCTTCGGTGTAATGGATAGAAAATACATTTTTGTGATTATTGATTATCATTTCACTAATGCAAACCCAACACACTGAAGCATTCTATTTATTATGTACGTTACCTGAAAAGTGTAAATTAAAACTAAACTTTCTATAAAATCTCTTATCAATCTATATAGTATCTAAGCATTACAATCATGTAGTACCAAAAGCCACTCCGTTTAGGTAAGGTGTAAAATTGACAAAAATCTTCTTTGTAAAAAACTGTTTAATGGTTTAATTTTTACCCTCAGATCTTTGTGTAATAAAAGAAAACCTTACTAATAACAAAAGTGAAAAGTAAAATAAAATTAATAAAAGTAATATAATAAGATGTGACAACTTTTATGTAGTTTTAGCATCTGATGGATGCATTTGTAATTAATTAACTCCGGATAACGGTAATCGGTAATGTGTCAATATTTTTCGCACTCGCGTCACGTTTCCGAACTAATTCGTTAAAACATCTTTTTTTTATTTTTGTGCTAGAGAAATGTTTGCTTCTGACCACATCATAAACAACACTGAATTAATATTATATTTTACAATGACTTAAAGATCGAGTTGATTGACACGTACCAACAGGCTTGAACTTTTAACTGTTGAGTTTGCTGTGTGGATGGTCTTTTTCTTAGTTTTATAAATTTTCCTGATAGTAACCCGTCAATATATAAATAATGCTTAGGCAATGTTGAAATTTATTTTTATTTTTCATTTAGCATAATGTTTTCTGGTACATTTAAAATTTTTAAAAATTCTATAGAATACCGGATTTATTACATCGCATGTAGTGTATACTTCTTTTCTTTAACTGGTCGGCCTGTTAGTGTAGTGACAAGCACTATGCCAGAGGCCCAGTCAGTTCCGGTAATTTTTTAACACTAATTTTCATATCTTTTCCATCTGCGTTAGCTTTAATGTGCACAGCAGTTGGACAAAAAAATCTTATACTACAATTACTAGGGACTATAATGTTAGCCTAAACATAACACAAGTTTCATAACTGCAAAAATAATTAATTTATTCTGTAATATGTAGTACTACAATAGCCCTAAAATTAAATAAAATTTATAAACGATGATTAAAATACGTAAGAAATCGCAAACTAATGTGCATAAAAAGAAGCCAAAATTCCACTACCTGTTACTCTAAGCATGTGTTGATTTGAACCTGTAGAGGTTTTACCAAGTAAAACGAAGAATTAGGTGTTTTACCGAAGCCTTCCTCACTGAATTGTAAAGTACGTTTATCAGCATGCCAGGCCTTTTGAAAAGCACATATTTTCCCCTCTGCAAACGACACCTTCTTCATTTACCACAGGGTCTGGTTGTATAAAAAAATTCATTACTTTCAGAGGAGATAACTCTGATTAGTGTCTTTTATACCTCTACCTCTTCTTTTCTTAAATGATTTAGTCATTTAATTGGCTTACCACGTGGTAAGAAACAGAACTATTTATTTTAGCCCTGCAACGAACAGATTGGGTGTAAATAATTTGACACTTCACCTGTCTGTTATGAGCAGGTGTATTATATCTAAGTATAATTCAAACAATAATCACTATTATACAATTTAGCCACCATTAATGACTTAGATAAAGAACTTATTATTTATTTAGATATTTTTTTAGCCTTCAGCAGGGTAAGAGTAGACTCAAGATAAAATCGCTCATAAAGGAATCAAAATTCATTTCATATCTCTTTCATAAATGAACGTTTAGTTTATACTTTTTTAGTAGGTACCTATAGTTTTTATCAACTGTGTTATGCCTTATGCTTAATACAGCACTGAATTTACAAGTGAATCTGTTATTCTATTTTATATATTGAATTTAGGTCCTGTATTTATAGCAGAAACCAATTTACCCGAATAGATTAGACAATCTGATAACAGCAGAGTTATGAAAATGTAGAAAGTGTAAAGTGTTAGCATACATTTGAACTTTATAAATATAATAACTGTTCTAGACGGATTCGTATACGTTATGCTTAATATTAGAGTATCTATACGGTTGTATTAATGTCCACTTATATGCTATATGTATCTTAAAGTCCAATTTAAAATGTGTTAACCGTAGTATTGTAATTTTGCACTGACCTATAGAAAAAAAATATTAAAGATACAGTTATTATGATTATTACGTTATTAAAGTTGTTTATGTATGGAAGGAAAACAATTATACCTTGTAAAAAAATATATTAATGTTAATTTTGTAAATTATTTATTGTACTGTTCGTAAATTTCTATCGCAGTAATTTAATCTTCTATTTGAAGTTTTATGTTAGTATATAAAAATAATTTGTGATAAATATTTTATATAATTGTGTGAACCTATTATTTCATTATTGCATTTTCTTCTACTTTACAAAAAAAAGGAACAATACACAACCTTAAAACAAAACCTTAAGGGGAGTCGGAACTGCTATCTTTGCCCTTGTTAATGTTTGACCCGTTTTCTCCGTTATCTATGGCCACAAAATTTTCAAATTTTAACCAGTTTTTCATTGATATGTTCCTAACAGACGAAGTCACTCTAAAATATATAGATTATTAATTTTTTTATAATTTTTTCCGTGAATGCCTACTCCAAAAACTGAAATTTTATAGAAAAAATTTCCGTTTTTTTATAAATTATAATAACGTCAAATGCCCCCGCCTGTTGATGTAAATACATGTAAGGAATGTTTCATTAAAATTTAGAGGAAAAAGCTTGATTGGTTCTTAAGAAAACAGGTTTTTTGTATGAAAAACACAGTTTTTGGGAAATGGTGATTCAGATTTATACACGCATTTCTATATAAAAACGTACTTAGTGCATTTCTGTTTCATACGAGAAGGAATGCACTAGATAATTTATGAAACATAAATAATTGCATAGCCTAAACCTTACAAACAAAAGTGCCTTCTAGACTGAAAGAGAAATATTTTAAAAAATCATAAAAATTAGTGACAAAATAACTAAAAATTAGGTCCTGGGTTCGAATCCCACTCAGGCATGGCATATTTTCATACGTTACAAAAAAAAATCATTTCATCCTCCATTGTACAATAGTTACACCCCAACGTCGTCGCTAATGACCTTTGTAGTTGATGCGACGTTAAATAAAAAAAAAAAATATATGACTTGTTTACGAAAACAGGAAAATTTTCACATGGCATGTTTTTATAAAAACAAATAAAGTATTTCTAGTTGCCGTAGAAACATGATTTTGGTACCATTGGAAAGCGCTAATTTCAAACTGTAAACACAGTTAAAACCTGGAAATCGATATTTTTTTCTTTTTTTCGAGTCCGACTTCCCTTAAGTTGAGGTCAGAACGGCTGTTACACAAACTTTTGGGTTGGAGGCTATCAGAATCTAGGTAATCTTAACTCTTAGGTAATCTTAACGTCCTTTAGGGTATATTTTTAACACCAATTAATCTCAACTTGAGAGTTCCGTCACATTGAAAATTTGCTGAAGTTATTAAACAATATTAATATCTATTTATGTTGACTTAGGGCACGAAAAAATGAAAAATATCGATATCCGGATTTTATAGGCTCCTATACCCTATTATGTAGTTTGAAATCTCCGCTATAAAATGGTGAAAAAACTTGAAAATCGGAGAAGTTTTAGAAGCATTTTTATTTATTTTCGTGTAAATTATCTTACTGAAGGCTACATTGGGAAGTGCTTAGTGTTGAAGGAATTAGGACTAGATCAACGCAAAAATTTCTGTAAGATGATGCTGAAGTTAAATTCATAGTGCATACCATAAAATGTATGTACATATACTAAAATGTTTGGAAGAAATACACCACATATAAATTAAAAAGAAAATAGAATATTTGTAAAAGGAAGTTAGAGTAACTTGTACCAAGATGAGGTAGATTCAGATAATCTTTTCTATGCAATAAGGGATGAATTTCTTTTGCTGTTTTCCGTAAATTCTATTTTTTAAGGGTTAAGTACCCTTTTAGCGGCAGACAGTAATTTAAAGTCGATCCAGGCCATCCTGACCAAATTCTTAAGACTTTCTTCTGGCGCTCCTTTTTATGTAAGCAATAAAACCCTCCACGACGATTTCGAAATTCCAACAGTGAAGGAGCTACCACGTCCTTATATAGCACATTTCACGAAAGTCTAGATGACCAACCAAACCAACTAGCTACAAGGAACTTCCCAACTGTGTGACGTCTAAAGCGGAAATGGAGTAGAGACCTCTTGGTCCGAAAACGGACAATACCCGCGGTTTTAAACGGAGAATATACTCCTGGGTACCTCTTCTCCTTAAAGCGAAATTCCGCATCACCATTTAAATATCATATACGGAAGTTATGCAGCTCAATGTACAGTACCGTAATAAAAATTAAAAACAAAAAGTACTTTTCCTCAGGTACTACTAAAGACATAACTTTGAAATTTTTAGGGTATATTTCTAACACCAATTTCTCCAATCTGTCTGAAAATTATTGTATTATCTTAAGTAGTTTTTTGTGAAAAATTTTAAAAGCACTATTTTGTACAGTATTATATTGAGAATTTTAAAAATCAGTAAAAAAAATTTTAAACGTTGTTTTGTAAAAACCATCTGATAATAATTAGTGTAAAAATTTCTGACTTTTCGTTCATAAAAAAACAAAATGAAGCTATCTTTACTGTTGCTTAGAAAAAGGTACAAACGTTAACATGGAGAATGATAGGATGTACTACTTACCTTAATTACTTTTTAAGCATCACTAATTATTAGTGTTTACAAAAGAAAAACGCAAATAAATTCACTTGTATACGTATATTGAAGTTTATACCGACAATATTTACGTTTTTAACGCATAAGACTTTTGATTTGAAGTTAATCGTCTGATGGAATTTTCATTGCCATTACAATACGGTTGCGTAACATAGGCTGAATAAGTGGGTTATTCTCAATACGTGTTAAACGTTAGAAATTAAATCTATAAATGGTGCATACTCTTTATTTTACCTTTCTGCAAATGATTTACGATAAAATTAGATATCGATATACAGTGCTGCGATTAGAAAGCACTCTAGGGCTAGTCTCAATATAACGGGAAATTTCGAACATCCATCAGTGTTAAACTATAACTGTGTTATAAATATTAAATTATATATAGTTTTCAAATGCGGGATTTATCGTTAAATTCGTTACAGATCAGAAATTTTAATTTAAGGAATTAAGGAATTCTAAGTTGCATCTATAATATTAGGCTATGTGTTTTCGAAACCTACTTCCTAATGAGCTGTAAATTCGTAATAAATTATTAATTTGCATAAAGAACTAATTTTGTAAAATCTGTGTATAAAGTAAATTAATGTACAAGTTAAATAGGCTGCTTAGAACACTGAATTCTTATGTTGCATAGATTGATCTAAAGCCTCATAAAACATTCAATGGTAATTTTCTGCTTATTGCCTGTACATTTTGCATAAGTTTCATTTACTGGAACGTATTCTACTAGAAGAGCTGTTATGCATAATTTGTGTCTGTTAAAGAATAAAAAAGTAATTTTACAAAATTATTCTTTCAATTTTGGATTTATTAGCGCCATTTTTGGATCTTTTATACAACACTTAGCCTAAACGATTACCGTGAATTATTTATCAGGTTTTGTCCTGAAATTGCTACATTTGTTAGAATGCAAATACTTAAATTGTTGCTTTAATATTGATCTTGCATTTAAAAAAATATTGTGATACTTATCTCTAAAGTCAAGTTTCGGGATCTGGGTAAATTGAATAATTAACAAACTATAGTTTAAAATCACAAACAAATATTTATTAAGCACTATAAATTACAATTAATTATTCTACTTAAATCTACAAATTAATTCCAATTGCTACAATTAAATTATTTATAAAAAATAATAACCAACTAATTACAATAAATTGATAACGTAAACTTAAGCAATTACAAGATTATTTTTCACTTGCATAAACTAAGTCCTACTTACAAAGTTTACAACGATTACACGTGTCTACAATTGACGCTGGATCTCTTTGCAGACGTACTCGTACACACTATTACTCACTTACAGATCAAAACTCGTCGATGGCAGATCAAAGACTGACTCCAAAACGGCGCGCTCCCTTATATAAATGAAACTATGGAAGTCACGAGAAGGACAGAGATTTTCGATATAATAATAAAAATACAAGTTTTTATAAAACGTAAACAACTCATTATATCTGAATAGAATGGTTACAAAAAGAGCCAATTATCTAAATAGATACCCGACTCCTTTAGGTAGCCGTTCAACAATAGGCTGACCTATACTATGCATAACTTTGTGTAGATACCCTATTCATTATTTACTACATACTATAATAAAGGCAATAAATTTAGGCGGGTGGGAGTTTGCTTTGCCACTTCCTCATTTCGTCGTTTCCACCAGTCGAGCAATTTCTCCTCGCTTACTGCTCCTGTTGACTTGAAACTTATACCTTACTAGCTAAAATGCCCGGTCTTCGAACGGTTTTCTTGGTGCTGTGTACAGTCTGTTGATGTACCGAGTTCGATCCCTGTCAGGTCTGATATTCTTTAATCATTCATTGTTATCTATTCGTACCTCCTTTCAACGTCAGAATTATTATTAATGACAAAACAAAATAGTTGCACGTAATAAAAGCGAGATATAGGTGTTTTTAAATCAAGATACGCAGCGCTTTATTATTTTCAGAAGCGTTGTTAATTATTTTACATAAATAAATTTACTATTTATATAGAGCAATGAAAAGTAATGTTTTGAAGTTTAACTCACTCAAATCTGTGTGTAATGTAAGTGTAAGTAATTTAATTATTCGCTACAGAGCAATAAAAATTTTAATGAAAGGTAAATCACAATTAGAATACTCCGCGATGGTTAACTACTAAGGTGAATGTCTTTCGTTTTTCACAATGTGACCGAGAACGGTTGAGTCGTGTTAGGTTAGGTAGTGGTGGAAGGGGTAGGGTACAGAGCTTCGGAATGAATACCAGTGGCGCGTAGACCTATGTTAATTATTCTGTTTATTCTGTTTTCTAAAATATTGCTATGTTTATTTTTATAAAATTGGTAATATCTCCGTTATTATACATAAAAATGAAAAACTTTACATAATCAAACTTATTTATCTTTTAACGTTTCGTAATTTCGATTATATAACATTTTTTGATCGATTTACTTTTAACGGAGATATTCGCAGTTTGTTGTTTACCCCTCCCTCTGAACTCCCCCATCCCTTTGTGATATTAAAAAAATTTATAACCTATTTTCATTTCGATAATGTCCAGAACCTAAATACCAAAATTCATTGAATTTGGTTCTGTGGTTCTTGCGTGATGCCGTAACATACAAACAGACAAAAATTCAGCTGAACTTATTTTCGGTGATTACTTGGTAGATTTGGCGTAGAAACAAAATTTAGGGCATTTTGAAAAATTGTACAGACAAAATCACAATTTTATATAGTATAAATTTTAAATAAGTTATTGGGCGACTGTAAATCATAATTGCCTCTTCGGCACACCTGTTATACAATTATATTTATATTGCTATTATTCTATTCAACTGCAGTAAATAAATACAGTAAATGAAAAAAAAATACAGTGAATAAACTACTTTTATTTTAATCTAACACGTAAAAACAATATATATTTTAAAACACTCCACAGAGCGTAAGGGGAGTCTTATGAGTATATAGGAGGTTGTGGAACGGATACACGAGCGAGAACTCGACCCGTCTAAACCTTCTGTTCTAAACCCGTCCTTAGAAGGCCTATAACTATTATTTTTTACATTAACATCGTATAATCTCGGTCCTTCTCAACAATTCTTGAACACTCTTTCCTTTTTAATATTGTCACAATGTTTTGGACTGACACGTATATATTTACGATTGTCTTGATTTTCTTTTTATTAAACTATTTACTTATTCACCTGGTAAATGACACATTCACTTCAATCAGTAAATCTACGAGTATTTATCGTCATTTACACCACTAAATCTCCTGTTTTTTTTTTTTTTTTTTTTTTTTTTTTTTACTCATCAGTCTTTATTTGACTGAGCTTGTAAGAAGAAATAAAACTGTTAGTTATAGCATTGGAGTCTAGTGATAAATGCTTTTAGTAGTTGATATCCATAGAATGGATGCAACTAGTAAAATATTCAAAATCCGAAGTAATACAGTAGGCTATAATCCACTTAATAAGATTTTAATGGGACCAGCACAAATTAGCGTCTTAGGCGGAAAATCATCTTAGTCGAAAAGCGGCCAACAAAATCTTAAGAGAGTGCTTTTTAAAGAAATTATTATTGAAGGCAGAAAAGTGTTAATGTTTTAATATTTTGCGTTACGTGAGAAAATATTAATAACAGTAATTACATAGGTTATAGGTTATATATAGGTAAACAAATATATAGGTTATTTATGTACTACATAAATAAACGTAATGATACATAGCTTTTCTGAACGTTACTTTTAATTAAAAAAACACACACACACATACAAATAACACCGCTAATTCATATTATGTACGTAAAAATTGTAACTAATAACGAATTCCCATTACTTACTTTTAAATAGTTATCAATTTTGAGCGCGTATTATGCGGGATTGAATGCATAGTAAGTGGAAACATATACTCGTGTTTTACCTTATTAATCAAGGGACTTCATGAAAACCGCGTTTTAAGCAGAAAATCGTTTTAGCTGTGAGCGTAAAACGGATACTACTGTATTTAATTAAACTGCATGCTCATGAAAAACAAACTAGGCCTATCGTTAATATTTTGGGTTTATATTTATAAAAAATGAACTATTGTTAATATTTTGGGTGGGATAATTTAAGAAAAACCAACGTTGTCCGTAAGTTTATATTGTATTCATTTGTTTGTAAATAACGTAGTAACATTGAAACTAGATTGAAGTTGCGCTATACCTTGTTTCTTCTTATTATTATAGGTAATAGTATTATTTTCTCCTTCTTGATAAGTTCCATTGTTTATCGCAGACAAAAGATTCTGTTGTGTTGCAGCGTATATTACAGAAGTCCTATTATATTATTGTGCATTGAAAATGGACCACCTTATTATTAAATGAAAAGGGGCAATCGTGAACAAGGGTGAGGAGGGAGGCGAGAATGAAAGAATTATTGTTTAATTTAAGTAGATATTGGTTGCGTTCAGTTGCGGAGGAGGTATTTTGATTGGGCTGCATTGTCGACTTTTATATGATAGTTATTGTTTTGTTTTTCGTTTGTAATTAGAACCCGGCTATTATGGTCATTCACACTTGACACTCGTCTTTCTTTCTTTCTTGATTATTAATCAAATTCTCTGCACAATACATAAGCGTAAATTATTAACTTTCCATTCTTATTATACGCGCGGATTAACAGCCTAATGAAACTTCCAATACTCTAATGAAACTCATACTTTGGTCTGATCGTACACGTGCATATGTGGTCGTTACAGATTCTCCAAACCAACAAAGATTTGTTTACAACAATTTTCTCAAATTCAGTTTATAAGGAATTTTATGTAAGAATACGCTTCTACTTTTATCATAATTTACACTCATTTTTATATTAATCCTCTGAATTCCATGCTGATATTCATATGGGAAAAATGTCAATCAACTAGATTTGTAAATGAGGTAAACCGATTCCTCTTCCCCGTTATGCAATAATTTAGATTAGAAAATTATAACTTCATTGTTAACTGCAGAACTTAAAGTATTTTAACTATTTTTTTAAATTATATTGATACATTTTTGAATTGCAGTCGTTAAATTTACATGAGTATTAGAATAACTTACTAAACAACAACTAACTTATCACTTAAAAACTATTACGAATTTATTAATTAAAACGAGTAATTATATTTAAATTAAATTCTCGATAAATTTACCAAATTGTGAATGTATTAAAGTGTCTGAATTAGGACCCCAGTATTTCTTCTAGGTCATTTCTTTCTTATAAGTGTGCAATATTCCAATGTTTCCCATAACAGGCAAATGTAGTGTTAAATTATTTGCACTCGGTCTAGTTCCAAGTCTACGAAAACAAATTTCTGTTTCTTATCACGTGGTCAGCCAATTATATGACTGAAGCATTTAAGAACAGAAGAGGTAGAGGAAAAGACACTAGTCACAGTTATCTCCTCTGAGAGCAATGAATTTCATTATACATCCAGACCCTATGGTGAATGAAGTGAAGGTGTCATTTGCAAAGTAGAAAGTAGATGCTTTTAAGAGAGCCTGCCATGCTGTTAAGCATACTTTTCCACTTAGTGAGGAAGGCAATTGTAAATTATCTCACTCCTCGTTTTACGTAGTAAAAGCTTCTAGAGGGTCAAACCAGCCTTTCGGCTGATGGCCTAAACAACAGTCTAATGTAACGGATACCTCCGATTTGTAGACTGCAAAACAAAAGGTTGAAAGGTCCTATTCCCATCTATAGAAAATTTTCACGCTGTTCAAACGCAGAGTTTCAAATGCCATACTGCTAACATTACTAATAATGTCATACTGATAACACGTTTGGTTCATGACTTAATATAATAATTTATTACGGCGTTTTATTACAATATTTGCTTCATACTATTATATAGGTACATAGTAGGCCTAAATTAAGAAACGAACAATTACCGTTGTAGATTAAGGTGTACTTCTACTAACAATATAACCAATGAATTCAATTAGAAATTTAATTGTAATAGTTTACTCTAATTAAAAACGTTAATTACTTATTTTTTGTTTTCAGGTGAAGCCATACACCTAGCCAGAGACTTCGGTTACGTATGTGAAACTGAATTTCCAGCAAGACAGGTTGCAGAATATTTAAGTCGACAACATACATCCGATCCCACTGAGTCATATAGAAGAAAAGAACTTATACATGCTACTAAGTAAGAAATTAAAAATACTAATAAGCTATTTATTTTTAAAAAAACCATCTTATTATACAGGGTGAATCACGTAAAGCGTTACATTTAAATTTTGGAAGCGGTTTAACATAGAAAGTTGAAACAAAATTGTTCCACACTAAATCATATTCAAGGAATCCATTAAAAGTTAAACTGTTTCCATTCAAATACAGATTGTGCTCTAAACTGAGTGTCATGGGTTTGAATCTCAATGTTTTTGAATGTAAACTTTTGTTGTGCAGTGCGTGATTTAAACAGTGTTGTTTAAGCCATCAGTCGAAACGCTGGTTTGAATCTCTGGAGGTTTTACTAAGTAAAACGAGGAGTTGGGTGGTTGACCATTGCCTTACTTACTGAGTGGAAAAGTATGCTTATCAGCATACTAGGCCCTCTTAAAAGCATCTACTTTCCACCTTGCAAATGATACCTTCACTTCATTCACTACAGGGTCTGGCTGTAAATTAAATTCTTTACTCTTTGTCTTTTACACCTCCACCTCTTCTGTTCTTAAATGCTTCAGTCATATAATTGGCTGACCATGTAATAAGAAACAGAACTATTTCTTGTAGCTTTGGAATTAGCAGATCGAGTGCAAATAATTTAACACTCCACCTAGTAGTATTAGGAATAAATGTATAAAATTCATCTGTAGCTCCTTATAAATATAAAATAAATAAACTTTAATAGCCTAAAATAAACTAAAAATGAATAATAATGTTAACAACTAATATAATTAGTCTACTTATTAAAGATTCGTTATAGGCTTGGCTTTTAAATTTTAATGGCATTCTGCAAAAGGCCAACGTCATAAGTTTTGTAATAAAAATAACAATAACAATTCTATTAACTTCAGTTATATTTATGTAACTGTTTACTTCATATTTGGTTTGGTTTGTACGATTTATATTGTTTAATAAAAAAGGTATGTATGTTATGAAAGTAAAAACGGGAAATTATTGTAATTAAATTCTAGAAAATAGCTAAACTTATTCCTAGCGAAGTTAACATTTTGTTTGTCTCCCTCCAGGGTCGCGTTCTCGACTATTTCAGTGTAGGTAAAAAACGTTATATATTACTAATTTCATTAATACAATCATTCAATTTACAAACTACAGAATAATTTAGTACTACAACTGAGTTTCGATTTTATTTTTAATTGCAAAAATTAATAAATAAGAGAGTTTTATTAAATGTAGTACGCTAAGTAGGCTAAGTTAAAGATACAGAAATAACCACTTCGATATTTGTACCTATTTTAAAATATATGAGTAGTTACAAATATTTTTTTAATTAAACTCCAACCCTTAATAATACTCTATGAAGCAAATAATTCAGATCCGTTTATTCTTTTTGTAGTTTCTTATTACCGGAAAAATGAATGATTTCTTCCAATATTGTTTATGTAAATTCATCAATAGTTATAATCAGAATATAACATAACTGCTCAAAGTATTACTATAATACAATGTATTATAATGAAATTGCACGCGAATACGCCTTGTTTAATTCATATAACTTTATGACTGTACGTACGTAATATATGAAGTGTTATATCATTTTTAAACCAGGTTATAGAACTGATTAAACGTGATTGAACGTAACACAGATATACGTGTTATGTGAAATAACAGGAACATTTTGATCGTCGTTTAGTTTATTATCTGTTTTGCAAAACTGACTGGTTTAAAATATTACAAAAAAATCTGGTGTGAAACACTCACACAACTTTCTCTTGCCAATCCAAATAATGAACAATATAACCTAACATTAGTAATAAAACATTAGAAATAAACAATAACTAAGCTCAAAAAATATAATTATTTTAATCATAAGTGAATGATGAAAAATGAAAACCAACCTTAGTTTGACTTAATAATACGGAAAAATCGCTCTCTGACGCTAAAATAGGCTCTGTAGAGAAAAATGTTTTAAATAAAATTTCTATATATTTTAATTTCCTATAAGTTTGATTATACACTTCTGTCGTAAAATGCATACTGAGGCCAAAATCTTAAAAAATCGATTTTTTACAGATTTTTATGAAAAAAACCAGAAAATCACGAATCAATGCTAAACTAAGCATTATACAAAGAAATGTTACAAATGAAAGTTGTAGTTGTTTTAAATTTTCTACAACTTTTATTACATACACTTTTGCGCTAAAATGCATAGTAAGGCCGCAATCTTTAAGAACGATTTTTTCTACAAGAGCACAGCCTCCCAAGAATTTCAGCAGACATGGCGTCTACTCTATCTTGTAGAGCATAAAAAATTTAGTAAATGAGACGATTTTTAAAAAAATCGTAGTAGCAGTTTTTGAGAAAACCGCAAAAAATTGAAAAATTACACGAATAAACTACTACTTCCGGTTGACCGATTTTGATGAAAATGTTCGTGTCGGGTCCTCTAGCCTATCTAACTTGAGATCTTCTGTTCGCACACATACATACACACACACACACACACACACACACACACACACACGCACGCACACACACACCAATCGTTAAAAAAACATGTTTTTGGGTTCGGGGTCTGAAAACGTGTATAGCCGGTGAAAACTCGATTTCGAAAAATCGACATGAAAACAATACTACTTTCCTTCCTTTAAATTGATACAAGTAAGAGAAAATAAAACTTAATTGATTACTTTGATTCTAGGCATATTTATTAAGGTTTATGAGTTTTCACGGAAAAAGTTTGATATTTTATAAAAGTTAATTTAGTTTCATTAATAAACTTGCAATGAAATATTAGTAGAGTATTATTGGAACCAAAAAGAGAATAAATGGGTAGTATTAACGAAGAGCACGACACGTTGTGATATGTAGCCCTTAACGGACGTTGAGTGAGTTAAAGAAAAAGGCAAACAAGCTGAAGTGTTCGGTGGTGGCTGCTACCGAGGCCGAGCAAGCTCCTACTGCTGCTGCCTTCTAGTTTGGTATAATTGCAGGGTGGACGGGTTGGGCGGCGGTCCGGCTAGAATTAAAATCGTGATAACCAGTAGCCCGTTGCCTCTGCCTTCTGTATTAACTACGTTCCGACTGCACTCCGTACAGTTAACAGTGGTCTTTCTACTACCCGTTCAGACCATCCGAAGCAATGTTTAATAGGTTAACTGGCTCACGATCGCATGATAGATACCAGCACTCCGCCCGCAAGCTAAAATTTATAGTAAAGAACACCTACCATATTTAACGTAGTATAGGTAATTATTATTCTTTAATCTAATAAAAAAAATTAATACAAGTTTCACTTAAATCGGAACATTATTCCGGGAGCCTACTTTTTAGAATTTGATGGCCCTGTAGTAGATTTCGTTTGTATACTTAAAAGGAAAAAGTTTCTATCGCGTTCGATGAATGAACGAACATTGTTTGGTGCCTGAAGAGATGCATATAGGTTAACACAAAGGTTCAATTGAAGCCTACATTTAGCTAAATATCAAATACCACTTGAACTGTAGATCAGGATTACTTCATTTGCATTTGGTACTACTGTACCCAATTTATTTTTTTGTTATTTATTCTTTACCTTAGAGAGTATTGGTTGTACTGCTTTAAGATCATCATCATCATCATCTGTCAAGGATTAGGCTCAATTGCCTGTTCCAGCATCCATCTGATTTTAGGTCTTCTCAAGCCTTGCTTCCCTCTAGGTTTATATTTAATGCTCACAGAGGAAGTGTGTGAGCTGGCATGTGAAGTAAATGGTTGGACCAGTTTCTCTGATATATTCTTGACATTTCCAACAGTGACTGAACATTTAACTCGGTGCATTTAGCTTTGTTACGTACTCTATCCAACCGGGTACAACTTTTGACTCCCCGCAAAAATCTCTCAGCTATTACATATTTTTCAGCAGCCTGGATACAAGATTCATTCCTCTGTAATGACACCCATGTTTCACTCCCAAGCCATATGAAGACAAACATTTCAGAGAAAAATATACGTGATGATTTCCTTTTTCTTTTGAGACCGGAGTGGATCACTTGAGTCAATTTCTAGGCACTCTCTTCTGGTTCGTTTTTTTTATTTTCCTCCAGTATTCTTTCATTCTGGCAGATCTTCTTTGCCTTTCTGCTTCTGAAAAGATCACTTTCCTGCTTCCTCTTTTTTCTACTTTTTCTTGGAATCTAATATTTTTATCTTTTAATAGTTTCAGCTGTTAGGTTTTATTTTCTATATCTTTGAAGGTGATGCCTAATTCTTCCATATCTTTCTTGATTTCTCTTAACCATATTACTTCTGTCCTTTTATGGCAGAGTTTTCTGACTATTTGGTGTGTGATTCTATCTTTGGGTGTTCTGATTATATGTCTAAAGAAGGATATTCTCTTTTTCCTCATCATTTCTATTATTTGGTCTCCTGGTAGATCTGTTCATTTGGTAGTAATCTCCATTCTCCATCTACTTGGTGTCTCTTTCCGATGCAGGTTCTAAGGATCCTCCTTTCAAGTTTTTGGATTTTATCTATTCTGTTTTTCTGGTTTGTTGGTCCAATTATTTTATAGGTGTTTTTACAATCACAAGATGCAATGTAATTTGGTTTTTGTACCAGCCTAAAAGCTTATTTACAGTTATTTTAATTTTAATAGCACAATAGTAAAATGAATAACATTTTTTCATATTTCAATTCTATTCTAATGAAGTAGAAATGTCTTCTTGGAACTAAAAGAACAGGATTACATATTTTTACCTAATAGAATTTTGTATGATTCACATGACATTAAAAATAGGAATATATTTTATGGTCAATTTGCAGTTTCGTATTTGAACTTTCATTTTTCTTATTGGTAGAGATGGAATAATTGTAGGCCTATTGCAGTTAGCATTGGTGAAAAAATATTTTTAGGTCAACATCAAATGTGGTCTTAAAGAGTTGAAATAATCTGTTCTAAATTCAGTTCCAATATTTCTATTGTTATTGAACAGATTATCATGTATGACAACGATTTTTGAACAAGTTTATTTTTTATACAAAAAAATCCTTAAAAATTTATTATATTTTTTTATTTAAATAATATTTTGTTTTATCTTTTTTAAGGCAAGTGACGAAGGAACTGATGGATCTTCTTAACCAGGACAGATCTCCACTGTGTAATACAAGGCCTCAGCATATATTGGATCCTAGCATTCAGAGGCATTTGACACACTTTTCATTGATATCACATGGGTTTGGCAGTCCTGCTATTGTAGCAGCGCTGACTGCTATACAGGTAAACTAGAATATTAATTTTGTTACACTTTATATTGTTGCTTTAATAATTCTAATATATATCCTTCAACAGTATGTGATCTTTACAGCATACAAACTTACAGAATATACTTCTACGATTTGAATCAGAATATAGTCTGTTAATACAAAATTGTTTTGATTTTAGTAGTAAATATTTTTTTTAAATACTTCACAATGATTCACTTAAGAAAATATTATTAATTCTTTCTTAATTTTATAACACTGATTCAGGAACAATCATTTACAATGATTATTCGTTAACTGCAATTTATGAAGTGTAACTAAAGCTCATGTTTTTAAAAAATGAATGCAAGTGAGCCATTAAATTTCAAATTAATGTTTATTTTAAAATCTTTGTTTAATGGAAATCAAAAATCTCTATTTGTTTTTAAAAAGAGTATACAAATTTTTGGAGCTTTAAAATAAATTATACTTCCATATTGTACAAAATATTTTAATTTTTTTTCAATAGCTAAAATGAGTTAAAATTAAATTTTAATTAACTAAAATATGTTTCCTTAGTGTTTCTGATTTATATTTTCTTTGAATCTGAAATAGCTCTAAAGAATGGGTAATTTTCATTAAAGATAACAATTTTCTACAATTGCATATAATTACATAGTTACAAATTTTTTTGTTTTATATCTTATAGGCATTGTTTACATTAATTACAAAAATACTTTGAGATTTACCTAATATTTCTCTGTAAACTGTAGTCGACTGTATCAAGCCAATTAATAGTGTTCGTAAAACTAAGCAAGTGTATTATTTTATACAATTTACGAGGTAAAGCTTTACTGCTATGTTATCAAACTTAACATGTATCTTTGTGGCCTGCCTCCACAATTTCGGAATGACAAAAAAAATTCAGAAGAAATTTCAGTTTGTGTTTCTACAAGAATACTTGTGGGCCCTCTGTTTCATGAAAAGTTTATGCTAGTTTTAAATATTATTCAATATAGACTTCCCATCTCAAAGTGTATTGACATGTTTATACTTACTTTAAAGAACTTTTAATTAATCTAACTTATATCTGAATTTTTTGATTTTTCATTTTCCAGAATTTCCTGTCTGAATCTCTGAAACATTTAGATAAGATGTACCCATCAGGTAATAACCTGTCAGTTAGTAGTTCTCAAGGAGGTGGTGGTGCTGCTCCTGGTTTACAAGACTCTAAGCCTAAGGACCTTGGCGGTGATTTAAAGAAGTGAGGATGGCTCAAACGTGGCCAGCCTCAACATGGCCACGATACACCAATAACAGCCATTAGGCATTCATGGCCGTACAACTGACAGGTAATATTTCCTTACAAGCTTTTGATAAATCCTTTAAATTTTAGAAATAAGATTAAAATAATAACAAATCCAATAATCCTAGGTTCGGGTCTT
Source organism: Catonia carolina (assembly GCA_035578175.1). Lineage (NCBI taxonomy): Eukaryota > Metazoa > Arthropoda > Insecta > Hemiptera > Achilidae > Catonia > Catonia carolina. The sequence goes on along the minus strand of JAQMRL010000001.1, from coordinate 192,845,978 downwards.
TTGCGTTATTCCCTTCCCAGCATAATTTTTCATATTTTGTGGATATTTCTTATGTAGGTTTTCTTACAGTATTTTTAACGATAAAAACAGGAAAAATATTTTAAAAAATCATATATCGATAATTTTCAAGTTAACGTTAAAGTTTTTCCTTTTTCAAGTTAACCTTAAACTATTTATTGACAATTATTAATTTTTTTAATAATATTTAATTTTATTAAGTTAATTTAATTTAATGATGTCATGTACTTAATGAGTTCATATTGATTATTACATGCAGTAACAATTTTGAGAAAAATTAATGTATTTACCCTACCTATATTTAACCTTAACTTGAAGAATATTGGTGTAGGATTTTTTCAAATATTTTTCCCGTTTTTATCGTTAAAAATACTGTAAGATTGCATACAAAATATTCACAAAATGTCAAAAATTATGGTGGGGGGGGGGGGGTAATAACAGAAAAGACCCCTAGGTTCAATTAGAAGTTATATCTGGTGGACAGTTTTTTTCTTAAAAATTCCAAAGTTTTATTCAAAAGTAAATCTTTATAATGCATTCTGCAGTTTGAAATTAATTCTATTTTATATAATGAATTTATATAATAAATTTCACTAACCTTCCTTTTAACCTTCCTTGCCGGGGCACCAGGGAGTGCCTGGAAATGAGAGAGCGGATGCCTTAGCAAAGAAAGGTGCAGCCTCTCACTTCATAGGCCCAGAGCCATTCTGTGGAATTGGTGAAGGATATTATAGAGGTATAGTTAGGGCTTGGGAAGAGGAGGCTAAAACCTCCTATTGGGAGAAGGTGCCAGGCTGTGAACAGCCAAAGAAATTCATTGCCTATTCCAGCAGAAAGGCTGGGATATATAATAGACTAGGAAGACAGGACTTGAGGAGGGTAGTGGGCCTGATGACTGGTCATTGTAATCTTGGGTATCATTTATCCAAGATAGGAGTTGCTGAAGAGAGCCTGTGTAGATTCTGTCATGAGGCAGAAGAGAAGGCTGAGCATATTTTTATGCAGTTGCAGAGTGGTTGGCTGCAAAAGAAGAGCGCTGATGGGTAAGGACGTGTTAACACCTTCTCAGATAAGTGCACTAGATCCTAGGCAGATCCTGCGCTTTACTGAAAGTGTGGGTCTTGCATAAATAAGGAATAGGGGCAATCACAAAAGATCTTTTAGGTCGCGGTGAGGAGGGGCTGCAGAAGCCTGAACGCCCTGGTTGTAAAGAAGAAGAAGAAGAACCTTCCTTTTTAACTGCGTCAACTTTTTTTTCTTCATTTACATGTGTTTCGGTGGATCCACCACATCAGAGTAAATAACATATAATTGAAACTAAAAACTTTATTTATTAAAAATCTATAGAAGATGATACATCTTCAGTCATTTGTATAAAATTTTATACATGATACATCTTCAGTCATTTGTATAAAATTTTATACAAATGACTAAAGATGTATCATCTTCTATAGATTTTTAATAAATAAAGTTTTTAGTTTCAATTATATGTTATTTACTCTGATGATGGTTGATCCACCGAAACACATGTAAGTGAAGAAAAAAAAGTTGATGCAGTTAAAAAGGAAGGTTAGTGAAATTTATTATATAAATCCAAAGTTTTAGTCATTAATAGTAACTACTGTACAAATTACAGGTTGTTTAAGGGCCATTTGATAATAATATACTTTATAATTTAGTAAAAAAACATTATTTATATTTTTGAGGGCTGGTTGTACAAAAAACCTTACTTACGCCAAGGAAAAATCATGCATGTATTACGTACCTATGACAAAAATCATTTTTTTAGACCCTTAAAAATGAAAAAAATGAGAACATTTTTTTGCTTGTTATTATTGTCATCGGGGAACTGGACATTATTGACAACCACCGAATTTGATTGCTACGTTTTACTGTATTATTTGATATGGATTAGGCATTAATTTGAACAGCGACCCCTAGTAGGGTTTGTTCACGGATGGCTCTTAGCTGGTCACTATACAAAGTCACTTACCCAACCCGTGTTCTGCCAGCTGACTGATTGGACTAGCATAAAAACCAAAATAAAAAAGAAGTTAAATCATGTTTCAAGTATTTTTAAAGGTAAATTTTTATTTAGCCGAACCATTGCAGTAGTAGTCAGCGCAACTGTCTTCCAGGGTTCAATTCCAGGTCAGATTAGGCATTCATCTTTATATTAATTCCTAGGCACAAGCCAAGGCTTATTTATAGGCATCATAGAAATTTAATCTTCCAATTTTTCAATTAACTAATATAATTTTTTAAATACTGAGATGATACATATTAATTTTTATGAAATTTCTTTTGTTTCAGCTACCTGATTCTATTATAATTCTCTGTAATTTGAAGCGGATGTATATTTTAATAGGTATTGATTATCACAGTAATACTTTCACTATTGATTTATTTCTGTCAAAACAATCATAAATAAAATGGTTAAATACTTTTTTTTAATAAATAATAGGTTGTTTACTTTTGAAGTTTCTCCTTAAAAAATGACTTTGAAATATTTATTAATCTTTTAGAATGTATTTTTTAATCCTTGTTGTTATTAATGTTGTTATGAATAACGCATATCAAAATATAATTAAACGCAATTTGGTGAAAAAATCTATTCAAATACTTATTTGACTAATTTATAATCGATATGTATTACTTAAGTATCATAATTTAGAAAATTCAAGGTTTTCATGCCTTGTTTTCTATGGATAACAAAGAGATATCTGAAAATATAAATCCTCAATGTGAAAGTGTTACTGAGTGAAAATATAATTAATTATATAGCACAATTGAAGATTGTACTTTGTTTGTATTATATAATATCATTGTATTATATTAATATTATAATTAGTAAATAAAATTAAATATTATGATACTTTAAATTACGTATATTTATACATTTCAATTTCGTCTTTTTATAAGCAATAAATTTGTGTTGTAAATTTGAGTACGTACATAGTTTTAATAATTGTATTATATTTTAAGATGTTATATATTTTTTATAATTATTTAAGAAAGTTTGGTTCATATTTTATTATACATAATTATTATTTTTAATATTTTGTACAGTTATTTAGTTTTATTGTAATATTAAGTTCCTTTTAAGTATTTTAAAAAATAAATTAGGACAAATATTTGATTTATTTATACTTGATTTTTTATAAAATTTTCTGTTACTTGAAAAATTTCAAATAAGTCAGTGAAACCATAAAAAAAAACAATATCAAAATTATTAATATTTATAATTATTTTATTGTAGAATACTTTTTTAAAGCCTCACAGGACTACATAAGTCCTCTAAGTGTGGAAAATCTTAATTTTGTTTATAGATCTTATCCATTTTTTTAATGTTCTTATTCTTAATTTTCTCCCAGTAATTCTTCATTGTTAGATCTTCTTTTCCTTTCTTCCTCAGAATACACCGCTTTTGGACATTTGGTTGGTTTCTTTTGCTGGAATCTCGTGTGTTTCAGTTTATGATAATTTTTTGTCTTGGCTTTTAATTCTTCAAGTGAAATCTGAAGTTCTTCTAGATCTTCTTTAATTTCGCGAAACCAGTGCGGTTGGCACTTTTTACTTAAAAAGTATTCAATGATCTGTCTGGATATTTTAGAGGGATTTGTCCGCATGATGTGTCCGAAAAAGAAAATTATCTTTTTTCTTATTTGATCCGCAAGCGGTTCTGTGTTCCTATAGATTTCTTCTTTGTGCATCGGTTTCCAAATTCCGTCTGACATATGCCTCTTATTGATATGCCTCTCAATGACCCGTCGCTCCAGTTTGGAAATTCTGTGTTCTGAGTTTATTTTTCGGAGATTAAATAGTGTTTCACTCGCATACGTTACTTTAGTTAAAATCCGTATTGTAGTGACACAATTTTGACTCTATTGAGAGACATTTTTTTATTATAGACATTATGCAATAATTTTGCAGATTTTGTGAGATTTTGTAGAATACTTTATTTTATTTAAAATATTTTTTTTATTAAATTTTAATTTAATAAAAAAACTGATATTATTTACTGATTCAGAATAAAATTTTATGAGAAAGGACAATTTTGATATTTATATCACTTATTTTCTTAATATTTTTAACACTGATATACCCATTATTATTAACATCGCATGTACGATTAGCGTATACATTGTTACTAAAAAAAATTACTTTTCTGTCTGTATTTGCATAGTGGTTCTGTTATGAATTGTTCTTTTTTATTGTTATATATTGCATTTACGTTAATATTCAACATTAATCATTTCTCGTTACAATATTCTGTTATCTGTACACAATATTTTTTTATATTGTCATAATTATTGAGACAATAGTCCTGAAATTCAGGTTATATTAAATACTTACTTCTGTTATCCTTCATCATTTGCACTAGTAGTTATGTGCAAAACAATTGGACATAAAACAAAAAACATTCTTCTGCACTGTATATGTTATTCTTTGAGATTGTAATGAAATATTTACCATCTGTTAAATTTATGGTATTTTTTAAGAAAACAAAGTTTGTAATAGCTTATCAAATTTTGGATAAATTTGTAAGTTTATTTTCATTGTTCATATTCATTACACATTTTAATTATTTTGGATGAACCTCTTGAAGTTAGGTTTGTCAGTAACTTTGCTTAAAAATTACATTGATGTAATCAAAAACTAATTTTTAAAAAAGATATTGTAATAAAACAGAAATAGAAATACTATTTTAAAAATAGGGTCGCTGAGTTCATTCAAATACAATGTTACATTTTCAGTAATGAATGATATATGAAAACCACTAAATTTAATATTGTATAATATTGTATGTATGCAATTGTGTTGTATTGTTTATGTAATAGATAATTCAAATTAATTTATATTTACCGAATACTATTTATTGATCATTCTTGAAAAGAAATAATCTATTTTCTAAAATTTAAAACTTTATCGATTTCTAAATTATAATTGCTAGATAAATTAACATTGCTTTTGAAATTACAGATGTCAAGAATGACAATAAATGGATTATCACTTTTAATTTTTTGTTGTGTTTCATATAATGATTAGACACTCACTTTGTAAAATTATTCTAAGATTTATAATTACCCATAATATTACCAAATAATAATAATAACTTATGGCAATTTATGTCCATGAATATGATTCATAATTTTTGTTTGTCAGTGTAAAGGATGATTTAAATTTAAAAAAGTAAAAAAATTAAAATAAGTATTTGAATTTCTCATCTAGAAAATTTAACTGGAAGTTTAGTTGTGTACCAGTGTACTAGCTCCCTAAAAAGCTTACTTCCTACTGGCACTTCAGATCCACTTACTAATAATATTTGATTTTATGATGCAACTCAATACTTCCTTTAAAAAACTTTGAATTATATACTTATCTAGTTCTTTTTTGTAAATGATTTGACGCTCAGTTTTGAACAAGTAGAAGAAATGAAAACAAACAAACAAAATTTTCATAACACTTCAACTAGTGAGTCAAATTTTATTGTTTAACACTTACTATAGTTTAATACTTCACATATGATAGAAAAACAACATTACAATTATGTCAATGATTGTACTAAATATGGTCCTGTGAAGCTCGGATTAAAGAAATTATTTATTAAATATTGTATTAATCTGCTCAGTCCTCCAAAACTTGTTTTTAGCAATTTTTACAGATGAAAAATTATTTTTAGTGATATTAATGCCCTAATACTTTTGGTTGTGAAAACTTGCCATTATTTGAATTTAGGCCTATATTATATTAATAGAGTGTTTTGTATTATTATAAATCTTACCTAGTAAATGTTTGTCTACATTTTCGTTTGTTAAGAATTCATTGAATTAGTTTAGAATGAATTTCTTCGTTCAACTAGATAGTTTAAGTAGTTTAATAGTTTAATTAAATAATGTGAATCGACAAAATTAAATGTAATGAAGGTAATAAAATATATATAGGAAAAACCACCAGGTCTTTCAAAAAACGATTTACAGAACACTTTTTAAACTACAAAAAGGGAAATAATAAATTTTTAAATGTAACTGAACATATGTACAGAAATCAACACACAATAACAGATATAATGAAAAATTTAGAAATATTAGAAATAAAAGAAAATAAGGTTTTGGAAAAGTATTATATTTACAAATATGGAAATAAACATAAATTAATGAACTCACAAATTTAATATGACAACAATCTAATTAAGTTGGCAAGACTGTTTCAAGTATAGATTAAAAATCGACTAAATCCTTACCTTTCATTGTGGAAATAGGATGTTTTAAATTTTAAATTGTATTAATAACAATTACTGAAGATGTGCATTTTATGCATGAAAGCGCTCTGACTGGTAAGTGTTTACTGTTTACCGTATTACTGGTGGTTTTAAAAGAAAATAATATATTTTGATTATCGACATAAAATGGCGGTTAAAAATACCTATATAGGATGTCTGATAAAGTTTAAGTAGTATATAAAAAACAAATCATGACAAAAAATATTTTTTTAAACACAGCTAACTACATTCTATTCTTTAGTTGATTAGTTTTCTTTGTTTTAACTATGTAATGATTGAAATAAACAAAGAATCTCAAAATTATTTTAAAAATTAGTAAACTCTAACACCAGCTGACCAGTGCAAAAAGAATTATTATTATTATCATTGGTGTAGCCAGGGTGAGGCAGGGTGGGGTACTTGCCCCCTCTCATTTAGTAAAACAAAAAATTATATATAGGTCAATAGGATTAGTCTCGCGACCATATTATTATCGTGGAAAGACGCCTTCTTGTTCTTCTGTTTCTATTCTCTATTTAAGTGCTGCAATCAGTCCAGGTGAGTCAGTTTGTGAAGTTAAACTATGGCGCAACTAATGGATAAGAAAAATGTACCAAATGCCAAACATTTTTTTTTTTTTTTTTTGGTTTAACATCCGACTGTTCTGCAATTACTGCTAATGCAGACGGTGAAGGATGAAATGATTTTTTTGTAACGTATGAAAATATGCCGTGCCGGAATGGGATTCGAACCCAAGACCGCATGATGAGAGGCGAGCACGTTACCAACTACGCCAAGGCGGCCGGCCAAACTGAAGAAGATATAACTAGCTGTCTAGTTAAAGAAACGCAACTGTTCTATCCATCGATAAAACAGGCACTACTTATCTCGCTTTCACAGGCCTGTACAACGTGCACTATCAAAATGTCCTTCAGCACCTTACGCAGGGTACAATTTTTTTGCAGTCAGACAGAAAATTGGCTTTACAGTTTTTTGTTTGATGAGTGTGCATAAAAAGAGGATTATGGAAGCTTTATAAATTTGAGAAAAAATTTTATCAAGATTTAGCCAGAACTCCCACAGGCTAATGATGAAATAAGATTTAAATAGTTTCGAATAGCATTGCAACTTATTAATTTTAGCATTTTCTTATGTTCAAATAAAAAACCTTTAACTTATTTTTGGCCCTCCCCTAGACAAAATCCTGGTTACGCCTTTGGTTATTATTATTATTATTATTATTATTATTATTATTATTATAGGCCTATTAACTGAATGAAGCAGGAAATGTGCTGTTATAGTTAGATGAAATAAGTTCACAATATTAATTTTAAAAATGTATACCATTTCATTCTTGCCATTATATTTATAACATTCCATTTTAGGTATAATTATTTAAGTTAGTAAAAATAAAATGTATAATACCAATTAAAATGTCATAAATTGTTTAATACATTTTTATTATACCTATTTTTATCAATAGGTAATATAACTGTAATTAAAAGTAATAATAAATATTATCTATAAACTTAAATTCTTAGTTCGTTTTAAAATGTAACATAGTAGGTACATATTTCTGGTACATAAAATTAAGTAATGTTAGTTTATGTGTGAAAAATACTATTATTATCTTTATTTCATATTTTTTGTTAATCCTTAATTTATTTCTAATCTGTCAGAGTAAAATATCTGAACTGATCCTGACGAGATAGGAGGCCATCCAGTCATGGTTACAATACTGAAATTGAAGTGATCTAAAAGAATCATTTTTAGAATCATGAACATTGAAGTTAATTATATGAAACAAAGTAGTATAAATTGATAACATTAGAAACAGTAAATAAGATTATAACAAAAATAAATATGTTTAACAATGAATATACTCGTATGTAAATATTGATACATAATGTGAGACTTTAATGGAATGAAAACATTAGAAAAGGCTTTGTAACGTATATGCAATTTTTGAAAATTATTTTGTAAGTCTAAAACATGAATCATTTTAAGACATCGGTTGCTTGACTATTGTCCAAAATGTTTATTGCTAAATTGTTTTGATGAGAATTTAAATGCCATTGATAAAATTTGAACCTGTGTATCTCATTTTGAATTTGGGATACATCCAGCTATTCATGTACATTTAACATGAATTCTAAAACAATTCGTTTTGAAACTTGGTGATTAATTGTAAAAAGAAAATCTATCTATATATTTTGGGGCCATTGTTATAACATAAAAATTAAATACAGTAAGTTTATTTTATTAAATTTGCATTAACTACTTTGGCTATTTATTTATTTTTTATTTATTTATTTAGCTATTTGGATTACAATACAGAACCATGGTTTTTTTATAATTTTCAACATTTAATAATTTTCAATTCTATCAGGCAATTAAACCCATGAACATTGCTTTGCAGTGCAGCACACTCTAACATTAGGCCAAGTAGTGGTAGATCCAGTAGGGAAGTGTGGTTGTGCATCCTCCCTGAAATATGTTATCAAAAAATATATCGATACAAGATTTTTCTATTATCATAAAATTATATTTTCCTTAAAAACCAACTGTTTAGTGACAAATTTCAGAAGTATTTTCATATTTTCACATAACCTCAAAATGCAGTATTGTAACATAAATTTCTAAAAAAATTTCTAGATCCCAGAAAGTTTTTCCAGTTTTTCCATTAAGACACTTGCATCCCCTTCAGATAAATTCTAGATCCACCACTGGGGCCATAAATTATTCCAATTATATATTTAATTCATGTAATATCTACAAACAATTTTCTAAAATATTTTGCAGTTTATGACATTTTAATGTTATTTAATATTAAAATTCCATAACATTGTAACAATAATGCTCACACTTTCCATGACAGTATTAAATTATGGTAACTCTTATGAATATTTTTTAGCAATTTAATTATAGAATATTATTTATTTTTTGTAAAATTGTGCCAAATTACAAAAACAAAATCTTTTGTATTTTTCCTTATTTACATGTAAATATTTATAAATATATTTTTCTGTATTTTATTTAGTTTATTTATTTTTACAATTTTTTAGTAGTTATGTATACTATAAAATAAATATTTACTATTGATGTTTCATTTGTTACACACATAATGTAATAATTCATTACATGAATAATAGTGCAATGTTAAGTCCAGTACGTAAAAAAATTATATTATAATTAATTATTTATTTATGTATTTATATGTGTGCCATTATCATTAATAGTTTATGAAAAATATTAATGTATTAAAATATTATTACATGTTTCTTTTTAATGTAAACGTGTTAAATTACTTTTAACTTATAATAGATAATAATTTTACACAACCTGCTTGATGGAATTTATATTTCCTTGATTCATTAACAGTGTTGGACCTTTACAAATTATGTTTTTGTTTGGGAAAAATGACTGCAAAAACAGTCGGTGCAATTTTTATAGCGGAAATCAAACCTGGAACCTTCCACTTTGCCATGTACAGCGCAGTCTAGCGCTCTAACCACTGAGAGGTGGGGCAAATGTATAATTAACAATTGATAATTATTTTAACATTGACCAAAAATATAACAATAATTAAAAATTAAAATAATATTTTTGTAATTATGAGGGATAAGGTACTCATAGTTTTCGGTTTCCTAATTTTTGGCATTTATAATTCTACCAGCTTTGTTTCATATAGGGCCAATTTTAGACCATAAAAGGTGACTTTAAATTTTTCTGGAAGCTCTTTTTGCAGCCCACATTATTAGCATTCATTCAGTATAGGCTTTTCTCCTTTCTTCTGTCCATCTGTTCCTTGGTTTTTGCTCTTCATAAAAGCCGAAAGTTCATAATTATTTATTGTCTTATAATGTCTTATAATTTTACCAGTATTGAAATGAATTTGAACAAAATTAGAATTTGTTTTTCTGGTTTATTTACTTTAAGTTGGATCAACTGCTTAGTTTATTAGTGATTATTATGGATGATGACAAGTAATCAGTGGGCTTTAATGTGTTAATTCCAGAACCTAACTAGGATGGAATGTGGGACCTTCCATATAGCAGTGTAGCACACCAGTGCTCTAACTCCTGGGCCATAGAGGTATCCATATTTTAGTGTTATAGTCCCAAGTCTGCCCATAACAGACAGGTGGAGTGTCAAATTATTTACACTCAATCTGTTCGTTGCAGGGCTAAAATAAATAGTTCTGTTTCTTATCACATGGTCAGCCAATTAAATGATTGAATCATTTAAGAACAGAAGAGGTAGAGGTGTAAAAGACACTAATCAGAGTTATCTCCTCTGAAAGTAATGAATTTCATTGTACAGCCAGACCCTGTGGTGAATGAAGTGAAGGTGTCATTTACAGAGTGGAAAATATGTGCTTTTCAGAGGGCCCGGCATGCTGATAAGCATACTTTTCCATTCAGTGAGGAAGGCAATGGTAAACCACCTCACTCCTCGTTTTACTTAGTAAAACCTCTAGCGGTTCAAACCAGCCTTTCGGCTGTTGACCTAAACAACAACAGTCCCAAGTAATATATTTAATTTTATTTATCAAAAACATACTAAGATCAAAAATAAACTATTCACTATGTACAAAATATATTGGTGGTTCCTGTTTTAATAGTTTAGTAGTTGGGTAATACAAATTATTGCTATGCTAAAAAAGATTCTAGATTCAATCACTTTCAAAAAGTTGGAAATATAAACTTTATTACTTTGCTATTTCCACTCCAATAGCAATGTGCCTGCTTATAAATACTACTTTGATTCCTCTTAGAATAAAAACAAAAGTGTAAAAATAAAATACAATAATCTCAAAACTTTTAGACTGTACAAGAACTTACGATTTAATTCACTTTGTCACTAAGGAAATATAACAAGATAAAAGAAGAGGTTAGAGAGCTACATTCTTTTATATGTATTCTGTAATTAACAATACTTAATAAGTAGATTTAAAAATTCTTAATTAACAGTAGTTTCAAAATATTTTAAGTTCTCTGCTGTTTTAAATATTTGAATTACTTTTCTTTAAAAAAGTTAATGTCAGTATCAGCTGATTCAACTCATAAATTCATATGATACTGTCTTGATTATATAAATAAATCTTGATTTGTTTCAAATTTCATATGATATCCAACAATATTGAATTAATAGTATTGAAATTCTACATCAACTGTGAGTTGAGTAATTAAGTTAAAGAATATCATTTCTCAAACAGAATCTGTTTCAGATACTGATCGACTAGTAGTAATATTACAAAATTTAATTTAAAAATAACAAATTAAAAGGTTATAAAAATAAATATTTATATAGGTATGTATAATATTATATATTATACAAAATAACTAACAAAAATACAGTAATGGTTCCATTTGATTAACAATGTAATTTGTGTGATATAAATGTACTTAAATTTTTTTATAATACTAAAGACTGTTAAATGATTCTTTGTTGTACAAGTAGGCTACAGAAATTTGGTTGTGCTTTGTAATTTTATATATCTGATGAAGTTACATTAAGAACTATACTCTTCAGAGATCTGTATTTTTATGAAGACTTTATCGCAAGTGTTCGATATTTTCATTACAATCTGAAAAAAATTATGTTTCTTTAATAGGTAGAAAGTACTATTTCCTGACTAAAATGAAAAATTATAGAGTTCAGGGTAATCTAGCGTATCTCAAATATTGGTATGTACCTCTAAAGTCCTTGTAAATTTAATAGGTGGGTCAGTGCATAGTTAACTGATTCCAGTTACCTTTTTACTTTCTCTTGCCTATATGAATATATAGGAAGGAAAGTATTGTTTTCATGTCGATTTTTCGAAATCGAGTATTCACCGGATCTATACGTTTTCAGACCCCCTGAACCCAAAAAAACATGTTTTTAGCGATTGGTCTGTGTGTGTGTATACAAAATATCTCAAGAACGGAACATCGTACGAACTTGACACTTGAAACTTAAGTTACATACCACTACCGGACCCCACACGAACATTTTCATCAAAATCGATCAACCGGAAGTAGTAGTTTATTTGTGTAATTTTTCACTTTTTTGCGATTTTCTCAAAAACTAGTCCTACGATTTTTTTTAAAATCGCCTGGTTTACTCAATTTTTTTATTCTCTACAAGATAGGGTAGGCGTCTTGTTTGCTGAAATTCTCGGTGAGGCTGTTTTCACGTAAAAACATAGTTTTTTTAAGATTACGGCTTTAATATGCAATTTAGAGCAAAACTTTATATAATAAAAGTTGTAGAGAATTTAAAATTCTACACCTTTTATTTCAAACATGTTTTTGTATAACGCTTAGTTTAGCGGTAATTTGCGATTTTCTGTTTTTTTCTCATGAAAACGTGAGAAAAATCGATTTTTTTAACATTTCGGCCTTAGTATGCATTTTACGACAAAAGTGTATATAATTAAATTTATAGAAAATTAAAAGATTTACAACTTTTATTTTATGCATTTTTGTCTACAGAGCCTAGTTTAGAGAGAAAGAGATTTTCCGCATTTCTAAGCCAAAATGAGGTTGATTTTCATTTTGCGTCTTTCACTCATGATTAAAATTAGGTTATGTTTATTGAGGTTAGTTTTTTGTTTATTTCTTATGTTTTATTACAAATGTTAGGTTTATTGTTAATTATTTGTACTGGCAAGAGAAAGTTGTGTGAGTGTTTCACACCAGATTTTTTTTTATATCTATCCCATTTTATTTTGAGTCTTTTTTGGAGTGCTTGTGTATCATTTATCAGAAAAATAATACTTAAGAAATCAAATTTCATTTGCTACTTACGGTTTTAAGACTTATGAAATGGTTTGGCAGTGATGGCCCACCTATTGATATTACATTATAGTACAAAAATCTAACCTACTGGTATCAGATATAAAATATTTTATAAAATAATAAAACGTAAGTAAGTTAATTCTATTTATCAACTTACTTACATCATGAGATCTCCTGAACCATAAGAATCCTGAAATTAATTAAGTTCAGTCCATAAGTAAGTTCCATTTGGGTCATAGGTGTTTGCTAAAAAAAACTGTTGTGATAAATTCTACATCTGTAGATAGAAAATGCAAAATTTGAAAAAAAATTTATTTTTAATTTTACTTAACTTTTTTCAAAAGTTTTAAGGTGATTTTTAGGCCAAAACGTAAAGACAAGAGTTATTAATCATATATTTTAATTTTGGAACGGTACGATTCTGTACAACTACTAAATATGATTAGGTTAAAATCTTAATGCAAAGAAAAAAATTATATGAATTCATGAATAGAGAAAGTTAATTCTTAGCGGATTAAATTCTTAAATTAATAATCTATGCTGCAGGCAGTTCCAGACATTCATTGTAGACATGATACAGTGTCAGTTTCTATTTAATTTTTTGTAATGAGTTTAGGTAAATATATGATACATAAAACAAATCTGTAGATCCTACTCCATTGACTTTTTAATCTTCTCACTTCTGTAACATTTCTATGAGCTAAATTGGGTATCAACGAGTTGTAGTTGTTGTAGAACCCTTATCTCTAATGTGTAGTAAAATTTTTATAGATAATATGAATGGAAGTCTGATTACTGATGTAAGATGGTGCAATTGTACACATTAGATGCAAGTCATAAAAATGTTTGTAGAAATTTTTTAATGGAAGCTACAAGAGTTAAACGAATTAAAAATTTTACAGCTTTTATATAATTTTATTGTTTTCCCATTCCGTGCTAGTTAGTGATAATTTACAATTTTCTACAAGAACCATGTAAGAAATATTTCTTTTAAAATCCCAGCTTTAATGTATATTTTACTCCAAGAATACACATAATTAAAAATTAATAAAATTTAAAATCCTACAATTTTTGTATTTATTGCTTTTTTATCTGGCACTTAGCAGCAGTTTACGACATTACATTAACTGTATTAAAATCAATTTTCCCAAATTATAGTCTTTAAGTAACAAAATACATAAAATCAAAAGTAATAATAATAAAAATGATACAATGTTTTCTTTAATATTTTTCTATCAAATGCTTGGTTGGTCTCCTGGTAATGTTCTAAACAGCTGATTTTCAGGGACGAAGGTTCCATGATTCAGTTCCTACAAAGGTAGTTAGTTTTTTACAGATTTTAATAGTACAGTGGTTACTGGTGTACTTTGATTGTAGGAGTTCAATTAACCATGCTCTTTTAGGAATATTCAGCCTGAGTCTGTACAAGACTACACCTCATTTTCATGTCATACGTATCATCCTCATATCATTGGGTCATGGAGTTGCTTATACTTAAATTTAATAGATTGCAACATACACACAATAAGGATTAAAAAAAATTCTTAGTTTAGTAAAAATTTATATTTTTATGTAAAACTGCATGAAAATCAGTTTATTCATTGGAATTATATGATACTGAAGTTATTCCACGCTCACGATATTTGCTGGGACAATTTTTGAATCGCCTGCTGAACATTGTAATAATTTATATTACTAAAATCAGAAGTTTCCAAATATTTCAATGCACTGTGCGCTATGTTTTGCAAAACAAATAAAATATTTTGTGAGTGCGGAATGAAGCAAGGGGTTGCTAATAATTACATGTAAAAGTATAATGTGTATCAGTAATCAGTGTTTTCATAAATATTTTTTTTTAACTGATGATTCTTAAAAGATGCCATTCCAGTTGTCTCATATATTTGACAACATTATTTTTAAAAATAAACTTACTGGTTTTTTATTATATAATTCATAAAAAAATGCTTACTGCTTATAATAATCGGCAGTACATTGGTGATTAGTATAGTTGTCAGCAAATCTGGCTTTTATGATAGGAGTCCCCTGTTTGATTCCCTGGTCAGGTCTGATATTTTTTCATCACCTATTTTCATCTATCTCCCTTCACCATCTGCATTGGCCTTAATGTGCATCAGTCGGACATAAAACAAAAATATATATATATCATAGTCATGACTTACTTCAAAATCGTGCTTGATATTGATAGGTATCAATAAAGTTAGTTTTTTAATGACTTTATGATCCTATTGATTGACCACATAAATAATTGACCAATATAAACCCTGATTAATGTCAAAAGAATTAAAAAAGTCATTATTTTCACTAACAATTCAATAAAATGAAAATTTACTTTTAATTATGTAAACAATTTTAAAAGTTACAGTTTTTCAAAATAAACTTGTACAATTATCACATTCGAGAACAATATTATTTTTACTGAAGTTTTTGTATGCGTGTTATTTTTAATAAATTATCTTATTTTTAGGTGTTTCAATGTTTATTAATAACAGACCTTTTTGATTAATGTGATGATAACGGAATCTCATTTTTAATTTCAAAAATACTTCACTATAAAATAATTGTTTGAACATAATTATAAGTGTTAATTAATTGCCTTTGCATTTATTAATTTATTTAAATTTTGAATGTCTATTAAAATAGGTAATTTTTTTTTTCATTATAAAACATCTAGCTGTATTTTCTGAATTTTTAAGATGGTTACAATCATAAACATGACATGTAGGAAAGATGTTACAAATAATTTTTTCATAATGATCTGATTGTTCATAGTATTTATTAAATTATTTTTATTATTACTGAAATTATGTTGTAAGTTCAATTTACATTCCATCTGTTCTTATTATAATTATTAATAAAATTTTTACATTGTGCCATTATTGTATATATTATATAAATTTTTAAGTAATTATATATTTCAAATGATAATGATAATATATTGTGATGAAAATGATAATTATTATTATTATTATGAATTTATTTCTGGTCAAGATTTAAATAAATTGTATTATTTAGTTTTATTAAAAATACTTAATAAAATTTAGAAGTTGTTTTACTTCACCTTTCTCCTATTATTTTTAATTTTTTTAAGTTTCATGAGCATCATTGGACATTAATATTACGTCTTGGAACATTGAATAAATTTCCTAACCTTGTTCCAGATTATGAACCTATATTAAGTGCACCGTTAACGCAATTAGTGATGGAATAAAAATTGTCTTTGATTCATAAGTAAGATATTGAATAAAGAAAAAATTAAAAGCATATAATACAAATGGATACGAGCCAGCCTAGCCAGCTGGTAGAAAGTTACTTTCAAGTGTTATGTAACACATATTAGATGAGTGACTTTGTATGGTGACCAGCTTAACAAACATAAATTTTTGTTCCTGTTTAAATGCTTATCAAAAATTCAGCATAGGTAGTAGAAATGATTGAAGAAAAGTTAACCGATTGATGATGGCATAACATTGTGCACATTATTCTCTTTCTATCAAGTACACACAATGAAGGTAGTCAATGAAATGAAACTTATATCATATGAAGTGAGAAACATATATGATACACTCCTTCCTTGTTCTTGCCAGGCAACTTAAAATAGTTTTACTCAACGGTAATCAAAGTGGGTGATTGTCAAAAATATAAAATAAAACGGTTGTTACTGATATTTATAGTTGATACTGCCCATAACAAGCAGGTAGAGTGTTAAATTATTTACTTTCAATCTGCTAGTTCCAAGGCTACCTATTAAAATAGTTCTGATTCTTATCACATTGTCAGACAATAATTATAAGACTGAAGCATTTAATAACAGAAGAAGTAGAGGTGTAAAAGACAAAAATAATGAATTTTATTATTATAGCCAGACCTTGTGAAATGAATGAAGTTAAAGTAAGTGAATGAATGTCATTTGTAGGGTGGAAAGTAGGTGGTTTTCAGAGGTCCTGGTAGGCTGATAAGCACACTTTTCCACTCAGTGAGGAAGGCAAGTGTAAACCACCTCACTCCTTGTTTTACTTAGTAATGCCTCTAGAGGTTCAAACTAGCCTTTCGGCTAATGACATAAACAACTGATATTTAAAAAAAAAAATCAAAACAAATAATTATAGTAAACACAGGCAAAGCCGGCCTTAGACAGGGGCGAGCAGGGCAACCACCCTGGGCCCCGCGCTTCTGGGGGCCCCTCACCCCCAAAAATTTAATGATTACAAATACTATAACTCTGCTTTAACATTAACAAGTTAAGCAACCATTTTGGACTAACGTCTTAGTATAGTAACAACCTGACCTAAATACCATAAATATACATTTAACTGCGAGTCCCGTTTGAATTCAAGCTTACACATAAAAAATATCGGCGAAAAACATTAAAAAATCTTGGATGGTTGTGAAACATATGTTCTCTGATAACAAATACTTATATTACTGTAGAATCCCACTAATCTGGACTCCACTCGTTGGACAGCCAGTTAATCTGGATAGGATTTTAAAAAACATTATGTAGGTAATATAACAGGATTTTATATTAATTTTACCTTTTATTTTTATTCAACCTCTCTTTAACTTAACAAAATATATAATTTTTTTTAGGCCCTAAAACGGTGGTAAAGGAAGGCAGATTTCATCTCTCCCAGAAAGACCCTGCAAAAAAAGACTTTTCCTGGGCCTTGCTTTGGATTCGGTCGTCACTGAACACAGATTGCATTCTTTCTATCTCTGATAACTTTTGAGATCAGTGTGGTACAGTCCCTTGAACAATTTCTTCACATAACTTACAATTTTAATAATAAGAAAACACCCATAACTTTTTCTTTACTTTATATTATGGCACTGAACGGCAAACCAAATGTTTACTTCCGAGACATTTCAGATTAATTATAAAATTTATAATTAGTGTAAATCATTTTGTTGCCTTTGACTATGTAGATTACAAATGGTATTTTAAGAAAAAATAAAACAATTAATAAATAGTGGTAGCGAAATGGTTATAGAAGTTTATTTTAAATAGCCAACCAGTTGCATTACCCAGCTGCACCTGGTTTAGTAAGAGAATTAACATTTACCTGTGTACAGAGAATATTAGAATAGGATACTATGTAAAATTTATATTGCTGTGGTAAAAAACTATTTTAAAACATTTCCAGAACATTAGTTATTTAGTTTTTTTTTAATAATTTATTTACAAAATATACCTACTTTGTAGTTAGTCTTCACAAAGTTATGAAGTCATTTAAATAGACTTATGCCTTAACACTTTATGGTTCACGTAACATCCTTAAAGTTTCAAGGAATAATGTGGTAGGGCCTATGACAGTTATTAAAAGTCTCACAGCAGTTTTTGAGCTAATAGTGTAAATACATACATACATTACAAATCAAACTTGCCTTATATATGTATAGAGATTAGAAAAAAATTTAAATAAAGATGGTATGCAGTTCTACCCGTTAAAACAAATACAGCAATATTTTTGTTTACTTTAAACAGGGCTCCCATACCACTTCCCTACACCCTGCTGTCTCCTCGTACAGAACGGTGTGCAGCCAGGAATAGAAGTTTGTCAGCAAAGTAGGATGGAAAACTCAAAGTAGGATGGAAATCATTGTATCCTTCATTTTATTTTATTTATATATTTTAAAATATCATAGCATGAGATCTATGATAATGTAAAAAGTTTGTTCAGATTTCATTATTCCTATTTGTCACTTTAGTTTATTTGAGACCATTTATTTTCTTTCATTAAAGAGAACATGTCTATAGGGGTACCTGATGAATGTCTTAAGATGAGAATTGTATTTAGAGTGATTGAACCAGTTGTGGATTTATACAGTCCTGCAATTGACTCCTAAATGTTCCATTAAAGTTCAGTCACATTGACATTAATGATGGAAGAAGAATGATAGAGCTAGGCAACTTTTATAATATTCCTGAAGACGTTGCTTCTCAGGATTGATATAAATCAGCCTTTCTAAAAGTGGGCGATAACATCCCCTTGTGGGCACTGGAGGCCTTCAGGGACAGTAGAAGGCCCACGGAAAATCAAGGGCAGTCTAGGCAGTTCAGGCTGTCTAGGACGATGATGGATTTTAAAAAAAGGTGACAAATTATTGTATTGCTACACTGAATTTAGTCTCTCTATTGTTTGTTATATATGTTATGTAACTTATGTAATGTACTTATGTATATGTTATGTAACTATACAGTGCTTCCCAACTAATTTGACGTATAGGGAAATTAACATTGGACAATGTACTGTCAACATTAATCTTATTATAAGGGTGTAATCTTACTTTTATTACTCCAATCGTTAGGAAACAGAATAAAAATGAGTCTACAAAAGATTTTAAAGGTAGGTAATAATGAAATTATTAATGAATTAAGGATAAAATGTTTTTTAATTTCAATATAGCAAGATACTTAAGAGAAAATTTCACGTTTATTGTTGTCTAAACATTAGCCGAGCATTTAAAGTGGTTAGTTTATTTTTATTTTTGATATTATTGTATGAGAGGTCGTGAGTTTGAGTCCTACATATTAAAACTTTTTTTTTTTGTTAATTTGATCATTGATTATTAATAATTAAATAATGAAAAACATTTGAAATTATAGTAGTAATTTTTAATTCAACAAAATACAACTAACTAGTTAAGTTTTTTATATTTAATTAAGCTAACAAATAAAGTTAAATTGTTTAATAATAATTTTAAAATTATTACTTTAATTACTGAAATAATTTTAAAATTATTTCAGCTAAACAAAACAAATGTAAATAGAGTATGGGATTCAAACTAATGGCCTCTCGTACTGTAATATCAAAAATTAAAATAAACTGACCACTTTAAATGCTCAGCTATAGTTTAGACAACAATAAACGTGAAATTTGATCTAAAGTGTCTTGCTATATTGAAATTAAAAAACATTTTTGCCTTTATTCTAATAATTACATTATTAGCTACCTATTAAAATCTATTAGATGCATTAAAGAATTCTTAACTAGAAAAGAACAATATTTACCAGTTTCCAACTTATACTTAACTAGCTGCAGCACATTTTGTCACATCCCCCCACCATCAATTGTGCATGGCCTAAAATTAGACCAACTGGGGTAATAGATAATAATAATAATAATCTTTTTTTCCACATATTTTAATAATACTAATATTATTATAATTGGAAATATGTGTTCCTAAGAAAAAAATAAATAAAATAAAATAGAAAATGTGTTTGCAGAAAATAAAATTTAGATTGATCTAACTATAACAGTTCAGAACATAGATTGACTTTAGTTACAAATGTTAATGTTAACAGATGAGAGATTCTCTATTCATTAGGAAAACAAATAATTCAATGTAAAAACATACATGCTTGAAAAAAATTACATCATTAGAGTACAATGGTGAAACTTTTTAAATATTTTAGTTTAAAAAATTATAAAAATTATTAATATATGCCATAAACTTTATTATGACAAGAAAACAATACTTTAGTGTTCCCAAAAAATTTTCTAATTACATTAATGAAAAGGTTTTTAATTAAATAAATAACACATATTTAAGAGAATTTGTAATCAAATATATTAAAGAAATTTATAAACAATTTACAAATTATGTAACCTAGTCAATAAAATACTATTAAAAATTACTTTTTACAATTTGTACAAATATTTAATTTTGTGGTAAATTACACAGAAGAAGATTGTACGTATTTCTGGTTTTATTATTTTATTATGTCACACATGATGGAGTGCATATTAATAAATAGAAAGATCTTAAAAACAAATGGCACAATAATTGTTACAAATTCTTAAAAGCTATAATATAAACATGGTACAGAAAAACTTTTTTGTAATCTGAAAAAAATTATATAATTTTTTTATACTTATCATATTAAATTTGCAATAGCCTACGAGACTAAAGTGATGCTTATATACATAAATGATTTTTTAAATGTAGATCTTATTTACACTGAAACATTTACACATGACACACACACATGCATACACATACACAAATATAAATCAAATATTTGTACAAGCAAAAGAAATACCTTCTTGTCAGTTAACCTTCATTCACAAAAATTAAGTTTTCCTGAAACTTTTAATTAAATATCTAAATAAAATTTGATTAATTAATTTTTTAATGGATGAAAATAGTTAAATGAATTAAACTATTTTTTATGACACAAGGAAGTTGTACATTGCCACAACTGAAGAGCTGAGTGGATGAAAATGTTACCATAACATTTTTTTTTAAATAGGCTACTGAGTTTTGCGATTAATGAAGATGTAAGAGTTTATATGTGAACATTAATTTTTGTAGATGATACAGAATCCTCATCGGGTCCCAAGTTCGATTCCCGGTCAGGTCTGGCATTTTTTCATCACTCAACTTCATCTACCATCCTTATCACCTTCTGCGTTACCAGTAATTGCAAAACAGTTGGATGTAAAACTAACAAAGCACACAATATCTCTACAGTTTAAGGGAATAACAGTGCAAAAGTACATTTTCAGAGGTTACAATGTACAATACAAAAGTTTTAGTGGATGAAGGTGTTATATTTGTAAGAAATGAGTACCTATTGAAGTATATTAAAAAATAAAGTTTACAAAACATTTAACTGGATAACATAAATTTTCAGGAAAGGGTAATATGTAGCTAAAAAAATAAGAAAAATTCTTTGAACTTTGAATGTATCTTCTCAAAACTGTGATTTTACTGCTTGGTGCCTCCATCCATTAAGCTCCAATTATTATTATTATTATTATGAACAAAATTTGAAAGCAACTACTTCTAAATTTTGGAAATGTGTTGGTGAACATTTATATACTTCTAAAGAATTTATTGAATCATTAGAACATGATTTTTTTTATTTAGATTCTTCATTAAGTTTCTTTATTATTTTTCCATTTAATTTTGTATAACTATTAAACTCCTTGTTATTTTATTCTCTCTTTCCTAATTATTAGCGATAATAACAAAAAATATAATATAGTAGATATTCTTAGAAATAATTTATGGCGTGATGGTATATGTTTTATTTCCTAATGTCAATAATAATTATTATTATAAACATTTTTGAACACATTAGTACAAAACTAATATAATTATGAATCAACGTTACAATAAGTGTTGTAGTAATACTTTAATTTAACTTTAATCTTTAAAATAATTATATTCTATGTGCATTGTTTTAAGCAGTTTTATACAAAGTAAGTCCCTAAGTTTTCAGAATTACACTACTAGTCAAGCGATTGATACAAAGTATGATACAAAACTAACTGGATAGGATAAAATAACAACAGTCTGTAATATGTATTTTCTAATACCATCCAAATAAATACTCTGGGAAGGTATTTGAAATACATAACGTATAGGGCCTATGTATTTTAGATACTCACACAACTGAAGTAAAGTAAGTGTCCTGCCAGTAATTAGCAATAAACAGAAAAATATGAATTAGATAAAAGTAATATTTTGTAAGTGATGACTTACAAAATATTAATATTATATATATTATACATAATATTGAAATATATATTTTCTAACCACCAGAATACGGTAACATAAAACACTTACCAATGTTTATAGCGCTTTCGTGTATCTTGTACACATCTTCAGTAAATTAACATTTATTACAAGTCAAAATTTAAAACTTCCTGCTCCTACCATGGTAGATAAGGAATCCTTGGTAAGGAATCATTGGTAAGTGTTTTATGTTACCGTATTCTGGTGGTTAGAAAATATATATTTCAATTTTAAATAATACGGCTGTTTAAAAATCCTACATAGGATGTTTAATAAAATAATATACATAATATATATAATATTATTACATATAATTATATTATATATAATAATATCACATATTATTATAATATTATACATATTAATATTATTAATATGTGCTGTAATACAGGACACGTAATTAAATTTCAAATATTATTTAATACTAATATTAAATTATGCTTTTTACTTAATTCAGGAGTTAAGTAATTGATTTTCTATTTGTGTTACCTATAAGACTTTTCAGATTTGAACTTTTGTTTAATATTTCAATAGGTATCTCACAGCATTTTTATTATACTAGTAACAATGAAATTGCTAGCCTGAATCTAGTTAGACAGTATTGCAGTGTTACCATATTTGGCCGAGTGGGAATGAACCTTTTATCTTTTATTATTATCTTATTATCATAAACAGTATAAGATTACAAACTTATTCAGGGCGGGTGGAATTGGCAACACTGTAAGGCAGGATGGGTGGAGGTACACGACTGCTTGGTTTACTAGAAAGCTCGCAATTTCATGGTTACTAGTATCATATTATGTCTCCATTGAGTTATAAAATTTAAAGAAACAACTATTATTTTGTTATGTGATATTTTGTTTTTAGACAAAGCAGCACAAATCATTTTCGTAAACTTAAGAAACTCAGTTCCTTTTCTAAGTTGTATTTTACAACTTTATGTAGTCTTCATCATTGATTGTCCTGCATCTTGACTCTTTATTCACTAATATCTGATGTGAAATTAAATCCAATTTAAACATTTTAATATAATAATAATTTCATATTATTGTTTGATTAATGCTTGTCTTTTCTGTTTCAACCAGAGTGTTAATGAAGTAAAACATGATCCAGTCATTATGACTAAAATGACTGTAAACACAGATACAAATACTCCATTGGATAAACACACTGAATCGGGTGCTGGAACACCTAACAAAACAAAAAAATCTTTGTTAGATATTTTTATACAAAAAACTGAAAAGAATACAATTGTATAATTGCTTACCATTTGTGTATATTATGGTAAATCATAGTTTGCATTAACCTAATATCAATTCCTATGGTGACTTAATCATAGCTTGGACCTTGCTGGTTCAAATTTCAAAAACATGATCTAGGTAAATAACATAGTAAGTGATTTATCAATGTCTTTCTTATTATGTTAGAAAGTGTTATTGTTATATGTTACACAAAAAGTGCTCACAATGAACCTCGACACATTACACACAGATTTTTTAACTTCTGTGTCTGGCTGGATATTAAAATTTAAAATATAAACTTATTAACTGGAAATCTGACAACTAACTTTTGTTTATTTCAGTGAAATATTATTCTTATTGGAATTAATTAGTTCTTTCTTCTGGAATTACTAATATGGAATTATCATTTACATTGACTTGTCCTGAGTCGTCACTGGAGACACTATTTCCGCTGGCATGTGATTTGAAAAAGTAAGCCGCATTGAGTGTCCAAGTGTCTAAGTGGGTGATCAAAAAATATGTGTGTTTGTTTACAAAATTTTGTAAAATTTGGATATAATTATAATAAGTAAATGCCTATCTTGTGCCCTGTACACCTAATGCATAAATACAAAATCTTAAATTAACAATTATATATTTTATAACAAACACATTTTTTGACTACCTAGTACACACATGTGTGCGCGGACACACACACACACACACACACACACACACACACACACACACACACACACACACACATTAATTCAAATTATTTGAAATACAGTACCAACAACAGCAACATTTTCAGTATCTACCTAGGACAGACACTTTACTGTAATTTATCATTCTTGTACCAGTCACTGCTAAAGAAGAAACTATTAGTTCTGAAAAGTTTATAGTGACACTAAAATACACGCTAATGTCACCACATTTTGATTTAACAAGTTTATTTAGGAATCTCTTTACAAGATGGAAATCAGAAATATATCACTTTTAAAGAAAATTAAAATGTATTCTTTTCTATAACTATAAAATGTCATCTTCTAATATTTACCCAATAATACGAAGTTGCTGCAGCATTTGCTTGGGTGTTTATTTGTTTTGATTTATTTTTTAGATAAAAATTATTTAGGAAGGAATTCATGGGCACTGTAAAATGTCTGATTGATCAAATAATTTTTCATATTTTTTTTTTTAATATAAGAAAATTAACACATTTTAATGTATTTTCTCCCTGCGTAAGTAGGTTTTTCTTCAAGCAATTCAGTGTTGAAATAACAACACAGAATTTTTTCTATTTTTTATGTTGTAATTGTGGACATTAAAGGTATTTTGCCTAACATACATTATGTCGTTGTTTAGGTCATCAGCTGAAAGGCTTGTTTGAACTTCTAGAGGTTTTTCTGAGTAAAATTGAGGAGTGAAGTGGTTTACTATTACCTTCCTCACTGAGTGGAAAAGTGTGCTTATCAGCATGCCAGGCCCTCTGAAAAACACATACTTTCCGCCCTGAAAATGACACCTTCTCTTCATTGACCACAGGGTTTGGCTGCATAATGAAATTCATTACTCTCAGAGGAAATAACTATGACTAGTGTATTTTACACTTCCACGTCTTCTGTTCATAAATAGTTCAGTCATATAATTGGCTGACCATTTGGTAAGAAACAGAACCATTTTTTGTACCCCTGGGACTAGCAGATCGAATGCAAATAATTTAATACTTCATCTGCTTCTTATCGGCAAAAACATGCATTATCACATCAAAAATGTAAATTGAGGGAATTGCATGCAATATAAGCTCCTTAATACTGGTGTGCATGAGGTAAGGTGCTTAGCTCCTACCAGCCAACTGATAGCTTTCTTTTGAATTTTATAACTATCCATATTAACCATACTAGAATTACCCCCACACTAAAATAGTATAACAAATATGAGACAGAATTAGACGATACTAAGCTGCCATAAGTACGTACTTTTTTGTCATTTAATCTGGCAAATGTTCTTCTCTGCTGACCACGTCTTTCCTGTTATCCGATACCTTGAAACAGCTATTTATTTAACTGCACTCAAAACTAATCATGACATTCACTGAAAGTCATTGTAATTAATACAAATACAATCTGACCGTGACTGCTGACAGAGAGTAACAAAGCTCTGCTGAACAAAATTCCAAGCAGTGACAGATGACAAAGAAACCTCCTTCATTAAAATATAATATTACTGTAGTTTATCTTTGGTTCACGTAATATAAAATACGTGAGTACTTTACTCGGTGGTTAAGTTGGTAAAACACTTAACTGTATTTCCATGTAGGATCTGAAAATTTTGATACATTTTCATACTGTATTGTTTGCTAATGACTAAAATTTTGTGATTTTTAATAAAACAAGAAAAATGTGTTTAAGGTTTACTTACTTGTTTCAACATTTACTTGAAGAGGTAAATTACTAGTAGGTGATTGTGTGATGTCTTCAGGGAGATAGACTCTAAATCTACCACCTACAGTCATAGGCTCACCAATGAAAGTATAATTGCTTATTTCTCTTCGTCTTCTACCAGGTTCCAATTTCTGTAAAATAATATTCATAGCACAATCAAATTATTTAGTTAGCATACTATTGTAACAAAATTTTGGTATTGACTATACAATAACTACATAAACTTTCTTCTAAAAATAAAGAAAACCTATGGCAACTGCATAGCAGTACTGGTGATCAGTGGTGCACACAGAAATTTTCTTCGGGGGATCAGATGTAACGGGGGCCTGGGGGGTTAGGAATATCCCCCAGGCAAACGAGTAGTCTAGGGGTCTTCCTCCGGAAACTTTTTGAAAATTAAATACCTAGAAATTACATTTTTTATCATTCTAGAATCTAAAATTTTGTTTACATTTAGGTGACTTTTGTGGGAAATCATCTGTTAATCGCATTGCTGCTTGTTATCTGACAAAGATGGCATCAACTTGTATTATAAGAATAACATATTTCTACATAAATAAGTGAACAATGAAGGAATGTATCCTTATTTTTTTAATAAATAAAAGGCTTTGGGGGGGGATCCCATTTGTCCCCCCCCCCACCAACAGTGCACCACTGTGGTGATAACAGGGCTAAATGATCTGTATTCATGAAGGTCTGTAGTTGTAAAAAATAGTAATGCATAGAGGTGTTCTAACATAATCCTCTTTTATATTCAAAAATTGTATAAAAATATTGTAGTAGAAAGTATAGCAGCACAAATAACAATAAAATTTATTGCATCAAATGATATATACATAATACATAGTTGTTCACATGAAAAACAATGCAATACTTAAAGAGTTTAATACAATGTACAAACCCACAAAATAAATATAATGTGTGGAATGTCTGCTGTATCAGTAGACAATGTAATGCGATACAAGTTACATAATATGTAAGAAAAAGTACTCAACATCTAACCCAATCGCTACTAAATTAAGGAATATAAACACTAAACAATAATTTATTAAATTATAAACTAAACAATCATTAATTTATACTCTTAATTCAGTACAGCCGCAGAATACAGATCAATTTATTTAATACATTTAAACAGCAACACTATTTACTTAAAGAAAAATTTAATTTAGTTAACTAATTTTAAGTCTATTACTATCTACACTATAACTAATGTTAAACTGCCACTGTCGTATAACTAAAGATGTGATGCTTAGGGGATAACTAAATGGAGTACTGTGTAATAAGTTTGCATTTCCATTGTACAGCAGCGCTAAAGTCATCAATAATATCTCAGGTTATGTACAAGATGGAGAAATACTGTATTCCAAGACTGTCTTCTGTGAATGATCTTGGAGTTATTCTGGATTCAAGGCTGTATTTTAATGAGCTCGTTGATTCTGTACTTCGTAAAGCAAAAATAAATCATGGAATTGTAAGGTGGGTCCCAAGAAGCTTTAAGAACATGAATCATGCATTCTACTTTACAAGGCTCTTGTTTGTAGCAATTCCAAGTAAGCTGTTATCTGGCATAGAGATAAGGCTTGTTATGCTGATAGAACTGAAGATGTGTAGAACAACTTTCTACACTGGATGTGATACAGATTCCTGGACTTTACTCAGTTTAGTTAGTAGTTGAAATACAGAAAGGTCTTGGTCTTCCATTGATTTCGTCTAGATGTACAATAAATGACTTCATTCAAAAATAAATCTTTATAATGCATCCTGCAGTTTTAAATATTTCTATTTCATATAATGAATTAATACAATAATTTCACTAACCTTCTTTTTAAACTGCGTCACCTTTATTTTAATTTTTACTTACACGTGTTTCGGTGGATCCACCATCATCAGAGTAAATAACATATAATTGAAACTAAAAACACTATTTATTAAAAATCTATAGAAGATGATACATCTTCAGTCACTTGTATAAAACTGATTTAAAATTAATTTATTTAAATTTATCCCTTCTCATATTTATTATTGACTGATATTGACTGCTGCTGCTATCTACAGTAAATATGAGAAGGGATAAATTTAAATAAATTAATTTTAAATCAGTTTTATACAAGTGACTGAAGATGTATCATCTTCTATAGATTTTTAATAAATAGTGTTTTTAGTTTCAATTATATGTTATTTACTCTGATGATGGTGGATCCACCGAAACACGTGTAAGTAAAAATTAAAATAAAGGTGACGCAGTTTAAAAAGAAGGTTAGTGAAATTATTGTATTAATTCATTATATGAAATAGAAATAAATGACTTGTTATTTTTCTACAGATGTCTGCTTGGTATAAATGATCAACATGTCTCCATCAAATTGCATGTACCTCGAAGACAGTTATTTAACTACAATAACTGTGTAACCCCTCGTAAATGTGAATTAATGCCTGTTCTCAGATCTACAGCAGCTGCCGTAAATTTTCAGAACCAGATTGATTTTTTTTTCAATACGGATATACAAAGAATTTAAAGCTAATGTTTTTTATATTTTAAAAATTGATTCCATCTCTTGTGAACCACCTAGTTTTTGCGTTATTATTCTTTATTATTTTCTAATTTCTTCAATTAAACCGGATAAAGCTAATTCTTTTTATCGTTTTATTTAACACATTATACTTGAAATAAATTATTTTAATTATTATTATTATTATTATTATTATTATTATTATTATTATTATTATTATTATTATTATTATTATTATTATTATTATTATTATTATTATTATTATTATTATTATTATTATTATTATTATTATTATTATTATTATTATTATTATTATTATTATTATTATTATTTAATTTCAGCGTATTAAGGTAAACCTTTCTATTGCTCTGCTGATTTAATTAATTTTGAACAATAATTATGGAAAAATTTATTGTTGTAATCAGCCAAAAGGCTGGTTTGAACTTCTAGAGGCTTTACTATGTAAAACGAGGAGTGAGGTGGTTTACCATTGCCTTCCTTACTGAGTATAAAAGTATACTTATCAGCCTGCCAGGCCTTCTTAAAAGCATCTACTTTCCACCCTGCAAATGATACCCTCACTTCTATCACCACAGATTCTGGCTGTATAACAAAAGTCATTACTCTCAGTGGAGATAACTCTACTAATGTCTTTTACACTCCTACCTTCTTCTTTTGTTGAATGCTTCAGTCATATAATTGGCTGACCGTGTGATGAAAGACGCAACTACTTTTTGTAGCCCTTGAACTATAGCAGATCAAGTGCAAATAATTTAACACTCCACCTGCCTGTTATGGACATAGAAAAATTGAAATAGCCGATATAAAAATTTCAAAAAGTAATATTGAGAGAATTAGATTTGCCTACCTGTTCTTTTGGACAAGGTAGACATTCAGTTTTACAAAGATCCACATTACATTCTATGATCAAATCCATCACATCTGGAAACTTAAATGCCTGAAAACCAACAAATTAAAATTAAATCTTTTATGAATTTTAATGTATGAGAGGTATTTTTTAAATAATGCTTTTTAATAAGAAGAAAATACTTTATCATTAAAATATATTTTTACCTTATTCTATATATTTTTATCTAATTTTCTATATAATTTCCATTTTTGTTTAAAAATTTGCCATTCCATGCAATAAGTTTTTGAATTCTGATATCAAAGAATTCTGCCATCTGTGAAGAAACCCAATCAATGATTGCAGTTTTAATTTCTTCATCATCGTTGAACTGTTTACCATTCACTAAAGAACTCTTTCAAGTACCGAAAGAAGTGAAAATCACTGGGTGCAAGGTCGGGACTGTAAGATGGATGATCTAGTTGTACCCATTCAAAAGATCTGATTAGACCTTGTGTTTGCGCAGAAACATGTGGCTTTGCATTGTCATGGAACAACATCACACCAGAAGACAGTATGAAAATGTTTAAGAAAAATTGAATTGAATTGAATTTTCTTAAACGTTATAAACTTCTACAGCTCAGCCCACAGACAGACGATTAAGCAGTAAATGGTATCTAGACATGAACAAAGCATGCTGGGAGCAGACATTCATGTAGATTGCAGCAATAACTCTTCACTCTCACTCATAAATGGACCTTATTTAAAAAATGACCCTCATATTATTATTTAAATTGCTTGAAATATATCCATTAAGGAAGCAGAAGTGAAAAAGTGATAAACTCATAGCAATTTTAATCAAAGATCAATTAGAAATGGAAAAATTATAAAAAAATTTTAAACAAAAATAAAATTGCACGAACATTTTTTAGATCATTTACACCTGAACTTATAAGAAAATTTTGGATATCATTATGGTTTAACATTTAACCTAAAATTTTTTCTCTAAAAAAATAAAAGTAATTGTAAGAAAGTTATTGTACGTCAAAAGATTGAGGGTATTAATGTCTACTTTTTGCGGAGCTAAATAAAATAGGTTATATAACATCAACCTGAGATGGTTTGGTCGTGTCAGTTGGATGGATGAGGGAAGACTGCCGAAAAGGATACTATACTGGAAGATGGAGGGTGAAGGACAAAGAAGTAGACCAAGATTGAAGTGATGATTTTAGTTTTGGATGAATTGGTAGAAAAGACGAGATGCCAAAAGAGCTATGGATGAGATGTGGAGAGGGGTTGTGGTGGGTCCAACCCAAGGAAACTTGGAAGATGAATAAAGAAGACGATGATGATTATGTTACAGTTCTATAACCCACTATAGTCCCTAACAACCATGCAATTGAATTTTAATAAATGAATAAGTTAAATTATGTTCTAAAATTAATTAACAAATTGTCTATTACCTGGAAAAATGCATAAGCAATAACACTGCTTGTTTGTGGATTTTTGGTTGTCTGGAATGCACCAATCAGTTTTGGTTTTAGTACACAACCTTGTTCATCAGTCAACTTCACAATATTTCCAGAATTCGGGTCATTGTCTCGAGCAATGCACTCTCTTACCAGAACATTAAATCCAGGATCTCCATCTACAGTGACAACAAGGGTCATTGTTTCACCTATTTTCACAAGACCATCAGCAAGAGGTGCAAATGGGCCACGTCCCACCTAAGAACACAAGAAATCATTGGATACCTTCAACACACATATTGACAAACAAAATCAATCAATCATTAAATTCCATTAATAGGAATGAACCTATCTTTTTTCTTTAACGAACTGATATTAAAATTCATGACGATAATAACTGCATATACATTTACATCTACATAAAAAAAAATGTTAAAATCTAAACTCAAATAATTAGTTTCTTCATACACACAATTTCTGCAAATCTCCTGCTATCTGCTAATTATAAAATTATGTAATTATTATTATAATATACTATAAAAATTTCTACTATACTGTTCAATTTGGAAAAACATAAGGTTTAAATTAGTAAAAAATGGTTACCTAAAATTTATAACACACTTAAAATAATGACATGAAAAAACTAATCCAACTCTTTTATTTTGGTTCTTGCGGTACACTTTTTATGTTGATCTTTTCAAAACAGACCATTCTAGCAGAACAATTAAGTTGGGGGCCAAGGCAATTCCAGATAAGCAGGGCTCAAACTTTACTTGACTCATGTTAAATTTAGTTGATTGTCATAATTAACTAAATTTGACAACACACAAACATTATGAATATTTGTTTTCATTGTGAAAATTTGTATTTGTATTTTGTGTGCTCATTAGATAGCAACTCTGTCAGCAGCATTCTATGAAAACTTTCTTGATTCAGTGTTTTGTTAATACTGAATAACGTCAGTAATTTCACTTCTGGGCCTTCATCAGATCATTAAAAAGTGGAGCAAAGATATTTATCCAATTTTTCCAAACATTATGAGAAATGTGATTTCATCTTACCTAGTCGTATGATCACTGGTTATAAAAGTAAGAAGAAATAATCTCAGAGTAGCCCATTTTGAATAAAAAATAGGCAATTAAATAAGAGAAAAAAAATGTATATCATTTATTTATTCAAGTGTAAATAAATACTTAAATTAAGTATAATTAATATAATAAACTGAGTATAAATGAAAATTATAATTTATTTAAGTTATAAAAATAAAATAATTTTACATATGAGTTTGAGAATTGAATAAATCTCAGTAAACTCACGTTACACTTTTAAAACAAAGTGAGCTGGACAATTCTGAAACTCTTTTTGTAGTTTTTCTAACTTTTTTCTTAATATAGTGCAAACTTACATCAACTTAAGCACAACAAAAATAAGAACAAGAAAATTGCTAGACATAGTTGATAATTAAACCTCATAAATCACATTCAAGAGACAGAGGCAATAGTATTAAGTTGTTATATTAAGTCATCTTCCAAAACATTGTTCTCAATCCTGGAGGTTTAATTATCTAAAACAAGAAATGAAATGGTCACAACCAATGCCTTCCTCACTGAGTTGAAAATATGACAGCTCTTTAGTAAACCAGGCATTCTGAAAAGTATTTTACCAACATTTTACTCATCATATTTCTGTAATATAGTCTACACCATTATTTCAGGAAAAGACAACTGATTCATGACAACTGATACATATATACTTTTCCTGTTCTTAAATGATTCAATTTCTTATTTGACTGAGAGCAAGAAAAACAATAGATTATTTGATAGCCCAGTAAGTCAATTGCAATAAGTTAACTTTCACCTGAATTTTTTGGGTAGTCCATTACAATAACCCCCTTTAAATTAATTATAATAAACAATGATAAAAGAGAAATTAAAGTAACTAGATTTTAAATTTTGGTACCTGTATATCAAGTTTTGCAGATGCAGTATCTCCACTGAATGTAACAACTTCTTGATTTAGCATGTCAACACTAAGTGCAACACTTAGAGATTTATTTAGGTTACCTTCCCACAGACACCTAACACTTCTAACGGTATCCCAGACCTTTAAACAGAGAATGCTATTGTAACAAATGTTTTATACCAATTCAGTGTTAATTAGATATTAACCCACTGGGTTGGTCCAGTGGTAAAGGTGTTGCCAGGAATAAGTTGTTTAACAGCTGATTTTCAGAGACGAAAATTCCTTTTCCTGGTTCAAATTCTAGTAAAGGTAGACGGTAGACGGATTATACGGATTAGGCGGTAGACGGTAGACTTTTACACGGATTTGAATATGAGGCAGTGTTTATTATTGTACTTTGATAGTTGGGGTACAATTAACCATACTCTCTCAGGAATGGTCGCCCTGAGCCCGTACAAGACTACTCCTCTTTTACACGTCATATACATCATCCACATCTCATTGGGTCATGGGGTTACTTATTGTTCATAAATTGAACTGATTGCAAAGTACACACGTTAGGAATATTAAAAAATAGATATTATCTTTGCCTCCTTAGTCTACAGAAGGTTGTAGTGTTAGAAATGAAAATTAACTAAGGCTATTTCTTTTAATAGCCAAAACTAGGTGGCCACCTAAGGCTGCAGAAGTGGATGAGAAATAATTTACCATCAAACCATAAAAATGTTGACCAGTGAGGTAAATAAAAACAAGTAAATTCTTCAGTCTGTTGAAAATTGGTGGTATTGGAGGGATAAAGGGGAGAGAGTGATGTTAGTAATAAGAAGGGACTAAATTTTTAAATTCTCCTCCAGGTGCTGCAAAACATCTAGAAACAGACATGAACCAAAACAAAAGCACTTGATTTTTAAATAAAAAAAGAAAAAAAAATTATAAACTGTTAAAATATTTTGTTCTATTAAAAATAATATAAATTACTCTTGTACTTATATGCTGTAGAAAATAAACATTTTCCTCTTAAAGTACCTATATTCATTCGCCAGTCCTGCCACAATCATTATTTTAACTTTATAAGTTTTACATTTCAGATAATTATGTAAGTTCATTTCACTTTGCATGACTTGATATTCCAACATGTGAGAAACACAAGAAATAAACAATCAGTATTGGTGATGACTAGATTCTTTAAAAATAAACATTTTGAAACAAGTACAAACATTATTTTTATTAACTGGCGAGATAAAAACTTCCTGTCATATAACAAAACATGTTCTGAATGGCTTTGTTTGTTTAGACTGTACTTTTCTATCTTTAGAGACACTTCATATGAATCATGTAAAGTAAATCATTATTAAAAATCCCTTACATGGGACAACGCGACTCATAGTTGGCAATTTTTTCAAAAGAAAATACCACTTAGCTTTCATAAGAAAGAAAAAGGCTAAAGAAAACAATCCAGGCACACTAAATTTTTGTAGATTACGAATCTCAAAACTGTTTGTTGCTATCTCTTGTAGTTTCTGACAATTGGATGTGACAGACAAACAATGGGATATGATAAATGACATTTTAAAAATTGCCTCCAATAACAAAAAAAAAAAAAATATTGCACTAACTGTACAACAAGAACTAAGTGTAGAGTCTTGTTGGTTTAAGGATGTACATCTGCACTCTCCACTAACTGTATCTGAATTGTTCCCCTCTGCTGGTCACTCACAATAACATTTTTTTATTGTATTACTACTCATCATGCTACTAATACTACTAATCATCATGCTAATCACAATGCTACTTATCATGCTACTGATGTGGGGGGATTGGCAAGGCAAGGTAGATGTACAATAAGTAGTTGTTACAACAGTCTCTATTTTTATGGTTCCAACAAAAGTGACTAGTTAAGTTTATTAATTTCTAAAATATCTACTCAGAACTAAATTATACAACCTCCTGAATTCCTGGTTCATTTTGTAGGACAAAAACATTTTCCAAATATGCCTTCTTTCCTTGACTAAATTCATCAACAAACTGAGTTCCACATGAATTTAACATTACTGTAAGTGAGAATTTTTTCTGACCAGAATTTGGTGACACATAACGGCATTCTGGTGACGAATAATGACCCTAGAAAACAAAAACAATTTTAAAGAACTATTAAACTATTTAATGAAATTATATATCAATTTATTAATTTTTATTTATTTTTCATTGTATTGACAGAAAGTTTTCTGTAAACTACTGTACATACATACATATCCAGTGCCCATTTCAGCTATCACCAGATCTGGGTGTTCACCCAGCCTCTCCATCTTCTTCTGTCCGTCCGCCATTTTTCCTTCTCTATTCGTTCCCAGTTGTATCTCCCTCCCTCCACACTCCTCTTAACTTCATCCTTCCATTTTTTCTTATTCGTCCTATTGATCTCATTTCTTCAACCCTTTGTTCTTCCATCCTTCTAGGTAACTTTCCTCTCCAATTCTCTTCACATAGCCATACCATCTTGTCCTCATTTTCTCCATCCTCTCACTCATACATTCCACATTTAGCTCCGCTCTAATCTCGGTATTTTTTATTCTACCTCTCCGTGTCCTACCCTTATTGCTCTTAAGAACTTCATCTCCCCTGCTTGAACCTACTCCAATTCCTCTCATTCATCCCCCACATTTCCGCTCAATATAGCACCGTTGATGCATAATTGTATACATCATTAATTTGGCCTTCTCTGGTATCTTTCTGTCCCATAACAAGTGTTTTACCGCTTGGTGCATATTTCTTCCTCTTATCGAACAATGAGTAGATGTGTTGTGAGTATTAATAATAAGTGAGTAATACCGCATGGTATCACTTTATAAAATTTCTAATTTGTTGTATTGTTCTGGATGGGGATGTAGAATAAATAAAATAATAACATATTAAAATAAATCTGTAGAGTGTAGCCTGTGTAGTCTTCTGTGTGTTTCACTGTTGTCTAGGAGTCTGATGGCTTCTGGTGGTTTTCAAGTTTTGTTTGGTAACTGGTGCAAAATTTCTGTATTTCTTTGTGTACTCTGGGAGTGTTCGTGTCTCTGTGTTTTATAGTGTTAGATATGTACCAAGACGAGTCTGTGATGTTACAATGTATTTTGGACTGAAACCTTTCAATTATTTCATTGTTACTATAAATTATATAAAATTATATTATTTTTTTCACCTTTGAGTAAATGATACCATCATACTCCCGATCAAATTCAATATTGATTGTCATGTAATTCTTGCTGCATTCAACATCCATAGCATGAATGTGTGGTGGATGTGATGAAGCAGTATCCAGTTCCTGTTGTGATTGAGGTATCGGTACAATACCTGTGTTTACATCATTTCCTGAACTCATTTGAAAAGCTGAAAATAAAATTTAACCTTTTAGTTAATGCACAATATAACAAGAATGTGATTAGGGCAGAATTAAAAAATTATCTGCTTGTTGAAAGAAGGTAGTATGCTTGAAGATAATATAAACTATGTAAAGTTAAATAAAATGATACAGATCTAAATTTTCAAAGCATTTTTAAAATTGTTTTTATATAACCAACTTTGATGAAGCACCAGTTAATTATCAGCCTCTATTAATACAAGAATTTCTTAAATTTTTTCAACCAGTCTTGGTGACTGAATTTAATTTAAAAAACAATTTGCTGAATAAATTTGCTAGGCTTGCATTTTAGTGACTCAACTTACATTTATTGGCAAAATCAGCTGCACCACCGGTGACTCAGTCGGCGACATGTTCAAGGCAACCGGTGGTGCAGCCAATCACTTAAAGTTTGGTAATTCTCATCAGCTGAGCAGTCTGTTTTCCTCACACTTTTCTGTGCACTGTTTTATTTACGCGAACTGGGTACTTCAGTACTCGAGTTTTTCTTCTGGTATGATACACTTTCTCATTTTCGTATCTGTCCCAGTAACATCAACTTTTATTAACGATAATAATTCAAAGAAAGACTAATAATAATAATAATAATAATAATAATAATAGTGTTTTTTATTTGCCATTTAAATTTACAAACAATAGAAAAGAAACAAAAAATACAAATTAGCACACATAAAATACAGCAAAGAAAACCAAACCATAAATTAATTGAACCAAGAAATACAATATGCTAATTCACCTTCACTTTGTTGCGTTTCTTATTCTAGGCAAAACACTTGCCAGCATGACCTACCCGGTCGTCTGCCCGGCTGGTAGTCCCCTTTACCATTACATTATAAAATAAAAAATAAAAAAAAGAACAAAATATTTACATGCACAACTCTTCTTAACAATATACACAAAGTTTCATTACTCAAGGAGACAAACAAATCCAATAGAAATAACTTTAAAAAAAAACAACCTTCGTTGCGCCATTTACTATATTAACGGTACAATACCACAGGACCCAAAACCCAGCGCACCGAGAGAAGAGAATTATCATAGCATCTAGTACCCTTAAACCTTTTAGTACCCTTACATTTCCTAGTTATTTAAATATTAAATTCCCTTACCAACTGGTACCTATACGAGCCAGCTTCTCTTAGATACTTTACCAGAGTTAACCAATTCTTTCCATTTAAGTACTCTATGGTTTCCTCCTTACTCAATTCTCTCCTCCCGAAACATCTCATCCTGAATTCTGCCAACACCCCACACTTAGATATAAAATGAATGACATCCTCATCCTCCCGAGCACTGCACAGGGAACACATCCACCTGCCCTCTTCCCTCGCAGGATTATAATTTAACGACAACATAGAAGCTCTAGCCTTAAAAATTATGCTCATAAAGCCTCTCCCAATATTGTCTTTCATGTACCCTTTTTCACCAAGATCCCATCTCAGGTCAGCATACAATCCGTGAAAACTCGACCTAGCTGCCCTTTCCACCCAAACTTGTTCAGTTACTTCCTTTATTTTCTCTATCAGTGACTGAGTGACATCCGGCCAGTCTCCGATATTGACAAATTCAAACCTGCCTCCCATTCCATACCTCTCACTCAGATCCAACCATGTCTTAAACCAACCCACCTTTCTATTAATTACTAAGCTAGTTAGCTGATGCACTAGTCTTGTCTGTTGCAAGCCTAAAACTCTTAATACGAATTTAAAATGCATCTCCAAAACCTGAATCCTCATCAAGCTTACACCCGTTTCCAGGTACAATATATACCCAGGCGTGGTCCTTGGTAAACCAAATAGTTTTTTCAAGAAGAACGCCTGAAACTGTTCAATGTCCTTCCCTGTTTTCCACCCCCATGCTTCAGCTCCATATGTTACTATCGTCTTGCAAGCCGCATCAAACACTTTCACCTTAGAGGATATCGGAATATTATCTTTTGACAGAAAAAGCCGCCAAACACTATTAAGGGCAAATTTTGCTACTGATATTTTCTCCCGTATTTGCAAGTTAAAAGACAGCAAGGGGGTAAAAGTCACTCCTAAATATTTGTATTTGTTAACCACCTCAATATGTTTACCCTCATAAAACCATTTTTCATTTCTTCCTAAACCTCCTCCCTTCCTAAAAACCATTACTTTTGATTTGTTTAAGTTAACAACCAGGTTCCATCTTTCACAGTACGCTTGGAATCTATCAATCATTCTTTGTAACTCTCTTGGAACAGAGGCAACTAACACCAGATCATCTGCATACATCAGTACTCTGACATTTATACTACCACACCATACTCCGCCTTCTAACACCTCATGTAAATCATTAATGAACAAGGCAAATAACAGTGGTGACAACACACACCCTTGTCTCACCCCACGATCTGTAATAAACTCCTTTGTGACCCCCTCCTTGGTCCACACACAAGATGCCGTGTTATGATATAAATTCGCCATGACCGTAAGAAGCTTAGTAGACACACCCATCTCAGATAGTTTATAAAACAAAGCATTCCTATTCACAGCATCAAATGCCGCGCGTAAATCCACAAAAAAACAGTACAATTTTTTCCCACCTCCACCTACTTTTAAAGCGATAATATTTAACAAATTAAAGATGTTATCCAATGTTGAATAACCCTTACGGAACCCCGCCTGATATTCGTTTAATATACCCTTCTTCCTGACCCACATTTCTAATCTACGTAATAAAATTCCTGTAAATACCTTAGACATTACATTTAAAAAGGAAATCCCCCTGTAGTTGACTGGATCACTTAATGACCCCTTTTTGTGGATTGGAAAAATGATTGACTTCCTAAATGATTCTGGTATAACCCCAGATTCAAAAATATTATTAAATAGAGTAGCTAATAGCCGTAAATATTCTTTAGGTGCCTCCTTAAAAAACTCAGCTGGTATCCTATCTAGCCCCGGTGCTTTATTATTCTTCATTTTTCTAATAACACGCTGCACTTCCTCTATCGTAATTACCGCATCCAATCCCTCATCCTCCACCCTCCTTGCTGCATATGATGTCAGCAGCCCTGGTTCCGTTGAATGTAACAATTCTCTGAAGTGTGCCACCCATTTATCTGCACTAATACTACTCTGTGTTAGAAATGGATTCGACTTTAAACCT
Organism: Catonia carolina; assembly: GCA_035578175.1. NCBI lineage: Eukaryota > Metazoa > Arthropoda > Insecta > Hemiptera > Achilidae > Catonia > Catonia carolina. The sequence goes on along the minus strand of JAQMRL010000001.1, from coordinate 192,806,374 downwards.
TTAACCAATTCCCAGAACCCCCTCGAATCACGAACGCTCCTAAACCTCTCTGAAAATTCAGAATAATAGTTAGATTTCTTTTCCTTGCACAATTTCTTATACGTTTTATTAGTTTCTAAGTATTCTAGTCTCCAATGTTCCGTACTAAATTTCCTATAATTATGCAACACTCTGTACACTCTTTTCCTTGCATTCACACATTCCCTGTCAAACCAACGCTGCTTGTGAGTTGTCCTATTCCCCACCCCCAAAACCAGTCCACCCGACGCTGCCTGCAATACTCGTTCTGTTAGGTCACTTACTGCCTGGTTAACATTATCTGAAAGGCAGCCCTTTTGGGCGCAAATATCCTGCATTCTACATTTAAAACCTAGGTCATCATTTTCTGTCCATCTCAGCTTCGGTAGCAGAGGCAGTACATTGGGAACCGGTCCCCCATCCACATTCTTAAGAGATATTACAACAGGCAAATGATCCGAGAAGCTTTCCAAGCCCACATAAAACTCCTCAATCAGATCAACTAGTTCTAAGGATATTAATGCCAAATCTATTACTGATGAACCCAGCCCCCCTATATAAGTATATTCCCCTGACTCATCCCCTTTACATCGTCCATTAACAATAAGTAAATTGAATCTGTCGCAGAGCTCCAAAAGACGTTCACCCTTACTATTTACTACCATATCCTTTGAATGTCTATCCTTTGTAAGTGAATCCCCTAGTACCATTTCTTCCGGGACAGATTGTCTATTACCTATTCTACTATTAAAGTCTCCCAGCGCGATAACATTTTTATTTTCATTTCCCTGTTCCAAAGTCTCCCATACCTTATTATAATCTTCTTCCCAACCTTCAATATTGCCACTTCCACTTAGATATACCGGAACCAACATAATTTTCTGACCCAATTGCTGTAAAAATAGCACCAATTTATTCCCCATGTTTACATATTTTACCCTCCCCTGTAAATCATCCCTAAATCCCAGCAACATTCCCCCCTTAGCTCTACCATATTTACAATCTCGCACTGCACACTCCCACCTTGTACAATAACCCTGGAAATAATTTTCCCCCCAATCATCTATTTCGTGCTGCTCCATGTGAGTCTCGAAGAGGACAAAAATGTCATGCTCCCTAACAAAATTCAGGAAATCGCTATCATATCTCTTACCCCTGAGTCCTGCAATATTATACCCCAAAATCTTTAGACCACCAACTACGTCCCTACGAGTGCCAGGACGCAGCCCGTGATCCGAAGAGCTCCCACCAACCTGGCAGACGATCCCCTCCTAACTTTTTTCCGCAAATGTTCTGCCCACATTTCCAATTAGATCTGACATCTCTCGACCGAAAATCTCTGAAAGCTTCTTCACACCATCCTCCCTTCGCCACCTGAGTGCCATTTCTTCCGAGCAAGTAAAATAACACCCCTCTATTATCATCTTATCCCCCCTGACGCTTATTTTTTTCGTATTATCCACTCGCAGGATCTCTCGCCTTATGCTCAATAATCTATTCATTTTTTCTCTCGTCACCTTGGAGAAGTCCTTATGGATCACGTAATCGGTTCCCTTCAACTTGCTTACATTTTTTAGTATTTCCTGGATATCCTCATCCTTTGGGATGTGCGCTATAATCGGGCCGTTGTCAATAGGTTTTCCCAACTGGTGGGCGCGATTTATCACTACCTGGTTAAGTCCCAACGTATCCTTACAGAATTTTTCAAGCACTACCCTGCTCTCCGCACCCCTTCTATATTTCATGCCACGGAAGATCAAGTTATTCCGTCTTGAACGATCCTCCAGATCTGTTAGCCTTTCAAACATCAAATTATTTTGAGATTTCAGTCTTTTTACTTCGTCCTTCAACTCCTTATTTTCCTGCAGTACCCCCATTACGACTTTTTTCAAGTCACTGAAATCATCCCTCAGGGCAGCCAGCTTTCGATCCAGTAAATCACCAATAACCCTTACCATCGCATCATCCGGTTCCATATTTGTACAAATACTTTTACTACCTTCTCCGCTGCAACTCCCCTGTCTACTTTGTAGCGATTTTTTGCTACTTGTTTTAACGCTTCCGGTGAAGATTTGGACCTTAAGCGCTTCCCCGGAGTAAAGTACTGGCTGATTTTTTTATCTGACATCTACTGCTCTCCCTGATATAATGCAAGTTTTACCATCAAACCTATAAGACTGCAGATTAACATTCACCCTGACACACAATTATTCAAAATCCATAAGGAAACAGGCACACAGGAGTTGCTGGATACGCCTAGAGGGCTACCAAGGCATGGGAACACAAAAGGAGGCCCATGGTAATTATTACAGTAAAAACAAAGTGGACGGTAAATGAAAATGAAAGGAATACAAATTTAATCAAAACATACAGACTATTAAATGATAAAATAATTATAATGAATGGATTTTACCGTAATCCAATTAAAGCAAAATAAAATCCGATACCGCCTATTTTCTTATCAAATTCAGTACATAATCTGTTATAAATATTAAAGTAGGCTTATCTACCTCTCTAATTAAATCCTTTGTTTGAATAAATCTGTGCAGTATTGGTCATTACAACCCGTTCATTTATTTCTTAAAACTTTAATATTGGCAGCTCCTAGTACAAAGTTCAGTTTTTTAAAATATTACCGTAACTCTTATCCAATTAATTCGTACTGAAACCCATTCTACTATGCGATTTTTTGATTAAAAAGTTATACACAGTTTCTTACCACAATACTTTTTAGCACCACCTGCTCACACACTTACATAGATAGAGTACCATCACATAAAAAAACGATCAGTTGTATCTAAACCACTTTAATATACAAAAATAATACGCTAACAAATACACACCACTACAATCTTCAAATTCAGTACTACCAACCTCAAAGAAAGACTATTTAGACATTCCTAATTAGTAGGTAATTAAAAACTTGTCATCTGAACGCAGTTCATCAAAAAAGAGTATAGTACCACCCTTTAGATTCCCTTAATGATACCATAGGATTTACTTGCGTTTTTTCTCTCTCTTTGCCTTCTCATTTCCATTAAAAATACTACTAGGAGGAGCATTATGTGTATACTTGTATGACATGTTCTCTCACCACCACTGTAACACCGGTTGGCTGCGCCGCCTGGCAGCCCAGTCTAATAGAGATGTAAGATGTTAGTTATTTTCTAAAATATTCCAATAAAAATTAATAAAATTCCTTATCTTATTAGACAGCTTAGAAAATTTATTTGTCTATGCATTAGGAAGCTGTATCACAATTCTTGATATTAACTCCTTTCTTGCCTGTAACCATTAAATAGGTTGTCACACTTTCATTTCATATTTTAAATACATACACATTTGTATAAAAATGTTTTTATTCTATAGATTCATACATATTGTAAATTTAAAATGTTGCTAAAGGTTTAAATTATGTCATTGCAATTCCATTCATAGATTCATTAATTACTGCCTCTAACACCCAAGTTGTTTCTATAAATCCTATATGCTTCAGAATGTGGTAGACACACCCACACAATGATAATTTTTGTAAAAATTACTTGTACCAACCACTGTGAGGTCCAATAACAGTCACAATTTACTAATTTTTTTACAACTATTTTATACATTGTGTTAATGGTATTAATTTATTTATAATTCATCCATTTTCTAATATATAAAGTTTTACCTGAGTTTTCATTAGAACCACTGTTTAGAAATGTATTTAACATTGTATTTTGAGGTGCTTCAGTTGTTGTAGTCGTAGTAGTAGTTGTTGTTGTTGTTGTGGTTGTTGGAGGTAAATAAGTAGAAGGAGGGAGATAAGTTGAAGGGGGTACATATGAAGATGGGGGCTCATAAGGTGGTAGATAAGTAGAATGTGGTCTTGGAGATGTTGGCTTATCATACCCATATCCAAAATCTTGGTTACTGTTGACATTACTGTTGCCGTCATAAAAATTTGATTGTGAAAACTGATTTGATTGAAATGGTCTTGGTCTTTCTGTAGATAGTCCAGGTAGCGAAGGAAGATACTCTCGAGAAGGCACTTGTTGCCTAGCTAGAATAAAAAACAGATCAACATAATAGTTTTTAAACATGTATTTAAATATATAATTATAAAAATTAAATACCACTCACTCATTGATAAAAGATCTAAAAAAACCATAAACCAACAGAGCTAAACTCCGGCATGATGTTTATAATGTTTGCTCAGTGCATAATAACTATCACTAAGGGATGTTTTAAAAGATTTTCTCCAAAGGGGCCTCCCAATCCACACTAGTTAAGTAAGTCAAGTTAAGTTAAGTCAGTAAGTAAGTTAAGTTAAGTCTAATTTCATTATAATGTACAAGGTACATTTTTATGAATGTATAAAAGCTTTTTTGCTGATGATCTTGCACTGCTATCAGAAAGCTGAGAGGAAGCCAAAAAAAAAACAAATAGAAACCCTCCACAACTAGCAGGAAAAGTCAGACTGCAAATCTCCTATGCAGAGACCAAAATAATGCCCATCAGAAAAATAATTCTCAGAGGATGAATATCAAGGAACATAAACAAAAAACCAGCAATCCAAAACAAAATCAATAAATTGAGACTTGCCCAAAACTTACATGGCCCACGTACAAAAAGAAGTTTCTCTCAATTAAGACAAAAATTAAATACTACAATACTGTAACAAGACCAGAAATAACTTATGCATGTGAAACACTATTTAACTTTAAAAGCAAGAACAGAACAGAAGAACTTCAGAGAGTGGTAAGAAGAATTTTAAGAACGATCATTAACAAAACACATATAGTGGATGGAAACACAGACTTCTTCCTAATGAAATGATTTATCAGGAGAACAAACCCTTACTAAACATTATGAGGAAAAAAAGAAAAAAGATTAGCCTTCTATAGTCATCTAGTAAAGCTCCCTGAAGAAAAACTGACCAAGAAACTGCTAACTAACCAACAGGAAAATAAAGTTAAGAATATTTGGCTATAAGAAATAGAAGAGGACTGTAAGGAGCTGGAGGTAACGGAAAAACAAATTTTGAACAGGGAGAAAAACTACTCTTAAGAAAACAAAATAAAAATAAAAACTCCAACACAAAGAAAGTACGATATAACAGAGGATCAGAAATTCCAGAGACTAAAAAAAATGAAAGAGTATTGGGCAAAGAGGAAGAGTTTCTAGAAAGAGTTTTCCCATCCTTGGCTTGATTTGCTCTAATGAGGGCATAACGAAGAAGAGGAAAGTTTTTTTAAGAAAATATTGCTGTTATATATAAATTATGTATTCTTAAAGATAACAAAATAATTTGGGTGATGTCTATATTAGCCTCAGCTATAGTACATGGAGTTTTTACATCAAATAAGGTACAGAACCCACTGGTGCATTCACTTTCCACCTTCCATTTACCTGATAATCCCGCTAGACACCTTAAAAGATGCTGGAGACCTGCTGAATTTGATATATAAATTTCATTCTTGGAGAGGCACCAATGGGGGCCCTACCCCTCTCATGCCTATCACGTCATTTACATTATTATCATAATCATCACATTACTTGTAAAATTTTACAGTTGTAAATAAAGAATTAAAGAGAAAAAAAAATAAGGTGCGTTGCCACACAAGTTTTCTGTTACCACAGCTGATAAAAAAAAAAAAAATAGGTACTATGAGGGTTACATTATTTGTTATTTTTAGCATGTTTAACAATATTTAAAAATTGAACCACATTTTTTTTAAATGGGTGTAGAAATGCGTTTTAAAATACTGTGTAGAATGCCATTTTTGGTTTTATTGTAAATAAATGGAAGAGTCAGTTTGTTCTTTGGTAGACCCCCAAATAGGTTCTTGTGTTTCATTAATGTTAATATTAAAAGTTCTTCCTTAAAGATTATAGTCTATACATGGATGTTATTAATAATACATGACAACAGTCATTTGAAATTACTCCTTGGCTGCTCAATCAGTACATTTTTACAAATTTTTATTGATAGTGCATGGTTGCGTTGACAAAAGGTTTATAAATTGACCCATTACTTTCAAAATATATTATTACAAGAGTAAAATTGCAATTTAAAGAATTCCCAAGTGTGTTAAGACTCACCTATTCTGTTGTTTTGGGAATACTTTCCTTGCAGCCACTGCAAAATATTATGTACTGTTTGGTCCATAGTTGGTGAACCTTGACGAGCAGTTCGGCTATGTACTGAACCTTAAGAAACAAATGCAAGTAAAGTGAATTAATTTATTTACATAGCTGACTACTTAGCTTATAATTAGAATTTTTTTTACATGCTATAACAATATCCTGCATGATGTACAGTACAGGTATAAATAATGAAGTCCCAAGATTACCTTTTGTGTATGGATCGGCTGTGAGGAAGGGAAGTGAAAATTTGACTGTGCTGCCAACCTCAACAGTGAGATACTACTCGTACATTTCAGTACCATGCAGTTTCTACATACATTTTGTAAGCTGTGGTTTATTCCGAGAAAATGTTTTCTTCATAAACCTTATAAGAAATAAATGTGATCTCTAATATTGCCTATAGCTTAATTACATGACTAGAAATGTTTGATTTACTGTAATTACCTTATTCTACTGGAACAAAATTTTGTACGAATGAATTGCCTTCTTTACTGTCGCTGTCACTGGCATCTTCACTATCAGTCTCACCTTTTCCTTTTTTACCAGGTGGTGTCAACAAAACTGTTGAAGAATAGCTTCTTCATGTCTTTAATTTCCTTCTTTATTTTTCGAATTGTGGAAAGAGAAACATCACAGTAGTTAGCCACTCGCTTATAACTTTTGTTAAGAGGCAGGGAAAGATTTTTTGTTAAGCTTTAACTTCACAGCATTTTATTACACTACATATTAGATTCGTTCAGCACTGTGAATAATAGTCTGCCCACGTTTTTGAGAAATTAAGATTACTGTTTACAGTAACAGTTACATTTTTACAGTTAACCTACAAAAGGTTCCACAATATACTGTATATGTTCTGAGTAGTATAAGTTGTTGTGTTTGTTGTACTGAAATTAAAGCGGTCGCGCATGCACACTGATGCTTTTCCCCTTTACCACTCGTTGCAAACCAAGGCAAACTCATGACTCAAATAACTATAGTACACTTTTCCATAACAACTCTGCACCTAGTAAATGAGTACTTTGAAAACGAGTCTATAGTTGTCACAAGATGAGTCAAGGAGCTTAAGGACTGCCCACTTCTCCTATTCTATCTAATTACTTTTTCCATCCCATTTTTCTGCATACATTAGAGTGAATTGGAAGCATATTATTTTACCCTTAATATGATTTGCAATAAACAATAAAAAACTATAAAAGTATTTTTTATTTATTTTTTAATCCCTAATATGTGTGCGTTGCAATCTGTTCAATTCAGAACAATACCCAATGAGATGAAGATGATGTGTTAATTAGGTGAAGTCTTGTACAGATCCAGGCCGACCATTCCTGAGAGAGTATGGTTAATTGAACTCCAACCATCAAGTACACCGGTAACCACACAGTTTAGTATTCAAATCCGTATAAAAGTAACTAACTTAAACAAGGATTTTAAACAGTAATCTTCGTCTCTGAAAATCAGCGGTTAAACAGCTGACTTTCGGCGGCGACTTTACATCTAGACAAACCTGGTGGGTTTGAACATAAAAATAAATGTTAAATAATAAATATCTTAGAATCTTTCACTTAAATATTGCAAATTATTAATGGATGAAATAAAGTACAACAAAAAGGAAACACAGACAGCTGTTCTTGTCTTATTTGGTAGAATTCTAAATGCAATATGTTGAGGTTTAATGGGGAATTTTATTAACAGGAACAGTGAAGTTTCAATTTCAATATTATTTATTGTGTGTTATTATTATTTTTTTATAATGTTTTGTGTATATCGTTGTTAGGTGAACTCATAAATAGCTGGTAGACTTTAATTAAATTTTTAAATTAAGTTCTACAAAAAAAGCTTTTTAAAGAAATGATCAGATGAATTATAACTCATATCGTAGATGTTCATGGAATGATTTGACTTAAATTAAAAATCTATGTGTAAAAAATATTTGGTTGTTTTTATATGTAATTGTAAATAAGTAAATAAATAAAATATTAAAGCATAGTTTACTTACTAGGATGTGCTTCATTTCTAATGAATAATGCCTGGCCATCTATTGACGAAGCAAGTGTTCCAGATATTGAATTGTCTGCGTCCACCAACATTGCCTTAAAAATTTATTGAAATATAGGTAGTTAATTGATATTATAGTGATTAAATTATTTTTACTTTCTCTTGCCTATATGAATATATAGGAAGGAAAGTATTGTTTTCATGTCGATTTTTCGAAATCGAGTATTCACCGGATCTATACGTTTTCAGACCCCCTGAACCCAAAAAACATGTTTTTAGCGATTGGTCTGTGTGTGTGTCTGTGTGTGTGTGTGTGTGTGTGTGTGTGTGTGTGTGTGTGTGTGTGTGTGTGTGTGTGTGTGTGTGTGTGTGTGTGTGTGTGTGTGTGTGTGTGTGTGTGTGTGTGTGTGTGTGTGTGTGTGTGTGTGTGTGTGTGTGTGTGTGTGTGTGTGTGTGTGTGTGTGTGTGTGTGTGTGTGTGTGTGTGTGTGTGTGTGTGTGTGTGTGTGAACAGAATATCTCAAGAACGGAACATCGTACGAACTTGAAACTTGAAACTTAAGTTACATACCACTACCGGACGCGACACGAACATTTTCATCAAAATCGGTCAACCGGAAGTAGTAGTTTATTCGTATAATTTTTCAGTTTTTTGCGATTTTCTCAAAAACTGGTCCTACGATTTTTTTTAAAATCACCTATTTTACTCAATTTTTTATTCTCTACAAGATAGGGTAGGCGCCATGTTTGCTGAAATTCTCGGTGAGACTGTTTTCACGTAAAAACGTTGTTTTTTTAAGATTACGGCTTTAATATAAATTTTAGCGCAAAAACTTATATAATAAAAGTTGTAGAGAATGTAAAATTCTACAACTTTTATTTCAAACAATTTTTTGTATAACGCTTAGTTTAGCGGTAATTAGCGATTTTCTGTTTTTTTTCTCACGAAAACGTGAGAAAAATCGATTTTTTTAACATTTCGGTCTTAGTATGCATTTTACGACAAAAGTGTATATAATTAAATTTATAGAAAATTAAAAGATCTACAACTTTTGTTTAGAGCATTTTTCTCTACAGAGCCTAGTTTAGCGTGAAAGCGTGATTTTCCGTATTTTTAAGCCAAACTGAGTTCGATTGTCATTTTGCGTCATTCACTCATGATTAAAATAAGGTTATGTTTTTGAGGTTAGTTTTTGTTTATTTCTAATATTTTATTAATAATGTTAGGTTTATTATTAATTATTTGCATTGGCAAGAGAAAGTTGTGTGAGTGTTTCACACCAGATTTTTTTAATTAAGATCATTTCAATATTATAAATACTAGTAATTGCAATAATAAATGTTTCAAAAATAAAACAAATTCTTAATGTCATGACTATTATGAGGTATTATGAGATAAACCAATAGGTAATTAGTTCCAAATCAATTTAATATATTTAAAAATTTTATTTGAAAATCCTGGTATATACCAGTTACACATTTTATTTGGTATATCATTAATTTAGTTCATATTGACCCCTAGTAGTTTTTCTTTATTATTTAGGTAGGAAAATTTATTTATTATATAAGTACAAAAATATTTCAGAGACAACCTGTAAGATTTTGTACAGGCTGCCTTTGTGGTGCAGTGGTTAGCATGTTAGACTGCAAAGGAAAGGTCCTGGTATGATTCCTGATCAGTGTCTGTAAAAGTATAACACATTAGAACCAATGGATATTGTACCATAACATAATTTAATTGCTAATGACCAAGCAATTAATCCGATTTCACTTTCACTTTTTCTGAGTGGAGAAACTTATACTTCCCAGTCACCCTCCCTGAGGTTTCTCACTTCCCTAGGATCTTGAACTCCTCACCCAAATTTATTAAAGGTGATCTCTTCTTCTTCTATTTTTCTAATGGAAAAGGTTAATTTTTGGAGCCATCTGTCTGCTGCCATCTTTGAACATTCCCATACCACCCAACTGTCTGGTCTCTATTCCGCCTACTATGATATCCTGAGATCCAGAGCCTTATTTCTTCATTTCTCTCAAGCTCCACTCTGGAGAACCTGCATGACCAGTCCACCTCTAATACCTCCAACCTTTGTTCATTCCTGAAGCTCATTTTCAAGCACTCAGCACCATAACATGTAGTTATGAGCTCCAATATAGATGTAACCACTATCTTCTTCCATCTCATCTGTATTTTCCTAGACCAGAGCATTGCACTTAGTGTTAAAAGGCAGCTCTACCCTGATTAATTCGATTCCTGACAACCTCACTCATTCCCTCAGATGAAAAAATGGATTCGAGGTATTTATTCTAATCACAATAACCAACCTCACCATTCCCTAGAGAGAAAGAGAGAGAGAGAGAGAGAGAGAGAGAGAGAGAGAGTTTAAGAATTTTACCCACACTAAAATATTCTGTTCTTAGTGTGATGCACTTTTTAAAATAAAAAAATAATTAATAATAAATAAATAAACCAAAACGTTTATTGAATTTTATTATTGTTTTTTTATGATCATCTCCATCAAACAAAAACGTTCATCTTAATCATTTTCCTTGAACAGTTCACATATTAGGTCTACTTTGTAACCTGTTCTTTCTATACGTTGCAACTTATTATCTGTAATAAAATCACTAGAATTTTTATGAAATCATTTTCTACAGAAATAGTTTTTTTTTTAAATCCATCCAGCTAAAACACATGTTACAATCTTTATAAAGTTGTCTTAGCTATATTTTATAATTGCAAGAAGTAATTGACATTAACTAAATAACAAACAATAAATAAAACCATTTCGTTAACAAGTCAACCTTCAGATTTACCATCAATTGCAAATAAATAATGCAGACGAACCTACTGATGTAACTGATAAGAATTCATTTGATTTTGCATAAAAATTTAATCTGCTAGGTGTAGTATAACTAACTAATAGAAAGTTAATTTGAATTTGGCCAAGGCATACCACATTACATTCTACAAATACCATCTGACATTAAGTAAGAAATTATCTTAAAGTGGCAATATTTTATAATTCAAACTCATCTAATTTATTTTAAAAGTATCATCACAAGTAAGTATAATCACGCTGTATTCCAAATCTTTAACTTATACTATTTTTAAGTTTTTAATGTGAATATGTTCAGTTGGTTCTCTTCACACGAGATCAACACACTTTTGAACAAATGTAATTCATTCATAAATATTTAAAAGCAGTTTTCATCAATGAGACGATTAATTTTTAAGATTTTTTTCTTTTGCCAGAGGTATTTAAAGTGTTAGTGTAAAAATGCAGCTCTACCTTGATTAATTCGGTTCCTGACAACCTCCTCACTCATTCCCTCAGATGAAAAAATGGATTCGAGGTTGGATATAATGAATGGAGATTGGATTATAATGGATTATTATTTTTTTCTTACATCCAACTGTTGAGCACACTATCGTATACACAAAAAATGAGTGATAAACAATACCAGACATGACTGGGAATCGAACCAAGGACCCCTGGCGAAGAAGGGTAGATTTGTTGCTTCTAAATTCATTTAAACCTGTTTTTGTTTGTTTAAAGTCTCATCAACAGCTTGCTTAATAACGACTACGGTGGTTTATGCAACCGGATCAGTGGATTCTGAGTTGTGAAAATTTCCAGACCCTGACCAGGAATCGAATCCGGGACCTCCTCGTTGTATTGATCTGACGAGCCGTGCTGTTCCCCCACCATTTTCACTGCCGAGTCATTGACCTTCCACTCACCTTGGAGCAGTCTGGCGCTAACAGCGATCCGATGCAGTCGTATATTAATTATTTGTAAGTTTTTAAAATGCGTGACAAATTAATGTTCCCGCCAAGTGTGAGGTTCGTAGTGTAATACGCTTTTTGAATGCTAACGGAGTGCGACTTATAGAAGTTTACAGACAAATAACGGAGGTTTATGGTAATGTGATGAACGAAGCTTCAGTTCGAAAATGAAGAATTAAGTTTATGGCGGAAGGATCGTGGCAGCGCGAGTGGACACCTCACATAAGGGAAGGTCTTTGTGTGAATTCATACAGGACTTGGGAGGATGGTACGCCTCTAGTTTTTTATTAAGAACTTCGGGTGTCCGAGTCCTCACTGGTCACGGTGAGTTTGCAGCATATTTGAAGAGGTTCCGTCTACTAGATGATGATTCTTGCGTCTGTGGGGAGGTCCAATCGCGCAACCATCTGTTGTACGATTGCCCCGCTCTTGGGGGGTCAAGACGCTGGCTGACCCTGGAGCGTCAAGGCCAAGGGGAAAATTGGCCTCTCACGGAACGTTCGAGCTTGGGCCACGAGGTGCATGCTCGGTCGGTGTGGGGGTTCCTTGACGAGGTAGTTACGTTCTACCGTCGTCATGTAGTTTAGTAAGGGCAAAAAGCTGTATTCGCTCGACTCGCTGACACCGACGAAAATGTTTAATGGTGAGCAAACACTTGCTGGTTATCAAGGCGACTTTAGGTCCTAACTCTTCTTTTATTTTTATATTTTTAGTTTTCACTGTTAGGATCAATTAAATTCTAACTTCTAACGGAGGCCTTGAGCCCCAAGAGGCACTTTGACAAGAGGGCGAGCAGTACACACTCCTCAGGTCGGCCGACCTGGCTCTAACACGCCCTCAAACTAGTTTTATTTTATAACTTACATTTTATTAGTATAAGATGACAGTCGCCGTCACAAATGAACAAATTTTAGAGTTCTTAGGAAAGCCTACGGGTCTATGCCTTCTGGCGACCAATCAAAGGGGAGGTGGTGGGAGAAGTGCTAGTAAACCAATTATGGTGGACGGACGAATGTTCACCATGAAGAGCGACCTTCAGCTGTGCCGACGAACTCAAATCTTGCTGCAACAGTTTTGATAGGAGCTTTTTGATCATCCGTCCTATATCCCCAACTTGGCCCCGAATGATTTCCAGCTGTTTCCCAAACTGAAGGAATTTTTAGGCGGGAACCGCTATGGAAGTGACGACAAACTGAAAGAGGGCATAAGTGAGTGGTTAAACTACTTGGCGGCAACTGAGTATGCAGAGGGCAAAGCAAAATTGATGGAACAGTAAAAGTGTTTAAATTTGTACGGCGATTACGTAAAAAAATAATTTAAGGATCAGGTATGTTGTAAAAAAGTTTTGTTAGGCTATAATAAAAAAATTTCAAAATAAAAAAACAAAGTTCTTTTCTTTCCGAATTACCCTCGTATATTAAAAATTTGAATTTAAAAATATTTTTTCTTTATTGTAATCTTTTACCATTCCTGAGAAAGTAAGTCAACAAATGATTTTTATTGCTTAAAACACCTTGAATTATACCCTTGCTTTAAAAAAATTATGATTTAACTTTTATATACATATTTTTCATACTAATGTTCAGTTTTACAACTTCGTGCTCTTTTGTAGGAGTTGTCACCATCTAACCTCAATCTATATTTCAGCACAATTTAAATAAAACATTCAGGAACGAAGTTAGATGCAATCAACTTTCACAATACCTGAAAAATAAACATTGTTATCCCATTGTTATGTAATACACCCAATTAGGTCTATCCTTGTTTGCTAGAGATGCTACAAGTAGGGCGATATATTTCTGCAGATCTTATTTAGCTACTGATCTACCTGTAGTTGTTATGCTTAATAACGCTTTCTCTTTCAAACATTCTTATCAAAAGTAAAGAAACCAACCTATAATAAAGACTTAGTGCACTATATAATCAAATACTTAACTTACAATTTAATTAGATAATTGAATAGTTTGTTACTTACTAGAGACAACGAGACTACTGTAAAGCGTATCATCCTCTGGAATTTTGTCATATCTGAAAAATACAAATTAAATATTATTAACTTTTATTGTTCAGTTTTTTTACCTCATTCGAAATTTAGAGTATATATTATAGTTTATGATTTAAGTCCATCGTAAAGTTGGATTAGTTGCCTACATAATAATCAATACCGGCAATATGATTAAAAAAGAAAAATTAAAAATCCGGAGACGTGTTTAAATTTTTAGAAGTACGGTCTAATAAGAAAACAAATCGTCAGTCTATTAATATTTCCTAATATAATAAGACTGCCATACTTTTTTTAGCCTGGGTTATTGGCGACTATGTTAGGATATAGTATCGTAACTATACATTTACCATACAAGCAGGGAATCGAAACCGAAAACTTCAACTTTTCAGCATACCACTCTACCATTGCTTTACCGATATTGTCACTGCAAATTTTTATTTTGTGTTAAACATAAAATTCTTTTTTTTATAACTGCATCCAGGAGACTCCGAAAGGGTCTATAGGACATGTCAAGGTAAAATTGATAAGTCTAAATTTTAACAATATGTTAAATCCATTACCAATAATACCTTAAAATTTAATTAGAAAGGAATACACAATACACTGTAAAATGTTCAACGGTGCAGAAGAAAATATTAAAAATAAAAAATGTGTCACACTAAACGAACTGGAAAACTGATTCACCTTATTGTCGTAAGTTGTGAAGATGCTGTTAGTAATTTTTTATAATCTTTTAAGTACTAAAGAAGTGAAATGAAAAAAATTATCAATCATTCACGGTTTTAAATACACGGAACAGAATCATCAAAAATACAAACTTTTGAAATGTTATTTATTATTAAATCTGACGATTATGTAGCAGAAGATAAAATCAGGTAACATTTATGACCTTTGACCCTTTCTGTAAAAGATTATTCTAATAAAAGTAAACATTAGCTTTCACCTTCTTAACTACCCATAGTATGATAATCGACGCAGCAAATAAGAGGCTACATCTGCACGCATATTCAACTCGGAATAAGATTAAATCAAATCACTTCGATTATTGACTTTGTTTGAATACAAAATAAAATAATGATATTTTGAGCTGAAACAATACAGTTTAATTTTATTAATAAAATCGACGTCGCCAAAATCAGCTGTTTAACAGCTGATTTTCGGAGACGAAGGTTCCTGGTTCAAGTCCTAGTAAAGGTAGTTACTTTTATTCGGATTTGAATACTAGACAGTGGTTACCGGTGTACTTTGATGGTTGGGGTTCAATTAACCATACTCTCTCAGGAATGGTCGGCCTGGGTCTGTACAAGACTACACCTCATTTACACGTCATACACATCATCCTCATCTCATTGGGTCACGGGGTTGCTTATTGTTCTGAATTGAACAGATTGCAACGTACACAAAATTAGGAATAATAATAAAATCGAATCCTCTATTCTTGGCCTCCAACTTTTTTGATTAAGCCTATTAATACGTTGTATACATGCATTAACATAAAATTGTTAAATGGAAGACGTTTGGAAATATTTCGATTCAAAATTTTATTATTTTTTTTTTTTAACTTAGCCTTTACAATTTGGCTTTAAGCTAATCATTATAACAGAAATAATAGACATGAGTGGAGTAGACAGCCTTTGCTCTCACAAACAAAGAAAAAATACAAAGTTACAAAATTAACAATAGCAATGTAAAAGAAGTTAACAAAAAATTAAGTAAACAACGTAAAAGAAGTTAACAATAGAGAAGTAAAAGAAAATTAAATTTTGAAATTTTTCTTTAGATTAAAAAGTAGTGATGAAGATGAATAGTGATTTAATTTCGTGTATGGATTAAAAACGTTGGCCTAAATCGAGGATGTGATGTCTTTTGAGGCACTTCGTTTCCTCACTATTGTCCAGCAAATTTAATGCTGGGTTGTTCTGATGATCGTTTAATATTAGCTGGTACCGGAGGCTCAGCTCTCTTACCTCTTCGGTTATGGTGCGGATAAGAAGATGGTCATGTATTTCCGAGTTTCTTATAAACCACCCAGCGTTACTGGTCGATCTTAATACTTTATTTTGGAAGCATTGTATTATTTTTAAATTGGTTCTGCTGGATGTACCTCTAAAGCTGAGCGCCATACTTTCAAACAAGCTTGAAAATTTTGTTATAGATCAAGACCTTATTTTATTATTGAATGTTTTAGTTTATTTTATATTGCGCCAACTGCTTGCTCATCAGTGATTACAGTGGGTTACCGAACAGCAATAATCGTAATAAAAAAAAATCTTTTTTGTTGGCCTCCAAACTCCCCTCATAGCCAACCCTATCCACACCATGGGAATGCTTAAAGTGGGGGATCAGAATGGCTATTCAATGAAGGATATCGCGGCAGAACAGCAAAAGCCTTAGTATGCCGCTATGAAACAAAAATTGGAGGTCTCTAGTAGGTAGCCAATATAACAATCAAGAAAAACCAAAGTAAGGACCATTAAAACAAGAAAAGGGGCACAGCCTGGAGAGAACCTCATAGAATTAACATACTTATAGGAAAAACAGCCAGTTAACAAAACAAGACCGAAAACCAGGAAAGCCAGAGGGAAACCAGCATACGACCAGCGCTCCCCAATTATACAAGCCACCAATGCCCCAGAGCAGAAACAGCCTACGAAACTTCCACACGGCACCGAAGAGTCTGAGTAGACTTTATACCGCTAGCCAGATAATAATAATAATAACAGTAATATGAAACGTATTGTTTAGATTCAATTTACAAGTTAATTACCACCAAAATTGGAGAAAAATTGGTAAAATATTGAAAAAATGTATATATTGGTAAAAATTGGTGAAAGATACGTGGGACTTTTCCCATAACAGGAAGGTGGACTGTTAAATTATTTTCACTCGATCTGCTAGTTCCAAGGCTACAAAAAATATTTCTGTTTCTTATCACTTGGTCAGCCAATTATATGACTGAATCATTTAAGAACAGAAGAGGTAGAGGTATAAAAGATACTAGCCAGAGATATCTCCTCTGCGAATAATAAATTTATACAGCCAGACTCTTTGGTGATGCGGTGAATGAAGTGAATGTGTCATTTGCAGGGTGGAAAGGAGATGCTTATCGGAGGGCCTGGCATGCTGATAAGCATAGGCTACTTTTCCAATCAGTAAGGAAGGCACTGGTGAACCACCTCACTCCTCGTTTTACTTAGTAAATCATCTAAAGGTTCAAACCAGCCTTCCGGCTGATGACCTAAACAACACGTGGGACTGTTAGATGGACTGTTAAGTCACCTTCTATCTAGGTATTACTTGGCACCCGAGCTACACAGCCTGCTCGCTTATCACCTTAAAAATTTACCGGACATCATGCAAAACAGAATAACAGTTTATAGAACTAGGAAAAAACATACAGAAACAATATTATTACACCACCGGTGAACCTGTAAGCTCTTTTAACGGTTCGCAATCTATTTTATATAATTGCCGATAAGTTACTAATTTAAATATATTTTTTCATAATGTAAAATAGACATATAGTAGCAATCTTTGCAGTTTCATTTCTAATATATTAATACATTCGTAGTCGAAGTTGTAGAGAAAAAACACAGATGTACAAAATTAATCTAGGCTACTCGTGAACATAAGAAACCACAGTTGCGTAGATTAGTTTTCTCAAGAGAATGTTAATTTAAATTTTAAGCTATATATAAATTAAGGAAAGAAAATTAAGCATGTATTTTTTAAATTGTTCTTGTACACTGATGGAAACAAAATATTTTTATAATTTCAGCCGCAACTCCAAGCATTTTTCATTTTGTTAAAATATTGAATTGTCTTAGAAGTTTCCCTTAAATGTTCCCAAGT
Source organism: Catonia carolina (assembly GCA_035578175.1). Classification (NCBI taxonomy): domain Eukaryota; kingdom Metazoa; phylum Arthropoda; class Insecta; order Hemiptera; family Achilidae; genus Catonia; species Catonia carolina. The sequence goes on along the minus strand of JAQMRL010000001.1, from coordinate 192,788,589 downwards.
TAAATAGAACGCAAACTAATGGCTTCTTACTGAGATATTTAAAGAAATTTTGTGTATTGGATACTACTATCGTTTATTTTTTTTATCTCATTTTATTTATCCACAACTGCAAATAAAACTGCAAATTTTATGATATTTTATGCAATAAAAATGGCGTTATCGTTGTTTGATTCGCATAATTTCTTATCTTAAAAATTCGTGTGGCACGGCTCCACTCTAATGCCATATTTCACAGGCTACTTTGTTAGTACATTTATTAACTAGTGACATGAAAAATGAATATGACTGAGAAATTTTGCTTTTATTTAAAAAAATTACGCAACGTCGTCCCTAAATATGTGTTCAATTCTATTTTAAATATAATGGAACAAGTAAATTTTTTAAAATAATATGGGAAATTTATACCACAGTACTTTTAATACATATAAATTAGCAATAAATGTATGTTAAGATTTAGCAGCGGCCTAAACTAATTAACGTGATAAAATAGATCGCATTGCATGTGAAATCACCATTTCTTTAACAAAGTTATAAAAACAATACTAATAGTAATCTATGTGACAACGTAGAACTATTTATTTCTGTATTGTTTCTTTTTTACAATACATATTGTTCTAATGAACTGATTTAAATACCTAATTTACATAGAACCAGTTAAAAAATAATAAACACTAAATAACGTAATATTACAAAAAGAAAATTACCTACTTTTAATACGAAATTTTACTACAAAATATAAGATCTTAGGTTCAAGCTCATCTAAAATAAATTTAAGTGATTGTGTGTGCGTTCGTGCGTGCGTACGTGCGTATGTGTGTGTGCGCGCGCGCGTGTGTCTGTGTGTGTGTGTATGTGTGTGCGTGTGTGTGTGTGTGTGTGTGTGTGTGTGTTGTGTGTGTGTGTGTGTGTGCGTGAGTGCGTGTGTGTGTTTTAGTCTACAACAAAAGTATGTGTAACTGGCACAATAGTTCATTCGGTACCAGTCAATAAATTAAAAAACCTGGATTCGGTTCCCGGTTAAAGTCTAAAAAGTACTTACCCCTGATGTTATCTTTCAAATGTGCCAAGCCAAACAAAATTAAAGCTACTAATATTCTTAATATTTGTCACAACTTTAATCCTCCCTTGAAACGTATGTTAATAATAAAATTTTAAAAGCCGTTTTAGTAACATAAGTTGGACATAATAGACATTGCTACTTTTAATAGATTAGTATCTGTTTCATGATATAAAATAAATCTTTTGGCCTTGAGATGTGTTAGTTTCGCGAATTTCAGAAAGCAAAACTTTTTCCTTTCTCTTGCCTATTTGAATGTACAGGAAGGAAAGTATTGTTTTCATGTCGATTTTTCGAAATCGATTTTTCACCCGATCTACACGTTTTCAGACCCCTGAATCTCCAAAAAACATGTTTTAGCGACTAGTCTGTGTGTGTGTGTGTGTGTGTGTGTGTGTGTGTGTGTGTGTGTGTGTGTGTGTGTGTGTGTGTGTGTGTGTATGTGTAATTTTTTACGTTTTGCGATTTTCTCAAAAACGGCCCCACGATTTTTTAAATTGCCTCATTTACGACATTTTTTATGCTGTACAAGATAGGGTAGCCGCCATGTCTTCTGAAATTCTTGAGGAGACTGTTGTCTCGTAAAAAAATGTTTTTTTAAGATTTCAGCCTAAATAAGCATTTTAGCGCAAAAGTGTATGTAATAAAAGTTGCAGAAAAATTAAAAATCTACAATTTTTATTCGTAGCATTTTTCTCTAAAGAGCCTACTTTAACGTCAAAAAGTTATTTTCCGTATTATTAAGGCAAATAAAGGTTTGGTTTCATTTTGCATCATTCTCTCATGATTAAAATTAGGTTATGTTTTTTTGAGGTTAGATTTTTTGTTTATTTCAAATGTAAGGTTATATTGTTCATTATTCTCATTGGAAAGATAAAGTCGTGTGAGTGTCGAAACACTCACAATAATAGACACACTCACAATAATATCTGGTGAGAACACCAGATATTTTTTTAATCTGTTAGAACTAAAAACTTTGAAGTTTAATTCGTTATCTGTTAACTGTTTTATAAATGTAAATGTTTTATGAAAAATCATGAAATTTTTTATCGAACAGATTTTTTGACTTTATCAGAAAAATTCAAAACTGTACGTAAAAACAACGAGTGAATGAGATAATAATGAAATGAGATAAAATTTGCTTTGAGACTTGGAGGAGATCACTTACTCAACAGTGGACCCCAGCAGGAAATTTTCTGTGAACGATTTACATAATTGTGTGTACTATCGGAAATTACTTATTACAATAGATTTACGTACGTACAAAAACTTTTCGGTAACTAGCACAATCTTCAGCAGTTGCGCTGTCGCGATCAACTCTAAAGATACAGAATAGCATATTTTAAAATTATTCTGAAATAATTATATGACTTACTAATGAACTAAGACTTTCATAATTCAAGCAACTTTTTGGTAAGATTAATATTACATCAATATTACAGCAACTTTTTGGTAAGATTAATAATACATTAGTCTACTAGGTTACAATATTTTGTTTTTAGGAAGTAATTACAAAAAAGAAAGTAACAAAAAAGTTTATTCAATTAATTTACCTGTGTGAACTTACACGATAGACTATTATTACCAAAAGTCTAGCAATCTGAAAATAATTTCATTACAAGTATTGATAGACTTTGAGTATGTTATTCACTACCAAATAAATCTTATGGATAGCTTTAAGAACGTAAATATTAGACTTCAATGCAGCACGAATTTCCATTTAAAAGTAACACCAAAGATTTAAATGATATCGTGACCGATTATTCTTACATTTTACCTTTCACACATTTCAATTGTTTTCGTTTCTTACCTCGTTAATGATCTGATCAACACACATAAATTATTCGAAACCATTTTCTATAATAAAAAGTTCAAGTTTATTGTAGCTGTAAGTCTGTGATCTGGAATAGTCTCGCCGACCGAGTCAATGGTCTGTGTGTTAACAGAGTAGCGCACACTTTGTAGTAGCGTCTTTCTTTTACCCTGTGCTAACCACTTTGGTAATCTAACCGCTTCAATCTGTTCCTACTGAATAAGGCAAAATTATTCTCTTAAAACAAAAAGGTTTGTAAATAAAATTGAAAGGAGTCTGAGATTATGAGATTATGAGATAATGACCATGATTCTTGTAGCATCAAAATAAGAATTGCCTTTGTCAAGATTTGTATGAAATGTGATCATTCGTGTTAGAACACGGACACATTGATCGCTGAGGCCAATTTTTTATTATTAAAAACTAATTAATATTATAAGTAGGTTCAATTAAGTTAGACAGTATTGTTTAAAATTGAGAACGTATGAAATGGTTAAGGGAAGTCGGGAGTCCAAATATTTTATTTTTTTTAACTTATTTGGTTTTTTACATTTTATAATAATTCAAAATCTTATGATTAATTTGATGTTTACTATTGTTGTACGACATGCATTTTTTATTTTTTAGTGTTTTTTTTTTAATTTGTGCTGCAAATAGACTTTTCTCCAATATTTGTGACTTTAAGTAAAATTTTTTGCCGTAACTTTGATTAGAACTAAGCTAGCATGATGATTTTTGTTTTAAATTGTTTAGAACTTCCCTACAGTGCCTCGGTAGTAATCAAGAAAGTCACAGAATTTCGTGAGTATAGCCACATCTAGGACCTTGCCTGTTTCAATACTAGTGTCAGCCACTACTCAATTTAGTGACCGACGGCTCCTTTTTGCCAGGTTCCGTCAAATCCTGCAGACAAATTTATATTTCCATTTTCACAATCAATCAATTTTCAAGCACAGCCTCCTCAACAGGTCGCTTCAAACTGTATGAAGCAAGTTTGCTAATACAATCTTAGTGACTACGAAGCTTGGATGTACTAATGTAAGTTAAATTTTTCAGATTTTTGTAATTTCCGAAAAATTCATTTTTTAGCACAAAAGAACATTTTCTCAGCAACCACTCAACCAATTTTTATGAAAGTTTCAGGGTAGTTAACCTTCATAAGGATGCATAGTTTCTACGAATAATAGCCTATGTATAAAAAAAAAATGTTTTTCTAAATTATTTTACCGCTATATAAATGTTTCAAAATTTCATAGGTCTGAAAGGTGAGCCGAATTTAATTTGTTATATTTGTTAAAAATTAAAATATTACAAAACTGTATATTCAAAATGTATATAATAGCATAATAATGTTGTAAGAAAAAATGCATAATATTCTAAGCAGTAGTACAAGCTGAGAAAATGTTCCTTAAGTAAGTATGGTGGAGTACATGACTCCCGTGTCCCCTTAAAGAGGGAAATGTTTTTATTATTATTCTGCATTCGTTGTCGCCAGAAGGACTTTTTTCATAATATTTTGTAAATTGCCATATCAGCTGTTTAAAGGAGTAATCGATTTATTTATACCGCGTATTATTTCAAGAATTTGTGGTTACTATTGTAAGTATAGTTTCAATCGTTCTGAAAACTTTATTCCTAAATACATATTAATAATGTAAAATTCTTTATGTGGTTAAATAATTTTTTTTCTTTTTATTTATTTATTTAACATATTTAATGTAACATTATATTATGAATTACAACAATAAAAATAAATTAAAACTTGTAATAAAAACAATTAAAAAATTGTAGAGGGAAATTTTTAATTTCAAACTGGGAAATTGTTTTTAAAAAATCAAAAATATCCTTCGGGGGAAAAGTTATTATCTTCATAATTTGAAACAGTTATTGTACCTTTTTAAAGTATTTATGAATCTCAGTCACAATGAAGTAAAAGATTTCTCCACAACAGTTAGATTCAAATTCACAAAAATTTTAAATAAACAATTTAAACACCAACTAAATGTGATTTTAAACATTAGGTTTTCATTTCTGTAGTGCATTTTCTCAGTGAAATAACAATCCTTTAACAATTACTTTATTTAAAATCAATCTTATTACCGAAGCAAAATTTTATTAAAAAATTTGGTTTTCAACCAAAAATAACAGGAAGAATTTTTGTGTAATTTATGACAAAATTAAAATAAAGTATTTTTGAGCTTAATACTTGTACTTCCGATAATTTAAAGAATGATGAAAATTGAATGAATGAATAATTTCGATAACTTAAACCGCAATATCGTTACATAATTTTATAACCACCTTCTTTAATTTATGCAATTCCTAAAAACATAAATTTAAAATTTGTTACATCGATTATATCATGTGTGTAATTTGATTAGAATGTTCTTGCAAATTGTTGATTACCTATTTATTCTTTATTACAGTAACTATTGCTATTGAACTTCCGCTGTAAATTCGAAAGGCCAAAGACAAGGCTAAATAAATTTACTAATAACATTTTTATACGGGTGTTTCATAGTCGTGTTACCTGTGAAAATCATAAATATCTGTTAACTATGTAATTATACAAATTTGTTACTAGTACTTTTGTCTCAGCTTTCGTTTAATAAAAATTTAGAAACAATCAAGAACAAAAGCATGAAAATCAATGGAACGGTAATAAAGAAAGTTTTTCATAGATAACTTCAGTTCTTGTACCTACTTTATGAGTCACTGAAGTTTTCGTGCGGTAATAATGAAGCTAATAGACTTGCATGTCGTGGCGACATTTCAATCTTCCAGCTTAACAAATCGCAATAATTAAGAAAAGATATAAAAGACAAAAAGAAATTATTTCACTTTCAGTTAATCAAATTACATCAATCTTATATATTTTTTATTCTAAAGTTTCATTTTATGAGTTCCGCTTTGATTGCAATACGGATTTTCGTGAACTGAACCACTGATATCTACTAACAATCGACAATCGATTTCAAATGAATTATAACTACTCTCGTTTACAAATATCGATACAATCAACCTTACTTAATCACGAATTCATTAATTACAGTATTTAAATTTATTGATAAGATTTTGTAGCAATAAAGATGAACTTGACGTCAAGTAAGCATTCAGTGAAATCATGATTTTTAGTCACAAGTTCACGACTTGGAATACTAATCCTTAATGATAAACAAGCAATAAATATTCAATACCGTTACTTAATTTATTTTGCTATTAAATTTAAATAAAAGTATTTCATGTCTTACAATAAACTAAATTAATTATGAATAAACTAATATTAAATTATCGATTATATCGACTATCGATTGTCATCCTGTGGTTAGTAAAATGTGGAATCGTTTCCTGAATAATTTTTTACTTTCTCGTAAGTCTATTTTAATGCAGAAAGACAAAGTACTTCAATTACACAAACAATTTAATAATTGTATTTTTAAAACGGTCTTCATGTTAAATAAGAAAATTGATTTTTGGAAATTGGTTTTCATCTGTGCGAGCACGTGTGTTATTTTGTTCTGCAGTCAAAACTACTACAATTAGACTGAAATTTGAAAAATATAGTTTTTATATTCAACCCTAGCGCAGTTTTTCAGTTAGCTATGAAGCTTTTAAATTAGTGGTGTTTTACCTTGACGAGTTTAACCGTTTTTTAGATCTCGTAAAATAAGTATGAATATTTTTTGTAGATATAAATATGTAGTATTTTTTAAATTTAGAATTAATTATGATTGTTTTATTAATTACAATAAGAATATCTTTTATTATTTTTATGTTGTTAATTTATTTTTTTTACTACATGTAAAATAAATTTTCTTATTCTTATTCTTTGGGAATCTCCTTTTGCAGCCAACACTCTCAGCATGTTTTCATGCTAGGCTTTTCTCCTGTCTCTCATTCACCGATTGTCCTGATTTTATTCTTCGTGGAAACTCTTGAAAGTAGTAATCTAAACTTGGTGCCTTCTACTATGTTTTCTCAGTTTTCCAGAGTTCTCAATATCTGTTATGAATTCTATAAGCCATTTTTCTGCGCTTTACGTCTGTTGTTTGGTTTTCTAATAATTTATTTTGTCAACCGTTTGCCATCCATTCTGTACGGTGTCCCAGAATTTTAATCTTCATTTTCTGACCCTTTCCATTAATCGTTAGTTTTTCTTGTAAATTGCTTCTCCTTCTGTAGCCCTTACTGTCCGCCTAGTATTTCCGAAGTCATTATCCTCCACCAGCCATTTCTGAACTTTTTAAAGGATTCACTCAAGATTCCACGCACAACGCATATTTGAACACGTTTTTTTGAATAAATAACTTAAAAAATAAAATTTTCACTTGACTGCTATCAATTCCTGTGATTAACTATACACATAAAAATGTAATAAGCTTCTTGAACTCATTAATAGGATTGTTTTTATAAAATTCTTTGAAGCATTTGCTTCCGTTGAAAAGATCCGTTTTTTTTTTCAAAATGACAGCCTTGAAATGAATTCATTTTAGGGCAAATTCATAAGCCAAAAATTAAGCACAACTAAAATTTCTAGAACTAGAACTCTAGTAATTAACCTTTGTGTCGAACGGTTGGTCTTGTGACAATTCAACGTTTTTGTTGTTGTTGTTATTGTTTACGTCATCAGCCGAAAAGCTGGTTTGAACCTGTAGAGGTTTTACTAAGTAAAACGAGGAGTGAGGTGGTTTACCATTGCCTTCCTCACTGAGTGGAAAAGTACGCTTATCAGCATGCCGGTTCCTCTGAAAAGCACGTATTTTCCACTCTGCAAATGACACTTTCATTTCATTCACCAGAGGGTCTGGCTGTATAATGAAATTCATTACTTTCAGAGGAGGTAACTCTGATTAGTGTCTTTTACATCTCTACCTCTTCTGTTCTTAAACGATTCAGTCATTTAATTGGCCGACCTTGTGATAAGAAACCGAACTATTTATTTTATCCTTGCAACTAACAGATTGAAATAAATAAATAATTTGACACTCCGCCTGTCTGTTATTGGCAAAAGTCGACGTTATATGCCTAAATTATGTGAAAATTGGTCCATTCGTTTTTAATCAAGTTTGTCATTTCTGGTTGATTACAAAAAAATTACAAATTTTGAAATTAAATATTTTTGTAAACCATACTGTTTGCATTTAATTTTCAGTTTGAGGTCAGAGCGGGTTGCTGGCATTAGTATTTATTACTGCATTAGTTTTTTATTAACTGTTTCCTAGAATTCTCATTCTAAGACGTTACGTTGATTTTCAATAAATAAATTTTTGCCCAACTACAAGTGAAGTAATTCAGAAGGTATTTGTAACAAAACCATCAGAGTTGATAAAGTTTTAATCGTTATTTTTAAACCGGTTGAGTGAGTGTCTGGCAAAATATTGTTCAATTTTAATAACAGGTAGGCTACATGAGCAGAAAAATTCGAAATGTTCGAAGGATGTAGCCTGATTTTTTCCGTTAGTCTAGATCTTCGTTAACCTTTGATCCCAATTCCTTGTAATAAAAAGTTATGAAATACCAAAAGATACTGTACAAAGTAACTTTAGTTACATGAAATATTATCTTGCGTAAATATTGGAATTTTTAAATAATTTTGATTGCGTAAAAAATTGCAGATGACTAAAAATATTCTACAATTAGTCTTTTCACCTGCAGCAATACTAACTTGTTTTTGAATACTTTTTTCTGTTTTCTTGCAGTTATCTTTTAGCCTCTAATAATAATAATAAAAATAATTAATTAAAAAATTACTTTATAGAAATGTACCTAATAATTCATTTTTTGATTCGGTTAATTTTTAAATTTTTAATTAATTCTTTTTCTGTGTGGGAGGATCGTAAAGTGCATTTATGTACGACAGTGGAAAGCCCCTGAAGTGTTGGACTCACGTTTCAGACTACCCACTAAAACAACACATCAAACAGCTCGTTTGATCAGGTACTTGTACTGAGAAACTTGTACTTCTACAATTATAATACAAATGTTTACAATTTTACTACTTCCAAATAAGACAGATGTGAAAGAAAATACTCAAAATATTAAAACGTTCATTCGAATACGGCTGTAAAAATTTTAAATTTAACGAATTTTGATATAATTGGTACACATACAATAAGATGCGTTTCTTGTCTTTTTTTATTGTATTCAAGTTAAAAAAGACGTAAACCACGGAAATGCAAGTTTGTGTCAAAGGTTATATTACTTTCACTTAGTGTCTTATTTCAATTGTAAGGCAACGTATTATTTAGTCTACCTACAGATTTAAAATTTCAGTATTGCGTACCTGTGAAAGATAATAGCAAATAATATTTAAATAAAACAAATTTGTCTATCTTTTTATTTTAAGTAATAAAAAATAACATGATTATTTCAACGAAATAAAAATGAACTAAGAGAAATTAAAATTTTATAAAATTTATAGAAGGTTATACTGTAGCGTTTGACCTACAATTTATTCTTTTCTATCTTAATCATCGTAAAGACAAACTCTCCCGTATTCACTGTATAAATTTAAAGCCTACCAATTAAAACTAGTAATTAGAATTAAGCCAGCCTACAATGGGAGGAGTGTACTACCAGCAGGGATAGCTCTAGAAAATTGTCTGCAATTATACCTGTAAAAAATAATCAAGACTATACTACAAAAAGTAGAAGAAATTTCTTCTAAATATGCTATATTTGTAACAAGTTCACATTTAAAAAACGAGATAATCTTTTTGAATAAGACAATTATTACAAGTAAAATGTTAAATTTTTAAGTAAATTAGCAACCATAAATTTCAACTTATGGTTGTCTCTCATTGCTCGTTTCACCACCCGGGAACAGCGCGATACCTGGTTAAAGAAGTACCGAGAGAAAAAACGTATAATGGCTTGCGATGTCAACAGGGACTTTGCGGCGACCAGGGTCTACATCGGGGAACACCTCACACCTGATAATAAGGTTCTCCTAGCTCAGATGAAGGAGATATGCAAGTCTGAGAATGTACGGTTTGTGTGGTGCCGTGGGGGCAAATTCTACGTGCGTAAGTCAGAGGGTCACAAAAGTGTTAGAGTCATCCAGGCTGATGATATCAAGAAGATTAACTGGTAGGGGTATTGAGTATTCTGTTTGTTATAATGGACATCTCTATCGCGGTGAGTTTTGTTTTTGGCCAAATTATTGTTTTGTTCAATTGCGATATTATATATATGTTAAATTAAATTTTGTTTTGGTTCTTTGAAACTGTACAGCATTAGGAATATTGTTTATGTTAATTACTTTGTTGTGGGTAAACTTATGTATAGGCTTATAATCAGATTTGATTTATCAACCTTTGATTGTTTGTACAATTTGTATTTATTTATTTTTTCACATGTCGGGCATGGGCCAATGTTTTTTATTAACAATTTTTTGATTTTTTATGTTACTTTTTTCGAATGTTGTATCAGTAAGTGTCAATTTCTTTGGCATACTAACTTGTTATACTAATTGTTGTGTACAATCTTAGTTTTGTTGTATTAATGTCAAATGGACACAGAATGTATAGCGTTCAATGATTTGGAGAACAACTTTTTCGTTTCTCATGACATGAAAATTAACTTTGTCCATGTCAATATAAGAAGCATTAGGAAAAACTTCAATTTGTTTATTGCCCTTTTTAATAAACTGTTAGAATCCAAATCGATACAATTTGTGATCATGAGTGAAATCTGGATAACTAATGCGGAATTAAAACTCTATGAAATTCCTGGTTATTCTTGCTTCGCTAATTGTAATGAGACTTATCGGGCCGGAGGCTCTCTTATCTATGTAGATAAGAAAATTAATGCTACTCAGGTCCCATGCCGTCTCACCTCGGCTGACTGTACACTCTTACAATTTAAAATTAATAATTTGCTTTTTTCTATTGCTGGTCTGTATAGACTCCATGGTGTCTCGCTATCAATTTTTTTACAAGAACTCCCGACTTTCCTTGCAAAATTTAAAACAAACGCACTGTTTTTTGGTGATGTAAATGTGGACATACTCGGAAAGGCAAATAATCCTGATAGGGATCGTTGTGTTTCAATCATGAACAACGGTGGACTTACGTCATTAATCAACATTCCTACTCGCATAACTGATATTTCTAAAACATGTATAGACCATATTTTTGTTCGTTACAGTAATACGAATGCACTGAAAGGTGGTGTTTTTGATATCGACTTATCTGACCATTGTGCAGTTGGATTAAATCTTTCTATCCCTAATAAAAAGTCATTTATTCCTAATCATGTCTATGATAACAAAAAATACATTGATATAAATAACTTAAAATCACACCTCCAATTAATAAACTGGAACGGAATTTTTAACAAAAATGATGTTGATTTCAGCTTCAATCAATTTCATTCTTTACTATCAAGTTGTTTCTTAGAAAATACTTCTGAAATTAAAATAAGTAATCAGTTATTTAGAGCAAAACAAATTAGCCCTTGGATGAATGATAACTTATTAAAACGAATTAGGATAAGAAACAAGTTGTACAATCAATTAAAATGTAGGCCTTACGATATTTGCTTTAGAAATAACTATGTAAACTTTAAAAATAAACTAGCTTCAGATATAGAATTAAGAAAAAATCAATACTATGCATATAAATTCCAGCAATGTGGAAATAGACCAGCTGATAATTGGCGAGTCATTAATTCATTGCTGGGAAGGAAAAATACATTAATTGAAAAATTAGTAGTTGATGGTCGAGAAATAAATAACGAAAGGGAGATAGCAAACACTTTTAATAATTTCTTTTTGAATAGTGTTAATGTGTGCGCAATTTCTAAAAATTTGAGTGATTCACTTTATTTAAAATCACAGCCTAGTTCTTTATTTCTCAGTTTTGTTCACAAATGTGAAGTGGAAAGTGTAGTTTTAGGTATGCAAAATAAAAAATCATCTGGTTTTGATGGTTTTAATGTCTCTTTCATAAAGCAGATTATTCACCTAGTTTCTTGTTCACTTGCTCAACTGATTAATATTAGTTTTGTTACTGGGAAATTTCCTGAGTTGTTAAAAAAATCTGTTACTGTGCCAATTTTTAAAAGGGGCAACCCAGATGCGGTCGAGCAATATAGGCCAGTTTCATTACTTTCAATATTTTCCAAAATATTTGAGAAGGTTATGAGGACCAGACTATTAAACTTTTTAAATGTTACCGACTTTTTTTCCCCCAACCAGTTTGGCTTCAAAAAAGGAAAAAGTACTGAAGATGCGATTGAAGTCGTCTTACGCGATGTATTTGAAAATTTAAATTGTAGTAAAAAAGTGTCAGGGCTATTTGTTGATTTCAAAAAAGCGTTTGATTTGGTGAATCACAATCTACTACTTATCAAACTAGAAGCTGCAGGAGTTAGAGGCCCAGCTTTGAATTGGTTCAGAACTTTCCTTGAAAACCGGACGCAACAAGTCCGTGTGAAAAATTGTTTAAGTGATGAGAGGGTGGCAGGAGTTGGCGTCCCTCAGGGATCTGTCATTTCAGCAGATCTTTTCTCGTTATTTATTAACGATTTATTATTTGAACCCTTCCATGGTAGAATTACAGCTTTTGCTGATGATATTGCATTTATCTACGCAAGCGATGAATGGTCGCAAATTTATGACTTTATATCACATGATTTAGTATTGCTAAGAAAATGTTGTGAGAGAAATGCAATAGTAGTAAATGCATCAAAAACAAAAATAATTAGTTTTGACTTAGTCGGTGTCAATTTCGATCGTGACATTAAATATCACGTTTGTTCCGATTCTGTTGGATGCAGCTGCGAAGTAATTGAACAGGTAAAAGAAATAAAATATTTAGGATTGATTCTTGATGATAAGGTCTCCTTTAGAAATCATGTAAATCAGCTACATTCTGATATCAGTAAATCAATTCGGGCATTTTATTTCTTAAGAAACCTATGTGGCTTAAATTTAATGAGATCTTTATACTTTTCTTTGGTTCAATCGCGTCTTCAGTATGCTATTGAATTTTGGGGGGGTACTCATGATAAACGAATAAATAAATTGTTTGTAACTCAAAAATATTTCATTAAAATATTATTATTTAAACGTCAGAGAGACAGTACTGTTAATGATTTTAAAAATTTACGTATCTTGCCCATTAAAAACTTATTTATTTTTAAAGTTTTAAAACTATTTTATAAAAAAAGTGGCAACAGAGGTACTGAAAACTTATATCACAGAACTAGAGGTTCAAGCCAACAACTTTTTGTAAGACCGAAAGTTAATAAATCCTTTTTTGCTAAAACTTTTGTTTTTTTGGGTCCGAAGTGTTTTAATCTGTTGCCTATTGAAATTAAAAATAGCTTAAACGTGTTAATATTTTCAAGAAAGGTTAAAGATTGGCTCAATGAGATAACTGATGTTGATTCACTTGTAAGAATTGTTGGTTAGTGTTGGTGTTTTACCGTTGCTGACTTGCAGTGCTTGCTATTCAGTCTTTGTAGGAATTTACTGATCTTGGTAAACAATATAACAATAATAACTGATTTTAGTGTTAGTCATGTACAGGTGAATATCTGCTCTGAAGATTGACGGCTGGGTTAATATTGTTGTTAAAAAATATAGTTAACATGCGCTGTAGCTGCCGCTAAAATTTTAATTGTCATTTGTAGTGGTGACGACATTTGATGTGTAATTTATTTCTATAATTCATTTGATTTGTAATTCATTTGTAAACTTGTTTTTATGTATTTTGTGTTTTTTTTTATACATATATAACCACCGTTTACTTGAGTTGGTGGTTATTTATTCCTAGTAGATAAGATATAATTTTGTATTTGTATAAAGTGGAATAAATAAATATTATTATTATTATTTTAATTGATCCAAAGTGCTTAACAACCACAGTCGTATAATTTTTTTTTTTAATTTTCTTTGCCCATTTAGACAAATACAAAGAATTGACTTTCTTCACAGGGTCAGAATCCAACACCAACTCAAGGTCATGGCTTTCAGAAAAAGTTTACAAATTTTTAATTAAATAATACAGTCTTAATCTCAAATTTAGTGAGATTTAAACAAAGAAACTTTTTAAATTCAACTTCTTATCTTGTGTTGCATCTCTGCAAGCTCTCGCCTCCTTTGCTGTTAAAACTTCTATAACTAAAGGATTGTTTCCAACCACGACAACGACCACCACATAACCTCCACATGTAGGTTGATAATGTCTGTAGTTGCTTCATAACCGTTTAAAATCCTCTACAACCTGATTCAGTCACTTATTCTTCTGCGTCTTTTTACTTCCATGGTTATCGCTCTCTTCTATAAATTTTAGGTTCTCATATTAGAATATTTTTTCTTTTCAACCGTGGATGAAGTTATCCAATTTATTTTCTTTCTTGCGCTTTGACATTTTCCCATGCATTTGTTCTTTAAGTCAATAATTTCAATCTTTATTTCCTTAATTCTGTCCTAGATTTTTCTAGAAATGCTGGCAAACCACTTCTAAATAAATCGGTGTAGACTCCTGAGATTCTTAAGCCCCACATGACTCACTCAAGGCGACGACAGTGGATTAGTTACCAAAATCATTTAAATGTTATTTTATTTATTATTCCTTTGTATTAATTCACAATTTCTGGTTTAGGTACATCAATATATTCTTGTTTTGGTCATCAGCCGAAAGACTGGTTTGAACCTGTAGAGGCTTTACTAAGTAAACCGAGAAGTAAAGTGGTTTACAATTGCCTTTCTCATTAAGTGGAAAAGTGTACTTTTCAACATGCCAGGCGCACCGAAAAGCATCTACTTTCCACCCTGCAAATGCCACCTTCACTTCATTCACCAAAGGGTCTGGCTGTATAATGAAATTCATTACTTTCAGAGGAGATAACTCTAACTAGTGTCTTTTACACCTCTACCTCTTCTGTTTTTAAATGCTTCAGTCATATAATTGGCTGACCATGTGATAAGAACTATTTTTGTAGCCCTGGAACTAACAGATCGAGTGCAAATAATTTAACACTCCATTTACCTGTTATGGGCAATAAATATAATAGTAATGTATAATTTTAAAATAATAAATTCAAATGACAACCTGCAGCCCCGTTGGCTCACTCTGCAATGAGCTTATAAAATATACTGTTTAGCCATAATTTCTATATTAAATTCCAATCTGAAGTCTGAAAAATTCGTTCCGTTTTAAAAATCAGTAGCCATCCTATAATAAAACCTCATACAGTGAAATCTGTCTTTCTTCTCTAGAGGAAATTCTGTCACATCCCTTGTAACTTTTCTTTTTCGGTACCTCACATCTTAACCACTTTACAAAGGCTTTACGTGCAGTAGCCAATGTTAGCAATATATTGAAAATAAAATCTAACAATGGCCGCCTCCGTAGCGTAGTGGTAGTGCGCTGGCCTACTACGCAGAGGTCCAGCGTACTGTAAACATAGGTTGGTTGTGAGTAGTATTTAGCTTAATTAAATGCGAGTTATCTAGTGAAGTTCATTTAATGTCATTAATTTATTTTAATTAGTTTATTATTTATTAAAAGTGTCTTCTTCGTAGTAATTGTAATTTATTATCAGAGTTAAGTAAGATTATCAGTTGTAATTTGAATCAGTCATTTCAGAAAGCCCATAAGTCAAACGCTTACCTTTTTTGCTTATGTACATTTCCGGATTGATTGTAGGCTATGTAAGCACACCTTCCCTACAGAAATCACAGAAATTTGGCTTCTAATTAACAATATGCGTTAATGACGGGAAAATACTAGAAATAAACAAAAAATTAACCTAAAAAAACCTAACATTATTCTTAACCATGAATGAATGATGCAAAGTGAAAATCAACCTCAGTTGGGCTTAATTAAATGGAAAATCACTCTTTCACGCTAAACTAGGCTCTGCAGAGAAAAATGCTCTAAATATAAGTTGTAGATCTTTTAATTTTCTATAAATTCACTATTATTATGCTAAAAGCATTATTATTATTATAGTGTCATAAAGCTTATCCTAAATCCGTTTTCTTGGTTGAAAAAATGGGTGATATTTTGAAAGTGAAGTCCTACAACTTAGAAAATACAAAGTTTCTGCGCAAAAATCTGTATACAGGAAAAAATTGCTATAAATTGATGTTGACAAAAAACGTGACTGTTTCAGACAACCATATTTTTATTTTAAGGTCAACAATTTAAATTTTTATTATAGTGAAAAGATTCCTAAGTCACTAGTGTAATAAATAAATAAATATTATTGCATTACACAATTTTCCAAAGTTGTTAACAAAGCATTTAATACAGAAACAAAATAAAGTCAGAATTTTACTCTTTTTTTACTTCAAAAACAACGTAACTCTAAAGTTGCTATTTTGACTTAAGTGCTTTCTGAAATGACCAATTCATTTATAATTTGTAATAAATACTTTTAACTTTAAACGATAGTTTGTTCATTATTTATTTTACCCATATCCCGAAACGGACCTTAGCAGTAAGTGTCACAGTATTTACAAGAACGAGAAAAAAATGAATACTTTCGCAGGTATTTCAAAATAAGTTATTGCTGATATACTCGTAATAAAATTTAAATAACATTTTAGAAGCTCAATTAAATTCGTATTTAAATTAAATATGACATTATAATGCAAACATAAATACTAAAATAATGCTATAACCCTATAATAAATCTTTTGTAAAATATTGGTCATTACGTAATAGGTTACTAAGCGTAGCATAACTCTGCGAATTGGCCTAATCTTAACTGTAGAAATTAACCTGAGGCTAAACAGTTCATACTTATTTTTGTATGTTTCATTAAATATATTGTAATATGGGAAAATATTAACAGAAAATAAAAGCGATTCTCATGATTAGTGCTGATGAGCTTTAACCCCAAACACAATAAAAATAATAATATGTTCTTACATTCATTTAAATGTTTATTTAGAATTCATAAATTAATCATCTTAAAATTTGCAGACTATGCGCTAGATAATTTAAATGTACCTGTCTGCAATTACTGTAAGTATAGATGTATTCTTTCTATTGTGTGTGGTTTAGGTCATCCGCCGAAAGTCTGGTTTGAACCTGTAGAGGTTTTACTAAGTAATACGAGGAGTGAGGTGGGTTACAATAGCCTTCCTCACTGAGTGAAAAAGTATGCTTATCAGCATGCCGAGCCTTCTGAAAAGCACATATTTTCCATTCTGCAAATGACACCTTCACTTCATTTACCACAGGGTCTGGCTGTATAATGAAATTTATTACTTTCAGAGGAGACAACTCTGATTAGCATCTTTTACACCTTTACCTTTTCTGTTCTTAAATGATTCATTAATTTAATTCGCTGACTATGTGATAAGAAACAGAACTATTTATTTTCGCCCTGCAACGAAAAGATTGAATGTAAATAAATTGACACTCCACGTGTCTGTTATGGGCAGAATATTTGAATAAATTTAATAAAATAATAAATATTTTTTGAATAATTTGACACTCCACCTGTCTGTTATGGGCAAGAATTCTTTCTATTATATAAAAAAATTAGGCTGTACAAAGGAAACTCCAATAACAGTTAGACTTCAGTTTTCGAAACTTCATCTAAATGTCAACAACTTCTATTAACCGTCGTAAAACTAGCTGTTATTCAAATATTTGTTAACAATAGGTCTGTATTTACATTTACACCTACTTATTGTTTAGTTTAGCGACCAGATCTTCTCTTCCTATGTTAATTTAAGCGGGATTCCCACAGATCTACATCCGCATCTCAATCGTCACCGTCTCCTATCCTCCCAATTTTATCAAAAGTATCATATGTTGTAAATAAACTTATTTTATCTTGTACATAAAATACAACATGTTGTTGTTTAGGTCAACCGCCGAAAGTCTGGTTTGAACCTCTAGAGGTTTCACTACATAAAAACGAGGAGTGAGGTGGTTTACTATTGCCTTCCTCACCGAGTTGAAAGATTACGCTTATCAGCATGCCAAGTTCACCGAAAAGCACCCACTTTCCACCCTACAAATTACACCTTCACTTCATTCACCACAGGGACTGGCTGTACGGTGAAATTCATTACTCTCAGAGGAGATAACTCTTGAGTCGTGTCTTTTACACCTCTACCTCTTCTGCTCTTAAACAGTTCAGTCATATAATTGGCTGGCTATGTGATAAGAAAAAGAACTATTTTTTGTAGCCCTGGAACCAACAAATCGAGTGCAATAAATTTAACCTGCCCGTTATGGGAAAAAATGTAACACATAAAATATAATTTGTAATTAACTTTTACCACCTCTATCTTATTTAAATATATTATAGATTAGAAATTTTCATTTTCGAGTCAAACAAGGTAAGGGTTTAGATTATTCCTTTGTCAAAACCAAATTTATATACATAATCAAGGATAGCCCAAAGAAGTTTCATAATTTATCATTAAAAATCTGATATGAATCACTTACACCAATTTTTCTTGGCAATGTGAATAATGAAAATATAATCTATAAGTAAACAATGTAAAAATAAGTACATAACCTAATTTTAATTAAGTTATGAGTGAATGACACGAAATGTAAATCAACTTCTGTAAAAGTTAAAAATACAGAACATCAGCAATACATGCTAAACTAGACTCTGTAGAAAAAAGTGCTTGAAATAAAAGTTTTAAATTTCTTTATTTCCTATAACTTTTATAATACGCTTTCGTCGTAAAATGCATACTGAGACCCCAATTGTAAAAAAAATCCCATTTTTTATCGATTTTGAAAAATACGAAAAACACTAATTGACGCTAAACTAAGCATTGTAGAAAAACCGTTTGAAATAGATATTTTATGTTTTTAAGTATCTATAACTTTAATTACATAGGTTACAATTTTACTCTGAAATGGATACTAAAGCACCAATCTTAAAAAAAACATTTATACTACGAGAACACAGCCCCCAAGAATTTCAGCAGACATGGCACACATCTTATCTTGTAGAGTATAGAAAATTTAGTAAATGAGGTGATTTTTAAAAAATCCTATTGTATGTTTCGAAAACATCACAAAAAATGAGAAATCGCTTAAATAAACTACTACTTCCGGTTGCCCGATTTTGTTGAAAATGTTTGTGTTGGGTCCCCAGTGGTACCTAACTTAGGTTTAAATTCTTAACTTCGTACAATATTCCTTTCTTGAGATATTTTGTTCACTTCACACACCCATAACCCACGCCCATAACCTCTTCTTCTTCATGTAGCATCTCCATTACGAAGGTGTGCTAGCATCATGGGAATCCTGACCTTGGAAACTGTAGCTCTAAATAGGTCGATGGATGACAAATTAAACCACTCTCGCAGGTTCCGTAGCCAGGAGGTTCTTCTTCTTCCATAACCGTAGTAGCTTTAATTACCCATGGTAGCCGCTAAAAACCAATGCGGTTGATGCGACTTGAAATAAACTGAAGAAATAACAAAAAAATTAAGCGGAATATTTTTATATAAAAAATTAACTAATAAATTAGTAATTTCTTCTTTATAATGTATAAAAACTAGAAAAAATAAATTATGTAATATATTATTTAAGGAAGTAGTATAATGAATAAAGAAAACTGTACTTTTATATCAATTAACATATTTAAGAAGCTCTATAGAAGCCAAGACGTCATAATTACATGAGGTCTTAGCTTAGTTTGTTAGAAGCTCAGGGTTCAAGTCACGTGGTCTTGAGAACATGAATATAATAAGCACTTTCACTCATAAAAACTACAGTTAGATACAGAAAATATTTGAAATTTATTGTGACCCACGTGCTATTAAGGAGGATGCCACAAACGTGATAACAAAACAATTACATAATACTTTTTATAATAAAACTATTATTTTTAATGTAATATAAAATACAATTGTTGGAGGCAATTTTTTAAATATTTTGTACATCTATTGTCCTACCATGTAAAATAAATCGGTAAACCAGTAATAAAACACCTAATTAACCTCTTGTCCTTTCAAATATTTACTTAATTACAATATATTTAATTCGTAAAATTTATTACCTCTATTTTACATTATTATTTAAGGTTGGGTTAAATTAGTACTTTTATATAAAAATGTTAGTGTTCATTCGCATTGTAATTAAATAGTATCATCATTAACAACAATTAACATAATTAAAGTAATTTTATTAATTGTTATTTTATTATTATCAATAAATAAAATGCTAATTAAATTATTACTCATTATTTAATCCTTTTTCCGAGGTTATTCATTCTTCTTCTTGACAATATGGCGGCGGTGTTAAAAAATCTTTATCCCGGTCTTAGTTATTTTGGAAAATTTATTGAATTAAAGGTATTCTTTTACAGAATAGGTAGGACCTGGAAATCGTCAATTATTTAATTACAAATGTGTACAAGAAAATAGCCAGAAACCTTTGAGAATTCGGTGTGTTGGTGACATGAAGTTTTGCTTTATATGGAAGAAACTGGTTTAATTGAATAGGGATGAGAAAGTACTTTCAGATAAAAAGGAAATATCAGAAATATTCTTACTTTGGGTACTGCTGCCCGAAACAGTTCCGCAGTGGAGAAGTTATACAAGTCTTGCAGTTTTTTAACCAAGATGATCATCTTTATACTCTCCTCTTTCTTGCTATTTTCCCCTGTGTAATCAGCTGCAGCCATACTTAACTGTACATCTCTCCATGCTTAACAAGTTTGAAATACTCCAGTTTTCGTCCCTTTCACCATTTTAATTAATTCTAGCTTTTCATGTGTCTGGTCTAAGACTTCCTCATCTGTCCTTTTCTCTCCGTCAATAATATCCTTACATTCGTCGATATGTCTATATTTGCAACGGATGCCAGAGAGAATACCCTTCAAAGTGACAGAATATGTTCCAGTTGGAAGAAGGGAGGTGGGAAGAACTCGAAGAAGATGGTAGTAGTCATGATGGACGGGTTGGAATATCTCGAGTTTGTGTATAAGTACAGGATGGTTTATGAGTTCGGTACAGGCTTATGCCTCAATTTTAATAGTAAGGAGAAGGAGAGATTATTTAATCTAAATTATTACGTTAGTTAATATTTGAAATATGAATTTCAAAAAAAAATAGATCCAAAATAAAGGAAAAATAGTTCGTCCTCTGTTTTTGAATATTCAAATTTTGGCGAACATGACTTATTTATTTATTAAAAAACCATAAGGCTACATCCTTAACTGGTGAAAATGAAATTTGATTAAAATGAACACAGTTTATTTTTGTTAAGATGGAAAGTAACAAGGATAAGGCGGTTTAAAAACAGATTATCTCAGAAATCCTAAAACGTTCATAGAATTTTTCTGAACGAGCAAAGTAATCTCAATACATTGTCATTGAATTCGATTTATCACTAACAACAGATTAATATTTTTTATTTAGTCCCCTTATTAAAATAATTTACTATTTGGTTTTTACATTATTGGAAATATAAAGTTATAAAATATTATTTCATTTTTGAAATTTTTAGGTGTTGGCAACTTACTTATTACAGAAGTAGGGTTAGGTTAACATTTTTTAGTCAGTCTGAACCAAAATTGGTATAAATAAAAATTAATGATGAGTTTGAGCATTAATGAAGTATAGTCAAGGGTTAATTTATTGTAAATTTAATGAATTCCAAAGGTAGAATAAATCTTTATTTTTGTTTTATATATGTTCAACTGTTTTGTGCAATAATGCTAATGCAGATGATAATGGGTTATAAATGAAAATGAATGATAAAAAATTGTCAGACCTGACCGGAAAACGAACCGGGGACCCCTAGAAGTCAGTGGCGCTGACCACTACAACGTATCTATTTATTTAAAACGCAAAATTGCTTCCAGTGTATTTAAAATGGGAATCCTGTTAACTTTTAAATGCAGAGTTTCACAGAACGGATTTTTATTTTTTACATGGTTTTAAATTGTAGTTCTTCCTCCTTTGCCAAAAAGTTCTAAACATGAAATTCATGCTAATATCAGCTTCATTTTAAGAAATATAAAGAGCAAATTTTGTTTACAATGTAATTTAATACGGTTCTCCCACATTCACCATAGCCGTATTCCATAACCATACAGAATATGTGCACCTCTCTACACTCAGTCGGTAGACATTGAGTTAAAAATAATTTCGCCAAGGATAGAAAAGTTTCAAAGACTTAGACAAACTTTGAGAAAAATTCTGGTCGGTAAAGTGCGAAAAGAGACCGTTTTGAAATTATATCACCCCTTAGTTCTTTCTGCCAATTTTAATATTCAGATTGTTGGACCTGACTGCTCAGCAGATGTCAAGAATAGAAACTGCTGAGAATAAATTGTTCAGACCTTTAGCAGAGTACTGATTTCTAAACCATAAAAGAAATAAAGATATTAGACATGAACTTAAAGTGCTAGAGGTGGTATCAACTATTCAGAAATACAGGTCAAGAGTGATGTAGTTAAGCATATTTGTTGCGGATACCCAACAATCGAACGTCCAAACAAGTTTTTACTTACAATGTGGTATTATTTACTTACTTTTTAGTACTTATTTATGTGTTTATGGACGACTTCTGAAGAGATGGGCGTACCAACTTATTTAATAAAATGCCAGTTACTGAAATTGAAGTTGAAGTAAGCAAGGAAGCTTAATAGTACGGAAAATCACTCTTTCACGCTAAACTAGGCTCTGTAAAGAAAAGTGCTCTAAATAAAAGTTGTAAATCTTTTAATTTCGTATAAATTTGATTACCTCACTTTTTTGTCGTTAAAGACATACTAAGGCTGAAATCTTTAAAAAATCAATTTTTTACACTTTTTCGTAAGAAAAAAAACAGAAAATCGCTAATTACCGCTAAACTAAGCTTTATACAAAAAAATGTTTGAAATAAAAGTTGTAGGATTTTTAATTTTCTACAACTTTTACTATACATTTTTGCGCTAAAATGCATATTGAAGCCGCAGTCTTAAAAATTAAAACAATTTTTTTACGAGAAAACAATCTCTTCAAGAATTTCAGCAGACATGACACCTACCCTATCTTGTAGAGACTAAAAAATGTAGTAAATGAGGTGATTTAAAAAAAAAAGTCGTAGGAGTTGTTTTTGAGAATATCGCAAAAAAGTGAAAAATTACACGAATAAACTATTACTTCCGGTTCACCGTTTTGATGAAAATGTTCGTGTCGGGTTCTCTAGTGGTATGTAACTCAAGTTTCAAGTCTCCACTTGATCAAAATATCTCCACTTGTACAAAATATTCACTTGAACAAAATATCTCATCGTACGAAGTACGATGTTCCGTTCTTGAGATATTTTGTTCACACACACACACACACACACACACGCACGTACTCGCGCGCGCGCACACACAGACACACACAGAGACCAGTCGCTAAAAACATGTTTTTTGGGTTCAGGGGGTCTGAAAACGTGAAGATCCGGTGAAAACTCGATTTCGATAAATCGACATGAAAACAATACTTTTTTCCTATATATTCATATAGGCAAGAGAAAGTAAAAAAACATTATTCAGAGTTAAGTTTCATGTTGCGTGACAGATTATCCTCAGTATGAGTTTAAAAAAATCAAATGTAAAGAAAGAGGTATAACGTAGGATTTACAGGATAAATCAGCGAATGATTACTTTTCTTTCCTCTTCCAGTCTTCACAAAACATAGTATAATAATTGTACAATTGTATGTATCTTGATCAATAGCAGTAGATAAGTTAATCATTTATACATCTATCAGCCTTAAGGGGCTACCTATCTCTGATTGTACAAATAATTTTTTCGATCACATTGCATGATACGCAATACTTTAAAACTGTGTCGTCAGAGAAATAACAGTTACAATAATCTACTTTATAAGGTATTATATACGTAAATTTTTAACAGACAATTTAAAAAATGACTTGACAAATTAAAACAAAATTCAAAAGTTTAACAATTTTACATTACTTACTTATTTTAGAATAATTGTTAAAAATTAACAATTAAATTTAGTGAGCAAACATACAAGGAGGCACATGTAATAAATGTCTATTACTTTCTCTTAGAATCAAACAATAAATCAAAAATCAACGCCTTATTGTTCATTTATAGTAATAAATTGAATTAATCCATGTATAAACTAACAGAAGAGTGTAATTGAGTAAATAAGAGAGTACAGTAGTAAAAGAAATTGCATCACCGCTTGAAGCAACATAAAACTAGCAGGTGAATATGTATAATAGTAACAAACATTCGTTTCGTCATTTTTTAATGTTCTATCATTTTTCAGGATTATTATACTTTTAAGAAAACGACATTTAGGCAACTGTTAAACAAATGTTTAATATGGCAATCTTTTAGACCTACACGTATCTCTTTCAATTAAGGTTGACTTGAAATTCATCTACCCCTATTGAAAAAGTTTAAAATATATTTTACAGAAAGCCGTTCCAATAACCATAACTTTCTAGAAAATGGCAATCAAAATTAAATTTTGACGATAGTCTGAACTGTGTTCTGTTGTACTGATACGTAACTATAGTGACGAGATGACTTGAATGTTAGTGTGAAATGAAGTGGGGAACAGGAAAGCTTGTCCAAAGATAGGACAAGCTTCCTGTTCCCCACTTCGTCTCACACTAGCATTTAAGTCATTTCTCTACTATACTTTTCGATATTATTACCTTGACGATTGAGGCATTTGTCCTATCTATGGACAAGCTTTCCTGTTCCCCACTTCGTCTCACACTAGCATTCAAGTCATTTCTCTACTATACTTTTCGATATTATTACCTTGACGATTGAGGCATTTGTCCTATCTATGGACAAGCTTTCCTGTTCCCCACTTCGTCTCACACTAGCAATCAAGTCATCTCTCCACTTTACTATCTAGATCAAAATAAAGTCTTGAAATTAAATATCATATCGCTTTAGTAACGAAGTGGTTTGTAGCACTAGCGGAAAATTTTAACAATTAAAAACCGACCATTACGGCTAATAACCAAGCAATACAATACATAATTGTTTTTTACTTTTTACTTAACCCTCCGGGTTAGTCTAATGGAAAATTTGTCTCCATAAGTCAGCTATTTACTGCTAAATTTTAGCGACAAAGGTTCCGTAGTTCAAATCCTAGTAAAGTACTTTTATATGTATTTCAACACTCTACAGTGGTTAACGGTATACTTTGATAGTTACGGTTCAATTAACCATATGTCATTTACAAATGAACCTTATCTCTTTGGGCATGGAGTTGCTTATTGAACTTAAATAACGTACACATATTAGGGATGAAACAATATTTTCAATAAAACTTTTTCACTTATTTTACGTAACTAATATTGTAACTGTGCAAACGAAACTAACAGAAATGAGTAGAATGTAATTAAATTAAAAAAATGGCGTTAACGGCTTAGAGGAAATTCAAATTATGTTAAATTTAATGTTGAATTAATTTGCTTGTGTTAATGTATCATGCATATACTCTATCGGTGTTTTGGTGGTCTTTCTACAATTTCCGGTAGATCGGAAGAATTTTGTTGAGTATTAAAGGATTATTGTGATTTTTAAGTCTGTTTCTGAACCTAAGGTAATATTTTATTAATCTGCCATTGACGCGTAGGTCATCATGTAGCGTATTATTAGATACGTAACTCGGGGTTCAATTTTAACCTAAAAAAATTGAGCATCAATTTTGTAAAGTATTACTTAAAAACAAATAAAACAATTTTCTTTCTGCATTCACAAATTAATGACAACACTAGTACCTTCCTATCGTAAAACCACAGTGAGAAGAAAGCTGTATTTTCATTTATGTAAAAAGATATTATAAAAATTTGTATACTGTAATTTAAATATTTAATAACTTAATACGAACATACGAGAGAGTACATACGGATGTGCAGAGTTTCATACTAATAAAATACACCCGTCAAAATCTCTTAAAATATTATGACAACAAAAACGTGTTTCTAGCGTTGTTCACAGTTACACGCTAAAGATTACTGATGCAGTTGACATCAAATTACTTGCTAATTTATTAAAACCAGTGTGTAGCTATTTTTATTTTTTCAATTACAATTATTTATCTTCAAGTTTTAACTATTAAACGTTGAGAGCGTCTTAATTTATTAAATGTTTGGTTATACCTTTTCATAAAATACAATTAATGGCTTCGCAAATTAGTAAATTGACATCTTACTAGAATGTAATATATATATATATACATATATATATATATATATAGGTATATATATATTTCTCTCGTTTTAGTTATAATCATAGAGTGCAGATGTTTTTACTGCTTCTTGAAGTGTGGTCCGATAATTACTATAAAATTAGGTACAAGCTAAGTACTTTAATACTATATTGTCATTTTAAGTAGTATTGTAATATTACATGTATAGGTGAATAATAATTGTAATTCTTAATAATAATTTATTTTCTAAGGTTTAACATATAAATAGCATACAATATAACTTGCAGTACATTAAAGATACAAAAATTAGGCACTATCACACGGTAGTAAGACCGGAAGATGTATGGAGCAAAAATATTTAAAATTATGGGTGGTATCAACAAAATAATGAACATATGAAGGAGAATAGTTTGGAGTATGCTAAGACCTAGAAGGAAGAAGATAATTACAATAGACCTCGTTCAAACAAAGAGATATGTAGAAAAAACTGAAAACATAATCCATGTAATGAGAAAAAAAGAGACTTGTATTTTGCAGACATTTGGAATAATGAACCTAGCAGATTGACAACACAAATTTTTGAAAGAATGATAAATTTTAAAACCAAACCAGCAAGGTTAACAGTAACATTGAATGGTCTTAAAGATCCAAAAATCGCCACAAAAGATGTACAGAACAGGAAAACTTTTAGAAAAACATTCCAGAGTGATTTTCGGGGTAGAGAATGAAAGGAAGATGGGTAAGCCCCACAATAACTTAAGAGTAACTTAAGAAGGAAAGATCCGAAAGAATGAAGAGATTGTGGGAGAAAAAAGAACATGAACAAAACATGAAGAAGTAATTAAAATATTAATTCGACGTGTTCTCTCTAAAGGGCTGTTCGGAAAAATAATATGTTCATCCCTACTTTTAAATTTACATATGAGCTGGGAAATTAACCACCCTTAACTACCATTAACTACCCTTTATTGTTTCCCATGATCTAGTACATTAAATTTTGTCCTTTTCTCAGGTACTAGGTCTTTTCGAACCAAAAATCAGCTTGTGAAAGTTGAAGACGTAATTATTTCTTTTAAGTTTGATGTACCGTCGCTAAAGAGCCATTTCTGTAACTAATCTTTAAATTTTATGGTTTCCGTATAATTTTACCTTTTTTGGGAAGCAAATTTTTCAGTTTGGGTTCCAGGTAACAAGAATGTTGTGCTTTGAAGTAGTGTTTTTGTAGTGCTATGTAATCAAATATGTATTTCTTCTATTGTATTCATTTTCGGAAGATCTTTTTTGTGCGCCTGTGTAATGGGCTCTCGAGTATGAAGTTAACGAACGTTTAATAATTGAAACTGATAGTATTATAATGAAGTCGCATCAACCGCTTGGTCACAGCCATATAACAGTAGTTTACGAAACAGCGTTAGTCAGTTTTAACGTGTTAAAAGTTTCCAGATTCTGCCCTGAAATCTGTACAAAGTCTTATAATTAGCAGTTAAATGTAATGGAGCCTTCTAAAACACCGCAATATGGCGGAAATAGTTTATTTTTCTTTAATTATCTGAGATTCTAAATAAATTATTGCCAAGCCTTTATTTAAAATGAATATTTAAAAATGTATGCACCATTCAGTAATTAGATAAAGTACATGGAAACATGTTCTTGTTGTAAAGGTCATCGGCGAATAGGTTGGTTTGACCTTTAAAATTTATATCACAAGATTTATTCAAAGTAAAATAAGGAGCGAACTAGTTTGTCCATATCTTGTTCAAAAGGTATGACAGATTTTCAGTAAACTAGGCATGAAAAGAAATTGTCCACTTGCTTTGCACCATGCAATTGCTACCTACACTTAAAATCAAAACAAGATCAGGCTGTATAATGAAGTACATCACTCTCAGAGGGGAGAACCCTAAATAGTATCACTTACACCTCTTCTATTTTTACATGGATCAGTTAAGTACTAGACTAATAATACACGGGAAAGAAGAAGTAAATATTTCTAACGGCCCTTGAACCAGCGGGTCAAGTGAAATTAGTTGTTTTCATTGGTTCTTCCCACTCGCAAGTGATAGACGCATGGAAAAATGTAGAACGATTTACAGAAATCCTTCTATCTTTAAAATTTACTACATTTAGAATATTCAACAATTATATTATTTGAGGTACAATATAATTTTATACATAGTACACCATTAGTCAAAGGGTACATATATCCCAATAATTTCCAAGTGAGATTAAAGGAAGCATAAAACATTTTTATCCTGAATTTTAACCGTGTATGGAAACATCAGAGCAACATTAAACAGAAACTTTTCGACATCGTGCTCATAACTTATTTTTGAGAAACAAAAACATATATATAATATATGTGGAGCTTAAAAAAATGGAATGATAATATAAAGAACTGAAATTTAACATCGCACTATACAACTTTTTCAGCGATATAAACTTACCTACTTCTTATTTTTTACCATTAATGTAAGTACGTTGCAATCTGTTCAATTTAACAAGAAACAACCCCATGACCCAGAGAGATGAGGATGATATTATGTATGACGTGTAAATGAGGTGTACTCTTGTACAGACTCAGGCCGATCATTCCTGACAGAGTATGGTCAATTCAACTCCCACCATCAGAGTACATCACTATCTACTATTCAAATCCATTTAAAACTTATCTTTAACAGGATTTTAACCACGGAACCGTTCGTAGTCTCTGAAATAAGCTCTGAAAACAGCTGGCTCGCGGCGACGACACTAGAATAACCCGGTGGGTTACTTACTAAACGAAAGAGCCTAAGTAGATGCTAGTATAAAAAAATATGAAAGTGTGTAGAAAATATGTCCATTACCAAATAGGCAAATGTATTTGGTGAGTTAAAGTGAGTATTTAAACAATTATTTTATATATTTCAGATTGTTGATTATAAAAAAGTAATTAGTTGAGAAAATGCACACAGTAACAATAATAGATAATTAATAACATTGCAAACATTATAAAGTTATAAGTAATGTTCTGCTAAAAGAATTATAAGCCTATTTTACGACTGTTTTTTGCCCGAAGACATAATGCACTCGACTAATCCAACTAACTAGGACACTGAAGACGTTGCGTGGATATCTGCTGAAGATGTTAAGTTGCAAGGTCACTCTGTAGTCTTCTAACTGTTAGATATTACCATATGTTATATCATTATTTCATAAGACAACACTTTAATACATATTGCCATAAAACACCAGAAATAGCCATTAACCTATAAAGAATATTACACCGCTAATATTTTCTCTCTTTTATTTCTCCCCTCTTGTAACATCAGTTTCTCTGATTCATTATCATTTACTTGTAGGTAGATTCCCCTGTTATGTAATTTTACTATTTCTCTTTAAATGTCATTCATTGTTTTTTAATGTAGTAGCAATTTATCATTTAATTTTGTAAGGAAGAAAAAATAAATTAATATTGATAGCTAGATTATTCTCATAGTTGAAGAACCGTATAATTCACGACTGTTTTATTTCACTTAAATTATACTATTGTCTATTTATATTTTATACAGTAATTAAACATTATTTCCCTTAACTACAGTGTTACCTTCTGCGATTATATTCGTATTTCATTCTCTCACCTGACTTTCAATCAGTTTTATTTATGAGTATATCTTTGTCTACACTTTAAGTAACTTAAATAAATATATTACCATAAAATAATTGATGCGAAACTATTAGTACAGGTTAAATTGTTATACATTTTTAAATAGTCTTTTAGTTGACATGACAATTCTACAGATTGTACAACCTGAACTGGCACGCAAAATGTGCTGTTGATTTATCCCTTTGCAACACATCCCTTTATGGTCACAATCGAATGGTAGTCAAGCCTACAGGTACAATTTCAATTCAGTCATATTTTTATTTTATCTATTCATACTATAATCATACAAAAACGGTGGTGATAC
Organism: Catonia carolina; assembly: GCA_035578175.1. Classification (NCBI taxonomy): domain Eukaryota; kingdom Metazoa; phylum Arthropoda; class Insecta; order Hemiptera; family Achilidae; genus Catonia; species Catonia carolina. The sequence continues at coordinate 192,758,638 of JAQMRL010000001.1, read as the reverse complement.
CGAATTATTGTAGGCTACTTTTTGGATAAAAATTGTAACATAAGTAAATTTTGTTTGTTTTATATCTTGTTATCCAAATTTCTGGTATTTGTTTATATACTTTTTTGAACAGTCTGTACTAGTGGATCTGTGCTAATCTGAACCGTAAAAATTATATTATTAATTTAATATTAATTTACTGACCGCCTTGGTGGCTCATTCGGTAACGCAATCGACTCATTCGGTAAAGGGAATGATCACAATCGATTCCCGGCTAGATCATTAACGCTTACCCTATCTCGTAGACCATAAAACATTTAGTAAATGAGGTATTTTAAAAAGAATCGTAGGAGCCATTTTTCAGAAAATCGCAAAAAAGTTAAAAATTACACGAATAAACTACTACTTCCGGTTTACCGATTTTGATGAAAATGTTCGTGTCGGGTCCTCTAGTGATCCGACACGTAAGTAACCCGACTAGTAACTCAAGTTTCAACTTCGTACTATGTTCCGTTCTTGAGATATTTTGTTCACACACACACGCGCGCGCGCGCGCGCGCGAACACACACGCACACACACACACAATCCAATCACACAGACCAATCGTTAAAAACATGTTTTTTGTTAAGTTTATTTAAAGTCGCATTTACAGCTTGGTCATTAGCAACTACTGTGGGTTTCGGTACCATAACGGTGGTTTTAATGTGTTAAAATTTCCAGACACTAGCCGGGAATCGAACCCGGGACCTTTCGCTTTGCAGGCTAGCGCGCTAGTCACTACGCCACGAAGGTGGTTTCAAAATACATTATTCCATAAGTTTTTGTTCAAAAGTTTTTTGTAAATTACCATTTACTAAATTTTTTACCTTTTACAAAATGTTTTATGGTTATCCGGACGTTGGCACTAAATGCATAACTTACGGACGTCCGGTAAACCGGATGTTGTCAATAACTAAAATATCGACGTCCTGTTTTCCAGACGTTGTTACTGAAAGGGTTAAAAATAATATTAAGCATTTAAATATCATTAATATCTTGAGTAACCATCTATATTCGTAACAGTGATACTTAGATTTAATTGAAATGAATTTCAAAGAGGGGAACGTGCAATTACAAAAATTCAAATTAAACTGGTAAGAAATGCCATATAGTATAGATGTTTAATGCTAAACGGTACGAATTATAAATTATAAAATAACATTAATATAGGCTTACCTATTAAAAAATAGTAAAAAAAAACTTGGTTAGCTCGTATACTGTACATAATAAAAATATCATAAACTGATTTCACATGTTTTTAAATCCGCTAAGTGATCTCATGATCATCATTTCGTCTCAGTATAAGAAGGAATTTCCGGATATCATCAAATACATTGTAACGTTTAATTCAAGTTCTTTTGGGATCTGATTGTTAATTCATGTTAGACAAACTTAATTTTAAACATCTTCTTATCCTTCTTCTCCTCCATTTCCTCCTCCTTCTTCTTCTCTTCACGGATTAGGTATTACTGCCTGTTCCCTGCCAATCTAGGCAAACAGCTTCTATGCTTTTTAAACTTACAAATATTTATTAACGAAGTAATAAATTATAATAAATTATTACGCTTATAAGTAGGCCGACTGATAAGTTACAGTTTAACAACTTAGACTAAATTCATTTCCAAATGCTAATAAAAATTTAAATTTTGACTAAACTTAACTAAAAATATATAAAATGTCCATTTACAATCAAAATAATATTCACCTGAATACTATACCTCTTATTACAACCCGTACATAACAACACTATTATCGTACTCACGACCAGTTCCAGACTCACTTCACTAGTAGTACCAACAAACTATATTTGTGACTATTTTCACTCTGACATATACAAATCTGTTGACATATACAAATAAGGGATTGTAGAACTTCCGAGAAAGATGTACTAGAAATCAACGGAACACAAAAGACCCTTCTAAAACCTTCTATACAACGCTCGAAGAAATCTAGAATCCATGAATAACAAAAGACATAAAAGATTACCAACTACAAAATCGGCAAATGATTAGAGTTGGCGTCAGGTAATAACTATAAAATTGCTATTGACAAAACTAAACAGAAAACTATTGTTGACGAAACATAATTGCCCCATCACCCTATCACAGAGTATTTGTCTTCTTCTTCTACTGCCTTTCAAAGATTAGGCATATATGCCTGTTACGAACCTCTCAAATCTGCCCATCTCTTTCTCGGACGTCCTTGTTCTCTCTTTCCCTACGGTTTATAGCCTAGTGTTTGCTTAACCTATCCTATCCTTCCTTATTCTGCTCACATACTCCAACCACTGCATTCTATTCTGAGAGTATTTATGTTATAGATCAAATTTTGAGTTGGAAATTTATGAATATTTAGTAAATTTTAGTCACTCCAACATTTCTTTCAAATTTTATTTCTCAATCTAATCTGTAACAAAACCAATGTTTTTTTCATTTCAAAATTTTAAGGATATTACTGAAATCTATTTCGATCAGTAGAAAAATATACAAACTTATGTTTGTGTTAAAATCGTGACTAGTGAGCCGAAGACAAAGTATAAACTTTTACTGAAATCTTACTAAGGAAAATATTTTACTATGAGTTCATTATTAGCCGCCGGGCCAGCCGTAGAAAGCGGCTTTGAAGTTTTAGGTTAGGTAAGATGACCTGCTGACAATAAAACATGGCGAAACACTATAAGGTGTCCCTCTTCAAATTTATTACAATTATCCGCTTCACCAATTAACCAGTGGCTGATGACAAATTGAGATATATTTAACAATAATAAAACATCACAAAGCCACCTGGCTCAGTGGTTAGTATGCTACACTGAAAACCGGAAGTCCCGAGTTCGATTCTCAGCTAGAGTCTGAAAAATTACACTTTCAAACCCACTATTCCTTAACCCAAAATAGTCGTCAATTACCAATATATTGATGTCATATTAAAAAGAATCTCCGATTACATTCTTATAGAAAAACATTTTGATTAATTAATTACAGCCACAAAAAATAAGTTTAAATTTATCACAGTAAAATAAAGTATAGTGCTGACGAAAAGGCACAACGAATATAATATTTATGATGGAAGTAGTTGTGTTATAAAATACTAAGTTACAAAATAAAGTAATTTCTTTTACACAGTAATATTCAATACAAAATAGTGACCCTTTCAAAAACTTGATGAAATTTGACATTTGAATTGCTAAAGAATTTTTAGATGTTATGTTGCTCTTAACAATTTCTGTCATAATAAATCGTACTCATATTCTATGAAATTTTAACTATCTGTAAGTACACTCTTTGGCCGAGCTCTGTAAACGTAATAGAGTACAGGGAGTAAATATATCTCACAAGTCTTGATTTATTACTACACGGTTGAAAAGGACAGTAAATAAATGAGTAAGCAATGCTGAATGACATGAGAAATTTTCCTTTTTTATGATAATTATCACAAAATTTCATGACCATTTCTTTCTTTTCTACCCGAAGGATATATTCTAGTATTCTCGTTTAAGTACACTACATGTTTAAACAATAAAGTAATCACATAAATAAACGCATTAAATTACGGATGAATATCTTATTGTTGAATAAATAAATTACGTGACTCTTTATTCACTTTCTCCAATAAATTTAATTCAATAACAAGAATCACTACATTAGATCTACTACTTTAAAAATTTAACTTAAGTATTAAACTACCTATACTATTATTATTCTAGAAATAATACAGGGACCGACAGAAAAAGTGTGGTTTTGAAATGAATAAAATAAATCAGAAATAAGATGTAAAAAAAAATTAATAATAGATTTGAAACATCATTTCTTGCCATTTTTTATTAAAGCACTTAAATTCTAAAATTCATTTATTTTGTTTTAAAAATTATGTCAGTCAAGTGATGACCCTTATTCTGCACGCATTCATGTAATCGATCTTGGAAATTATCCATTGCCTTCACAATCATATCGTTCGGTGTCGCCGCTATTTTATTTCGAATTGCTAGCTTCAGATTTTCAGTTGTTCGAGGATTTACGACATACACTTTCGGTTTCAAATATCCCCAAAGAAAAAAGTCACATATTGAAAGATCTGGGGAGCGAGCAGGTCATGAAAGGTCACCATTTCTTGAAATCACGTGTTCTGGAAACATTTGTCGTAACACATTCATTGACACTCTGGCAGTGTGAGCAGTAAATCTTGTTGGAACCAAACATTTTTAGTGTCAACTTCACGACGTTGTAACTCTGGTGCAAGGAAATTACTTAGCATTTCGACTTAACGACTTAAAGTGATCGAAACTGTTCGACCGTTCTCTTTGTAAAAATATGGACGTATCACTCCGAATTTAGCCATTGTGCACCAAACTGTCACACGTTCACAATGAAGTGATTTTTTCGTGTAGGCTACGAGGATTTTCTGCAGCCCAGTACCGGAAATTTTGTTTATTTACACAACCAGACAGGTGAAAATGGGTCTCATCTGACATTATGATTATTGAATCATTAGTTAAAATGTTCAGAATTGACTGTGCACATTCTCTTCGGTTTTGGAAATCATGTTGGATTAGTTCTTGAACAGTTACGATTTTATACGGATGAAAATGAAGATCCAAACGCAAAATTCTTCGAACACTCCGATCTGATATTCCTAGCACAGCTGCGTGATGTACAGCAGGGCGACGTGGACTTCTGGCTACTGACAATCCCAAAGCATCTGTGTTTTGGGAGTACGAACACTACGTGGACGGCCTGTAGGTTTCCGTTTTAAAGACGAAGCCGTTTCTCTCAAATTTTTAACCCAACGCATTATTCCATTGCGACTGGGAACACTACTGTCTACTTACTCCAAACTTTGTACGGAACAAACTCTGGGTTTTGACTTCCGAGTAACCGTTACTAAAGTAAGTCTCTATGACGAAAGCACGATGTTGTGCGTTCCACGACTCCATTGCAACTGTAATGGCATTGAACCGGAGAATGAAAGTCATTGACCCGGTTCTCCCCACTCGCATTGTTTTGATGTACAGTCAGATCAAAAACCATCACTTTTTCTGCCGGTCCTGTATATACTGAATTATGGTTCTCTCATGGTGAGTATAACAAAAAGTACCTATATCATTCTAATGTTGGTATGAACCCTTTTAACAGCAATTAAGTGTATCGGTTAGACATTTGTGTTGAATTTAAAACGTCTTAATATTCAGTTATTTGTTAATCAGCTATAATTACATAGTTAATGTTTCTTAAAGTTAGTGTAAATTAACCAAAGAAAATCTGAAAACTAGCCTTCTTCATTTTACGGCTTTTGTTTACTTATTAATAATATAAAACTATGTGTAAGTACAGTTCTTTGTGTTTAGTTTGAAATCCATCCTTATCAATAAATCTATGTTTGGATTTTCGGCAAATTTTTATTCGACCATGAATGTTATCACTTCTTTAAACCACTGGAAACCGTACATCATTGCCGACCACGCTTTTTGAAGGTTTCTTCTTGGCATTTATTGAATTTGCTTGACTTCCACAGACTGTTTGAAGAGGCACCTTCCTAGCGTATGTACAGGGCTGACTATCGACTGGCGCATTACGAAGTTGATTTCCCAATCGGCGTAACTTCACTCCTTTTAGCGACTTAAGACCAACTAACTGACTGGTTTGCCCCGAAGGCCGATTCCTTAATGGATTAAGAAGAAGAATTGTTTTATACCTTCCAAGTATCTTTTTTAAGTATATTTACATCCACATGAAATGACATTCTATATATTCACGTGTTATATTGAACCGTTTATATAAGAATTTAATTTTCTTCAGAAATGAAATGCTAAAGGAAAATGAAATGGAAATACTTTTTTTATTTATTGCAAAATAATTTTATTGAAGTCTTAACTACTCAGTTTTAAGTTTAGATTCTTTGGATTCTCGAAAACCAATGTTTGTATCTTTTTAAATTAATTTAATTTAAAAAGCCTTTTAAAATGTATAACTTGAAGAGATGGTTTTAATTTGACCCACATTAATCTGTGTAATTAAAATGAAATTTGTAAGACTTTCCGTGACTGTACAAAATAAATAAAACAATAAGTACGTTTGTATTATAACTAGATGAATAAAAAAGAATTGAACTGAAGTTGACTTAAACAGGTAAAGTATAATTTCAAAGGGCAAAAATACAAAATTGGGAATCTCAAGATGAATGACAAAAATTATACATAAAGAAAATTTGTTTTTTAGAAAAAATATTCAACAAAATTTAAAAAGTAATAAAAAGGACTGTCAACAGTAGTTATAAAACTTAGAGTTGTGTAAGAAATAGTTTTAGATTATTTCGATTATTGTTCTAGAAGTACTGCAGGGATGGATTGGTAAAATTATGAATTTCTTAAGAGAATAGCTCAGTAAGCAAATTACAAACTGTTCAGTAACAGTTAAAGAGTTTTGTACTAAATATCAAAACTACCTGTATATCAAAACCATATTAATTTTTCCTAAAGTTGAAAGATAGAATTATCTAAAATTGGTACGTACAGAGCTGAAGATTTATAAAATTAATTGGTAAAACTTAATTATATTTACGTACCTACAGTTTACAAAAAACGTACAGTTTGATGCACTCTTTAAGATCACATTATTTATTAAAAAGTACCAGTATATTTTGAATTAGTAATATCTTGGAGTCAATTAAGTATGGAAGAATAAAGCTTATAGTAGAAAATGCAACGTGGTGTACAAGTTCAATGACAAAATGTCACATTTTTATTCTCATTGAGAGCCGTATCAAAATCGTAAAAAAGTATTAAGGAAATAAACTTAGATTTAAAATTGAATGGTATTCCATTAGTTAGGCAATAATCTGATTATAGGTGTTGGGTATCACCTTTTCAGTGTTGTTGACAAATTCTATATCATAACATTGAGTGTTCCAAAGGATAATGTCTCATACGATATCTAGTAAATGTACTGATCTTAAATATTATCACAGGAATAAACCAGTTATTCAACTTTATTATTTCAAGAAAATTCCTTTCTTTTAAAATTAATTCAACTTATTTATTATTCTTACTATGAAATAATATATCAATAAATTAAAAACCGAAAACAACAAGATAACCCGGCATGCTGTGTAGGTATTACTAACAAAAACAAAAGAATAACAAAGAAATTGTGTCTCTTAAATTACAAAGCTAGCCGGGGTAGGACTTTTCCTCAAAATGATTTTACAGATGCCACCTGTCTAAGAAACAAACCACTTTCACTTGGCCCAATTTATGTTTCCAATATAAATACTGTTACTATATCACGGCTATAAAAATAATTTTTTAAATAGCTGGAGCCTATGTTAATATAACTATTTTTAATCCATTATTACCAAGTTATTTTACGATTATTGAATATAAATATTTTAGTATATTCACGGCTTTTAAAGAAAGTTATAAAAGCTTCATTATCTCATTGTCAACAGGTTAAACAAACCTTTTATTTTTTAACTGAATAAATCTAGTGTTTTTGATAATTACTATAATGAGTATTTTAAATAAATAAGTGGCAAACCTCACCTACTTTCCCGCTAATCTTCAAACTTATGCTACATTTTTTCCTCCCCTGACGAATTACGATGGTGATTTTTCAACAGTTATAGTTCTATAAGGTCAACCATGCTGAACTTTTTTTCTAATAACCTATAAGGTTTCCTACATATAACGACAATATATAACAATATACGATATATAACGGCAAACTCCAGCTAAACTAAGCGTTTTACAAAAACATGTATTAAGTAAAATATCAGTGGCCTGTTCAATTTATCTGTAATTTCTGTTATTCTCATGTTAGCCGTACATTGTACTTAATGCCGTCTACCATTTTAGTGTTAGGAAAGCAGGATAAAGCAAGATTAAAAAAGAGAAAGATGTTGCTACAATACAAAAGATAAGCTGTACCGAGAAAAAGACATCGTTATCATCTCTATCATCCTCATCATCTCCTGCTTCAACAACTTTGTGTTTCAAGATGTTGATTCACAGTTCATTAAACGTTTAGTTTTGTACGTGTATATACATACATATCTTTCTTCATATTTAGTCTTTTTGGGACACACTACTGAGTGTGATTTTTAATTTAATTCTAAGGACATTACTCAAGATTTTCTTGTCTTTGCTTACATTTTTTGTATTTATAAACTGAATGTAAAAGAAACACACTGTTACAAAAAAATAGTGTAATATGTGCATTAGTACCTCAAAAGGCAGTAATTTTGAAGCACCGATTTTAGAATTAGAGCTGAAACCAAAACAATTTTTCCCAGTGATATCGCTTATTCTGTCTTAACTAACAAAAAATGTTTTAAATGAGAGAATTTTAATCATAATCTTGAAATCCTTATAGAGGAAACCGTATTTTTCACGTTTCACCTATTCGATACAATAGTTTTGACTCAAGAAAAAAAGACTTAAACTCATACATACACATCCATCAGAGTAAAATTTATTATTCCTATTAAAATATTTCAACCTATTAATTATTTTAACTGTTTAAAATATTTTAAACTATTGTTTATTCATAAACAATTTGTAAGTCCCGTTATTCTATTATTTGTGTAATTATGCAATTAATTATGCAACTAGTCAAATTATTGCAATTTTTATTTAATCTTTAGGTCTAAACTAGAATTTAAAATTATTACAAATATCATATTTCACATTACAAATACGTAAAAAATGAAACTCGTTCCTAAACAAAATGTTACTGCTTGTAGTTTCTGTAAAATAATTACTAACCACAAAGTTCAAGTCATCTCCAGAAGTCTAACCTTCAGATAGAGAAATGATTGTTATTGTCTCACCATTAAAACTATCGCATTATAACAAGTAAGGAACAAAACGTAATAAATCTCTTTTCACAAGCGATGGGCGAAAGTAATTTACCGGAATGGTCTTGACGATCGTTTCCTCGTAATGTAACTCCGGATCTTCAATCTTGCTTCACCACACTTTTGTCCTATTGCAAAACTTCCCGATTAGAATTAGCCAAATTCAGCCCACTTATTACAACATCAATGTGTAAATAATTGTTTACTATTTATTTAATCAAAATTGCAAACAAACAAAAAGGTAAAAACTGCGTTGATTAAACTGATCATCTAAAATATGAATCTTATAAACTTACAATATTTTTTATTCTATTTTTAGAGTCGTTTGTTGTCGACGAGACTGCATGTATTCTTTGGCTGCACTAGTTATAGTTTTAAAGTAACAGTAATCCCAGAACTATATTTCTAGAACTAGTAATACTATAACTTCAGTAATACTAGAACTAGTATTTTTTACTAGGTCTAATTAAAATAATTTTTATTTAAAATATACATTATAATATTTAGTATAACTAGTAATAATTATAGTAGGTCCTAATATTTAGAATAGGCCTATACTAATATAGCTTATATATATTATAATAGTATAATTATAATACTTTATACTATTATAATAGATTATTATTTTTTACTATAACTTCAGTAATACTAGTATTATTAATACTAGTATTTGAACTAATATTTTTTTGTTTTTATTAAAATTGCACATTATTAATAATAATGTGCTACCAGTCTAGGGTCATTCATTATTTCTTGCATGTTCGTCAATCAGGTCTAAAACCTAACTAAAAGACTAAAAGTAAGTAAACATTATGTAAAAGGTGAACAATTTTTAAGCTATATTTAACATTATAGAATGAAAGGCTACAAACAAGATTTTTGAATCTAACAGGCCCAGAAATTATTCAAGAAATATTAATATTATTTAAAATAATTTAAAAACTAAATACGGTCTATACTAATTAATAGTTTGTGGTTTATACGTTTTTACTACAGTGTGCGTCACATCATGGTGAGCTTCAATATCTAGCATTATTAACAGCTCCACCAAGCCCCTTGACGCCCAACGTTCCCACACGCACAGATGAAAAAAAGTTATGCAAGGTTAAGTCATAATAATTAAAAAAAGTAAATCATATTATAATGAGCTGAAAATCAAAAATAATTTTAATAAACTGAAACATAATACATGAGTAACGAATCGAATTTATAAAATATATACTGTCCTTTTAATGTGTGAGTGAAATAATCTTACATGTCGCACGTGTAAAATGCAATCAGGCAATACTGGACTAACTTCTTCACATACAAACTCGCAATGATGTGAAGCTTAGTGTAATCATAGTGATATACGTAAGTTCGCTGTCTTCGTAGTCTGTAAACTAATATTAGAGACAATTTTCATCTATAATTTTGTTTTATCCGTCCGTTCGTCACACCCAAATGTCATATACTGCAAGAGATAGCATTTCCGGATTCGTAATCTACACAAAACGTTAGTAAGCTTGGATTGGGTTTGAAGTTCTGGTTTTGACTGAAAGTGGCCCAAAATCGAAAGACAAGGAATGAAAGTCGGAATTTAGAAACAAAAATAGTTTCATTCGATTCCTTTGAAGGAATAGATACTGAAAACACTAATAGTTTTTGCCTTAAGTCAAAGGAAAGCCTTTTTAAAAATTGCCACCAGCGATGAGACGCGTCCTCTTATGAAAGGAATTTGTTATAGTTGTTACAGACTAAACATTGGAAATTGATCTAGATTTATTTTTTTACTGATTTTGATGATTTTGATTTTTAAATTTTATCTAACATAACGCTTAGTCCTATACGAATTAAATTAGATGGTTGGTCCCTATTGCGTGATCAACGCAACTAGCTTCTACGGAAGGGGTCCCGAATTCGATTCCCGATCAGGTCTGGCATATTTTCATCACTTATTACTTTCTCTTGCCTATATGAATATAAATATAGGAAGGAAAGTATTGTTTTCATGTAGATTTTTCGAAATCGAGTTTTCACCGGATCTACACGTTTTCAGACCCCCCGAACCACAAAACATGTTTTTAGCGATTGGTCTGGGTGTGTGTCTGTGTGTGTGTGTGTGTGTGTGTGTGTGTGTGTGTGTGAACAGAATATCTCAAGAACGAAACATCGTACGAACTTGAAACTTAAGTTACTTACTACTACCGGACCCGACACGAACATTTTCATCAAAATCGGTCAACCGGAAGTAGTAGTTTATTCGTGTCATTTTTCGCTTTTTTGCGATTTTCTAAAAAACTGGTCCTACGATTTCTTTTAAATCGCCTGGTCTACTAAATGTTTTATGCTACAAGATAGGGTAGGCGCCATGCTTGCTGAAATTCTTGGTGAGGGGCTGTTTTCACATAAAAAAATTGTTTTTTTTAAGATTACGGCTTTAATATGCATTTTAGCGCAAAAATTTATATATTAAAAATTGGAGAGAATTAAAAATCCTACAACTTTTATTTCAAACATTTTTTTGTATAACGCTTAGTTTAGCGGTAATTAGCAATTTTCTGTTTTTTTCTCATGAAAACGTGTGAAAAACCTATTTTTTTAAGATTTCGGCCTTAGTATGCATTTTACAACAAAAGTGTATAATCAAATTTATAGGAAATTATAAGATCTACAACTTTTATTCAAAGCATTTTTTTCTAAAGAGCCTAGTTTAGCGTGAAAGAGTGATTTTCCGTCTTTTTAAGCCAAACTAAGGTCGATTTTCATTTTGCGTCTTTCACTCATAATTAAAATAAGGTTATGTTTTTTGAGGTTAGGTTTTTCTTTATTTCTAATGTTTTATTACTAATCTTAGGTTATATTGGTCATTATTTGCATTGGCAAGAGAAAGTTGTGTGAGTGTTTCACACTAGATTTTTTATTTATCATTCTTCTTCGTCTGTATTAGCGTTATGTGCAAAACAGTGGGGTTAAAACAAAACAAACATTTATAGAATAGTTCACCTTTGCCAAAGGTAAACGACTTAATTAGCTTCACTAATTTAGGAATACAGAAATCCTATAAAGTGTGTCATAAAATTGTTTACTAAGTTAAGACGAAAAATTATTCTTTGTTTTCAAGCGGTTTTTAACAATGTAATATCAAAAATACTAGTTTATAATAACTTAATTATGTAATATTGTCATCCGCGTGGAAACAATGCTTTAGTCAATTTAAGAATATCTGGGGGAAGTTAGAGAACTTTTTTATGCAAATACTCTTTCTATCTATGTTTCTAATATTATATCATCACCACGTATCTTCCTTCCTGATATTCACATTAAGCATGAAAGTATTCTAAATTCGTATAAATGCATAAAACATGATTCACATCCGCTTTTTCAGACAACAACTAATTAAACTGATCAACTAGTTAATTTACATTTCGATTATTACATTTGCAACTGTTAAAGTAAATAACTATTTAATATGATAACAGGCATGAGTTGTTAATTAGCGCTTACCGACCAAAAATGCCAGCAGAGATCTTAAATTGAATTTAGAAATAAAAATCTTAAAACTTTTAGGTTATTACCTTTAATTTTTAGAAAAATAATATTATATCGTAAAATTATACAGCTAATTTTTTTTAGAACTATTAACTTTACTTCTTAAAAAATAATGAATTTTTCTCAATCGAATAATTATGTTTCCTTGTAAACTCTTCCCAGTAGTTCAGATATCAATGAAAATAACACGAAATCTTTTAAAAAGCAGGTCAATAAATTGTTTTTAACAGTTTGGTATGAAAACTCGCCAACCTGATAGGAGTAATATCCTCAGATTTTAGGAAAACCATGATTTTTCACGTATTTTCGCGGAAACCTTACCAGTTTCTGTAATATCCAATAGAACGTCTTGAGAATAAGACTTGTTTGGAGAACTTTTCTCTTCAATTTTTAACAAAAATGTTAGCCTTTGATAAAAAGTTTTGAACTAACAGAAGATAAGAGTTACTTATAAATACGGGAAATCCATCAAGAGAATGAAAAATTGACATGCTTACCGAAATTTATTTTTAATGCGATTTTCTAGAAATTTTTTCGCAATTCAATTTTCCAGGGTGCTGGGTAGCTCAAATGCGCGTAATATCATTTTTAACACAAAAAATGGAAATAACAACGACACCTTACAAGTATTTTTTTAAAGAGTTTTATTCACGACAGAATGGTTTAGCTTAAAATAAAACACGAAACAAAATAAATTTGAAAATTTTTCTCCTTCATCTTTGTTTTGAGTTAATACGACTAAAATGCTTCAAACTTAAGAAGGTAACTACCTTAACAGTGAAAAGAATGAGGTTGATGATAAATTTTCTCATAGAGAAATGGCCGAAGATACAGCGATTCAATTTTTTCCATGTTATAACCTGCCTGTACCTACAAGAAGTAATAGAATTTTCAATTTGTATCTAAGTGGGTTTTACAGCGTTTCCTTTCTGTCGACCACTACAGTGTGGTTATGACTAAACTGTTGGATATCATATTTATCATTATGTGTTTTATAATCGAATAATCTGCACGTGGAATAAATGAATTAAATGATTCGATAAGATGAATTTGGTTTGTGATGTAACCCGGCGTTGTAACGCCTACACAAAGCCCAGGACCTAGTTAGCCTGAGAAACATAAAGGTTAAAGTAGAGTACAAGTTCTAATTTTTAAAATTATAATTTAATACTAACATAATTCATTTAACATTTCGTTTAAATTAATTAATTAATCTGACTTGATCGATAGTCTTAAGAATCGATGTCTTAAGCCTTTTAAAAATAAAATAATTACGTTATTTCAGTTCAAAATGTAAAACTGCTACACTATCAGCTGTTGCCTAAATTAAGCAATTTTTATCTACCAAACTTTCAACGACATATAAATATGAGTCACAAGTAAAATATAAAACCGCTTTATTCCTACACCATGATGATCACTAAATCCAATTATCATATTTACTTTACCAATAATCGGACTACACTCTTCTGATACTCTAAGATAGAGACGACCTTTTACAACTAAAAAATGTATTAAAATGAATGTTAAAAAGTTATGTAACAGATAGGTTCTGCTGTAAAAATTACTTAACTTATTTAAATTAGTTAACTAAATAATATGTTATTTGAATCATACATTCTAACACTTAATTAAAACATATTATTACATCGGCTATGAATTTTAATTAATAATTACAAGACTTTAGATGAACAGGTTAGGAAACTTGGTTCAAAGAAACCAAAATAATCACCCGGTTCCTAAAAGTTTTTTTTTACACTGTAGTATAATAATCCAAAGGTTAAGATAAATCGCCATTGGTAACTTCACCTCTGAACGGTTTATGTAGTATATTGTAGGTTACTGTTTAAGGAGATAAACATTTATGCACAGAACAAGTTTGTATAAGCTTTCATAATGTACGATTAGTTTAGCGACTAGTAAATAAGTACATATTATGCAATTTCAATCCACCTACTCAAGTTTAAACAGGAAAATTTGATTTTAAATGTAAATTTAAGTTCAAGGAACTTGCTGTACATTTAATGATTTTTAACATGAAATGTTCAACAACTTGCTATACCTTTAATGCTCATAAATTAATTTTAGTCGCTTTTAACAAAGCTTTGAACAAGTCGTGATGACTATTTTCGTTAACTACTATGATAAATGTATTCTTATATCACTCTCCTTCAAAACTGACGGCACTTAACATAATTATAATAATCTCTTAAATAACCCACCGGGTTGGTCCAGTGGTAAAGTCGTCATCGCGAGTCAGCTGTTTAACGGCAGATTTTCGGAGACGAAGGTTCCATGGTTCAAATCCTAGTACAGGTAGTAACTTTTAGACGGATTTGAATATTATAATATAATATATTCAAATCCGTCTAAAAGATACTACAGTACAGCGTCAATAATTTGGACGTCAAAAATCCGGAACGTCGAAAATCCGGATTCAATTATTCTGGCGAAAAATGGGAATTAATTTATCGCTTAAAGCATTGTCTATGGCACAAATTAAATTGATTGTCTTAAATCAAAATAATAAGAGTCCTTAGAGTACAATATGGCACCAAAGCTTACTATGTATCATTCTTTTATATGTACAATTACAAATTTCGTTAAATAAAAATTAGTTCTTTATACGTAACATATTTCGTAGTTTTACTTACCCGCTTCACATTGCTGTTAACAAATCATCTAAAATTTAGTCGAATTTAGCTACTGTACTTTTCTTACTTTGAAGACGTCTACTGGCAATTTTATCGGGTGTTTCGATAATCCGGATGGCGTCTGGTCCCAATTAATCCGGATTATTGACGCTCTACTGTATATATTATATAGAGGTTACCGATGTGTTTTGATGGTTGGGGTTCAATTAATAATTCTCTCTCAGGAACTGTCGGCCTGAATCTGTACAAGACAATATTTACAAGTCAACATCATCCTCATCTCACTGGATCATGAAGTTGCTTTTTGTTCTTACATTGAACAGATTGCAACGTACAAACATTAGGGATTTTTTTATTCTCTAAAATGACTATAGCCAATTTATATTTTCCTAAAATTCTATTTTTTTAAATATTCCTTTCTTTTTTTTGTTTTACGAATGTTTTGCAATTTCGTTAATGCAGACGGTGGACAATGATGATATATGAAAATGAATGATGAAAAAATGCTAGACGTAACCGGAAATCGAACCCGGGACCCCGGCGTAGAAGCCAGTTGCGCTAACCACTACGCCAACTTAAATGATTACTTCACTACGTCACTTTAAGTCAATTCCGAATAATTGAACTATCGTAAGGCTGAAGTTCGGCTTCTGAAAATATATTAAACCTACCTGAAGTTCAGATCTAAAGAATTACGTATCGCTCTACCACAAACCTCTATAGTTGCTCAAGACCAAATTGTAAGTAGTTGATGCAACTTTAAAAAGTTAAAAATGTACATTTAGTGTTTATTAAGCCTCACCATTTGATCAAATTGAATCTCTTACTAAGTGAAAATATTAAAAAAGTCGTATATTTTGATAACTTTTTTAAATTACAATCACTTATCATTATAAAAATTATTCAACACTATAACGTAATAAAAATATTTAGTTTTAAGTTCAACAAAATACAATCACAGAATAATCAAATTCATTCGTGTGAATACATCTAATAAAAAAGAAAGTTCGAAATTTTTTGTTCATTTAACAAATTATGTAATTCATAGGAAATTTATAAAAATAAATATTTAAACAAAATATACATTTAGACCTAATTCTGAGAAATAATAAAATTGAATTTTAATACTTTGAATTTATTAGGCTTAGTAATAAATTTTCATAATAAAGTTTCAAATTATTACATTTGTATTTTCACACAAAAAATCACGAATACACTACAAGTTAGTTTGTAAATTTTCGTAATAAAACGTAATTAATGTTACGGTAATATAGTAGTAAAACTCTTTTCAATAAAATATTGTTGTGCGAGTTTTATTGACAATGAACAGTTTTGATTTTTTAACTTAAATAAAAGATCTTTTCTACTAAAAATACAAAATGAATGATAGTAAAAAAAACACCACTCTAAAAAAACTCCTAAAATCATATTTCTAACAGAAATTAATTTCCGTTCCAGCAATTGGTTGCAAATAATTTTATTTTTTAGTTTTCGAAGAAAATATTATTTCACGGTAACTTAACAAAAAAATTGCTGACCAATAAAATCTGTGTAATCTGAGTGATATTTTCAATTTGGTAGAACGTAAACAAAATTTAATCAGTACTTTTAAAACTTTTTTGCATCCAACTGTTCAGCACATAATGCAGACAGTAACAGGTTATAGATGAGAATGAGTGATAAGAAAATGCCAGATCTGACCGGGAATCGAACTCTGGATCAGAACCCTGGCTTAGATGCCTTAGAAATAATATTCTTTTCTATCCTTTCTGAAGATTAAGAGTCAGGTGAAAACGAATAAAATAGATCTTAAAAAATATTCAAATATTCTAAAAATAATACGTACAGGGTGTTGTCACTACGATAAAAAAGATGTGTGTTTATCTTTTGTTAATTAATGATTAAAATTAAACACAACGTCAATTTAAATAAATACGCGAAGTCAATTAAATTAACTCGCAAAAAAATTAAACTGTTGTTGTTTAGGTCATCAGCCGAAAGGCTGGTTTGAACCTGTTGAGGTTTTACTAAGTAAAACGAGGAGTGAGGTGGTTTACCATTGCCTTCCTTACTGAGTGGAAAAGTACGCTTATCAGCATGCCGGGCCCTCCGAAACCCACATATTTTCCACCCTGCAAATGACACCTTCACTTCATTCACTACAGGGTCTGGCTGTATAATGAAATTCATTACTTTCAGAGGAGATAACTCTGATTAGTGTCTTTTACACCTCTACCTCTTCCGTTCTTAAATGATTCAGTCATTTAATTGGCTGACCATGTGATAAGAAACAGAACTATTTATTTTAGCCCTGCAACTAACAGATTGAGTGTAAATAATTTGACACTCTACCTGTCTGTTATGGGCAGAAAATTAAACTATTAGAATAAAATCTGTAACAAACTACTCCTCCATTTGTAAAACAGTTGACTGAAATATAGGAAATAGAAGAGGTATTAAATAAAAACAGGAATCTTTCCTGAAAGTGATGGATTTTTTTTTCTTTTGAACACTTCATAATAGATGAAATAAAGATGTCAACTTAACGATCAATCGTACTTGCATTCACGCACACTTGGTGAGTAAGGAAACTTTCCGAAACTACCTCATTTCTTTTCTCTGTAAATCTTTAAGAGTTCAAATTTTTCTTTGAGCTAATGTCCTTATTTACAATAGTAATAAACCCAAAAAAAAAAATAATCAGTGTAAGGTAACCAATCTTCTTAAAGAAATGAAGTAATTTAGAGAACAAACGTTTGACCTACTAGTTATAAATTTATAATAATGAGTATTACAATTGTCTAGTAGTAGGCTGTGCCTTGTCGAGAAGAAATGTGTTGAGTATTTATATCACCATTATCATTATAATAATAATTCTTAACACTTATTAATCTTCCCGTTTTCCTCATCTTCCGGGTAGAGTCATCAATGATCGTTGTACCGCAGCTTTCTCCATAAATGAAAAAGGAAAGAAGACACTGCATCCTCGATTACGTGTTGTACCATGTCTTTATTACCATTAGACCTTGAGTTACCGGTTTCAGCATTAGGTCATAAGCCACAGCAGTAATATTTTTTTTATAATCGAAATCCTGTAACTTATATAGAGGTATACCAATAAAGTTTAACGGTCGCTAAGAAGGATATATTTATTGAAATTAGTAAATACTAGAATCTCAATAATCCGGACAATTGTAATCCGCTACCTTGGTAATCTGACTCACTGGTGAAACTGCACTAGTAATAATAAATTGCACGAGAAGGCGAACGGTTAACAGTCCCACATTTACTGTGCTATATAAACCTACTGTTATATTTACTATCCTATTAAAAAATTTTTTTGCCCATAACAGACAGGTGAAGTATCAAATTATTTACACTCAATCTGTTCTTTACAGGGCTAAAATAAATAGTTCTGTTTCATATCACATGTTCAGGCAATTAAATGACTGAATCATTTAAGAACAAAAGAGGTAGAGGTGTAAAAGACACTAATCAGAGTTATCTCCTTTGAAAGTAATGAACTTCATTATACAGCCAGATCCTGTGGTGCATGAAGTGAAGGTGTCATTTGCAGAGTGGAAAATATGTGGTTTTCAGAGGCTCGGCATGCTGATAAGCGTTCTTTTCCACTCAGTGAAGAAGGCAAAGGTAAACCACCTCACTCCTCGTTTTACTTGGTAAAACCTCTACAGGTTCAAACCAGCCTTTCAGCTGATGAACCTATAACTATAAACATGTTTATGTTTAGCTAAACATGTTTTTAGCGATTGGTGTGTGTGTATGTGTTTTAACAAAATATCTCAAGAACGGAACATCGAACGAAGTTTAGGTACCACTAGAAAACCCGACTCGAACATTTCCATCAAAATCGGTCAACCGGAAGTAGTAGTTTATGCGTGTCATTTTTCACTTTTTGCGATTTTCTCAAAAACGGCTCTTACGATTTTTTTTACAATTGCCTTATTTACTACATTTTTTATGTCTACAAGATAGGGTAGGTGCCATGTCTGCTGAAATTCTTGGGAAGGGTGTTCTCTCGTAAAAAAATGTTTTTTTAAGATTGCGACTTTAATATGCATTTTAGTGCAAAAATGTATGAAATAAAAGTTGTAGACAATTTAAAAATCTAAAACTTTTGATCCAAACACTTTTTTTTATAATGCTTAGTTTAGCGGTAATCAGTGATTTTCTGTTTTTTTTATGAAAATCTGTAAAAAAATCCATATTTTAAAATTTCGGCCCAAGTATCCATTTTACGACAAAAATGCATATAATTAAATTTATAGGAAATTAAATGATCTACAACATTTATTCTAAGTATTTTTCTCTACAGTACCTAGTTTAGCGTGAAAGAGTGATTTTTCGTATTATTAAGCCAAACTAAGGTAGGGTTTCATTTTGCATTATTCACTCACGATAAAAATTAGGCTATGTTTTTTGAGGTTGGTTACTTATTTTGTTTTTCTAATGTTTTATTACTAATATTAGGTGATATTGTTCATTATTGGCAGTGGCAGGAGAAAGTCGTGTGAGTGTTTCACACCCGATTTTTTTTTTTTTTTAGTTTCTTTAAAGTCCCATCAATATCTATGTTATTAGCGACTACAGTGGGTTATGTTAAAATTTCCCGACCTTAACCGGGAATCAAACCCTGAATCTCCGCGTTGTAGGTTAGTGCGCCACCACTACATTACTGAGGCTTAAAAACATATTGTTTTTCTTTTTCCTCTTTCAATTGTATAAAAATTCTGGAATCACATTTACTGATATTCATCTTTGTACATAAATACCTGAATATTTTTATGATTTGGAGAGTAGGCTACATTCGAGATATTATGTTTTTTCCCAACGTCATAGTGATTAGTTTAAAATTTGTAGCGGAAACAAATTGGAATACATATACTCGTAGTGATATTTTACAATATATATAATAATATAAAGTATATTTTTTAAATATGTTAATAACTGTATATTATTCAATCCTATACATAAAAATTTGAATGTTTTTAAAAAAATTCCTTAATAATATTGTTACATCCTTAAGTTCAATAATATGTACTTGAATTATGCAAACATAACTTAGATTTCTAAACTTTCATCAAACTGTCAAAGCTGATTATTTTTCTTCGAGGAAATTATATATTAGAAAAACTTGTTTTATAATTCTATTCATAACTTATTGAATAACAAGTAATAATATAAAATTGATTTCTTATATTGTTTAATAAAAATTGATTACCGAATATAAATATTTTTAGCAGGTGTGTATATTTGTTTGGTGACCTGTTGATTTTGTTGTATAAACAAAAAAGTCCAGTAGTAAAGATATCAAAGAGTCATTAACAGGTGGAAACCTGCCGACCTTGTGTCGTTGACCAGTATCTTCGTTCGTTGACAAAGCTGCAGAGAAGTCACTTTCAACACCTTTCCTTTTTTATAATATTCTAGTCAAACTAACGGTGTTTCGAAATTAAATTATATTCTAAATATTTAAAAAAAATTACATCAATATAATTGTGAAAAATAATAATGATATTTTTTCATCTCATTCTCTATAAAATTAATGACTTTAAAATGTTTATCATCAATCAGAGGAATCTTCTTTTATGTAAGTTTTACATTTCATGAAAAGACCATGAATTTTATGTCGCAAAAAGATGGCATTATTTTTTTTCTTTACTTACC
Organism: Catonia carolina; assembly: GCA_035578175.1. Taxonomy (NCBI): domain Eukaryota; kingdom Metazoa; phylum Arthropoda; class Insecta; order Hemiptera; family Achilidae; genus Catonia; species Catonia carolina. The sequence continues at coordinate 192,737,899 of JAQMRL010000001.1, read as the reverse complement.
AAGCAGCAAAGCTTTATATCTACAAAAATTGATGCCTAAAAATAATGCTAAAGGCTATTCGGGTTATCCATTTACATTTAACTATATCATTACGTTGATTCATCCGTGCTAACTAACGTGCAAAAACTATTGGACCAGTATCTTCTTTTCTTATCTGTTCTTTATCTGTTTTCTTTTCATTGAAGTTCAATGTTTTTATTTAATTGCAAATTTAGAATATAATACAAATCTTTCGTTATTAAAAGTTTAACCAACTTAACTCAATATTGACTGCACATTAGATCTTGTTTTTAAAAAAAATAAAATAATTCAACCCGGTTAAAATTCCTATCTTTAATTTTCCGGAAATTATCCTATCTTAAAAAGTCTTATTTTTACTTTCTCTTGTCCTTTGTGAATATATAGGAATGGAAAGTACATTGTTTTCATGTCGATTTTTCGAAATAGAGTTTTCACCGGATATTCATGTTTTCAGACCCCTGAACCCAAAAGAAAAACATGTTTTTAGCGATTGGTCTGTAAGTGTGAACAAAACATCTTACGAACGGAATAGCGTACGAAGTTTTCAACTTGGACTTTTAGTTAGGTACCACTACGGGACCCGCACAAACATTTTAATCAAATCGGTCAACCAGAAGAGTAGTAGTATGTTCGTGCAAATTTTTTTGCGATTTTCTCAAAAACGGCTCCTATAATTTCTATAAAAAATATTATTTTTTTTAAGAATGTGGTCTTAATAGTTCCATAGCATTCCATAGCATTGGAATGTGGCATTCTATAGCAAAAGGTTATACAATTAAAATTGTAGAACATACAAAAACCTACAACTTTTATTTCAAACACTTTTTTTTACAACGCTTAGTTTAGCGGTAGGGCCTAATTAGTGATTTTCGGGTTTTTTTATTTATCTGTAAAAAATGGGATTTTTTAAGATTGCTGTCTTAGTATCTATTTTGCGATGAAAGTGTATGTTGTAATTAAAGTTGTAGAACATTAAGAAACCTACAACTTTTAATTGTAACATTTTTTTGTACAAAGTTTAGTTTAGCGGCAATTAGTTATTTTCTGTTTTCTTTTCATCAAAGTATGTAAAAATTGTATTTTTTAAGATTGCGGCCTTTGGTATGCATTTTACGACAAAAGTATATAATAGTCAAAGTTGTAGGAAATCACAAAACCTACAACTTTTATTTACGGATTTTTCTCTACAGGGTCTTGTTTAGCGGCAATTACTGATTTTCCGTATTTTTAAGCTCTACAGAGGTTTATTTTTTATTTTGCGTCATTCGCTCATGATTAAAATTAGTTTATGTTTGTCATTTTACATTGTTTACTCATGATTAAACATAGGTTATATTCTAGATTATCTACATTGGCAAGAGAAAGTTGTGTGAGTGTTTCACACCAGATATTTTTATTTTAGCGTTGCATGATGTATCGTGGTACAAATCCGAAATTTTTCAGTATGAGAACGATTATTATTTAGGCCTATTATTATAAATGATTTTATTGGAAATTACAGTATAAATGAAATTTATCACCTTACCTTTGGTTGCTTATTGAAGTTTTAAAAAACTTACGCGCGTTTCGGTGGTACCGCCTTCTTCATAGCATATTTAAAAAAATAAAATAAAAATTTAGACGGTATTTCCATTCAGTCATTTAGATTAAAACTGGTGTAAATTTCATTCCTGTATTTGTTTGTACTTATTACAATAGATGGCAGCAGCTTCTTTAATTAAAGTTTCATCTTTAAAATTTAATTGTTCATTAATTATTTTATCTTTATTTAAATTTATGTGTATGTATATTTGAAATATTTTATTTTTTGTATTTTATATTTTTTATCATATGTACATTTATTCAATATATACAAATCCTCTTCTATTTTTCCAAAATTATGCCCTGATTCTTTCACATGTTTTGCATAATTAGATTCTATTTTATTATATTTGTATGTTCTCTCATGTTCCTTAATGTTCTATAATTGTTGGCAGGATGCATTTCAAAAATTTATTTATAAATGGAGATTTTATTGGAATATTAAACTTAGTGTATTCTGTAGAGGCTAAAAATCGTAATGATCATTGTATTATTAAATTACCAATTCCAATGATAATTTTCGCTCAGAAATAATAATTTCCAGTTTATCAACTGCGTTAAAAGCATAAAAAAATATACATCTTATTTATTTACTTTTCAAAACAAATGTTTAAATAGCCTAACTTTGATGCAAATATTCGTAATTAATATTGTATAATGAACAAATATTTTTTAAATGTACGTAAATATATTTAATGTTAATATTTTTGCTGACGATACAACGGAGTTTCTTTTAAAAAGTAAAATATTTGCTTGTATTTACACGGGTAATTTTTTAAATTTTTTATGAAAACATAAAGGTGTCGTAACTTAACACTCATGAACCTGAGCATATACCATAAACCTCATGTTTAATATTATTCACGTCACGTCGTTTATTTAGTAAAATTTTTAAACTGCATTTTAATAAATATTTTGTCAAAGCGTAAGTTAATTTATATTTATTTATTCGAATTTTTTCCAGTTACGAAATTATATTTTGTTATATCTCTTATAAATACAAGCTAATATAATATTGAACGTTAAATTGTTAAAGGTGGTCTTATTTTGTAAAAGTATATTAAAACAATTATGAAATTGCTTTGCACGGTGGCATCGTTATTTCTACTTCATCAAATAGTATAGGCCTACAAGTGACTGCTTTGTGAAGTCGCTCAAAGTAAAAAACAATGTCTTAAGTGTGCATAAATGTTTAATATGCGTACATTCTGAAACAAAAATTATACTTTAGACAAATCATATTTGGTGAAATGATCTAACAGAGCCCAGATATTTGATGTATTAATTAATACAATTAATAATACCCCTTTCTTTGAAGGAAAGAGAGAACGAAGACGCCCGAGAAAGAGATGGGCAGATTTGAGGTTCGGAAGAGGCAGAGATGCCTTATCATTAAATGGCAGAAGAAGAAGATGAATACCCCTTTCACCTCAATAAGGACTCTGATTTTTTTTCTTTTTTGACTTGCCAATTTGTCACTTACTAAATTTTAATGCTACTGAAGTACACCTTTGGCAATTCATGAACACTAATACCGATTTTGTAGATATAATGATGCATTGTGCGGATTTCCTTTTAAAAAAAAATGTCAACCTTTCCGATTCTTACTATCCGTTGTAACACGGACTAATGAATATTATCAGTTGATTTCCTAAGATAAATACACTACAATGAAGATATTAACCGCTCTTAAAAATATAATCTTTTGGAAACTATGCAAGGTAATAATACCCTAATAACGATACCCTAATAATAACGATGCCCTAATAATTTAATTACATGTTTGTCGTACGGATACAAAATAAAGAAGCTTGTACAAAATTCATTTATTTTACACATGTATATTTATACCCTCAACTTTACAAATTTAAAACTTTAACGTTTTAAAAACCAATAAAATTAATAAACTTCTATATCGTTAATCATTCAAGTATACAGTTTAATTCTAAAGTTTTTTCAGCAAAATCTGTTTTATTATGAACATAGAACTTCCCGAGTAATACGCAAAGGAAACTGTCTACTTTTTTATTTATTTATTTTTTCTCCTACATGTTTTTATTGACCAATTAATACTTTCAACGGTTACTTTTTTGTTTTAGAAAAAAATTTTTATAAAATTTCCAAAGAAATTAAAATATAACCTATTAAGTTTTTTGTTTTGGTTGTTAAGTTAAATAAGAATTTTTTTTTCTGTTTTGGTTGTTAAAGTTAAATACGAATTCTATAAAGTTATGGCTATCCCCACTCTTTTATATGGTTCTGAAACCTGGGTACATAAAAAGAAGGAATGGAGCAGGTTACAGGCTGCTGAAATGCGATTCCTAAGAGCAGTGAAGGGTTGTACTAGGGAAGACAGAATCCATAATACTGAGATCAGAAAGGAGCTCAACATACCCTCCATATGGCAGAAAATCGAGGAAACCCAACAAAACTGGAAGGATCATGTGGAGCGCATGGAGGATGGAAGAATTCCCAGGGCAGTCATCTCCTATCAGCCAGTAGGAAAGAGAAGTGTGGGCAGGCCTCGTAAGAGATGGAATTGATTAATAAAGGAGTTTGCAGTCGGAACAGGCAATGTGCCTAATCCTTGAAGGAAGACGACGACGAAGTTAAATAAGTTAAATGAGATAATATTGTAGTTTTTCGTCATAAAATACAATATCTATCGTTCATTTATTACTCTGTCTCTATTTATATTTTATTCTTCTTCTTTATTGTTATATTGTTTGTTTATTCTCCATCTGTTATATTTTATTTAACAAAACCTATCAGTTCATTATTATTGTGATATGCACTATTATGTACAATACTGTACATACTAGTACTTTCCAGTATAAACCAGTCGCAATTTCAAATTTAATCGGATAACGTGAAAACAGAAATACAATTTTATTTCCTACCCAAACAATTGACTAGGCCAATAAATATTAAATACTCAATGACACTCACAGTTCAATGTCCAAAAATGAAATATTTCTTTCTTTAATTCTTACCAAAGAAAAAATTATTTTCCCAAATAAAAAGAAACTACAATTGCTATCACCATACTCTTCACTTAGTCGTATTCACTAAATTCTCCCATAAAACTTGACACCACATTTATTTTCACTTTTACTTTTATTCCACCAGAAATTACACAAATACAAGAGCACAAATTTATAGTCTCGTTCCTTTATTATTATTTAATATTTACAATAATATCCAGGACAAGGTTAATACTTTTAGAATTTTCATTTTATTGGTAGTGTAGATAAAGTATAAAGACAGCATTTGAATCACAGCTTTCGTTTCTAGAAACAAATTAGAACTCTTTATTACGGTGAATCAAAAACGACTTTATTCTTTTAGTATGTTACAGCATTAGCTGCTAAGATCATTACTGACTACTTTAAGTTTGCAACATTTTAATGGTGTGAAAAAGTAGAGGATTATATTACATCATGACCTTAGCTAGTGAAGTTCAGCTTTGCAGTCTTCTCTACAACTGTGCTACCAAAACAGTATAAAGAGCTGTTATTCGATATTTTACTCTACTCTATATTTATTTCAAACAGTACAAACATCAATACCGAAAATTCATTTTTATTAAAATATTTTAAATTACATTTTTTTAACACTTTTGTCATTATATCAAACGTAACAAATTGTATTTTAATAAGCTTTCAAACAGTTAGGTTTTTACAAAATAATAATTTCTTCTCAACTAAAATTTCTCGAGCTTTCACAACACCTACAATCTAAAAACATAGAAATTTTACTAAATGGAAAATAATTTACTTATGATACATTAAATCAGACAAATTACGAAACAGAATAAACAAAAGTAATAAACCAAGATTTCTCACTATTTTTCACTTTAGTCTGTAACTACTGTACTCGGCTATTAAATTATGAAAAACTAACTAGTTTATTGCTGGCATATGATAGAGCAAGTTATAATTTGCATGTTAACTGTGTTGTGACGATGACAAAACTATTTTTATAATTTCAGACTTGTGCAAATCACTTTTTATGATTTCAGTGATCTATTACAACCAAATACAATGTAGTTAACCACAAACAAACTCTCACAAATTTATTTTACAACATAAATTGTAGACATGTAGTAATGACTTGCAATATAACGACCGGTTTATGGTATAATAAATAATCATAATTAACCCATCCTAATTAATAAAACATAAAAATATTATTACTGAAGATACATTTAACAAAATATTTCGTTTACCTTTACTAATATGGACGATATTTCTTATGTAAATCATAGTCGCTCTTTAGTAAAACTCTTCGACTGCAATTAATGTTTATTTCATTTGGTACTCCTTTAGAAGGTTACCTTGGTTAATCAAAATGAAAAATGGTGTGAACCGTTTAATTACGAAATACAGAGGTCATCACTACACTACTTATGCAAACGTCCGATACAACTTATCCTTAAATTATTTTTCAAAATATTGAGCACAGATTTTAATCTAAACCAAATTGTTTTATTTTATAATTAACAATTATTTTGCGTAGTCTTGAAAATGACTTTGAAAAAATAAATAATGGTTCGTACAGTTAAATAACATTTAAAACAATAGTTTTTAATACAAACAAATAAATTTAGGTATATAATATTACTACAATAGCTCCAAGTTCTAAAATAAGTATTTGAGCTTTTAAACATACAAAAAAGATATACATTTATAAATGTATTTATTTCAATAATTTGTTTAAATCAATTATTTAAAATGGATTTAAATTTTACTTACGTATTTTATTTTCTTGAAATTAACACAGAAGATAAAAAATTTAGGCCTACACTTTCGTATTTTATGCAGTAATTTCTGCATACCAATTTACATAAGTATGCACTACAGTTGGGAAAAAAATATTTATAATTATAATTAATTAAAATTATTTATAGCTGATAAATGATTTTTGACTAACTGATTTTTGACTGCGCAAATTGTAAACTCTGCACTTTGACAACTTCAAAACATTGTACTGTAGGCCCTACCTAAATTTAGGTTATTTTTATCCTTAAAATGCCAATATTATTAACGTGTTTTTTCGAATTTTCAGAAAAGAATCACAAGAGATTCGAACTGTTTATTATCGTGATTTCTGAGCGAACAAAAAATATTTTTGTACTTTGAGTGGACAGGAACAAGTGTTTTACGTACGTAATTTAGATAAAAATTTTATAAGGAATTTAATTTTATTTTATAGTTGTAAATCTATAAATCATTTACAACCCTAACGCGGAAAAACCACTATGCATGGAATTTAATCTGCCAGTACTTAAATCATTATTTTTCAAGAATAGAAATTAAGCCTGTCTCCGTAGTGTAGCGTTTACTATATAGGCTAAATTACAGAGCAGCAGGTTTCAGATTCGATTTCCGGCTGGGTTCAAAGATGTTTACCCTACAATTTAAAAAAAGTCTCAGACGTGACTTTAAGGGAAGTCTAATTTCCTATTTAAATCAATTTTACATTGTTGCCACATTTCTTAACACTTGTAAAAGATAAGTATTCTTTGTTTTTTATATGTCCTTTTTCAGTTCCTTAAATTATCATTTACTAATTGGAGTAAAACCGGGTTAAAAATTTTCTAAGTGCCTAAAATCTGCCAAAAACCCCCGATAAAGGTTTCTCAAGAATTCGTAGTCAAGAGTTTTCCTATTGTTCTTATTTAAACAGATTTAAACCGTACACACCTATGGATAAAAAAAGGTAATTCATCCGTATAATTTCCCTATAAATTTCCTATATGTTTCCTATACACATATAACATTAACACATATAACACATATAACATATAACATATAACATATATTACACATATAACATATAACATTTTCCTATATGTTTTGGAGCTGATATTTATAAAACATGCTGAACTAAATTTGGTGACAATAGTATTTATCAATACTGAGAAATCTAGCGTAAAATATTTTAAAAAAGTAATTTTCTGAAATAAGTAGATCTAAATGGACTAGTTTACAAAACAGTAGAATAATCTTTTTTTTTAATTGAAGAAAAACTAGTTGTATAGTTGACATAGAAACGTTATTTTGATATCATTAGGAAGCGCGCATTTCCAATTGTTAAAATACAAGTGTTAAAATCGGAAAATGTATTATTTTTTCATTTTTGCAAGTCATGTCCCCTTAATAAAAAGTTGAAAATTTTAATTTAAAAGTGAGTGGTCTAATAGTAATAACATTTACTAATTACAAACATTACTGATTCTCGATTGCATTGCAGGCGGCTCAAGATAATTACAATAATTGTTGTAGCTGCCAAACTTATTATTACATGACCAGTTCAATTACAGCGAATACAAATCAACGGAACAATTATAATTTTATATACGGCCGCAGTTCCGAGTTTGAAAATAAATTTGTTTTAGTTCCCATGTACGAAAGTAATAGCAAGAGGAAATTATGAAACAATTTCTCACTCGCCTCGTTTTCTGTTCCGCTTTATTTATTCTCATCACTTATGAATAATTTTAACACATTAACATACAATCACTGAATTATTAACAGCTTTGTTTCTCATCGTTCCACTAACACAGTCCCTCTAAAACTTGTCAAATCCACTGACTTAGTTTTCGTGTAATTTTTTGACTAAAATTCAAAGTACCTCGTAAAATAAGTAATTTATTTTCTGGTCTTTAGACTAGCCAAGTCTTTCAACTTGACAAAAGTTGCTATTAATTATTAAGTAACTCCGGCTGGGCGACAGCTTTGTATAGTAACCAATTGAAAGCCACACGTGAACGAACTTCACTGTGGATCCCTAGTAAAATTCCCTTCTTTAACAAGTCAACATACAGAGAAAAAATTGATCAAAGTATATAAATGAGAAAAAATTTATATAATAACACAAGAAGAAAACACTCTCGAGACAAACCAAGATCAGACATTATAATACTGAAATAAAACCTGCGTATCTGTACGCAATTTAATGTCTTAGAATGACCGGGAAGGCTGGTCTAAGAGAAACAGAGAAATTTGAGAGAAAGATCCTTTGTAAAATAATGCGTTCTAAGATGGACCCCATCCATCTGATGAAAATGAAATTTATTTGCATCCCTAATTAAAATCATTCCTGCCTAATTAGAATGTCAACTCATCCTCTATGTTCTACCAAGGTATATATTTATTTTATAAAATAGGAAAATTAAGTTGTTTTTAAAAATTTATTTTATTTTTTATTTATTTGATAGACAGTAAATATTACGATAAAAACAGAACAGTACAAGGAAGACGAACGATTAATTGAAACGTTCAGAAAACAAAAAATTATTCTTCGAACTCCTCCGTAGAAAAGATGGAAACAGATGACAAAACAAATTTTAAAACACTAAACAGTAGACCTAAGGTTTCCAAAAAGTAGGCTTAAGAAGTCAGACAGGATATTGAAAAAACTGGAATAAACTGAGAAAATATAAAGGGCCGAACCAAATTCAATTAACTAAATTGCTGACTACAACGGCTTCCACGAAGAATACTAGATAGGTGGAAGAAAGGAGAAATGCCTACTCAATAAAAGAATGTTAAGAGTGTATGTAGCAAAACAAACTTCCAGAAGTATCTTTACTTATTTTACGTCGTTTACAATGGTCATATGTGAAAAGAAAGAAAGAAGTCTATGTTGAATTAATTTTAATTATTGTTAAGGATTTTAAATAAATACATTAATAAATTAAACCAGTTGAGGTTGAAATAGGTCAAAGTTCAAATGGTACTACTTTATATTAACATTCTGAATATTAAATGTGGTTTTGCAAAATCTTAAGATAAATATAGTGTTAAATATGCCAAGGTAGCAAAACCGCAGCAAATAATATCAATTTGTTAAAATAAATTAATTGACAATTTACATACTTTGACCAATATCAGGTGGATTAATTATTAAACTTACTTAGAATATGGTTTTCTATTATCTTGTATTTTTACTGTTGGTGTAGTGGTCAGCATAACTGGTTTCTATGGAAAATATCCTCGGGTTCGACTTCCAATTAGGTCTGACATTTTTTTCAAATTTATATCACCTACGCACAAGTCAAAGCTTATGTAGGTATTATCACACAATCAAAAAAAAATCTGTGATTAATTTAAGTAAATTTACTTACATTCTAATTAAAATTATTCCTACTTAATTAAAATGGAAAATGTCAGCTCATCCTATGTGTTCGATCAAGGTATTTTTAAATAAATATTCGAAAGTAGTTTTTTTATAATTCATCCATGATTTTAAATTTTCTGTTCTTCAATAATATTTAAGCTACTTACTTGGTCTCTTTAATGAGTCAGTTGTAGTCTATTCTACTTAGCGGTAAATTACTTAATACTCCATTTAAATTTGAAGCTACTATTACTAGAACGTTTTCAAATCTAAATAGTATTTACAATCGAAATTGAATTACGTTATTATCGTTAGTTTGTATTATACTCAACGACACATATGTGGTTTTTACAGGCTGAAGTTATGTCAATAAATATATACACCCACCTAGTGTATTCGATATTACTATAATAAGTGTTTGTCAGTATAGCCTATCAACAGCAACTGTAGGAAAAAAACTTTTATGCACTTAAAACCTTCCCTGAATTTCAGAAGAGACAATAATTCAAAAATGTAAAACGTAAAAGTAAATACTTACTGGCCGCCTCTGTAGCGTAATGGTAGTACACTAGTCTACAACGCAGAAGTTCCGCTTTCGATTCCCGGCTAGGGTCTGGAAACTTTCATAAGTTAAAATCCACTATTACATAAATCACCGTAGTCGCTAAAAACCGAACTGTTGATGTGACTTTAAATAAACTAAAATAAAAACTTACTTATTTTATTCTTAATGTTTCTTATCCTAATTTGATTCTCAAATGTTTGTAGTTTAATAATTAAATTAAAATATTTTTTAATTTTTATTTTCTTTACAGCTAAAGAACTTGGACTTCTTCTAGTTCTTAATGGAACTTTGAGACTAATAAAAAAATAAAGTAGGCTTATGCCTACTTTGCCTCAACCCAAAATATAGATAAACTAAATTTAAGTTAGTAATATCTAATTGACTTTTTTATAGTTTTGCAAACACTCATGATGCCTTTTTGACCCTTCAACAATACATCATGAACTGAATTTCGTTGAAGCCTAAAAAGTGGAAAATTAATATAGATTCGAATAAATTTATATGATAGCTTTATTTTCCCTTCGTCCCGGTACTTATCCACACATTTTCATAAATAACTGAGATATCCACCAACAGATCTGGTTAAGTATTTAGGAATTACAATTGACAAACATTTAACCTCGTCGAATCACAATAAACTGAACACTTACTCTAACAAACAGAAAAACAACTTCTCCGCAGGCTAATTGAAAAGCATTTTTACTAACCTCTAAAACAATCACTTTTTTATATATATCTATGATTACTAACTAAGGTCTTGGAAATTTTTGATTCAGACATTAATTCGGCTCAGTCATTTTTCAAGCAGCTCAATCTTAAGATTCTTTGTACTATCACTAACTCCGCTCGATAGGCACGAAATAACACTTTACACAATGAACTTTAATTTATTATGTTATTAATATAATAAAATTATACTACAAATGATTTCACAGAAAAATTGACAAACATTAAAATGACGTAATCAACAAAATTCATACACTACATCTACCTGACGTTCCGCAGAGGATGTTTAGGAAAAATGGAGCAAATATTTACTTTATAATTAACACAAAAGAACACTATTACTGATCACAATTATTACATAAATTCATAATATACAGTTTACACTACCACAAATTAAATTTAAAATATACACATTCTAGCCACTCGTATTAATGTGAGATGTCCCATTGATGTTCAGCTTCCTCGTGTCATTTATGCCAAACTTTCATTACATCATTCAGCACATGTATGATTGTTATTTGCTATGAGAACAATGAAGAATATGATAAAAAAATTAACTCATAGAGGTATTGTTAAAATTAGCCGCTATAAACTCCCTTTATTAATACTATGTTTTTCATAATAAATGAATAATTTGAGAATGGATCGGCAATTGTCATTACGTACCAAAAAATTTAATCCCTTGAACATAGAATGATCTACCTCCATTAACCTTACATGTCACAAATATGTGATTAACGTAGTGTAAATGTGAAATTACTACGTATCATAAGTGGCTGAAGGTGGGAGCTTAGCCCCAAATTTTCAGCGCTTTTGGGCCTAAAAATAATACCTTGGCTCCTTATCTCCTAACTACGCAGCTCCTATTAGCTCCCTCCATAACTTCGGGTCTACAACTGCCTATGCTACGCGCGTATATGGTCTTCACACTCTGTTACAGTTTACCGGGTTCGGACCGCACTTGGCTAGGTTACCATTCCGTACAGTATAAATGAAATTAATTGGTTTAAATTTTACCCTTTCCAACCCTCCAAAATTTTTTATTCTCACCCACCCCAAAAACTTAGGCAATTTTCCTTCTTTCCTTTCTGTAATATTTTTATAATATTACATTATTAGTGTATTTTTTTATAATATTTATCAACAAAATTTTTTTAATATAAAATGGAACTACATATAATAAAATATAGTTGACTGAAGAGTACACCAAGTGGAGACTAGATATTAACTTTGAGAAAACTAAATATATGGTAGTTGTAGGGTCACGGAAAAATATAAGAACCGACAAGTGGATCATTAAATTGACTCAAGACTATATCTTGTCACACCTTTAATTTCAGATGGACACCAGGCAATGATACTTTGGAAAACGCTGACAAAGATAAGGTCATCAACAGAATGTCACATCCTGTTTCGTGGAGTAATCACATATGTTATTGCAATAAAAAAATCTTTCATGATTTTTTTGAAGGTTTCTCAATTTATGGCTCAGAGTTTATTCTCTCTGATCAAGATTTAATAGCAGAATAACATCTACAGAAATGAGTTTCTGGAGAAGAGGCTGTCCGCTGACTTGGCTAGATCGAGTTAGAAATGCAGCTATTTTAGCTATTTTGAAAAGGGTAGACAAAAACTTTTTGTTAATTGAAAAAAATTGAAGGATGGTATTCATCTATAGGTATTGGTCATCTGCGAAGGAGGACAGGTTGCTACAGAAGATTTGGCTAGGAGTTGCAGCTAGACGAAGGAAGCGAAGATGACACAAAAAGAAGTGGATGGACAGTGTTATGAGAGCTATGCTTAGGAGGGGTCTAAGAGATAAAAATGTGCTCAATTAAAATAATTAGAGTTTTGGTTTGCAGTAAAAATGGCATAATGCTGAAGAATATCCGCTATTATGATAATAATATGTATATCGCAGAATACATGTCGCAAATTGGATACTAGATCATTAATAAGTATCCCATTGATTACACCCGTTTATTCATGAAAAACTGCTCTAAAATCTGTTAAAAATATAGATCCACCAAAAACTGACCCTAAATAATTGCTTAATTATAGCTTCATTACTATTACAGCAATAACCTATAAAGAATTCTAAGACATTTGAAGTAAAAGGTATGAGTCATTCAAATTGTTTGTACTATGATGATACTTACTCACCGGTTTATCAAAGCCGACTCTCATTCACAGTAAGTTTTTTTTATTCACCACCGTGGTAAAAAAATAAACTTAAAATGAAATTATTATAAAATTATAATCAATTACAATAAAATAAATAAAAAATGTTAACAAAATTGAACGGCGTACCTTACTAGGTGTAGATGATCCGATGATTAGGTAAAGACAATGGTACAGGAAATGCCATTAGAATTTAGATGGAGGTGGTATTTATATGGCATCGTGAGATCTTAAGCTGGTCTTCTTCTTTCTACCCCTACTGAAGTCCCCTCCTCATCATTCCATCTCTTTTCACTTTTCACTCTCTCTTTCTCTATAACCAACAATGTTTGCAGGATCATTTCTATGTTTATTAAAGAAGTACGCGTAGTCCACCTTATAAGAATAACCTACTCATCTCTATTGACTTTCCCAGAGACGCGTAAAGACAAGTTTTGATAAATATAAATTTAGGAAGGAGCGCCTTCCCCCACATGTAAAGCGACACAAGTACTTGTACAAGAATATGGAATTTCTTTGGTATCAGCTTCGTATGAACTTCTTCATAGAGTACACTCCGACGAATGCACTTCTCATATATTCACCGCAAGCGGTCGTTTGACCCAACACAACACACGAATTTCTTTAGTCTTTCGTCCATCTCACGTTATCCTTTCACTCGATTTCATTCAACCAACCTCTCACGAAGTGCAACTTCTCCGCTGCTTTAGGACAATAAAAGTATAATTTTTTTTACTTTCCATTATCATATACGGGTGAAACTAATTGTTAATCAAATTTTAGGCTACAATTAAGTGTAAGAAATGGATGAAATATAATTTGGTTTGGTATCCAAAATTTAAAATTATAGATTAAATAAAACTAATAAATTCTAATCCCATGCGAATGAAGTTTATGTAATAGTGCTGTTAAGGGGACCCGGAATGCCTATCTCCATAATGTTAATGTAAAGAACATTTTCTCAAAACCTGTTCGTGCTATCCAGTCCAATTTTCTTGTGGTTACTTTTCAGGCTATTTTACACCCACTGAGTTAGTAGCATCTTGATATATTGTCAGGAAGATAAGACCTTTTTTTTAAATGACCACTTTTGAAAATCATAACTTTTTTCCTATTGTAGTGGAAAATAAATATTTGAACACATTATTTTACTGTAACTCAGTATTATTATTATTATTATTATTATTATTATTATTATTATTATTGTTGTTGTTGTTGTTATTAAGTATTTGTATTTATTAATTTTTTAACTCAGTACCTTGAAATTCTTGTATGAAAGGCTGTGCTAAATTTTCATTAAAATCAATTCACAGTTGGCTGAGAAAATGTTCCTTATGCGTCAAAAATTGCTATTAACAGGCAACAAGAAAAACTAAAAGAGAACTAAAATCTGTTGTCATTAAAAAAAATAGAGATGTTAAACAAATGGTAACGTTTAAAAAAATAACGTAAGGATTCAACGTATTTTTAACTTTAAAGAAACTGCAACCCCCCCCCCCCCCCCAACAAATTATAACTATATCGTTGGATGCAGACAACTCTGAATTTTAATAATTTGCAAAAAACCGGATATGTAAAAATGTTCAATTTCTTTCGTTCCGGGTATCCTTAACCGGCTGGTTCTAGTACTGTAAATAGTACTGTTTCTACTCTAGTGCTCATTCAAATAAATTACAAAACCATTGTAAGACTAGAAAAAACTGTGATGCCACAGATTATTTTCTCTAAAAGAAATTAATTTCATTATAATACTGCTAGACTCCGTGGTAATGTAGTAATTTTCAGAGTGAAAATTTAAAATATTTTCTGGAACCCTGGCTCACGTATAAGCAAATTATTCAACCTATATAGTAAGGAAGGTAAAGGTGAATTACTTCAACCGTCGTTTTACTTAGTAAAACCACTACATAGACTCTAATAATCTTTTTGACTGTTGATCTTAATAAAATAAACATGGAAAGTAATCTGAATAATGATCATCCATTGGGAAAGAAATGGCTGACTTCAGATCAAGAAATAAGTAGGTAACAATAAATAAATAAATAGTTGGTTTTTAAAATAATAAATAGAGATCTACCTGACAAAAATACAAAGAATTATTATATTTCTTGGTAGACTAATGACTTACTTAATTAAAGTATACACAAGTATAGTTACACTAATCATAAACTAACCACATAAGTCGCATACACCTTCCTCATCATCTTGAGGTTTGTACGGAACCTTTGTTTATACAAAGGTTAATTAGGATCGGTCCAGTCAGAGAGCAAAATATCACAACGTATGTTTAAATCAGAGCTAATTCTATAAATTAATATTTTATTATAAACCTTCCTTGTGTACTTCATACAGTTAGTTGCTTAGAAACTCTGTATGCACAGAGAAAATAAAACCTGGTAATTAATTTTGTGACGTATGTACACCACCTTAATATTATGGTTATGTAATAAATCAAAACTGTTAAGCCATAACAAACTGTAAATATGACTGAAGCACTTCTAGAAAGATCTAAAATATATGCCAGCTTGTGTTTAATATTTACTTCCCGACTATCTCTGATTTTCTTTGTTATTCTTAATACTTTCTTACAATTTTTAATCCATACGTTACCTCGTTTCCCCTAAATTTAATAGAAATTCCAAATTTTTTTTTAATCATTCACCAATATTTCATATTTTTCTAAAGAACTGCATGCTTGCAAAGCATGATTAAAATTAATAAACTCACTGACTGAACTGGATTCTAACAATTATAATTATACGACCAACTGAGACTTCCAACTGATGGAATAAAATGTAGTTAGCCTGCAAAAAATTTTACCTGAAATCAGTTCCTTAACTACTTTAGAATATTTCTGGTTTAAATATTTGATAAATATCGTTTTCGTAATCAGAACAGTACAGCTTTGATTACCCGAGTCTATCGAGAACAAAGCTCGTTTTAGTAAACAATAATTTTGAATAATACATCAATAATAGATAAAAATCTATTTTTTTTTGTTTTTTTTGTTGGTTGTGGCTGTGATCAGTCACTTGTCGACCGACCTCATGCCAATAACTGTGCTTCTTTGTCCATATATATTTCACATTTATGATTTAACGTTTATAACCACAAATAACGTTTTATAACGTTTATAACACAACCGTCGCGACTAGCGTCTCCCAGTCAGTGAGAGGCATCACGCGAATAGTTGACATAGATTCGCTCCCTTACCGGAGGGCAGACAAGGACACAGTCCCTTGCCTAACCCAATCGGTTCTCCTTTCGCTCGAAAAGCCAACCCCTCAACGGCGCCGCCCCCGGGCGCCACCGCGCGTCAAAAGCGTCAGCTGTCAAATGATCAAGTCGTTATGAACAGCAAAGTTAAACAATAACCGATACACCCTCCAATTACCCGAAAAAGCTAACTGAGTAACATCTCTAATTGCCTCAGGCAAAATAGTGACTATATCGTCCCAGAGTTTACCCGATTCACCGTAATATAGTCCGCAGTCGAAAAACATATGATCCAGGTTTTGGTCATGCCAGCCACAATCGCAGCTCCTGTCAGTCTTGATATTTTTGTTCGTCAGATGAGAGGAACAACAAGTGTGACCCGATCGAATCCTAGAAATAAAGCATATGATATCTCTACTTTCCTCTGCCGATTTAAACCAAGGCTTGCCTAATATTTTTCCTTTCGTAGTGAAGTATTTCACACCTTTATTTACACTTTGATTTTTAATATATTCTACCGATTCATTAATTAAATTCTCTCTCAACTTAGCCACAGCATTATAGTAATAATATTTTTTAATACTAATTGTTTCCAATTGCAGCGATTCCGTGGCTAGTTTATCTGCTGATTCGTTGCCCTCAATGCCACAGTGGCTAGGTACCCAAAGGAACTTTACTTCAAGACCTTCATTCACAGCCATTTCGTATAACAATTTAATGTTGTATATGCAGTAATCCTGCCGACCACGATTGTCATCGCTTGATAACGCCACTAGTACACTTCGGGAGTCTGTGACAATCAGGGATTTTTTAATTTTTTTACCACTAATTGTATTCAATGCCCTACTTATTGCAAAAGCTTCGGCTTGAAAGATCGAGTACATTGGACTGATTCTGAATTTCAGACTTACGTTTTCTTTGGGGCAAACAACAGCGAAACCAACTCTGTCTGTTTCCGGATCCCTCGATCCATCTGTGTAGATCAGAGTGTGATCCGACCAATTATCACTGATATATTTATTAAAATTTTTATTAATTAGCCTTTTTTTTGTCTTTTTCATCAGCAACTTATTGTTGGCGTCAGTTATTTTTTGCCCGTCTGTAATATTTATTTGTTTTTTAACGCTTAAAAACCTAATATTATAATTGTAATTGTAGATAGTCGGACGGCTAAAAATGATTAGTCCATCTATCATATCTCCAAGTTGTAGTCTGGTATCTACGAGATTTGACTTAATACTTTTATTACTATAGTATTTCACATTAGATACTATTAGGTATTTCACATTAGGTATTATTTTTATTAGATAAAAATCTAATTCTGTGTAAACAAGTAGAAGATTTTTTTTTAATCCGCTTCATGAGACGACGCCGCTCGTGAATGGTTTAAATTTTTAAAAATGCTTACCTTTGACCTCTGGCAAAAAACCATTAGTGTTTCCTGCATCTACTCTTTAAGAGGAATCGAATGACAAAATTTTTGTTTCAAAATTCCGACTTTGAGTTCTTGACATTCGGTTTTGAGCCACTTTCGGTCGAAACCGGAACTTCAAACCCAATCCAAGCCCACAAATTTTTATGTAGATTACGAACAGGGCCATTGATTAAGAGATTCCCTTATTCAACTGCCCTGGATTACGAATTCGAAAACTGTCTGCTGCTATCTCTTGCAGTTTCTTACTTTGATTTCTTGACTTCCGGTTTTGAGCCACTTCACACACAAGCATTTTTCTCTACAGAGAAGTTACCTAGTTTAGCGTGAAAGAGTGATTTCCGTATTATTAAGCCAAGCTGAGGTTGATTTTCATTTTGCATCGTTCACTCGTGATTAAAATAAGGTTATGTTTTTTGAGGTTAGTTTTTTGTTTATTTCTAATGTTTTATTACTAATGTTAGGTTATATTGTTAATTATTTGCATTGGTAAGAGAAAGTCGTGTGAGTGTTTCACACTAAATTTTAGTTTTTAAATGCCTGATAAGAACTTTTCGTGCATAAATCTGTCGAGTATCTAATACTTGAAAATCCTTAAAAAGCTCATCAGATGGTAAGCGTGGGAGTTTTTTGGGTATTATTTTCAATATTGTTTACTGCTCTCTTAAAATCGGTATAATATGAGCGTCGTATGCTCCTCCCTGAGCAACAATATTGTAGCAAAGCGCTTATAAATACATAATACGAACTTTATTTTCTAAAGAGTAGGACTCTGAAAAGGCACCAAAAATTAAAAATGGTCAAGGGTTGAAAGTATTGAAGTTGAAATCTCAGAATTTTAATGATACAGCTATCGGATCAGACAATCAATCCTAATTTTTAATGATGTGCGATTCACGGTTCTGTTGTTTATTGCAGTTGGACATTCTTAAGGACGCTCTATCGCAGTTTAGTATCATTTCACTAATTATATAATGTAGTGATAGTATTAATTAGTTAGATTTATGTAGCAGTTAGTCTGAATAATAAGTTTTAATTAAATAATTTTAATCATAACGACTTTGGTCTCTTCCTAGCTCTAGTGCAATTAAAAAGTTGAAAATATTCATATGATTATGATAACCCTGGTTAATTTCGTACTGTCCTTAAATCGAGTAGTACTTATCTTTATGAAATAGAAGAACTCTCATAATTCTATGTAATAAAATAAATCAAGAAATATGCGAAATACAAAAGGAAACTAATAGAAAAATTAAAATAATAAAGAAACTAAACAATAAAGTAACTTTTACCGAGATATGATTTTGTATCACTTATATATAGTTGTATAATCCCCATTAAATTTCTTTTAAGCAAATATTATACAACACAGCTACTTTACTCTTGAGTTCATTTAAATATCAGTCGGGATGTATAAACTTCACGAATGGCCTATAAATCATGAATATGAAATGGATCGTTGTAACGTATTCTGAGAAACATTAGTAGGACTAAAATGTCAACTTAACCGTCTTGGTGGTGCTAGTTAACTGAGTTGCATCCTATTGATTACAAAGCTGGTGTTTCTGAGGGAAGTAAAAATTAACCATTGTTAATTGTTAGTTGCACCCTATCTGTTGGTTGCATTTTTGTTAGTTGCAGTCTATCTGCTGGTTCCAGGGATACAAAAAATAATTCTGTTTCTTATCATATAGTCAGCCAAATATATGATTGAACTATTTAAGAACAGAAGAGGTAGAGTTGTAAAAGACACTAGTCAGATTTATCTCCTCTGAAAGTAATGAATTTCACTATACAGCAAGAACCTGTGGTGAATGAATTGAAGGTGTCATTTCCAGGATGGAAAGTGGGTGCTTTTCGAAGGGCCTGGCATGCTGATAAGCTTACTCTTTCAACTCAGTGAGGAAGGCAATAGTAAACCACCTCACTCCTCGTTTTTACTTAGTAAAACCTCTAAAACTAAACAACACAAAAAACATAAAAAAACAAACCCATAAAAATATTTTTTTAATGAAATCACATAGATTCTTGTAGAACAAATTATTATTTAACTATTACAAAAGAATAATGGTTTTAGCTTTTAATTGTTATCGGGTCTTTACATTATTGACAACAACCCAACTTGATCGCTGCTTTTTGCTGTATTATATGACGTGGATTAGGCATGAGTTTGAACAGGGGCCGCCAGTAGAGATTGTTTATGGATGGCTGTCAGCTGGTCACCATACAAAGTCGCTTGCCCAACCGGTGTTACTTAACAAATAATAGCACCTTTCTACCAGCTGACTGACTGGGCTGGCCCGAAGACCAAAAGAATAAATAAAATAGAACATTTTTATTCATAAATAAAATCTTAAATAAATAATCATGTTAACATTTTCTTAATCATAACAGTAACTTCTAAAATAAGCCCCCTGGTATTTATTTTACAAACTTAAATCATGAATCATGACCCCTGTTTGCTACGTACAAATGTGAAATGTTAAGTACTAAATAATTTTATTGTAAAAAAGCTAATAAAATATTAAATTTTATGTAAAACACAGAATTGATTAAATAAAAATAGTTTTTCTCTCAAAAGAAAAA